>CM048649.1:46230446-47430446 GCA_026413185.1 Pueraria montana var. lobata | reverse complement strand
AGGTTTATGAGCGGGTGGAGGAAATCCAAAATATGTTTGGGAAGACGCAACAGAAGGATGCAAGTGAGAAAAGAATATGGAAGAAGAGGTCGATATTCTTTGATCTTCCATATTGGTCCGATCTAGATGTTAGACATTGTATAGATGTTATGCATGTGGAGAAAAATGTGTGTGATAGTTTAATCGGCACGCTTCTTAACATTAAAGGCAAGACAAAGGATGGTCTGAATGCTCGGCAAGATTTGGTTGAGATGGGTATACGTTAGCAGTTACATCCAAGGTCAGAAGGTAAACGAACATATTTGCCCCCAGCATGCCATACTTTGTCCAGAGAAGAGAGAAAAAGTTTTTGTCAGTGTCTACGGGATGTTAAGGTGCCACAGGGATACTCTTAAAATGTAAGGAGTCTTGTATCGATGAAGGATCTCAAATTAGTTGGCTTAAAGTCTCATGATTGCCACGTCTTGATGCAACAAATTCTAGCCGTGGCGATACGAAACATCTTGCCTAACAAAGTCAGGGTTGCCATAACTCGCCTGTGCTTATTCTTCAATGCAATATGTAGCAAAGTAATTGACCCTGTAAAGTTGGATGACTTGGAAAATGAGGCTGCTATTATCTTGTGTCAGTTGGAGATGTATTTTCCTCCTTCATTTTTTGACATCATGGTTCACTTAATTGTTCATCTAGTGAGGGAGATTAGATTATGTGGACCCGTTTATTTAAGGTGGATGTACCCAATTGAGCGATACATGAAGATCTTAAAAGGGTATACGAAGAATCAATACCGTCCTGAGGCATCCATTGTTGAAAGGTACATTGCAGAAGAAGCTATTGAGTTTTGTTCAGAGTACATGGAGAAGACAAAACCTGTCGGGGTTCCTGAGTCTCGTCACAAGAATAGAGTGAGAGGTAAGGGTACACGAGGGTTACTTGTTGTTACCATGGGTCTCAAGGCACTGAATGAAGCACATTTGTATATATTGAATAATACCGATGAGGTGACCCCATACATAAATGCACACAAAGAATTTGTGAAGGCAAGTAACCCAAAAATGAACAAGAATCGGGTGTTGATTGAGCATAACAAAACTTTCTTAAACTGGTTTAAAGACACCATTTTTGCTCTTGATGATCCTTCTGAAACGTTAAAGTGGTTAGCAAATGGGCCTAAGCTAAATGTTCCAACTTGGAAGGCATATGATATCAACAAGTATTCATTCTACACGAAGTCACAAGATGACAAGAGTACAGTTCAAAACAGTGGGGTTAGTCTTCGGGCTGAATCAGAACACTTTTCTAGTGCAAAAGATAACAACCCCAAATTGGGGTCCATGTCTTACTTTGGAGTGATTGAAGAAATCTGGGAGGTTGATTATACTATTTTCAAAGTGCCTGTTTTTAAGTGTAATTGGGTTGATAGCAACACCGGTGTGAAGACTGATGATTTGGGATTCACTTTTGTAGACCTTACAAAGGTTGCTTATAAGGACGAGCCTTTCATCATGGCAGAACAAGCAAAACAAGTGTTTTATGTCGAAGATCCCTGTAATGCAAGGTGGTCAGTGGTTCTACAAGGAAGAACCAGCGGTGTTATTCATGAAAATGATGATTCAACACTTGATATTTGTGAGCCTCCCTCTTTCTACACACGCATGCCTACCATCATTGAAGAAAATGAGGAGGATGGCGTACACGCAAATCGTCATGATCATGATGAAGGCTTATGGGAGAACATTCCTACCTAACCATGTTATATATAAGTAATGTCTATGTTATTGTATACTTTAATAATTTTGTCAACTTATTTTTTATCTCCATTTACAATTTATAAACTTTGTACAATTGCAAATAACACTTAATTTTTTGTTTGTTTGAACAGGCACATGGGTACACCACCAGGTTCCCCTCATCCTGAGTCATCAGCTCCTTCTGAGTCTACGTCCAGGAGGACTAGACAATCCACACGACTCAAAAAATTCACTGCTAAACGCTTGTCTGGGGAGAAGCCACGAGTTGATGTCGATCCTGCAACTGGGAAAGCTTCAGGTCCAAATAGATCACAATTCAGGACCTATTTGGGGATTGCTGCCCGAGACAGGGTTGATATTACATATCAAGATTGGCACCATGTGCCGGAAACTAAGAAGAACATGATTTGGGAGGGCATTCTGGTATTTGCAATAAACTCTTTATGTTATAGTAATTGTATGTATTTAACTTGCATATTATTGTCATTGACTGTTACATATGATTCTCTGTTGAAGGAACAATTTGATATTCCAGAAGCGTCCAAGGCTAAGAGGAAAATTATTTCCCATGTGGGAACAAGATGGAGGCAGTTTAAGGCAGACCTTACAAGGAAATATGCACTTAAAAAAAAGAAGGGTGATGAGGAGGAAGAGGTATATGAGGATGATGATGAGATTCCTTGTGTAAAATTTGGCATTGAGAAGGACATGTGGAGGGAATTTAAAGCCAGCCGTAATACTTCTGCTTGGCAGGTAAGTTGTGGGCAATGTTTTTTAATTTGTCTATATCAAATTTGATTAATTATTTTGCTGAAAGTATGTCTTATTATTCACAGAAAATCAGACAGAAGGCTCAAGAAATCCAGAAACAGAACAACATGCCACATGTAATGTCTCGTGGGGGTTATCAATGGCTTGAGGAAAACATGATGGCCGAGAAGATGAAGAAAAAACAGGCTGAAGCTGCTGAATCTGGGAGTACAAGTGTAGTTGATCCTCCATCTCCCATTAAACAACATGTGAAGTGGAAGAAGGCCCGTACAAAACGTTCTGGGCATATGACATCTGAGGCAGCACAACATGTTGCTGATAGGATTGTAAGTTATTATGCAGCTTAAAATGTAACTACATATAGTAACAACAGAAGTTGACTCCTTTATCTTTTTTTGCTTGTAGGATTCCCTAGAGGAGGAGTGCATACAGGGTACCTTTGTTCCCCATGGACGTCAGGATATACTGACCACTGCTATTGGTCGACCGGAGCACGGTGGTCGTGTTCGTGCTGCTGGATATGGTGTGACCATTAACCATTACTTTGGACCACTATCACGTGGCTCGCATACTTCTTCATCCATCACTGCAGAGCTTGTGGCTTCGTTGAAAGAGAGCTTGAAAGAGAGCTTCAGAGAGGAGTTTAAAGAGGAGTTTAAAGAGGAGTTTAAAGAGCAGTTAAAAGAGGAGTTTAAAGATGAGCTTAAGAGAGAATTGTTAATGGAGTTGAGCCAGATGACCTCCCAGCAGCCGCCTGAGCATGTTCACCCATATGTAGCTCCTTCCGGTGCCCGTGTTAGCACGAAGGGGAGTTGTGCTGGTACTGATATTGATCCCTCAGGGGAGGAGCCTGGCACTGACACAACAGCTGAACAGTGTGGCTTCTATGTTGATGAGCAGCCTCCCCGCTTGGTGGCCATTGGGAGAGTTTATCATGGGGCTTCAGTCATACACCACACGTGTTTGACGAATGATATGGTCAAGGTGGGGGTTGAAGAGGTTCTAGATGCTACTGCTCGAGTCCCTTTACCGACTAATGAGGTTCAATTAGTGGGGGACGCCCTCAACACCTTTATTGCATGGCCGAGTCATCTTGTGAAGCCTGTTTCATGGGAGGTAGCACGGGAGGTAGCTTCTTTAATTGATTTTATTTTTTGGTATAATCAATACAATTGAATAGAATAAATTGTTGACTACAAGTAACTTGTATTTATTAATTGTGTAGGATTGTAAACAGAGACCAAAGGAACCAGTTGAACCTCATGATAGGTCGGTCCCTGATGATGATCCATTATTAAATTTGGTACATGTTAGCCTGTTACTTTTCAGACATCCTTTCCAGGTGTCGTGGGATGCGAGCTTGTTTGGGGTGCATAATGAACAGTTCCCCAACTACATAAATCATAGTGATGTTGGGGAGATATTGAGTGGCAATCAATATCTTAATATCAGTATTATACAGTTGTGGATGACGTAAGTACATTTTAATTTTAGGTCAATTACCTATTTAATTGTCAGTGATTAACAATTTACATTTATTTGAACAAAAATAGGTTTTTGAATGACTTATGTATGGAATTCGAGCATGGTTCTGTCTATGGACTCCTTGAGCCTCAGAGCATACAGAGATCAGGGAATACGAGAGATCATGCTCAAAATTACATTCAAAGATGGATACATGAATCTCAAAAAGAAGTCTACCTAGGAGCTTACTTAAATAAGTAAGTAAAATTTCATTAATAAATGCATTTAAATAATGATTGCATTGTTACTAATAACTATTTTCCAATGCAGCCAACATTGGCAACTCCTGGTTATATGTCCTAGGTCCAATGTTGTTGTCTGGTTTTGTTCCCTACACAAGAAGCCCGATGTAGACATCAAAGCCACAGTTATAGGGTACGTTTAAATTTGTAACAAATTGATTGTATGGAACCTATTATACATGAATATCTTGGTCTTACACTTATATTTGCATGTTTCATTAACCAGTGCTTTAAAGGGCTTGCAAGGTAACCAACCAAGTAAATCGAAGAAAATTGATTGGATAAATGTAAAAGTAAGTAATTTAACCAATGTTTGAATATCCAAAATGTTTACTTAGTTTTTTTTTTTTTACAATAATTTGTCTTAAACACTATTAAATTTCATATTGAATTTAGTGTAATCTACAAAGCGGAGGCACTGAGTGTGGCTATTATGTCATGCATTGGATGTGGACCATCATCCATGGGGGATTCAGGGATAACTGGGAAACGGTAATATATTTGTTTACTTTAACAGGTTTCATTTATTATAACTATTAATATTCGATGTGATTAACTAACATTTGTTTATATATGATGTAGACATTTTGCGATTCTCAACCATTGGAGGCAACGACAATTGAAGATATTCGCATTCAGTGGGCACGACACTTTTTGAGAGTTAGAAATGAAGCACTGAACAAATTAGTAGAATGTTAGCTTATTAATGGATTCTATTTGTATATTGGATATATTGCTTAATGTTTGTTTATACATTAATTAGTATTTTATTTATAACAATATAAAGCATAGATAATTGATTATTAATTATACAAATTGCCTGGTCTGGATTTTTTTTTGAAATTACAGGTTTGGTTCAATCTAAAACAGAACGCTAATAAAAAAAAAACAGCATAAACAACATCGGTTATGGTAAAAACCGATGTTGTTAGTGCACAAACAACATCGGTTTTTATCATAACCGATGTTATTTGCGCACAAACAACATCGGTTATGGCAAAAACCGATGTTGGTAGGTGCATAAACAACATCGGTTCTGGGACAACCGATGTTGTTTGTCACCTAACAACATCGGTTTTTGCCATAACCGATGTTGATTTCAACACATATTTTGACTATTCTGGCACAAACAACATCGGTTTTGGGATAACAGATGTTGTTTGTCACCTAACAACATCGGTTTTGGCAAAAACCGATGTTGTTTTCAACACATAATTTTCACTATGTGGGCATCCTTTTGACATCGCTTGTGCTCCGAACCGATGTTGTATTGTATTTTAACATCGGTTCAACAACCGATGTTGAAAGTTGTCCACTTTCAACATCGTTCGATACAACATCGGTTAATAACCGATGTTAAAAGCCTAAAATAACCGATGTTAAATACCTTTTTTGTAGTAGTGCGGATTGACAGACCATTGCATAAAGGAGCTATTGAAGCCATAATTTAATCCCGTCAACCATGACCATGCGTTAAATAACAGTCTCTGCCATAGCACTTATCTGTAAAAGGGTCTATCATTAAAGATGCAGTCATTTCTTATATATATGGACTTGATGTGAAAAAATCTAAATACGTTCTGTTATAAATTGGAACTAAACACACACTAACTTGTTTCTAGACAACGGTAAGAGAAAATGGTTATTCAAAAAATACTGTGCATTTTTTTTTTCAATAGCAGAAACACGTACATAAGTGCAGGAATTAAAAATATTTTATTTCACTTTAACATATTCAATTCCACCTAAAAGTAAATCAAAAGTTATATGTTCATTGTATTTCTTTTTCAATCAATTTTGCATGTAAAATATAAGAATGAAATTGAAACATCATTCAAAACATATCGAGGCTAACAAGAATTTCATTTAATTCTATTCAGTTCTCACTATAATTTTCACTCCATATATATAATTCCTTTCCATTAAATTAAACTTGTTTGATCAAAATTTAGAAGATGTAATTTGTGAATTATATAAGCTAAAATAAGAGTGTCCTTATCAATTAATTTATTTTAAGCTTAACAATCATTTTATTTAACAATTTTTTGAAAAACTGTTATGAAATAATTATCAGCGTTTCTAAATCATGATTTGTCAAGAAGTAAGCTTTTACTCAAATTAAAGCTTTCAAAAATTGTAATCCAGACATGCATTAGGTCGGAAAAAAAATACTGTATAACTAAACATGTACGTGGTTTGACTTTTCAAAGCCAATAATTCAACTTTATGTGACAGGACGCCAATTGCCAAACATGACCCATTTCAAATATCACTTTCTATATATAATAGTAATAAGGAATAGAAAAGTAATCACTACATAAGAAAACATCATGGGTTCAGAAAATTGTGTGGATATGAAGCATTATGTTCTGGTGCATGGGGCATGCCATGGAACTTGGTGTTGGTATAAGCTCAAGCCACGCTTGGAATCTGCTGGCCACAAGGTCACAGTGCTTGACCTTGCAGCTTCTGGCACCAACATGAAGAAAATTGAAGATGTTGATACCTTCTCACAGTACACTGAGCCTTTGTTGCAGCTATTGGCCACAATTCCCCCAAATGAAAAGGTAGTTCTAGTTGGTCACAGCCTTGGGGGACTCAACATAGCACTTGCAATGGAGAAATTCCCAGAAAAGGTAGCGGTTGGTGTTTTCTTAACAGCTTTTGCTCCAGACATTGAACACCACCCATCTTATGTCTTGGAAAAGGTATCTTTCTGAGTCTTGAGGTTACTTCTGCGAATTTTCATATATTTTCTTACTTATGAAATTGCAATTGCTGTCCAACAATACTAATTATGGAAATAACTAAAGATACTTGCCTGAGCCGGAGAATCCAAGAAAAAAGTCACAATTCATGCTTTATGAAAATGAAAACATTTCTTGTATATTTTCATAAAAATAACTAAAGATACTTCTGCGAATTTTCATATATTTTCTTACTTTCTCTTTCATATCATTTTCACTTTCTTGTTTTTATTTTTCGTTTCTTTATCATTTTCTTTCTTTCTTTCTTTTTCTTTATTTTTTTTTATCATTGTTCTTATAAAAATGATTCAAATAGATCGTATTTTTGAACATCCGTTTACACTTTCCGTTTACAATTTATAGAAAGTAGGAGAGAGACAAATTTTGACTTATCTTCTATCACTTTCCCCATGGAGAGCAAGACCAAAGGTTCTAGCTCAATTATGAAGTACGAGAGAGACAAATTACTGCTTTTTTTTTTTGGCAATGAATAAGACGTGAAATCGTGTATCATGTGTATCAATTCACAAAAGTGTATGTATTTGTGTCTATTTGTATCTTCTATCAATTCATAATGCATAAGTATTATAAATTCTCTAATATTATCTTTGATTTTTACGGATAAAAAAAAATGAAGTATAGGAAGAAGGGATATAGTATATTTCGACATCATTTTTTTTCTCTGCATTTTATCTTATATTATTTACTATATTTATACTTTTTTTTTCTTCTATCTTTTTATGTCTCCAAATATCACTATATTTTTTTCCTATCTTTTTTTATCTGAATTTCAAACAGATTTTAAATTTTAAATTATTTACAACTTTTATTTTACGTTAAAATTCATTTTTCCTTTGAATTACATTAATATGCATGGCCATCAATTTTGTAACATCTTCAAAGATAATTAATATGAAAATTCTTAAAATTTTAACTATCAAAGGATTATATCATTCAAAAATAGACACAAATACATACACTTTTGTGAATTGATACACATGATACACGATTTCACGTCTTATTCATTGCCAAAAAAAAAAAAAAAACTAAAAGCAGTAAGGAAATTACACAGTAATCTTCACCATTATTATTATTTTTTACTTCGATAGTACAATGAGAGGACCCCCTCGGCTGCATGGTTGGACACTGAATTTGCTCCAAGTGGAAACAAAACATCAATGTTCTTTGGCCCCAAGTTCATATCCGACAAGCTCTACCAACTCTCCCCCGCTGAGGTAATTACATGTTACGAGTTGCGACAATTACATCATTGTCTTAGCTGTCTATTAATTTCTACCTAATTGTTAATAATGTTGGAAAGTCTTCGAAGTTTCGAGTCTTCAATAAAAAAAATAAAATTAATAAGGATTGGATTTTGCAGGACTTTGAATTGGCCAAGTCTTTAGCAAGGCCATCATCACTCTTCATGGAAGACTTGTCTACGCAAAAGAACTTGTCCAAAGAGGGATATGGGTCAGTTCCACGTGCCTTTATTGTTTGCACTGAGGACCTTGGAATTCCATTGGAATATCAGCTCTGGATGATCCAAAATGTTGGGTTCAATGACGTTGTAGAGATCAAAGACGCAGATCATATGGCTATGCTTTGCAAGCCACAAGAACTATTCGATTCCCTCCAGCAGATAGCGACTAAATACGCATAAATTCATGAAACGTGCTTTAATTAGTCTAATTTGTTGTGTTTGAATTGGACTTGTGATAGAATTATAAGGTCTTGTTTGAAATCGCGAAGACAAACCAATAAAGCGATATGATACCCACTTTTGTGACCTTCCGATACATACACGGATCTGTGTAAATTTTATTTTGAAAAAATTATTATGTGTGAAGTTGTATTAGTTTTTTGTCAATTCATGTTGATGAACAAGTGGAAATTATCAAATAAATATTGGTTCCATTGTTATAAAATGAATTAATCTAACTTCATAGTTGAGTGCATTAAGCGGTAGCTAGGTAGTAATTTTCTAGACAGAATTTATCCATTGTGTAAAAAATTACTTGACAAAAAAATAGACCTAAAACTTATTAATTTAACCATTGAACTATAAGCATGCAATTTAACTAATATAAAGCATAAAAAGTTCTATGAAAATGAGTAAATTCCACCTGGAAATATATATTTTAGAACATATATATAATTAAGTTGTGTAGTAAATTATTATGAGCATTATGTTTCAACTGCAAGAGGCAGATAACAAATGGCCTGAACAATTTCAAGGGAGAACTTTAAAAAAAATGATATTAAGAAAAAGTTAATTTTTAACAAGACAATACTATTATTATATTTTAAAAGTCATTGCACTTTATAATCCTAAAAAATAAGTTTATCTAAAATCAATTTGTTTACAAGTAGTACGTTTTTCTCCCAGTCACGGATACGAAATCACCGAAACCTTCACTTTGATTCAATAGAATTTTTGACAAATATACATTTGAAAATCCTGCTTTCTTTTTGGCGCACGCACACACACATATATATACACATATACATACATTAAACTTTGGCCACAGGTTAATTAAAAAACATCAACAAAGTGAGAGAACAGCCAGGTCCGTGCGTCGCAACTGCAAGCCATTTAGTCAGTTGTCTTATGCCCCAAATCATTTAAGGCATCATAAATTTTTCATACTTTTTTTAAAAAAAAATATTTATTATTAATTTGAATTATTAGGTAATACATTTTATTATCATATATGATATATATATTACTATTAAGACTGTAGTTTTAGAATTGTATTAATTGAAGAATTGAAAAGTTTGGAAGAAGATGGATTGAAAAAAAATATTGTATAAATTTTAAAAAGATTTTAAGTTCTACTAAGTATTATAATGTTGAAGATCTTGATTTATTTTTACAAACAAAGATATTGCAAGTAGTATAGATAAAAGAAATTTATATTTCACTAAAATTATTAATTATTTTAAAACATTGTATTTTTCTTTCAAATCCATGCATTGTTTTAAAAATATTATTGATAATACTTGTAATAATTGTTATTGTTGATGAAAGTAGTTTTTTAAAATTAAAATGACTCAAATCTTATTTAATGTTAATTATGTTAAAAGATAAATTAAATGATTTCATCATTATATTGATAGTAAAATGATGGAAATACTTAATTATAAAAACTTTGATTAATAATTTTGTAATAAAAATTAAATGAAATTTTTATTAACAAATTATATTAAATTAAGCTTTAAATATAAATTTTACCTAAAGTCTTAAAATTTCTAAACACCACCTTGAGAACAACAATAGCAGCAAGAAAATGAAAACCTGCCATATTCTGAAGAAAATCAGCTTCCACACACACCTTACATGAACAACATTAATAAAATGAGGGAACAGCTGTAAAGCACAACGAGGTAGGCAAGAAACATCAACTTCCACACATACCTTACGTACACGAAGTTGGGGAGGACATGCACATCATTTATAATTTTACATGTAGCTTCTTCAGTGATTTGGCTGATTTGCCCTTTGTTCATTGGTCGTTGTGGTTTGCTATTTTGTTGGGTAGTGACTTTTTGTAATGCTAAAAAACTATTGTGTTGTCATATATGCCCTTTGTCTATGGTTCAGAAGCATGTTGGGTTTTTGTTTCTTTCTACAGCTGTCAATACGTTATGTATGTCATCCTGTCTAGTTAGTTGAAAGTGCTTTTGATATTGGTTTTCTCTTTCTGAATGGGTCCCAAATAGCTCAATTGTATTTGTCTTCATTTCTCAGATTTAAACGGGTCTTGGGTTACGTGCAGTTGCAATAGATTTTTCTAGAATTCTAGAATATATCTAGGTTCATTGAATTTGGATGGTTATTTGTTTGAGTATGAATTTTTTTGTTAATTTTTTTTGTATTTTTAATAACTTCATAGTTGAGTGCATTAAGTGGTAGCAAGGTAGTAATTTTCTAGACAGAATTGATCCATTGAGTAAAAAATTACTTGACAAAAAAATAGACCTAAAACTTATTAATTTAACCATTGAACGATAAGCATGCAATTTCACTAATATAAAGCATAAAAAGTTCTATGAAAATAAGTTAGAACACTTATATAATTAAGTTGTGTAGTAGATTATTATGATCTAGCATTATGTTTCAACTGCAAGAGGCAGTTAACAAATGGCCTGAACAATTTCAAGGGAGAATTTAAAAAAAAATGATATTAAGAAAAAATTAATTTTTAACAAGACAGTACTATTATTATATTTTAAAAGTCATTGCACTTTATAATACTAAAAAATAATTTTATCTAAAATCAATTTGTTTACAAGTAGTACATTTTTCTCCCAGACACGAATATGAAATCAGCTTAACCTTCATTTTTTTTTGCTGATCATGACATTGATATGGATTATTCATTTTCCGAAGTAATGATTAAATTCTGTCGGAGATCGTGAGCACACACACAAGGTGGGTATTCCTCTCGTAATATGATTTATTCCATACTCAAAGTGACATTATCAGAAATCGAAACCTTCACTTTGATTCAATAGAATTTTTTACAATTATACATTTGAAAATCCACTTTTTGGCACAATATATGTACAGTAAACTTTGGCCACAGCTTAATTAAGAAAACATCAACAAAGTGAGGGAACAGCCAGGGCCGTGCGTCGCAACTGCAAGCCATTTAGTCAGTTGTCTTATGCCCCAAATCATTTCAGGCATCATATTTTTTTCATACTTTTTAAAAAAAATATTTATTATTAATTTGAATTATTAGGTGATACATTTTATTATCATATATGATATATATTACTATTAAGAATGTAGTTTAAGAATTGTATTAATTGAACAATTGAAAACTTTGGATGAAGATGGATTGAAAAAAATATTGTATAAATTTTAAAAAGATTTTATGTTCTACTAAGTATTATAATGTTGAAGATCTTGATTTATTTTTACAAACAAAGATATTGCAAGTAGTATAGACAAAAGAAATTTATATTTCACTAAAATTATTAATTATTTTAAAACATTGTATTTTTCTTTCAAATCCATGCATTGTTTTAAAAATATTATTGATAATACTTGTAATAATTGTTATTGTTGATGAAAGTAGTTTTTTAAAATTAAAATTACTCAAATCTCTTATTAAAATTAAAATTATTCTCTATTGGGCCAGCAACAGCTATGCACGGTGAGCAAGATTAGTTTTTTATTCAGTGGGTTGGAAGACATCCGTAATCTCTTATCCAGAACAAAAAAAAAAATTAAAATTACTCAAATCTTATTTAATATTAGTTATGTTAAAAGATAAATTAAATAATTTCATCGTTACATTGATAGTAAAATGATAGAAATACTTAATTATAAAACTTTGATTAATAATTTTGTAATCGAAAAAATAAAATGAAATTTATATTAACAAATTATATTAAATTAAACTTTAAATATAAATTTTACTTAAAGTCTTAAAATTTCTGGACACCACCTTGAGAACAACAATAGCCACAAGAAAATGAAAACCTGCCAGATTCTGAAGAAAATCAGCTTCCACACACATACGTACCTTACATGACATGAACAACATTAACAAAACGAGGGAACAGCTGTAAAGAACAACGAGGTAGGCAAGAAAAATCAACTTCCACACATACCTTACACGAGGTTGGGAGGACATGCACATCATTAAGAACATTTTGGCATGCTCTTCTAATAATAATGTGAATCACAAATCACAATACAAGTGGGGGAATTCTGGCCAACTCGTCTTAATACAATATTTTTATTTAGAAAATAATAAAGATATGAATAATTGAATACTGTAATTCCCCCTACACGTGCACAGTCTCGCATATAAAACCAAGATATTTTTAGATGTTATTATAAGACTAATTAACTTTATAAGGCTTTTCTTTTTACAAAATTAACTTTATAAGACTAATTATTACTAACTATGTACCAAAAAATCCAGTAAAAAAAAAAACTATGTACAAAAAATAAGACTAATTGTGTGCGTGTGTGAGAGAGAAAGAGTGTTGTGTGTGTTTGTAAGCACCGTAAGAACCTTGTAACAAACAATTATCATTGTTTAACATCTATAGGCTCAATATCTTTTTAAAACAAGATTTGCTCAATTAAAAATATAATTAAATATCTTTTCTTAATTTTAATACAATTATATTTAATATAAAACTAAATATTTTAAATAATAATTTTATTGATAAACATATATTTAAAAAATTAAATATAAATATATCAAAAGATATAATTTAAACAAATTCATGCAATCAACTAAACCTATCCTCGATGCGTCCCGTTGTCATGTCTATCTTATACATATATATTTATGTTACGTAACTTTTTGAGAATAAATTGAATAAAAAATGTGATATATATATATATATATATATATATATATAGAGAGAGAGAGAGAGAGAGAGAGAGAGAGAGAGAGAGAGAGAGAGAGAGAGAGAGAGAGAGAGAGAGAGAGAGAGAGAGAGAGAGAGATCTTATGAGAAGAAGATATCTTATATGAGAGTGAGAATATTAAATCTGGACCATATAACTATACATGGAGGGTCAAGATTTAATGTTATGTGACTACTTAAAACAGTCATGTGACTTTTTTAAAAAACTCACATGACTTATTGTGTTTTAATTTTGAACATTGAAAGAAGATCTAATGATCAATATTTATTTATCTCACTCTTATATAAAATAAGTCATCTCAATAGACATATTTCCTATATATATATATATGAAATTTATTAAAACTATGTTATTTGTTTAATATAATAAAATATATTTATATCGGTGGGGTATTCGACTATGTGAATAGTCGAATACCCCTAACGCAGGCATCGAAATATACCCCACGAACAAGAAGGTGTTCGGCCTAAATCTGGCCGAACACTCACTATTTACCCCCAACTAGCTATATCGTCGAATACCATCGCAGGTGTGTTCGGCATCACTACAATCGAATACTAAGCATTAGTATTCGGACAGGGCAGATCTCATTAATAGGCTATTGCCAAGTAAACCGAAGATTATGACATGATTAAGTAACCTTAATCAGTACGGATTAGTCAGCAAAGAAAAGTCAAGGCCCATAAAGGGTCCAGGCCTAGTAAGATAAGTATAAAAAGGGGATACACCCCTCAAGGTAGAACTCTCTTGACCCTCATTTATTACTCACATTAAATGCTCTGAGCTGAAACCTGACTTGAGCGTTGGAGTGCCTTTTGCAGGTACCCCCCCCCCCCCGCACCTTTTGTGTATAAGGATTCGGACATCTACAGAAGACCTTGAAGTAAGGAGTAGAAGATCACCCCAACATCCTCAGACAGGAACATTTTGGCGCCCACCGTGGGGCCCGGTAAAACTTACTCGTGGTCCCTCAAGGAATGGTTACTACCGAAGTCACGCACACATGGACATACCTGAACCATCAGCACAAGCTAGGCGACAACACGTACAAGGACAACACCTCGTCGGCGAGAACATGGAGCATGTCGAAGATCAAGTGAATTTGTCGTCGGAATTAAGACAGCTAAGAGCCGATGTATCGACGATGAGAAGGCAGCATACACTGGAGATATCGGCCCTCTGACAGGAGAACGCTGAACTGAGAAATTTGAACCGATCTTGGAAACCCGATGATCAAGCACCAGACAAACAACATGAGGGTGAGTCTGCGGCCAATCTTAGCATCCATGGGGCAACCAATCGGCCTTCGACCTTTACCACCAACACTCAGTTACACCCCTGTCGACATCCTTTCATTTCCGGAATCATGGAAACCCCTCTTCCCCTAAACAGAAAAAGTCTCAGCCGATGGTAGCACTGACCCGGATGAACACATAGACGTATATGTCACCCAAGTTAGCCTCTACACCGCTGAAGACTCCATCCTATGTAGAGTGTTCCCTACATCCCTGAAGGGACAAGCTCTAAATTGGTTCACACGACTCCCACCCAATTCCATCGACAGTTTTGAGACACTTGGGACTAGATTCGACAATCAATTCGCAACAAGTAAACCTCATTACTTGACTTCAGTCGCACTGGTGAACATTCGGCAAGAAAAGAGGGAATCCCTTAGAATATTCATGGAAAGGTTCAGCCAAGTTGCCCTAAACATCCGAAACCTTGATCCAGCAGTAGCCATGCATCATCTCGTGACGGCCCTTAAGCCGGGGGCTTTTGTCAATAGTCTCTGTAAAAAACCGGCGCTGGACATGGATGACCTCGGCTGAAGAGCAGCAAAGTACATGCAGATGGAAGAACTGTCAGAGTACTGGAACCAGGTCCGAGCGAAAGCCAGCATAGGAAGGAAGGAGCATGAAAAAGACAACCAGGGGAAGGGTAAGGATAAGTTTCACAAGGAACGGGAGTACTGTGGCTCCCGGCACACGGCCTATACCCCCCTCAACACTAGCTGCTCCTGAATACTCGAACAGGCCCTGGCAACGGAGATATTGGCGGTGCCAAAGAGAGCTAACACCCCCCAAAAGCTGACTACAGCAAGCAGTGCCGATACCACCGTAATAGAGGTCGCTAGACCGAAGAGTGCACAGCACTCAAAGACAAGATCGAGGACCTCATTAAGA
Source organism: Pueraria montana var. lobata (assembly GCA_026413185.1). Classification (NCBI taxonomy): domain Eukaryota; kingdom Viridiplantae; phylum Streptophyta; class Magnoliopsida; order Fabales; family Fabaceae; genus Pueraria; species Pueraria montana. The sequence continues at coordinate 47,414,828 of CM048649.1, read as the reverse complement.
TGGGGCATCTCAAAAATTTTCTCCACGATCCTAGAACCGAAAGGCCACAGTTCTCGAAGTACAAAGGCGATGACAGAACTCACAGGAGGGACTTCAGTTACAACTAAGAACATGACCAAAGAATCGAAAGACCAAGAAGCAGGTCCCGAGAGCGGCACGAAACAAAATCGTCCAAACCCCGAAAGGTCATAAATACAATTGCGGGAGGATTCGCAGGAGGAGGAAACACATCATCGGCCAGGAAAAAGCATCTCCGTTTAGTTCGATCAGTCAACATGACATCGGCCATAAACAAGCTAAAAATGTGGCCCATCACGTTCACGGATGCGGACTTCCAAGGGTCCGATCCCATACAGGATGATCCAATGGTCATCAGTATAGACATAGCAGACTGCACAGTCCGGAAAACTCTGGTAGATCAAGGGAGTTCAGGCTACATCTTGTACTGGAATACCTTCAAGCAGCTGGATATTCCGGAAGGGAAACTTATGACCTATGACGAGCCCCTAGTCGGATTCGCAAGAGAAAGGGTTAACACCAGGGGGTGTATAGAGTTGGACACAACTTTCGGTTACAGGGAGAAGGAATGCAAAACTATAAGGGTTAAGTATATAGTAGTGCACGCTAACACCTCGTACAAGGTGCTGCTCAGACGTCCATCTCTGAACGCTCTCAGAGCTACAGTCTCCACTCAACACCTTGCCATGAAATTTCCTTCGTGCCGAGGCACAGTTATCACAATTCATGCTGACCAAAAGGTGGCCTAGGAGTGCTATCTGGCCAGTCTCAAAGTTACCCAGCCGAAAGAAGAACAGTATAGGACGGTACATTTGATCTTGGCAGTCGAACCTTCAACTCCGACCCTGGACTTGGATCCCCGAGCCGATCAAGGCAAGTGGGTCGAACCAAACGAAGAGATCGGTGAGTTTCAAATTGGAAAAACACCGACCCAGATCACATACCACGGCAGCAACTTGCCAGAAAAAGACAAAGTTCGTATCCAAAATGTTGTAAAGAAAAATGCCGACCTATTTGCCTGGAGAGCCTCGGAGATGCCGGGTATAGACCCAAGATTTCACTACCACAAATTAGCAATATGCCGAGAAGCCAGGCCTGTCGCTCAGAAGAAAAGAAAAATGGGCGAAGAAAGACGAAAAGCTGTAGAAGAAGAGGTAGCTAAGTTGATAACGACCCACTTCATCCGAGAAGTCAAATACACCACTTGGTTAGCCAATGTGGTTATGGTAAAAAAGGCAAACGGCAAATGGAGAATGTGCACAAACTACACGGATCTGAACAAAGCCTGTCCAAAGGATGCATACCCACTACCAAACATCGATCGATTAGTCGACGGGGCAGCCGGGCACTCCTGCCTCAGTTTCTTGGACGCATATTCAGGATACAATCAGATCCGAATGTACCCGCAAGATGAGGACAAAACAACCTTCATAACCGAATCAGCTAACTACTGCTACAAAGTCATGCCCTTCGGATTAAAAAACGCCGGAGCCATATACCAGAGGCTGATGGATAAGATTTTCCAAAAACAACTTGGACAAAACCTGGAAGTATACGTTGATGATATGGTGGTCAAATCTGCAAAGTTTGAAATGCACACAAGTGACCTGGAAGAAATCTTCGCCGAAATCAGAAAGCACAATATGTGTTTGAATCCCGAAAAATGTGTTTTCGGCGTACAAGGAGGGAAATTTCTGGGTTTTATGTTAACATGCCGAGGCATAGAAGCAAACCCTGATAAGTGTCAGGCTGTCATTTCAATGATAAGCCCGAAAACACCAAAGGAGGTCCAGAGGCTGGCTGGACGAATCGCCTCCCTATCGCGATTCCTACCTAGGATAGCCGAGAAGGCTAGACCCATCATGCAACTGTTGAAGGTAAACAAGAATTTCTCATGGAAACCACAATGTGAAGAGGCCTTCCAAGAACTAAAGAAAATCCTCTCGGCACCACCCACACTCAAAAAACCGGATCCCCAGAAAAATCTGATACTATACATTTCTGTATCCCAAGAAGCCATTAGCGCAATGATGGCATAAGAACATGAGCAAGGACAGGCTCCCATATATTTTATCAGCCGAGTACTACAAGAGACTGAGACCATATATGAAACAATAGAGAAAGCGGCTTTAGCACTAGTCAATGCCGCAAGACGCCTAAGGCAGTATTTCCAAGGGCACCAGGAGATTGTCAGAACCGATTGTCCCATTGCGAAAGTGCTAAGAAAGCCCGAACTGGCTGGAAGGATGATGACGTGGTCCGTAGAACTATAAGAATTCGACATCAAATAGAAGCCGAGAGGCCCCATCAGAGCACAATTTTTGGCAGATTTTGTCAATGAGCTACACCCGACCGAAAGCTTTGAAGATGAATGGTGGGTAGTACACGTCGACGGATCGTCCAATCGAAAGGGAAGCGGAGTAGGCATCATGATAGAAGGACCAAACAAGATACGACTCGAGTAGTCTGTGAGGTTCGAATTTAAAGCGTCCAATAATCAAGCCGAGTACGAGGCCTTATTGGCCGGACTCAGACTAGCAAGGGAAATGGGAGCTCGGAAAGTAGAGTGTTGGAACGATTCCCAAATTGCAGCCGAACAGATTAATGGTGCATTCCAGGTTAAAAACCCACAGTTGCTGAAGTATTACCACATCTTCATGCAACTAAAGCAAGAGTTCGACGAGGTCCGAGTAAGGCATTTGGCCCGAGAACACAACGACCGAGCCGATCAACTTGCCAAATTGGCCAGTACTCAGAAGCTCGGACAGCTAAGGACAGTCATTCAGGAGACGTTACCAGAACCAAGTGTGACCGCTGAAGAGTGCCTACAAATCTCGGCATCTAAAGATAATTGGATAGCCGACATCCAACAACATCTGTCTAAAGGCTCCCTTCCGGAAGACAAAGGTCAGGCCAAGAAGTTGCGAACCGCGGTAGCAAGATACGTCCTGGCTGCCAGAGAACTGTATAGAAGAGGGTTTTCCACACCATTACTCAAATGCCTTGACAAGGACCAGGCCGAATATGTCATAAGAGAACTGCACGAGGGAATATACGGAATGCATTCGGGTGGCCGAACAATGGTCACACGAGTACTCAGAGTAGGATATTATTGGCCGACCCTCAAGACGGATTGTGCCGAATATGTAAAAAAGTGCGACCAGTGTCAAAAGCACGGTAACCTCATTCACCAGTCGGCCGACGAACTACACGCTATTTCGTCACCCTGGCCTTTCGCTATATGGGGAACCGATATCTTGGGACCTTTTCCTATAGCTAAGGGGCAGTGCAAGTTCCTGATAGTAGCCGTCGATTACTTCACAAAGTGGATAGAAGCCAAACTGCTAGCAACCATTAAGGCCCAAAATGTACAGAAGTTCTTATGGAAGAACATAATCACACGTTTCGGCATTCCTTGCGTGATCATCACCGATAAGGGCTTGTAGTTTACAGACAAGAAATTGAATACCTTCTTGGAAGGCCTGGGAATAAAACACAGGGTGACCTCGGTCGAGCACCCACAAACGAACGGGCAAGCGGAATCCACCAACAAGGTCATTCTGGGAGAATTAAAGAAGAGATTGGGTGCGGCTAAAGGCGCGTGGGCAGAAGAGATACCGGAAATTCTGTGGGCTTACTGGTACACCCCACAAACAACGATCAAAGAAACACCATTCAGAATGGTGTATGGAATCGAAGCCACGATTCCAATAGAAGTAGGGGAACCCTCACTCCAAAAGCAACACTTTGAAGCAGCCCAGAATGAAGACTCTTTAAGACGTGAACTTGACTTGGTTGAGGAGGTACGTAACCAAGCATGCCTCAATGCCGAAGCATGCAGGCAGAGAATGACCAAAAGGTTCAACTCGAAACTAAAGCCGAGGGATTTTAAAGAATGAGACTTGGTCCTAAGAATGTAAGGTGAGGCACGAAGAAATACCCGAGAAGGGAAGTTAGCCGCCAATTGGGATGGCCCATTCAGAATCCGGCAAACCCTCAACAACGGCGCTTACAAGTTGGAAGAGTTTTCATGAAAGGTGGTGCCGAGAACATGGAACTCGACACACCTTAAGTATTATTTTAGTTGAACATGTAACCAGGTGTTGTACTCTTTTTCCTTACTTGGTTTTTCATCCCTAAAAAATAGGGGTGTACACGGGTCGGGTTGGGCCGGGTTTGGCCAAACCCGTTACCCGACCCGATCAAAATTTTACGGGTTGGGTTGGATCGGGTTTGTGCAATTTTATTGTGAAATCCGATCCGATCCAACCCGTTCAAAAATGGGTTTGTCGGATTGGGTTGATCGGGTCAGAACATTTTAAAAAAAATATTATTTTGTAAAAATTAGAATTTTTTAGAACAACAATTTGTTTTTGCCTAGAGCTTTGCAAATATATAATTTCTACATGTCTTCCAAAAAGACCAAATTGTGACAATATTTGATTAATAAAATGAATGGTTTCAATGCTAATACAAATATTTTATTTTAAATAGATATTAACATGAGAAAACATAAACAAAATCAAGACAAAAAATAGAAACAATTAAAAAAGAGAAATATAATTCATGTGTGGTTAAAAATTAGCAAAAAAATATGGTGTTTTGTATTTCTTAATTTAATAATATATATATATATAAATATATATATATATATATATATATATATATATATATATAATTTAATTTTATGGTACGGGTCGGGTCGGGTAACGGGTTCAAAATGCAAAACCCGTTACCCTACCCGTACATTAACGGGTTGGATCGGGTTGGCTTCGGGTTTGACCCGAACCCAAAAAAAATCCGATCCAAAGTGATTGGGTCTGTTCAGATCGGTTCGGGTTCACGGGTTACCCGATCCGGTGAACACCCCTACTAAAAAATGTCAAAGGGTTTTTACCGAGGAGGTTTTAACGAGGCTCACCTTTTTTCAATTAAATCAACGAAGCTTATCTTCCCTACCTACTATGTCTGTTTTTCCATGTACCATTCGGATTTTCTCGCAAATGGTTTCCCTCCCGAGTGCTCCTACTCGGCTAAGGATGTACCATTCGGATTTTCTCACAAATGGTTTCCCTCCCGAGTACTCCTACTCGGCTAAGGATGTACCATTCGGATTTTCTTGCAAATGGTTTCCCTCCCGAGTACTCCTACTCGGCTAAGGATGTACCATTCGGATTTTCTCGCAAATGGTTTCCCTCCCGAGTACTCCTACTCGGCTAAGGATACCATTCGAAATACCTTAAAAAGATACCCAACCATTGATCTTCATAGTCAATAAAATGAATAAAGCAATTCTTGCAAAGTTATCAACCAAAAACAAGTTTGTGAAACTATTCCAAGTATAGAGAAGACGAATACCGAAAGATAAAGATTATACTCGTTTAATTACAAAATGAGATTTTACAAAATCCATCATAAAAACAAAAAAGGGCTCTAACGGCCCAAATTACAAATGCTTCACTCAGCCAGATTCTCTGGAGCCACGGCATCGGCAACCTCTTCTATGATCTCATTCGTCCCAGCAACACCATCACCATCCGGAGCTGATTGATTAAGAGGATTCTCAAGAGCCGCATCCTCAGGAATATCATCAAGAGGAATCAGCTGGCCTTGGAAGACGTCTTTATCCATGTCAAAAATGGTAGGGTTACGGACATCATAGAAAAATAACATTTGCCGAACGGCATGAAGGAACCCGTCTTCATGTTCGGCAAAAATTTTATCATGTGCCGAACCAATAATTCGCTCCTTGGCAGAGCGTTCGGCATCCCTCTCCTCCCTGACTTGAGCCAGTAGCGTCTTCAAACCCTCAATCTCTTCAGCATGAAGTTTAGCATCCTTTTCGGCCATCAGAACCTTGGTGTTCAGGTCATCAAGGCCAGCCGAAAGGTGCTTCACCTCATCTTTCAAACAAGCGTTATCGTCCGCCAAAGATATGTTGGCCTCCAGGGCCTGTTGGTTAGAAGCTTGGGACTCCCTCAAACTCTTCTTCAGTTTTTCGGTCTCCTTCAGCGGAGTCGTGAACATATGATAGGCAATGGCCGAAGCCCTCGCCTGAAACTCACAATAAGCCGACCAGTTGGAGGCAGCGTCCGCCTTATTCAAGATATTCTTTCCAGTCTCGGAGATGTCACTGGAACTGACCATTTTCTTTGGCCGAAAGTCCTTCGAAAAGAAACCCTCGGCAGTTAAGGCGGGAATAGAAGCCAAAGACCCTGAAGCCGAGAAGTCCAACGTTTGCTGTTTCAACTTCTTTGCCTTCTCCTCCTCTGAGGCCTCACAGCTTCGGTGCCTTTTCTTATGATCCCTGTCTTTATTTTTCTTCTCGCCCGCCGGAGGGGGTATGGTATCTACCGGGCATGGCCTCGGTGTTGGTTGCTTCACAACAGGAGGGACGGAGGCGGCACCAGAGGTGTTTCCCGCAGCCTGAGCCCTATTCTTCCTAGCATTATGGAAGGAAAGGACATCACCACCTGCATCGGCCATTATACCTATACCACACAAAATACTTTGTTAAACATGTGAGCTAAAGTACAAAAATAACAGGAAAGAAACAACCGAAACCTTACCACACATATCGGCTAAAACAGTGGAAGAATTAAATAAGGCCACGAGCTGCCTGGCCGGAAGCTTTCAGGGGAGGGACTCAAGAAAGAGGAGGTCATCGCGTTCCCTTTCGGTCATCATAGACTTCGGAAATTTGTCATAACGCCAAGGGGTTCTCTCCCAATAAAAAGGAAATAAGGGCTTCCCACTCCCATCATAGAAATGGTTAGCCCCTATATTCGGCTTTACTATCACTTTAAAGAAATCGGTTTTGAAATTTTTATAGGAAGTAGTAAAAGATTGAAATAGAGGCCTTTTCGGTTTCTTTATTAAGGATACCCACAAACCACTCTTAGGCCGAGTACAAAAATAATACAAAAATACACTCACCGAAGGCTCTACAAAATTAAAAATACAAAGGGCACGAAAGGCCTGGATCGTGGCCCACCCATTCGGATGCAACTGAGAGGGTGCCACGTTCAAAACCCGAAGCGCCCCCATAGTAAAGTCATCAAAAGGAACCGTTACATGTAAGTCGCGGAACACGCAATCATACATATAAAAGAAGTCCCTCGGAGACTGTCCCCTTCCCATGAAAACAAATTTGGCATTCGTTTCCCGCCGACAACACTGTAAAGCTATAAGATACAACTCATCCTCAACGATGGAAGAAATATCTACATAATTTACAAGGTTGGAAACACTACGCTTATCATCATACCGAGACCAATAGGAACCAACATCCCCATGTACCCAGGTGTACCCCTCAAGGGTAATCGGCGGGAACACCCGTTTCCCTTGTGTAACCCTAGGCTTACGCCTCGGCTTGTGGCTGGAATCATCATTCCTAGCCGAATGGGAGACCATGTTGTCACCCACCCCCTCTCCGGCAAGAGGCAAAGAGGGGGACGTCGAGGGACACGACGAAAATAAAGACGAAGACGAAGACTCCCCACTAGCCGAGGCCGATGACCGAAGATCAACCACCTCGGTTCCACCAGAAAGCTTACGACCAGAAGAGCTCATGATAACTGAAGGGAAAAGAAAAAAGCCGAACTCTCGTACCTTGGTTAAGATGAAAAAAGAAGAAGCTAGAAGTAAGTACTCGGCCGAGAGCGAAGAACGGAGAATCTGCTAGAATGTAAATAAGGGTCGCAAAGACGACATCCCTCACCCTATTTATAGGGCCCAGGCCCACAACGGTCCAAAGGATTCTGAGCCTTGCCAACCGTTAGATCGATCCAGATCTAACGGTCCAGAAATGCAACGCTTCAATTCCTTCACCGCAACGGTTTTTTCTTTTCAAGACATGATGGTGGATTTTGAAAATGATTATAGTAATAGTAGAAGTATAATAGTAGTACTTTTCAAAGTTATTTATTTATAAGAATTATTATATAATTGAGACTTTAAGTTTTTTTTTTGGTGTAATCAGGAGGTATTTTCCTTCCCAACGGATCGGTCCATTATTGGGGTAAAGTAGTACCTCCAGTAGCAACTCCATGCCCAAGCCGGGATTGAATCCCAAACCTTGGTTAAGGGACCCAAGTACCGAACCACTTGTGCCAACAACTTTCGGTTGAGACTTTATGTTTTAATTAAATTATTATTAGGCCATATAAGAATTATTATTTTTATGTGATCCACATTTTTTAATATTATTACAATTTTACTTTTTATATGTTATAAATTGTTTTCTCACTTTTAGTGATTTCGGAAAGATAATGTTATTAATAATAATAACTATACTATTATTGAATATTTTACAACTATAATAATAATAATAATAATAATAATAATAATAATAATAATAATAATAATAATAATAATAATAATAATAATAATAATAATAAATATTTTTCATAACGGTCAATTATGAGACACTATGATTTTTTATTCTTATAAATTTAGATCTTAAAAAAATAAACATTCATTATTATAAATAAATATTTATTATTAAAAAAATAAATATTTATCATCATCATCATCATCATCATCATCATCATTATTATTATTATTATTATTATTATTATTATTATTATTATTATTATTATTATATTAAACTTAATTAGTGTTATAAATTATGTACCATTTAACATAATTTTGCCTATAAAATATCTGTGAGGCTTTTGCATCAATTTAATTGTCATTTTTCAAAGTGTTATATATATATATATATATATATATATATATATATATATATATATATATATACACGGAGAAAATAATTATGAAAAGTAAACCTACTACTATTGTACTACTACTATATATATTATCTATAATAGGGTCTTTTCATGTCATGTTAAAAAAAATATTATAAGTTGAAGATATTAAGTAAAATCAAATTAATTATTGATTTTTTTGTTGCTAAAAATGAGAAAGGATAAAAATGTATACATTATTTATTTATAATATATGGAGAGAGCAGAAGAAATAATGATAATATAAAAAACACATGGATTAGTTGTTATGTGATGTTTGGTTCCCAATCCTCACTTCCCATGCTTTGTCAAATTCATTGGATGATGAACTTTAGTCTCTTATTTGTATAAATGTGTAACTATTGCAAACTAATTAAATAACACATATTGAGCAATATTCTCATTTTCTTAAACCGCAATAGCAAAATAAGAGAGAGAGAAATGTTAATTAAGCCAAAAAAAAGAAAAAAAAGAAATGCTGAACAAATAGAAAGATAAAGAATGGAAGAATAAACTTACTAATTGATCCCTAAAAAGAGAATATTAATGAAGTAAAAACATTCAATCTCTTTGTATTATATCAAGGAAGTATACAAAAACAAAAGTTTGTGATTTTTACTAAATAGAAGTCAATATCAAAATAAAATAAATCTTATATGAAAACAATAGGGACAATGAACCAAACAACTAAAATAATATTAAGATAACTTCAGCATAAGTTTTGATATCTTTTTTATTATTATTTTTAACTTAATTATCTTGACTTCTTATTGTTTGCATTTATATATAGATACTAATATACTCAAGAATATTATGAAGAGGTTGTCATATATACTAATACTCAAGAATTGATTAGCAAAATGAAGCAAAAAGAAAGAAGCTACGAAGAGTCAGAGGTTAAAGTTTCATACCTTTAAATTTTCATTCAACTCCACTTTTACATGTTGCATACCTATTGTAATTGTTTGATGCATATTTTCTTGAAATTTTTTAGTGTTGTCATCCTTCATATCTTATCTGTACAATAGTGTCATTGTTAGCTAAGTAAGATATATTGAGCGAGATTCTCATTCTCCCAAATTGCAATAGCAAAATGAGAGAGAAAAATGTTAAGCCAAGAAAAGAAACAGTGAGTAAATGAAAAGATAGATAATTAAAAAAATACCCCAAAATACAATTATTAATTGATCCCTAAACCTCATGGAAGAATATAGAATATATAAGAGAGGATAAAGGCACAGCTACTTCATATTTTTAATCATGATAATAATGAGATCAGTTAATGTTTTCAATAAAATTTAAAATGTTTTGAAAAAAAAAAGTTTCAAAATTTTAATTAATTTTATATATTATTGATTGATTTAAACATTAAATGAATTATTCTTGGTTGTCTCATGGAGTCAAATGCTTACTTTATGTTTACACTTTCCAAAACTTTGTTCGTTATTAAAAGAAAAATGTTTTTTTAGTATTAAATCGAAAAATATTTTTATTCAACTTATGTCGTTGTGCCAAACAAAATATGTAATTCCATCTTAAACTGAAACGCTTTCACTTGAATATATTAATTAACCATATTTGGTGAATTATTCTTGGTCTTCTAAATCAATGGAATAAATTAATTGGTGAAATAAACTGATAATACTTCTAGCATTTGATCAGGTGCTGATAACAAATCAACTGTATATATATATATATATATATATATATATATATATATATATATATATATACCACCATTGAAATGAATGTTACATATTTGAATCATATCAACGACTAAGTTAAAGTTTCGATTCGACGATTATAAAAAGTTCAAGTGAAGTTTACATATAGATATTGATGATTGATTGATTGATTGATGTTGATATTGATATAGATATAGATATATTATAAGAATTATTGTTGATTTGTGTAACTATTTTTTAAATATTATTACATGTTACTTTTCATTTGTTACCTTTTTTTTTATCAAATTTAAAAGGCAACGTTATTATTATTATTATTATTATTATTATTATTATTATTATTATTATTATTATTATTATTATTATTATTGCATACTTTACAACTATTTTATATTTATTATATGTAATCAATATTTAGTACTTTATGGTCTAAATTTATAAGAATAAAAATTACAATATAAAATATTATGAATTCTTTAAAATTTATCCACATATTTACAAAATCTTTACTTTTAATTATTATTTCTCATGGAATATATTTTAATGTAACTAATTAATAAATATAATATAATATTCAAGAAAAATAAAAAATATATAATATTCAATGTTTTTATTATAATATTTATATATGTGTAACTTATTTAAGATTTGAATAAAATCAAATAATAAATAATAAATACATTTTTTTAAAACTAATTAACAGTAAGAAAAAACTTATATTATTGTTATTATTATTATTATTAAGATTTGAATAAGATTAAACTAAAAAATAACGTATATTAAATTATAAAATCTAAATTTTAAATATCTATAATAGTATTTAAGATTTAAATAAAATGAAATTAAAAAAGAAAGTGTACTAAATTATAACATCTAAATTATATCACAAAAATTATAAAAAACATAAATTTATTTAAAATATTATCATAAAAATATTTTAGATATATTTATAAATATTCTCACCTACTCTCACTTACCCTTCACATAATTAAATATTCTTTCAACGAATATTAATATAATATTCTCTTTACATTCTCTTCAATGAATAGTAAAATTGAGATCCTCCATTGTATTATTTATTGATGAGAAGGAATACAACCCTCAAAAGAAAACATGATAGGTTCAGAAAATTGTATAGATAAGAAGCACTTTGTTCTGGTGCATGGGGCATGCCATGGAGCTTGGTGTTGGTATAAGCTCAAGCCACGCTTGGAATCTGCAGGCCACAAGGTCACAGTGCTTGACCTTGAAGCTTCTGGCATCAACATGGAGAAAATTGAAGATGTTGACACTTTCTCACAGTACTCTGAGCCTTTGTTGCAGCTAATGGCCACAATTCCCCAAAATGAAAAGGTTGTTCTAGTGGGTCACAGCCTTAGGGGACTCAACATAGCACTTGCCATGGACAAGTTCCCAGAAAAGGTAGCAGTTGGTGTTTTCTTAACAGCTGTAGTTCCAGACACTGAACACAAGCCATCGTATGCCTTGGAAAAGGTTTGCTTTCTCAGCCTCTTGACCATACTTCCGAAACATTTCCGAATTTCCTCATTTTTTTCACCCGACGCAAGTGCAATATGTTCTAAAAGAAATATGCATAACACTTTTCCAGTAAAAGAAAATAGAAAATGAGTGAAATAAAAAGTAAAATAAGGTGGAATTAATATTTTTACACTTTACGTTAATTCAAAATAGTAAAATAAAAACTCATCAGTTTAAAGGTTAAACTGGTGTAAGAGTATTTTTAAGCATTTAATAATATTTTATTACTATATGATTATTTTATAGACTATATGTTAGATTATATATATGCATTAGCTAAATAACTCATGTGTCTCTTACTTTTATTTTAAGTTATAATTTAATATCTTATTTAGTAAAAGTTGCAAAGAGACCTAAAATTTATCTCATTAGATTCAAGTACAGAACCTAACTAATGTTTGAACAAAAAAAGAGATATAAACACGGTGAAAATTGTATAACAAGTGAGTCTCATGATTGATTGAATTTTCAAGATTTTTTAGCTTTTCGGTTACTCATAAGCAGTGTTTTAAAAACCGGACCGGACCGGCCGGTCCGACCGGAATCCGGTGGTATAACCGGTTCGGTTCGATGATAGGATCGGATATGTATCTGACCCGGTACGACCCGGGTTGAACCGGCCGGTTTTTACAAAAAACCGGTGACCCGGCGGGTCTCTGGTTGAACCGGGTTGTAGTGTAATTTTTTTTTTGAAAAAAAAGTGCTAAAATGATGTGTTTTTATTTTTTTTATTTTTTTTGTGTGTATGAAACTTATTTATGGACTTTTATTGTCATGATTATTGGTTGTTATTTCTTATTTGGAATATTAGGTACTTTATAATGACAATAATTTTAAATTTGGAGTGTTAAATGATTAAATTATGTTAGTTATATTATATTTTAAATTTTTTTAATATATACCGAGTCAAACGGGTCCGACCAGTGACCCAGCGATCCGACCAATGACCCATTAACCCAGTACCTCGGCCGGTTCGATGACCGGTCCGGTTCTTAAAACATTGCTCATAAGACACACTTTTCATAAAATTATATGTCAATTTAAAATTATTTAGTAGTTTAATAATATATATTAAAATTGATGTTATATATACATTGAAAAAATATAAAAATAAAACTATTTAATTATATTATTATTATTTAATTCTTATAAGATATTAAAAAATTGAATAGTGAATAGTGATGATTTAACAATTAAATCCATAAAAAATAATATTACATATAAAGTTATAGATTTAATTACTTATTTGGTTAAAAATGATCAGTGTACATATTAAAAGAAGATGATTTTAAATATAGAAATTAAAAGAGAATTTTTTTTATAACTATAAGAATTAAATAAGTAATTAAATTAATATTTAGTCCCCAAATTTACATCTATGTTAATCTAAAATCCCTGTCCCTCGATACAAATCAAGAAATCTAGTAAAAAAAAAAAATACAAATCAAGAAATATATAAAGATGGATAAGTGGGGTACCGATCCATGAAAGTATGGACTCACATCAAAATAAGTATATTCATGTAAATTCATCTATTAATCTTTACTTTCATAACCAGCAGGCGGCACCCTAACTTTTTCTAATTTATAACTAGATTATATTTAAACAGTTTTTTTCTTAACAGATAATTTAGGTGATTATTTTAAAATTCTATATAGAGAGAATTATTTAATTATAAATCTTCTTATATATTAAAATAGTTGATTTTAATAATAAATACCTTAAAATGCAAACTAAAGATGATTTATGATTAATTACACTTACAGGGACCTTATTGTCTTCAACCTCTCTTCGTTACTTTACTTTTTCTTTATTTCTCTATCATTTATTTTTCTCTATTCTTGTGCTTTTGCTTTTAATTTCTTGGGTTGTAAATTAAGGCAAAAGAGGTGCGAGAGGATCTAATTTTTTTATAACTATTAACACTTTTTTTTTAATAAAAATTAGCTAACAAATTATTCAACTTGCCCTCATTGATGCAGCGTACGTGATGGAATGATTTTTAAATATCAATAACTCGTTGATTCAAAGAATACCGAGGGATTGACACAGGGGCACTAAGAAAGGTTCTCAATATTTCATTAAAATTCTCTGCCTTCCATAGGTCTTTGATACGAATATATAAGGAAAGGAAGGGTAAATTCTAATCCTATCAGAATCCTAACAAACTGATAAATATCTAAATAAAAAGGAAAGATAAAAGGATCCTAACAAACTGATAAATATAAATATCTAAATAAAAAGGAAAGATAAAAGGATCCTAACAAACTGATAAATATAAAAGCAGAGATAACAGGAAAACTACTTAAAAGATAAAAGATGAGATAAATGTTAGCCACTCTGCAGGACATCATTCTCCCCTGGATGAGAAAGATTCGCCCTCGAATCTAATGGGGTTTTATCAGCGGAAGTGTTGTCACCCGAGAACGGTATAAGATGCTTCACATTGAAAACATCTGAGGTGTGAATGTGACTAGGAAGGCGCAAACGGTAAGCATTCTGATTGATCTTTTCAGTAATCTCCAGGGGTCCAATCTTGCGAGCAGCAAGTTTGTTATATTCATGGGCTGGAAAACGATCCTTGGTCAGAATAGCCCAAACAAGGTCACCAACTAAAAAGTCCACATGTCTGCGTTTTTGGTCAGCGTGTGCTTTGTATTTGGCAGTAGATGCGGTTAACTGCAAATGGGTCTGTTGGTGTATCTCGCGGAGCTGTTCAATCAACTCCTCAGCTGTAGCATGTGTGCGTATGTTACTGGGGAGCGTCAACAGGTCCAGTGGTCCACGTGGAACTATGCCATAGATAACCTTAAAAGGACTATACCCAGTGCTACGATTAACCGCATGGTTGTGGGCAAATTCAGCCTGACAAAGCTTAACATCCCATGATTTAATATTAGCACCGACCAAGCTGCGCAGTAAATTGCCAAGTGATCGATTCACAACTTCAGTTTGTGGATGGTAAGCGCTACTGAAGTTGAGAGAAGTGTTAGCCGATCTCCATAAACTTCGCCAGAAATGGCTTAGGAATCGTGTGTCACGATCAGAAACGATGGAAGTGGGTAGGCCGTGTAAACGATAGATTTCTCGAAAGAAAAGTTGTGCAACTTGAACAGCATCTGTTGTCCGTTTACAAGGAACGAAGTGTGCCATTTTTGAGAATCGATCAACGACAACAAAGATAGAGTCATTACCACGCTGTGTACGTGGAAGTCCAAGCACGAAATCCATACTAATATCTGCCCAAGGTTGAATGGGAATAGGAAGGGGCAGATATAATCCGGCATTAGAGGAGGTACCTTTTGCCATATGGCAAACACGACACCGGTCCACAAATCGTTCTACCTCCTTGCGCATTGTGGGCCAATAATAAGAACTAGAAACGAGATGCGGGGTGCGATCACGACCCACATGACCTTCATTGTGCAATTCCTGGATAATTTTTAAGCGCAAACTACATGCTGGAATACAAAGTTTAAGCCCATGAAAAAGAAAGCCATCCTGTAGAACAAAATCTGTGCGCTCACCATGTTGTATGTTGAGCAGTATTGCAGCAAAGAAGGGGTCACTAATATATAGTTCCCTAAAAGAATCAAACCCAGGGACTGTAATGTGCATCTCAGTAAGAAGGTTATGACGACGGCTTAAAGCATCGGCCACTCGATTAGAAACTCCAGCTTTATGCTTGATAACAAATGTGAATTGTTCCAAGTAAGCATGCCAAGATGCGTGGCGGGCAGAAAGCTTATCTTGACTACCAAGATATTTAAGAGCATCATGATCAGTAAAGAGAACAAATTCTCGTTGGAAGAGATAGTGGTGCCAATGTTTGACTGCTTGAAATACGGTGTAGAATTCTACATCATAAGTGCTGTAACGAAGCTTGGCACCTGAAAGTTTCTCACTATAATAGGCTATTGGTCGTCCGGTTTGACTCAATACAGCACCAATACCAGATTTTGAAGCATCACAGTGAAGTTCAAATGGTAGAGAAAAATCAGGGAGTACTAATAGCGGTGCAGTAGTCAGCTTCTGTTTGATCTCAGTGAAGGCAGCCGCGGCATCAGCTGTCCAAGTGAATTTAGTGTTCTTCATGCAATCAGTGATGGGTGCCATGATGCTGCTGAAATATGGTATAAAACGACGATAAAAGGATGCTAGACCATGAAAACTGTGCACAGCAGGAATGGAAGTAGGTTGGGGCCATTGATCTATGGCGGCAACTTTGGAACTATCTACAGCAAAACCATTCTTAGAAACCACATATCCTAGAAAGTGAATAGTATCAGTCATAAAAACACATTTTTCCACAGCAGCATAGAACTTATCCTTGCGTAAGAGTAGTAGAACTTCGCGCAAGTGTTGGAGATGTAGTTTAGGAGTAGCACTATAGATAAGTATATCATCAAAATAGACAACAACATATTTGCCAATGAATGGGCGCAATGCTTGATTTATGACACGCATAAATGTGCTCGGGGCATTAGAAAGGCCAAACGGCATCACCAACCACTCGTACAACCCTTCACAAGTTTTGAAGGCAGTCTTCCATTCATCGCCTTGTCGGATCTGAATCTGATTATAGCCACTCTTTAAATCTAGTTTGCTGAATATTGTGGCACCAGCTAACTGATCAAGGAGGTCATCCAAACGTGGTATAGGAAAACGATAACGTACTGTGATCTTGTTGATGGCACGACTATCCACACACACATGCGCCAAGTACCATCTTTCTTTGGAGTCAATAAAGCTGGGACAACACAAGGACTAAGGCTCTCGCGAATATGTCCTTTAGCCAATAATTCCTCCACCTGACGACGAATTTCTTCATGTTCTTTGGGGCTCATTCTGTAATGGGGTCGGTTAGGCAATGAAGCACCCGGAATGAAATCAATTTGATGTTGAATGTCACGAAGTGGTGGTAAAGTATGGGGTAGTGTTTTTGGAAAAATGTCTGCAAATTCCTCCAGCAATGGTTGGACAGTAGAGGGAGTGTTAGTGGTAGTGTTGGAAACAACATCCATAGGTTTAGAAAGGAGCACAAAAACATGTCATGTCTCTAGCATAGCTTTTTCAAAGGGAGCTCGGGATAAAAGAGTGATACTGTCCCCAATGGTGTGAGTCTTATTGGGTAGTAACACAATCTTTTTGCCACGAAATAGGAAGGAGTACGTGTTTGCATGACCATCATGAATAGCAGAGCGGTCAAATTGCCAAGGGCGACCCAGTAAAAGATGACAAGCATCCATAGGTACCACGTCACAAAATATTTCATCAGTGTAGGTAGTCCCAATAGAGAAAGAGAGCAAAACACGGTGGGAAACAGTGACCCCAGTACTCTTATTCAGCCAAGCAAGCTTGTATGGTTTTGGATGTTTTTCAGTAGTAAGGCCCAATTTCTGGACTGCTACTTCTGATAACACGTTTTCACAACTACCCGAATCAATAATAAAACGACAAACTTTTCCTGCAATCGTGCATGTAGAGGTGAAAAGAGTGGTACGACGCCAATCATCCTCGATGGTGTGGGAATTGAGGAAAATACGTCGTAGCATTAATAACGGACCTATGTCACCCTGTACGACTTCATCTTCAACGTCTTCATTAGCTTCAATTGCAGTGTCAAAGATAGGTGCAGTATTGTCGTCAAGATCATTAGCTAATAGTCCTCGGTTGGTAGGATTTATTGTGCGACATTCTGCTTGACGATGGCCCATCTCACCACATTTAAAACAACGAATTCCTCCTGTGGTGCGTTTTTGTATAGGTGCAGTTGGTTGTGTTGCAGCACGTGTGTGTGGTTAGGTAGTAGAACTGAGAACGGGACTAGGTGTCATGCGACGGGCTAGTTGTTTTTCAGCCTGTAATGCCCGCTGATAAGCCTCAGATATGGTCACAGGATCAAACATGTTAAGAACATCTCGGAGTTGTATGCGTAAGCCACCAATGTACTTGGAGACAAGTTGGATTAGTGATTCTGCAGTTTCAGTGCGTGCGAGTAAGGCATAGAATTCAGCGGTGTAATCATCCACAGACAGCGCTCCCTGGCGAATGAGTTGGAATGCTGATATAACTCGCGTTCATAGTTATATGGAAGAAACGCGAGTCTTAAATGCTTCTTAAACTTTTCCCAGGATGTAATCTTAGCCTTTCCAGAACGTACTCGGCCTTTCTTGAGTTGTTGCCACCATGCTTGCGCCCTTCCGCGGAGCCTCATGGTAACCAAAGGAACTCGACGAGTGTCTGGCACTTCTTTAAACTCTAGAATTTCCTCAACAGTGTTTAGCCAATCCAGGAGATCATCCGCTTGGAGTTCACCATGAAATTCAGGAATATCAACTTTAAACCCTGCTTCCCAACGACGATCATTTTGATTGTTATGAGCGAATGGGTTGTCATTAATGGCAGAATCATCATCTTCCGAATCTGACTGATCAAGTTGATTTACTGGCTGTTGGAGGGCAGCCACTTGCTGCGTCAATTGTTCAACCTGTAATCGTAATTGGACGATCTCATCCCGCTGATGTACGTTGTCGAGGTTGGCATTACCAGCACGTCTCCTTAGTGGCATTATGCAGGAACGAACAGACTACTGATACCAATCTGATGCAGCGTACGTGATGGAATGATTTTTAAATATCAATAACTCGTTGATTCAAAGAATACCGAGGGATTGACACAGGGGCACTGAGAAAGGTTCTCAATATTTCATTAAAATTCTCTGCCTTCCATAGGTCTTTGATACGAATATATAAGGAAAGGAAGGAAAAATTCTAATCCTATCAGAATCCTAACAAACTGATAAATATCTAAATAAAAAGGAAAGATAAAAGGATCCTAACAAACTGATAAATATAAATATCTAAATAAAAAAGAAAGATAAAAGGATCCTAACAAACTGATAAATATAAAAGCAGAGATAAAAGGAAAACTACTTAAAAGATAAAAGATGAGATAAATGTTAGCCACTCTGCAGGACATCACTCATTAAAAAATTCATTTACTAATGTTTTGTTATTTAATTAATCTCTGTTAAAATAGAATTTTTTAACAGAAAAATTTACTAATATAAATATTATGAATTTAGATTAACTATAAAGTATAATATATATTAATAACATTATGTAATGATAATATATATCAAGTCTTATACTAACAGAATTATTTATTAATATAATGTAAATATGGACCTATAATGTATATATCAATAATTTAGTTTCTATCTGATAAAATCTATACCAAACGAGAGGATAAATCTAACGCAAACTTGCAACCAAAAGAATCTAGCGCAAACTATTAGTAAATAAATTGCTTTTTTTTTTTTTTTTTCGTGAGTGTGTGTGATTTTGTGAATCAACACATTACACATTTACATCTTCTTTACGCACAAATTAAAAGGCAAAAATGGGAAATTACACTAATCCTTGCCATTTTTTATACTTGCAATAGTACATTGAGAGTATCCCAGCAGCGAATTGGATGGACAGTGAATTCTCCCAGAGTGGAAATAAAACAATTGTTGTTTTTGGTCCCAAATTCTCATCCAACAGACTCTACCAAGCCTCCTCCATTGAGGTAATTACATGTTACAACCTTCTACTCCATATATTATAACTAGTGTATTGCATGCCAAAAAATTAACAATGTGACATTCTTTTTAAGTTTTAAATCTGCGAAAAAAATTTAAAAAAAAAAAGGATTGATATTTTGCAGGATATAGAATTGGCCAAGACTTTATTAAGGCCAGGGTCCCTCTTTATCGAAGACTTGTCCCAGCACAAAAACTTCTCCAAAGAGGGATATGGGGCAGTTCCTCTTGCTTTTATCGTTTGCACTGAGGACATTACAATTTCATTGAATTTCCAGCTCTGGATGATTCAAAATGCTGGGATCAATGACGTTCTAGAGATCAAAGGCGCAGATCACATGCCTATGCTTAGCAAGCCACAAGAACTATGCGATTCTCTCCTCCAGATAGCTACTAAATACGCATGAATTCATGAAGAAGGTTTTATTTTGTTGTTTTTGAAATTGACTTGTGTTCGAATTTTAAGATCTCGTTTGAAACCACGAGACACGTCAATTAATAAAGTGATCTTCTTAAGACTACGAGACACATATATTTTATACTTGTTAAAGAATAGCCAATCCCCACCACTTTGCCTTGTTTATGGTTTACCTACGCAACCGCACTAAAATAGATTATAGGATCTGTTGTGCATCGGAAGGGGGAGGAAATACTGGGGAGATCTACACGAATGAACCACGAGCATACCATATAAGCCATTTTCACCACGAGTATCCAATGATGGCGCCTTTAGAGCCAACATGCTCTAGTACCTTGCACCGCCGCCTCCACCGTTTCACGGCCACGGGACACGCTGCCTGGCCTCCATGTATGGACCCAACGCTAGGAAGACTTTCGATATGAGGGATCCCCATGTCCATGCCCGGATCCATCGCCAATCCACCATACTCGTCCGAGCCGGTCACCTGGTCGAACCATCGGCTCTGATACCAATTGTTGTGCATCGAGGGGGGAGGAAATACTGAGGAGATCTACACGAATGGGCCATGAGCACACTACATAAGCGGACATGACACCACCTTCAACCCAAAACCTTAAGGCATTAAGTTTTTGGGTCTTCCTCACTTATATGTTGCTCAACTTTTCTATTTCTACCCAATGTAGGATTTCACTTTCACACTTGTACTCCAATAGGATCAAATCTAAGGAAATCACGTAATGTGTCAAAGATATGCCTCATGATTACTTAATTAATGAATTGATAAACTATTATTTGCAAAAGTGAAAGCTAATATAGTGCATATTCTCCGATTATTTTATTTCTCAATTAAAACATGTTAAAGCAACAATTATTTCTGAAACAAAAGCACTTTTTTTTTGTCACATAGTAAAGATCTGTTGAACGGCACATCTTTAAAACATGGATAGTTTGCATCTTGGACCCTCTTTGTCATTTTGCATTAGTCTTTTCTTAATTGCAATAATTGTTTGATTTCGAAAAGAAAATCATTGCCAACAACTTTTCTGGATATCTTCATTGTCATATAAAATACGAAGTGCTAAGCAGTTGGCGGGATAACTTATATGAAAGAATAGGAATAACTTGTGTTTTTAGACAACTCTTAAAATGTGAATTTGTGTGTCTAATTCAACTCTACAAAATCAACTTATAAGATGAGAGTTCTCCTCCACTTATATATATTTATTTGACCATATATACCACTAATTAATGTAAAATCTTCAACAACAACGATAAAGAAAATGGTCATTCTTGAAATACTGTGCATTTTTTTTTATCAATAGCAAAAACACACACGTGCATAAGTCAAGGAGTAAATGTTTTATTTCACATTAACAATTAAATTTCACCTAAAAGTAAATCATAAGTTATCATTTCACTATATTTATTTTTCAATAAGAATGAAATTGAAAAATATTCACCAAAAAAAAAAAAAAAAATTGAAAAATCAATCAAAACTTATCGATGCTAACAAGAATGTCATTTAATTCTATTCAGTTCTCACTATAATTTTCACTCCATTTAATTAAACTTGATTGATCAGAATTTAGAAGATGTAATCTGTGAATTATATAAGCTAAAAATATGTGTGTGTTTTTGAATTAATTTATTTTAAGTTAAAAATTTATTTACTTAATAATTTTATGAAAGATCGTTATGGAATAATTAATAATGTATTTGAATTTCAGTCGGAAGTTTCTAAATCAAGATTTGTCCAAATTACGATAAGTAAGCTTTTCCGTAAATTATACAACTTTCAAGTTGTAATCCAAACAAGCATTATTTCTTAGGTAAGAAAAATAATAATAACCAAACATGTAGTCTGACTATTCAAAGCCAATAATTCAGCTATTTATCGACAAGGCAGAAACATCGACCCATTTCAGTGTCTATATATACCGAAAAGGGATACAAAGTAATAATCACTACAACCCCCTAAGAAGAAAACATAATGAGTTCAGAAAATTGTATAAATAGGAAGCACTATGTTCTGGTACATGGGGCTTGCTATGGAGCTTGGCTTTGGTATAAGCTCAAGCCACGCTTAGAATCTGCAGGCCACAAGGTCACAGTACTCGACCTTGCAGCTTCTGGCACCAACATGAAGAAAATTGAACAAGTTCATACTTTCTCAGAGTACTCTGAGCCCTTGTTGCATCTAATGGCCACAATTCCCCCAAATGAGAAGGTGGTTCTAGTGGGTCACAGCCTTGGGGGGCTCAACATAGCACTTGCCATGGACAAATTCCCAGAAAAGGTAGCAGTTGGTGTTTTCATAACTGCTATAATTCCAGACATTGAACACAAGCCATCCTATGTCTTGGAAAAGGTTTGCTTCTCAGCCTCATGAACACAAGCCATAGGTATGTGTGCATTATGCATTCTGGTCACCAAAGATTAAAATAAACTTAGAAAAAGGATGCATTAATTGAGAGTTCATCTAGGATGAAGTTATTTAATCATGTTCATTTGAGGTCTGTTAAAAAACTTAGAAAGAGGAAGTATAGTATTGTTAAATTAATACATTTTTGTCTTTAAACTTTTTTTCTTTACTTTTTGTCTTTAAACTTTTTTTCGTTCTTACTTTTAGTCCATTTTTAATTTTTTTTAGATAAAATCTATATTAAATCAGGATAAATCTAACGCAAACTATTAGTAAATAAAACCCCTTTTGCGGTGATTTTTTATTTTTGTGAATCGATACACGACACATTTACATCTTATTCTTTGACCAAAAAAGTGAGAAACTTACACTCACCCTCACCATTTTTTTTTTACTTCAACAGCTCGTGGAGAGTACCCTAGCAACGATTTGGTTGGACACTGCATTTTCCCAGAGTGGAAACAAAACAATCGTTGTTTTTGGTCCCAAATTCTTGTCCAATAAACTCTACCATGTCTCCTCCATTGAGGTAATTACATGTTACAACCTTCTTGTCCATATATGCTATAACTAGAGTATTGCATGCCGAAAAATGATCACATATGCTTTTATATCTACGAAAATAAAAATAAGGATTGGATTTTGCAGGATATAGAATTGGCCAAGACTTTATTAAGGCCAGGGTCCCTCTTTATCGAAGATTTGTCCCAGCAAAAAAACTTCTCCAAAGAGGGATATGGGTCAGTTCCTCTTGCTTATATTGTTTCCACTGAGGACCAGGAAATTCCATTGAATTTCGAGCATTGGATGATTCAAAATGCTGGAATCAATGTCGAAGTTCTAGAGATCAAAGACGCAGACCATATGCCTATGATTAGCAAGCCACAAGAACTATGTGATTCTCTCCTGCAGATAGCTACTAAATATGCATGAATTCATGAAGAAGGCTTTATTTGTTGTGTTTGAAATTGACTTGGGCTCTAATTATAAGATCTCGTTTGAAACCACGAGGTGCATCAATAAAATGATATTCTTGCAACCACGAGACACACATGAAGTTGTATTCTTGATATGTCGGTGAATAAATGAAAATTTTCAAATAAATGTAGGTTCCGTTGTTATTAAATAAATTATAGTCGCCAAAACTCATTATTGAGTGGATGAAGTAGTAAGTTTCGTGCGAGAATTCAACACAACAATAATTTAACCATTAGACTATAAGCATGAAGTTTAGCTCAAAATTAAAGTATATGCATACTCAATTTATAAACGGATGACATGAAATTTAATTTTATACCCTTTCAACACACCTTTTTTTTTGGTAGAAAGCTTCTTTTTTTTTTTTTTTTTACTGATTTTTGGTAGAAAACTAGTATAGAGGTTTTCATCCAATCACTATTGCAACAACGAATTTTTAGACCAGTTAAAACAAATATGTTACATCAATTATAGGTCCGATGTAAATCGATGTAATTTTTTTTTACATCAATTAATAATATAACTAATATAGAAAGTTCCACTTTCTATATCAGTTATGATCCTAACTGATGTAAAAAGTGGACCACATTTTACATTAATTATAACTTTAACTATCGTAAAAAGTAACTTTCTATATTGGTTAAAGTCATAATCGATGTAAAGTCAAATTTATTTTAATATTTTGTTTTTGTTTCCTTCCATCCCAGTAATTTATAAACAAACACCACACAAACAACTAGTAATATCAAAAGTTATTCATTTAATACTAATATACTTTCTAAAATATTTATATACTAAACTACTATTAGTGTACTGAAATACATTTCAGACAATGCTAAACTACCCAAATACATTATAAACAATTATACAATATCATATAATACTAATTTCTAGGAAGAAGTGTGACCAACCATCTTGGATCTCATCAATATCCCCTTCGGGCAATGATTCCTGATTGATGAATATCTTCAAGTTGAAATAACTTATAATCCACCGGATGACGAAAAATAAGTGTAAAAACAGAGGAGTTGCCACAATAATTTATTAAGAAAAATTACGGAAAAACTTTTAAAAAAATGTCTCGAAACCAGATTTTGGGTTCAGAGTCAATTACGCGAAGGGAATGTGTTAGCACTCTGCAACGTCCATCCTAAGACGGTTACCTCTAATTAAATGTACAAATTCGAATAACTTTAAAATTATTGTTTTATCCCTCAAAATGAAACAAGAATATTTTTGGATATTTTATTTATTGCTATTAGTATTTTTTTATCTTTTTTATTTATATATTTCTTATATATTTTTAGCTCGACAGGAGTTGTTCCCTACTCCTACGTAACTTTAGGTACAATGGAAAATTCAGAATTACATAATTCTTTGTAGAAAAAGACTCGTGTGTTGTTATTTTTTAATTTTTGTTATTAATATTTGTGTTTTTGAAGCTTTTGAATATTTTTTGTAGCAATTTAAACTTGATTTTATAGTGCCAATTTAGAGAGAAGTTTTAGAACATCAAGTCGTCACGGCTTGTGTCTCAAAACCTCAGGATTAAGAAGATGTCACATCCAATTAATCATTTCTCTAATAAAGATTTTGGTATAATTAATAAATTATGATTGAAATTGATTTTGTTATTTTCAAAATTTCAGAAAGTCAAAAAAATGTCACATCCAATCAATCCTTTTTTCATCTCGACAATTTTGTTTACTTAGCTTTCTTTCTTAATTTTGGTTAAATTATAAACACTTAACTTTAGAAATTTTACTTTACTAGAGTTTCACCAATATTTTTATGATTATTTTTTAGTAAATTAAAAGGAACAACTTTCTGAAATATTTTGAACTTTTATTACTTTGATTCATACTTTTCTTTTTTTATTTTCATTTTTGAATAGCTCCTACATTCGTAAAAAAAGAATAATGAAAACATTCAAATTAATACTAAAAAGAAAGAAAGAAAATGATACTAAAAGATCACGAGAATCACATTGCTTCACAACATGCACAGGGAGTATACATTCCACATTGATCATTATTATACCATAACGGCATCACAAAATAAAAGTAAAAAAGTGCAAAGAAAACAAGGCAACAGAGACACAAGGACATTTTGGTGCATGGGGCTTAGAAATTTGAACAACGTAAGTGTCACGTGTCAAGTATTTGCAGCTATGTAAGTCTGTAACACTTGCACATTAAAACGAAACACAGGTGACAAAAAGAAAAAGAAAAAGAACATGACAAACAGGCAAATATGCACAAAGTGATAAAACACAGAGACCCAACATGGACAAAGAACGAAGAATAACGAAGCATCATTGTGGCTTTGTGACTTACCCGCTGCACCGTGGTCAAGTTTTTGTTGAAAGTGCCGAGTAGAGTTTGCAGGAAGGTGTGTTAATTTGTTAAGGTGTTTTGGGTTGCTTGTTGGTGTGGGTTCGCTCAATGTGTGGATGTGGCTGGTTTAAGGATGTTGCGGTTGTTTCATGGCCAGGCCAGGATGGTGTTTACTGCTTGTGGGATTCATGGTGGGATGAAAATAACTACTGTCATGGATATTTTAACTTGTGCTTATGAGAGATGAGGAAAAAAGGGAGGTGTTGTGTTACGTTTGGTGAGGGGTTTGTGCGGTGATGAAAGAAAGGAACGGAAGAGAGGAAGTGTTAAGAATGTGAGTGTGAATGTGTTGAACGGAGAGGAAGAAGTTTTTGTAGTGAGTGAGAATGTGTAAAGTCCGAAGAGTCAATGTGTTGGTGTGTGTATGAAGAAGCTGTGAATCTGTGTGGGGTCGTGAGTGGTTGAGAGAGTGAGAGGTTCTCCCCTGTGTGTGCAGTTCGCTGCTGTGTTGTTGAGGGGAATAGAGAGTGGTTGCAAGAGTGCATAGACAAAGCTGTCAAATGTGTGTGTTGGAGTGCCACTAAAGCTGACTTGTTGGACTTGAATTGGTAGGTGCTGGGAACCGTGAGAAGGGTGCTTGGAAGCATGCCTAAGATAGCATTGTTCTTTTTTGAAATTTTTGTATCTTTCTGTAATTTTTTTTTGTTTTAACATTTTGGTATCATTTTCTTCTTTTTTAGAACAAAGTAAGAGAAAGACATTCTAATTTTTTATTTCTTCTTCTTTTTTTTAGTCATGTTTGCTAATTATTTTTTTTTTTTTTGTATTTTTGCATTTTATATTTTTGTATTTTTTTTTGTAAATCTGATTAAATTGCAAATTGGGAATGGAAAAGAAACAATATTAGATTCTGAATTTCATTGCATCAAAGTAAAATTAAAATGATTTGCTTTATTTCTATTTCTTTTTTTTTAATTTTTTTAAATTTATTTATGTTTGCCCGGATGAAATTGGGTATTCACACCATAACATTAGCTAATCAACTATAAAAAGCATAATTAATTTAACTTGTTAAAAATTATTGCTACCATAGCCAAAACTGTTTACAACAGTTATTTTGTGGACTCTACATTAGTTCTTGAACTGATGTAAATCTTGTCAATGTAGAAAGTGAGACTTTTTTACATTAGACTTAGAATCAATGTAAAAAAGACTTTCTACATTGGTTCAAATTTGAACCGATATAGAAAATGTTGAAATAAAATCCCTCATGAAGTTAAGGTTTTAATGATAACAAATTATCGACAAACAAATTCTAAGTCTTCTAGACCTAAAGCTACTAATGGTTTGCTTAGTGAATGTGATTATTATATAGGATTTGATTAAGAAACATGAAGGAATGTGTGAAACATAAGTCTGAAGTATGTCATCACTCTAGACATAGGACTTGCCCATCAAAAGTAGGATTACTAGAATGAAAGTTGACTAGAAGTATGAAAAACAGACCATGCTTTCTAGAGATCAAAGTGCATCAACATCAAAAGTTGTATATGATTAGAAGCATGATCAAAAAGTGTATCTAATCAAGGGGTAGTATGACCAGAAACTACACATGATAAGAAGGACCACTAGAAGATGCCAAAACTGAATAAAGAATTGGACACATATGTCTACATTGTTCAAAAGTATTCACACCAGAAGCAGCAAGCTCAGAATCAAACTTGCAAGTGTTTAGAAGCACAAACTTGCAATAGTTCACCAGGTCACCAAGTCCTAATAAAAATAAAGCAACTAGAAGCACAAAAGACTGTTGTACAAGCACTATAATAACCAAAGAAGCTACCACAACAAACATGTTGCAGAGATCAGTCTTTAGAAGCAGCACCGATGACAAGTACTACAACTTGTCATGAAGAAAATCACTAAGACAACAACAAGCACTAGTGTTACATCATTGGAAAGCATACTAATTGGTGTAGTCTTTTTGCAAATAAGTATAAAATCATCTCCACAGGGACTTGTTTGTACTGAGAAATTTATGCAAATTCAATATCTAGACAATGAAATAAAACTTGAGTTTTAAAGATGCAGGAAAATAAAATTTAGTTCAAAAAAATAAAAAGCTAAAAACATGACAGATTTAAAATAAGCAAAATAACAAACAGATGGTGTGCAAGGGTTCTAGCTACAAAGTAATGGAGGTGTTGGGGGTTTGGTTTCACTAAGCTAACATCTCTAGCAATATTAAAGGATTTTCTTTACTCAATATTAGATTTAGTATTACCTTAACCTACTAAAATACCATAACCATGATTTCTCACATGAAAGGGCCTAAGTTATTGCTTAACTCAACTTCTAATCCCTTAGCAAGTCAAGCTAAATAACTTGGATCTTGGAACTGAGGTTAAGAACAAGGCTAATAGATGTTATTCTATCCCTAGATATAACATCCATTAGATGCTAACTTTAGTTCTTAGAATAAAAGCATTTTCCAATGACATTTAAACCACAATATCATGCATATGCGTGATCAAACCATAAACAAGAAAATAAAAGCAAAAGAAAGCACTAACACTAAATCAATATTGAATAAATAGTGTAAAATAATTACATGAGAGTAGTTTAGTATACCAAAGCCCCCAACAATTGGTGAAACTAGCCTCTCATGGTCATGAGAGGCATCCTAGAGCTCAAAATAGATACAAAAATTGAAAAGAATGGAGGAAGATGAAAGGAATGGGAGTAGGTGAGAGTGGAGGCACACCACAAAACCCTAAGATGATCCTTAAGAATGTCCAATCACCAGCTCTCTTAAGTGCGCACAAAATCTCTACTTTGTCATTTTCCTCATAATGGTTATCTCGTTTAGTGAGATGCTTAGCTCGCTAAACGAATAAACACTTAAAATTCCAATTCTTCTTCCAAACAAGAAATTTTTCCTAGCAAGAAGTGTCTCGCTAAGTGACCTTGATGATTCTAAAGTGGCTCTTCATATACCAGGCTGCTAAGTGAACAAAATTCCTCGCTTAGCCACAATATGCCACGTGTCCTCTTCTGGAAATTAACTACTCGCTTAGCGACTTGATCATCTCGCTGAGCGAGTATCTTTCAAGAATCCATTCCTCAATTCCTCTTCCAAGTGTAGAAAGTCTCTGCAAAAGCACACAAAAGCTAATAAATTTCCTAAATTTGAACTATCCATTTAATTACTGCTAATACTAAGTGAATCCTAATTGAAACAAGGGCAAACATAGTAATAGATAAAGAAAAAGAGATAATTGCTATGAAATTAAGTTGCAAAATAAGTTTGCACAACAATTATCAACCAACTATCACAAATTGAATTTGAAATTGTTACAGTTTTGTTCAAGAAAGAAAGCAAAAAATACAGCTTTAGAAGATGAAGAAAAGACAAGAGGAACCACTCAACATACAACTATGTGAAACAGACAACTAATGCAGCATTTGACTAATTTTGAAATTCTCTCAACAGTCACAAATGGCTACCTCAAAGGCCTATAAAAGGACCTTCACTTTAAGGAGTTCATTACAAGGAAGGAAAACAACAAAGAAGGGGTAAGGTCAGAGAATTTGAACTGTTCAAATCCAACTTCTAATATAGAGTTTTCCTTATCCAAAACATTTTAGGATTAGAGCACACCTTGTGTCCATCTTAAAGAGTATATGTAAGCCTCCTAACTCTGTGCAATCTCATTGAAGTGAGCATCCAGAAGGAGTGCATTTTAGTATATCTAAATGGAACCAAAAAGTGGAAAACTCAGAAGAACAGTAAAGAGATTGTTGCTTTTGGAGTGAGTTTTGTGCACAACAAGGTATGTTGTGTAAATATATAGTAAAGTTGCTATTAGTTTTAAGCCTGAAAAGGCTTGTGAAAGTATATTTGGGTTAAATGGACCCTGTAGAAGTCAAAATACTAAATTAAACTTGCAATGGTTTAAAATAATGGGTGAAGGGCCTGTAAAGGCTGAGAATACTAATGCTATAACATGCATATGTGATAATATTGTCTGGAGAGGAGAGAACACTCAATACAGACTTGAAGATGTAAGAATACTTGGAGGAGACCTAGAGAGGTAAGAATACTCCGTGCAGACATACAAATGTGAGAATACTGAATTGAGAAGTAGCATGGAGAGGCTAGGAAAAATTACTATAAAAGCCTAAGAAGGCTCAAGGAAAAAGAATACCTTATGTAATTGGTGATTGTCTTAGTGAAAAATCCTACAAGTATAGGGACTGAGTGTAACCTAAAATTTGTGGGTGTACCAATATGAATTACTTGAATATATATTAATATCCATAATTATATATATATATATATATATTTGTAAAATTAAAAAATAATTAAAAATATATTAAGAAATTATAATAATATAAAAATTATAAATTGTAAATTTAACGCGTATAGAGTACATGCTATTACACTTTTTTTTTTTTTTGATGAATTACATGCTATTACACTAGTACAAGAATTATTAGAAAAGCAAAGTTGACAAAATAAATATTACAATAATTAATAGAAAAGCAAAGTTGGCAAGACAAAGAAGTAAGTTTGGTAATGGAAAGTAGATTAACAGAAAAATTGGGGATATGTAAGACATCATACAGACTGCCCTGTCTTGTACCACTTAATTATATATTTGTTAAAGAAAGCCAATCCCACACTCTGCCTTGAGTAATCGTATGGTCTATATACGTACGCAACCACACGAAAATAGTTATATTACCACATCTAATAATTAAAATGCGTTTTAAGAAAAATACGCACGCAAAAGCTACAACAAGTAGTTTTTTATGAATGTAGATCCTTTTAAAACACGCGCGTAATCAACAAAGATATGGTTCATGATGATAAACTATTATTTGCAAAAGTAAAAGCTAATTAAAATGGTGTATGTTCTCCAATTATTTTGTCTTAATAAAAAATATTAAAGCAACAATAATTTATTAAAAGAAAAAGCACATTTTTTTGTTACGTCGACCGTTTAAAAAATGGATTGTTGCATCTTGATTGGACCCTCTTTGTCACATCAGTCTCTTCTGAATTGCAATAATTGTTTGATTTCAATGCCAACACCGACTGTACTAGATATTGTCACAGCATATTTCTTACATTTTTATTAAATTATACATAATTTTATTTTATTTTTTTATTTTTCAACATTACTATCCTTTAAATTTAAAAATATTACATTATCATTTCTTATATATTTAAAAATATTTTATTTCACTTTAACATATTCAATTCCACCTAAAAGTAAATCAAAAGTTATATGTTCATTGTATTTCTTTTTCAATCAATTTTGCATGTAAAATATAAGAATGAAATTGAAGCATCATTCAAAACATATCGAGGCTAACAAGAATTTCATTTAATTCTATTCAGTTCTCACTATAATTTTCACTCCATATATATAATTCCTTTCCATTAAATTAAACTTGTTTGATCAAAATTTAGAAGATGTAATTTGTGAATTATATAAGCTAAAATAAGAGTGTCCTTATCAATTAATTTATTTTAAGCTTAACAATCATTTTATTTAACAATTTTTTGAAAAACTGTTATGAAATAATTATCAGCGTTTCTAAATCATGATTTGTCAAGAAGTAAGCTTTTACTCAAATTAAAGCTTTCAAAAATTGTAATCCAGACATGCATTAGGTCGGAAAAAAAATATAACTAAACATGTACGTGGTTTGACTTTTCAAAGCCAATAATTCAACTTTATGTGACAGGACGCCAATTGCCAAACATGACCCATTTCAAATATCACTTTCTATATATAGTAATAAGGAATAGAAAAGTAATCACTACAACTCTCATAAGAAAACATCATGGGTTCAGAAAATTGTGTGGATATGAAGCATTATGTTCTGGTGCATGGGGCATGCCATGGAGCTTGGTGTTGGTATAAGCTCAAGCCACGCTTGGAATCTGCTGGCCACAAGGTCACAGTGCTTGACCTTGCAGCTTCTGGCACCAACATGAAGAAAATTGAAGATGTTGATACCTTCTCACAGTACACTGAGCCTTTGTTGCAGCTATTGGCCACAATTCCCCAAAATGAAAAGGTAGTTATAGTGGGTCACAGCCTTGGGGGACTGAACATAGCACTTGCAATGGAGAAATTCCCAGAAAAGGTAGCGGTTGGTGTTTTCTTAACAGCTTTTGCTCCAGACATTGAACACCACCCATCTTATGTCTTGGAAAAGGTATCTTTCTGAGTCTTGAGGTTACTTCTGCGAATTTTCATATATTTTCTTACTTATGAAATTGCAATTGCTGTCCAACAATACTAATTATGGAAATAACTAAAGATACTTGCCTGAGCCGGAGAATCCAAGAAAAAAGTCACAATTCATGCTTTATGAAAATGAAAACATTTCTTGTATATTTTCATAAAAATAACTAAAGATACTTCTGCGAATTTTCATATATTTTCTTACTTTCTCTTTCATATCATTTTCACTTTCTTGTTTTTATTTTTCGTTTCTTTATCATTTTCTTTCTTTTTCTTTATTTTTTTTTATCATTGTTCTTATAAAAATGATTCAAATAGATCGTATTTTTGAACGTCCGTTTACACTTTCCGTTTACAATTTATAGAAAGTAGGAGAGAGACAAATTTTGACTTATCTTCTATCACTTTCCCCATGGAGAGCAAGACCAAAGGTTCTAGCTCAATTATGAAGTACGAGAGAGACAAATTACTGCTTTTTTTTTGGCAATGAATAAGACGTGAAATCGTGTATCATGTGTATCAATTCACAAAAGTGTATGTATTTGTGTCTATTTGTATCTTCTATCAATTCATAATGCATAAGTATTATAAATTCTTTAATATTATCTTTAATTTTTACGGATAAAAAAAAATCAAGTATAGAAAGAAGGGATATAGTATATTTCGACATCACTTTTTTTCTCTGCATTTTATCTTATATTATTTACTATATTTATACTTTTTTTTTCTTCTATCTTTTTATGTCTCCAAATATCACTATATTTTTTTATCTGAATTTCAAACAGATTTTAAATTTTAAATTATTTACAACTTTTATTTTACGTTAAAATTCATTTTTCCTTTGAATTACATTAATATGCATGGCCATCAATTTTGTAACATCTTCAAAGATAATTAATATGAAAATTCTTAAAATTTTAACTATCAAAGGATTATATCATTCAAAAATAGACACAAATACATACACTTTTGTGAATTGATACACATGATACACGATTTCACGTCTTATTCATTGCCAAAAAAAAAAAAAAAACTAAAAGCAGTAAGGAAATTACACAGTAATCTTCACCATTATTATTATTTTTTACTTCGATAGTACAATGAGAGGACCCCCTCGGCTGCATGGTTGGACACTGAATTTGCTCCAAGTGGAAACAAAACATCAATGTTCTTTGGCCCCAAGTTCATATCCGACAAGCTCTACCAACTCTCCCCCGCTGAGGTAATTACATGTTACGAGTTGCGACAATTACATCATTGTCTTAGCTGTCTATTAATTTCTACCTAATTGTTAATAATGTTGGAAAGTCTTCGAAGTTTCGAGTCTTCAATAAAAAAAAAAAAATTAATAAGGATTGGATTTTGCAGGACTTTGAATTGGCCAAGTCTTTAGCAAGGCCATCATCACTCTTCATGGAAGACTTGTCTACGCAAAAGAACTTGTCCAAAGAGGGATATGGGTCAGTTCCACGTGCCTTTATTGTTTGCACTGAGGACCTTGGAATTCCATTGGAATATCAGCTCTGGATGATCCAAAATGTTGGGTTCAATGACGTTGTAGAGATCAAAGACGCAGATCATATGGCTATGCTTTGCAAGCCACAAGAACTATTCGATTCCCTCCAGCAGATAGCGACTAAATACGCATAAATTCATGAAGCGTGCTTTAATTAGTCTAATTTGTTGTGTTTGAATTGGACTTGTGATAGAATTATAAGGTCTTGTTTGAAATCACGAAGACAAACCAATAAAGCGATATGATAGCCACTTTTGTGACCTTCCGATACATACACGGATCTGTGTAAATTTTATTTTGAAAAAATTATTATGTATGAAGTTGTATTAGTTTTTTGTCAACTCATGTTGATGAACAAGTGGAAATTATGAAATAAATATTGGTTCCATTGTTATAAAATGAATTAATCTAACTTCATAGTTGAGTGCACTAAGTGGTAGCTAG
The DNA here is from genome assembly GCA_026413185.1 of Pueraria montana var. lobata. Lineage (NCBI taxonomy): Eukaryota > Viridiplantae > Streptophyta > Magnoliopsida > Fabales > Fabaceae > Pueraria > Pueraria montana. The sequence goes on along the minus strand of CM048649.1, from coordinate 47,380,871 downwards.
GTAGTAATTTTCTAGACAGAATTGATCCATTGTGTAAAAAATTACTTGACAAAAAAATAGACCTAAAACTTATTAATTTAACCATTGAACGATAAGCATGCAATTTCACTAATATAAAGCATAAAAAGTTCTATGAAAATGAGTCAATTCCACCTGGAAATATATATTTTAGAACACATATATAATTAAGTTGTGTAGTAGATTATTATGATCTAGCATTATGTTTCAAGTGCAAGAGGCAGTTAACAAATGGCCTGAACAATTTCAAGGGAGAATTTTTAAAAAAATGATATTAAGAAAAAATTAATTTTTAACAAGACAATATTATTATTATATTTTAAAAGTCATTGCACTTTATAATCCTAAAAAATAAGTTTATCTAAAATCAATTTGTTTACAAGTAGTACGTTTTTCTCCCAGTCACGGATACGAAATCAGCGAAACCTTCACTTTGATTCAATAGAATTTTTGACAAATATACATTTGAAAATCCTGCTTTCTTTTTGGCGCACGCACACACACATATATATACACATATACATACATTAAACTTTGACCACAGCTTAATTAAAAAACATCAACAAAGTGAGAGAACAGCCAGGTCCGTGCGTCGCAACTGCAAGCCATTTAGTCAGTTGTCTTATGCCCCAAATCATTTAAGGCATCATAAATTTTTCATACTTTTTTTTAAAAAAAATATTTATTATTAATTTGAATTATTAGGTAATACATTTTATTATCATATATGATATATATATTACTATTAAGACTGTAGTTTTAGAATTGTATTAATTGAAGAATTGAAAAGTTTGGAAGAAGATGGATTGAAAAAAATATTGTATAAATTTTAAAAAGATTTTAAGTTCTACTAAGTATTATAATGTTGAAGATCTTGATTTATTTTTACAAACAAAGATATTGCAAGTAGTATAGATAAAAGAAATTTATATTTCACTAAAATTATTAATTATTTTAAAACATTGTATATTTTCTTTCAAATCCGTGCATTGTTTTAAAAATATTATTGATAATACTTGTAATAATTGTTATTGTTGATGAAAGTAGTTTTTTAAAATTAAAATGACTCAAATCTTATTTAATGTTAATTATGTTAAAAGATAAATTAAATGATTTCATCATTATATTGATAGTAAAATGATGGAAATACTTAATTATAAAAACTTTGATTAATAATTTTGTAATAAAAATTAAATGAAATTTTTATTAACAAATTATATTAAATTAAGCTTTAAATATAAATTTTACCTAAAGTCTTAAAATTTCTAAACACCACCTTGAGAACAACAATAGCAGCAAGAAAATGAAAACCTGCCAGATTCTGAAGAAAATCAGCTTCCACACACACCTTACATGAACAACATTAATAAAATGAGGGAACAGCTGTAAAGCACAACGAGGTAGGCAAGAAACATCAACTTCCACACATACCTTACGTACACGAAGTTGGGGGGAGGACATGCACATCATCTATAATTTTACATGTGTTTGCCTTCGGTTGGACGCCATTTACTGTAGCTTCTTCAGTGATTTGGCTGATTTGCCCTTTGTTCATTGGTCGTTGTGGTTTGCTATTTTGTTGGGTAGTGACTTTTTGTAATGCTAAAAAACTATTGTGTTGTCATATATGCCCTTTGTCTATGGTTCAGAAGCATGTTGGGTTTTTGTTTCTTTCTACAGCTGTCAATACGTTATGTATGTCATCCTGTTTAGTTAGTTGAAAGTGCTTTTGATATTGGTTTTCTCTTTCTGAATGGGTCCCAAATAGCTCAATTGTATTTGTCTTCATTTCTCAGATTTAAACGGGTCTTGGGTTACGTGCAGTTGCAATAGATTTTTCTAGAATTCTAGAATATATATAGGTTCATTGAATTTGGATGGTTATTTGTTTGAGTATGAATTTTTTGTTAATTTTTTTTGTATTTTTAATAACTTCATAGTTGAGTGCATTACGTGGTAGCAAGGTAGTAATTTTCTAGACAGAATTGATCCATTGAGTAAAAAATTACTTGACAAAAAAATAGACCTAAAACTTATTAATTTAACCATTGAACGATAAGCATGCAATTTCACTAATATAAAGCATAAAAAGTTCTATGAAAATAAGTTAGAACACTTATATAATTAAGTTGTGTAGTAGATTATTATGATCTAGCATTATGTTTCAACTGCAAGAGGCAGTTAACAAATGGCCTGAACAATTTCAAGGGAGAATTTTAAAAAAAATGATATTAAGAAAAAATTAATTTTTAACAAGACAGTACTATTATTATATTTTAAAAGTCATTGCACTTTATAATACTAAAAAATAATTTTATCTAAAATCAATTTGTTTACAAGTAGTACATTTTTCTCCCAGACACGAATATGAAATCAGCTTAACCTTCATTTTTTTTTGCTGATCATGGCATTGATATAGATTATTCATTTCCCGAAGTAATGATTAAACTCTGTCGGAGATCATGAGCACACACACAAGGTGGGTATTCCTCTCGTAATATGATTTATTCCATACTCAAAGTGACATTACCAGAAATCGAAACCTTCACTTTGATTCAATAGAATTTTTTACAATTATACATTTGAAAATCCACTTTTTGGCACAATATATGTACAGTAAACTTTGGCCACAGCTTAATTAAGAAAACATCAACAAAGTGAGGGAACAGCCAGGGCCGTGCGTCGCAACTGCAAGCCATTTAGTCAGTTGTCTTATGCCCCAAATCATTTCAGGCATCATATTTTTTTCATACTTTTTAAAAAAAAAATATTTATTATTAATTTGAATTATTAGGTGATACATTTTATTATCATATATGATATATATTACTATTAAGAATGTAGTTTAAGAATTGTATTAATTGAACAATTGAAAACTTTGGATGAAGATGGATTGAAAAAAATATTGTATAAATTTTAAAAATATTTTATGTTCTACTAAGTATTATAATGTTGAAGATCTTGATTTACTTTTACAAACAAAGATATTGCAAGTAGTATAGACAAAAGAAATTTATATTTCACTAAAATTATTAATTATTTTAAAACATTGTATTTTTCTTTCAAATCCATGCATTGTTTTAAAAATATTATTGATAATACTTGTAATAACTGTTATTGTTGATGAAAGTAGTTTTTTAAAATTAAAATTAGTCAAATCTCTTATTAAAATTAAAATTAAAATTATTCTCTATTGGGCCAGCAACAGCTATGCACGGTGAGCAGGATTAGTTTTTTATTCAGTGGGTTAGTAAGACATTCATAATCTCTTATCCAGAACAAAAAAAAAAATTAAAATTACTCAAATGTTATTTAATATTAGTTATGTTAAAAGATAAATTAAATAATTTCATCGTTACATTGATAGTAAAATGATAGAAATACTTAATTATAAAAATTTGATTAATAATTTTGTAATCGAAAAAATAAAATGAAAATTTATATTAACAAATTATATTAAATTAAACTTTAAATATAAATTTTACTTAAAGTCTTAAAATTTCTGGACACCACCTTGAGAACAACAATAGCCACAAGAAAATGAAAACCTGCCAGATTCTGAAGAAAATCAGCTTCCACACACATACGTACCTTACATGACATGAACAACATTAACAAAACGATGGGAACAGCTGTAAAGAACAACGAGGTAGGCGAGAAAAATCAACTTCCACACATACCTTACACGAGGTTAGGGAGGACATGCACATCATTAAGAACATTTTGGCATGCTCTTCTAATAATAATGTGAATCACAATACAAGTGGGGGAATTCTGGCCAACTCGTCTTAATACAATATTTTTATTTAGAAAATAATAAAGATATGAATAATTGAATACTGTAATTCCCCGTACACGTGCACAGTCTCGCATATAAAACCAAGATATTTTTAGATGTTATTATAAGACTAATTAACTTTATAAGGCTTTTCTTTTTACAAAATTAACTTTATAAGACTAATTATTACTAACTATGTACCAAAAAATCCAGTAAAAAAAAAACTATGTACAAAAAATAAGACTAATTGTGTGCGTGTGTGAGAGAGAAAGAGTGTTGTGTGTGTTTGTAAGCACCGTAAGAACCTTGTAACAAACAATTATCATTGTTTAACATCTATAGGCTCAATATCTTTTTAAAACAAGATTTGCTCAATTAAAAATATAATTAAATATCTTTTCTTAATTTTAATATAATTATATTTAATATAAAACTAAATATTTTAAATAATAATTTTATTGATAAACATATATTTTAAAAAAATATATATATAAATATATCAAAAGATATAATTTAAACAAATTCATGCAATCAACTAAACCTATCCTCGATGCTTCCCATTGTCATGTCTATCTTATACATATATATTTATGTTACGTAACTTTTTTAGAATAAATTGAATAAAAAATGTGATATATATATATATATATATATATATATATATATATATATATATATATATATATATTATATAGAGAGAGAGAGAGAGAGAGAGAGAGAAGAGAGAGAGAGAGAGAGAGAGAGAGAGAGAGGGGGGGGGGGAGAGAGAGAGAGAGAGAGAGAGAGAGAGAGAGAGGGGGGGGGGGGGGGGGGGGGGGGGGACATATCTTATGAGAAGAAGATATCTTATATGAGAGTGAGAGTATTAAATATGGACCATATAACCATACATGGAGGGTCAATATTTAATGTTATGTGACTACTTAAAAAAGTCATGTGACTTTTTTAAAAAACTCACATGACTTATTGTGTTTTAATTTTGAACATTGAAAGAAGATCTAATTATCAATATTTATTTATCTCACTCTTATATAAGATAAGTCATCTCAATAGACATATTTCCTATATATATATATGAAATTTATTAAAACTATGTTATTCGTTTAATATAATAAAATATATTTATACCGGTGGGGTATTCGGCTATGTGAATAGCCGAATACCCCTAACGCAGGCATCCGAATATACCCCACGGACAAGAAGGTGTTCGGACCTAAATCTGGTCGGACCACTCGTTATTTACCCCCAACTAGCTATATCGCCGAATACCATCGCAGGTGTGTTCGACATCACTATAGCCGAATACTAAGCATTAGTATTCGGACAGGGCATATCTCATTAATAGGCTATTGCCAGGTAAATCGAAGATTATGAGATGATTACGTAACCTTAATCAGTACGGATTAGTCAGCAAAGAAACGTCAAGGCCTATAAAGGGTCCAGACCCAGTAAGATAAGTATAAAAAGGGGATACACCCCTCAAGGTAGAACTCTCTTGACCCTCATTTATTACTCACATTAAATGCTCTGAGCCGAAACCTGACTTGAGGGTTGGAATGCCTTTTGCAGGTACCCCCCCACCTTTTGCGTATAAGGATTCGGACATCTACAGAAGACCTTGAAGTAAGGAGTAGAAGATCACCCCAACATCCTTAGACAGGAACATTTTGGCGCCCACCGTGGGGCTCGGTAAAACTTACCCGTGGTCCCTCAAGGAATGGTTACTACCCGAAGTCACGCACACATGGACATACCTGAACCATCAGCACAAGCTAGGCGACAACACGTACAAGGACATCACCTCGTCGGCGAGAACATGGAGCATGTCGAAGATCAAGTGAATTTGTCGTCGGAATTAAGACAGCTAAGAGCCGATGTATCGACGATGAGAAGGCAGCATGCACTGGAGATATCGGCCCTCTGACAGGAGAACGCCGAACTGAGAAATTTGAACCGATCTTGGAAACCCGAGGATCAAGCACCAGCAAACAACATGAGGCTGAGTCTGTGGCCATTCTTAGCATCCATGGGGCAACCAATCGGCCTTCGACCTTTATCACCAACACTCAGTTACACCCCTGTCGACATCCTTTCGTTTCCGGAATCATGGAAACCCCTCTTCCCCCAAACTGGAAAAGTCTCAGCCTAGTCTGGTACGATGGTAGCACTAACCCGGATGAACACATAGACGTATATGTCACCCAAGTTAGCCTCTACACCGCCGAAGACGCCATCCTATGTAGAGTGTTCCCCACATCCCTAAAGGGACAAGCTCTAAATTAGTTCACACAACTCCCACCCAATTCCATCGACAACTTTGAGACACTTGCGACTAGATTCGGCAATCAATTCGCAACAAGCAGACCTCATCACTTGACTTCAGTCGCACTGGTGAACATTCGACAAGAAAAGAGGGAATCCCTTAGAATATTCATGGAAAGGTTCGGCCAAGTTGTCCTAAACATCCGAAACCTTAATCCAGCAGTAGCCATGCATCATCTCGTGACGGCCCTTAAGCCGGGGGCTTTCGTCAATAGTCTTTGTAAAAAATCGGCGCTGGACATGGATGACCTCCGCCGAAGAGCAGCAAAGTACATGCAGATGGAAGAACTGTCAGAGTACCGGAACCAGGTCCGAGCGGAAGCCAGCACAGGAAGGAAGGAGCATGAAAAAGATAATCAGGGGAAGGGTAAGGACAGGTTTCACAAGGAACGGGAGTACCGTGGCTCCCGGTACACGGCCTATACCCCCTTCAACACTAGCCGCTCCCGAATACTCGAACAGGCCCTGGCAACGGAGATATTGGCGGTGCCAAAGAGAGATAACACCCCCCCAAAAGCCGACTACAGCAAGCAGTACCGATACCACCGTAATAGAGGTCACTCGATCGAAGAGTGCGCAACACTCAAAGACAAGATCGAGGACCTCATTAAGATGGGGCATCTCAAAAATTTCCTCCACGATCCTAGAACCGAAAGGCCACATTTCTCGAAGTACAAAGGCGATGACAGAACTCACAGGAGGGACTTCAGTTACAACCAAGAACATGACCAAAGAACCGAAAGACCAAGAAGCAGGTCCCGGGAGCAGCACGAAACAAAACCGTCCAAACCCCGAAAGGTCATAAATACAATTGCGGGAGGATTCGCGGGAGGAGGAAACACATCATCGGCGAGGAAAAAACATCTCCGTTTAGTTCGATCAGTCAACATGACATCAGCCATAAACAAGCTAAAAATGCTGCCCATCACGTTCACGGACGCGGACTTCCAAGGGTCTGATCCCATACAGGATGATCCAATGGTCATCAGTATAGACATAGCAGACTGCATAGTCCAGAAAACTCTGGTAGATCAAGGGAGTTCAGCTGACATCTTGTACTGGAATACCTCCAAGCAGCTGGATATTCTGGAAGGGAAACTTATGACCTATGACGAGCCCCTAGTCGGATTCGTAGGAGAAAGGGTTAACACCAGGGGGTGTATAGAGTTGGACACAACTTTCGGTTACGGGGAGAAGGAATGCAAAACTATAAGGGTTAAGTATATAGTAGTGCACGTTAACACCTCGTACAATGTACTGCTTGGACGTCCATCTCTGAACGCTCTCGGAGCTATAGTCTCCACTCCACACCTTACCATGAAATTTCCTTCGTGCCGAGGCACAGTTATCATAATTCATGCTGACCAAAAGGCGGCACGGGAGTGTTATCTGGCCAGTCTCAAAGTTACCCAGCTGAAAGAAGAACAATATAGGACGATACATTTGATCTCGGCAGCCGAACCTTCAGCTCCGACCCTGGACTTGGATCCCCGAGCCGATGAAGGCAAGCGGGTCGAACCAGACGAAGAGATCGGTGCGTTTCATATTGGAAAAACACCGACCCAGATCACATACCACGACAGCAACTTGCCAGAAAAAGACAAAGTTCGGATCCAAAATGTTGTAAAGAAAAATGCCGACCTATTTGCCTGGAGAGCCTCGGACATGCCGGGTATAGACCCAAGATTTCACTGCCACAAACTAGCAATATGCTGAGAAGCCAGGCTTGTCGCTCAGAAGTAAAGAAAAATGGGCGAAGAAAGACGAAAAGTTGTAGAAGAAGAGGTAGCTAAGTTGATAACGGCTCACTTCATCCGAGAAGTCAAATACACCACTTGGTTAGCCAATGTGGTTATGGTCAAAAAGGCGAACGGCAAATGGAGAATGTGCACAGACTACACAGATCTGAACAAAGCATGTCCAAAGGATGCATACCCACTACCAAACATCGATCGATTAGTCGACGGGGCAGTCGGGCACTCCTGCCTCAGTTTCTTGGACGCATATTCAGGATACAATCAGATCCGAATGTATCCACAAGATGAGGACAAAACAGCCTTCACAACCGAATCAGCCAACTACTGCTACAAAGTCATGTCCTTCGGATTAAAAAACGTCGGAGCCACATACCAGAGGCTAATGGATAACATTTTCCAAAAACAACTCGGACGAAACCTGGAAGTATACGTTGATGATATGGTGGTCAAATCTGCAAAGTTCGAAATGTACACAAGTGACCTGAAAGAAATCTTCGCCGAAATCAGAAAGCACAATATGCGTTTGAATCCCGAAAAATGTGTTTTCGACGTACAAGGAGGGAAATTTCTAGGTTTTATGTTAACATGTCGAGGTATAGAAGCAAACCCTGATAAGTGTTAGGCTGTCATTTCAACGAGAAGCCCGAAAACACCAAAGGAGGTCCAGAGGTTGGCTGGACGAATCGCCTCACTATCGCGATTCCTACCTAGGATAGCCGAGAAGGCTAGACCCATCATGCAACTGTTGAAGGTAAACAAAAATTTCTCATAGAACCCACAATTTAAAGAGGCCTTCCAAGAACTAAAGAAAACCCTCTCGTCACCACCCATACCCAAAAAACCAGATCCCCAAAAAAATCTGATACTATACATTTCAGTATCCCAAGAAGTCATTAGCGCAGTGACGGCACAAGAACATGAACAAGGACAAACTCCCATATATATCAGCCGAGTGCTACAAGAGACCAAGACCAGATATCAAACAATAGAGAAAGCGGCTTTAGCACTAGTCAATGCCGCAAGACGCCTAAGGCAGTATTTCTAAGGGCACCAGGTGATTGTCAGAACCGATTGTTCCATTGCGAAAGTGCTAAAAAAGCCCGAACTAACCGGAAGGATGACGACGTGGTTTGTAGAACTATCAGAATTCGACATCAAATACGAGCCGAGAGGCCCCATCAGAGCACAATTTTTGGCAGATTTTGTCAATGAACTACACCCGACTGAGAGCTTTGAAGACGAGTGGTGGGTAGTACACGTCGACAGATCATCCAATCGAAAGGGAAGCGGAGCAGGCATCATGATAGAAGGACCAAACAAGATACGACTCGAGCAGTCTGTGAGGTTCGGATTTAAAGCGTCCAATAATCAAGCCGAGTACGAGACCTTATTGGCCGGACTCAGACTAGCAAGGGAAATGGGAGCTCGAAAAGTAGAGTATTGGAGCGATTCCCAAATTGCAGCCGAACAGATTAATGGTGCATTTCAGGTTAAAGACCCACAGTTGCTGAGTATTACCACATCTTCATGCAACTAAAGCAAGAGTTCGACGAGGTCCGAGTAAGACATTTGGTCCGAGAACACAACGACTGAGCCGATCAACTTGCCAAATTGGCTAGTACTCAGAAGCCCGGACAGCTAAGGACAGTCATTCAGGAGACGTTACCAGAACCAAGTGTGACCGCCGAAGAGTGTGCCTACAAATCTCGGCATCTAAAGATAATTGGATAGCCGACATCCAACAATATCTGTCTAAAGGCTCCTTTCCGGAAGACAAAGGCCAGGCCAAGAAGTTCCAAACCGCGGTAGCAAGATACGTCCTGGTTGCCGGAGAACTGTACAGAAGAGGGTTTTTCACACCTTTACTCAAATGCCTCGACAAGGACCAGGCCGAATATGTCATAAGAGAACCGCACGAGGGAATATGCGGAATGCATTCGGGTGGCCGAACAATGGTCACACGAGTACTCAGAGCAGGATATTATTGACCGACCCTCAAGACGGGTTGTGCCGAATATGTAAAAAAGTGCGACCAGTGTCAAAAGCACGGTAACTGTAACATCCTGAAATTTAATATGATTTAAAAGATTAAATTGTTATGAGATTTAGTATAAAAAATTATTAGTATAAGAATTTAATTGAATTAAAAGGATTGAATTTTTATGATATAATATGATATTATATTTAGAATGTTGTATCATGATATGTTATTTGAATTTTATTTGGATTGAAATCTTATCTTAGTATATTATATTGTTTGCAATGTTTGTATTATGATATAATAACTTTGATTGAGATAATTAAATTAAAATATTTCTATTTAGTTACTATATATTAAATATTATCAAGTTAAATAATTATTTTATCAATAATAAGATTAGGTGATTAATATAAGAATTGTTAAGATTATCTAACAACTACAAAAGAATGCAAAAGATAATTAGTATAGTAATGATATAATATTATATATCTAGTTTAGATAAAATATTCATTATATATAATTTGAATTAGTCTTCGATAACGATTTAAATCTTATCATGTTTTATCTTAATATATCTTGAAAGAAAAGAAAATAGTAGATAATGCTAATAATGAGATAAATCTAGATAATAAAGTAGAAAAAGATAAAGAAAGATTTGATAAGCCAAATCTGCTAAAATAAATCTTATGCTATTTAAATTAATCACGTACAACTACACTTATATAAGGATAGGCAGTTTCCTTTCTTAGAATTACATAGTTAGTCTCTTAGGAAACAAAAAATTAGTAGATAGTTGAGGACTCAGGAGAAGAAGACATAGAGGGAATCTTGTTGACGTAGTAGATAGAGAAGAGAAAGAATAAACAAAGACCGTAGATTACCTTGCTTCAAGAGGTGAGTAAAACATTTATCTTTTAAAACCTTCCATGGTATGTTTCTTGAAAGATATAAACTTTAGGCTCTTGATTAGAGGGATTTGGTGTTAGTGGAATTCTAAATTTTATAGCTGAACTATAGGTGATCGTTCATGCATGCGTGGGTATGATTTTCGAATGATTGAAATTGCCTTGATTATGTAGAATACTAAGCACTGCAGCAGTTTTACTCCTTGAATAATTTGTGAAATTCTGTTATTATATTTTAATTATTGTTTGCACATTGATATATATAGTTTGTATGTTGTGTTGTTGCATATTGTTATTCGAAACTGAGATGTTAGTGTACCCGTAATGTGATATGAGAAATGTTATTAGGTGTATGGAATTATCGGATGCATGAAATTAGAGGATTTATTTGATAATTATCTGGGATGATATTTTGTAATTATGTGTGAGTTAGTCATCATCTTTCGGGAAGTGGTGACGGTGTATATTTATTCTGAAAATTGAATATGAGATACCTCCATCTGGGATGGGGATGAGATTTATTATAGATACCTCCATCTGGGATGGGGATGAGATTTATATAGATACCTCCATCTGGGATGGGGAAGAGATTCAGATACCTCCATCTAAGATGGGGAAGGCAGTGGGACGCCATTGCATGGATATGAGCTCATAGACCTTTTACGAATCTGAGATCCACACCGGTTCTGGGAACCAAAGAGTCTAGCCTAGTGATTCTGGGAATCACTAAGTTGTGTTTGTGATATCTATTTGAATGTATTGAGGGGTTAATTTTATTTATTGAAATATTTTCCTTAATGAGAATGATATGAGTGTGATTTGTGGTTGTCTTAATTTGGCTTCTATTGGAGTGTATATATATATATATATATATATATATATATATATATATATATATATATATATATATACAATATTTTATTTTAAATTATTGAGGGTATCATGGTTGAGTTTTCCGGATCACCGCACCGGCTGAGAACAACACTATTTGTGAACCCTTTTATAACTTGTTTTATTCACTGAATTATTGTCTCATTAAAAGTGTTGTTTTCAGAGCACGATGGAGAGTTTTTTGAGACGTCGGAGACTTGTGAAGACTTATTTATTTTTAATTATATTTTTGGGTTAGTACCTTTAGAATAAAGGGTTGGTTGTGGTTAATTCCGCTACTATTTATTATTCATTGTTTTATATGCCCATATTTGAGGTTAATGTTTTTATATATGTAAGGATTTATTTATTCAATCTTATTTTATAAAATTTGAGGTATTTCAGACCATTGTATTTTCGAAAAGTTTATATTATTTATGTTTTAAAGAATATTTTATTACGGGTTGTTATTGTAACGAAGGGCGTTACAATAACCTCATTCACCAGCCGGCCGACGAACTAGACGCTATTTTGTCACCCTGGCCTTTCGCTATATGGGGAACCGATATCTTGGGACCTTTTCCTATAACTAAGGGGCAGTGCAAGTTCCTGATAGTAGCCGTCGATTACTTCACAAAGTGGATAGAAGCCAAACCGCTAGCAACCATTATGGCCCAAAATGTACAGAAGTTCTTATGGAAGAACATAATCACACGTTTCGACATTCCTTGCGTGATCATCATCGATAACGGCTTGTAGTTTACGGACAAGAAATTGAATACCTTCTTGGAAGGCCTGGGAATAAAACACAGGGTGACCTCGGTCGAGCACCCACAAACGAACGGGCAAGCGGAATCCGCCAACAAGGTTATTTTGGGAGAATTAAAGAAGAGATTGGGTGCGGCTAAAGGCACGTGGGCAGAAGAGATACTGAAAATTCTGTGGGCTTACCGGTGCACCCCACAAACAACGATCAAAGAAACACCATTCAAAATGGTGTATGGAACCGAAGCCATGATTCCAATAGAAGTAGGGGAACCCTCACTCCGAAAGCAACACTTCGAAGCAGCCCAGAATGAAGACTCTTTAAGACGTGAACTCGACCTGGTTGAGGAGGTACGTAACCAAGCATGCCTCAATGCCGAAGCATGCAGGCAGAGAATGACCAGAAGGTTCAACTCGAAACTGAAGCCGAGGGATTTTAAAGAAGGAGACTTGGTCCTAAGAATGCAAGGTGAGGCACGAAGAAATACCCGAGAAGGGAAGTTAGACGCCAATTGGGATGGCCCATTCAGAATCCGACAAACCCTCAACAACGGCGCTTACAAGTTGGAAGAGCTTTCAGGAAAGGTGGTGCCGAGAACATGGAACTCGACACACCTTAAGTGTTATTTTAGTTGAACATGTAACCAGGTGTTGTACTCTTTTTCCTTACTTGGTTTTTTATCCCTAAAAAATGTCAAAGGGTTTTTACCAAAGAGGTTTTAACGAGGCTCACCTTTTTTCAATTAAATCAACGAAGCTTATCTTCCCTACCTACTATGTCTGTTTTTTCATGTACCATTCGGATTTTCTCACAAATGATTTTCCTCCCGAGTACTCCTACTCGACTAAGGATGTACCATTCGGATTTTCTCGCAAATGGTTTCCCTCCTGAGTACTCCTACTTGGCTAAGGATGTACCATTCGGATTTTCTCGCAAATGGTTTACCTCCCGAGTACTCCTACTCGGCTAAGGATACCATTCAGAATACCTTAAAAAGATACCCAAGCATTGATCTTCACAGTCAATAAAACGAATAAAGCAATTATTGCGAAGTTATCAACCAAAAACAAGTTTGTGAAACTATTCCAAGTATAGAGAAGACGAATACCGAAAGATAAAGATTATACTCGTTTAATTACAAAATGAGATTTTACAAAATCCATCATAAAAACAAAAAAGGGGTTCTAACGGCCCAAATTACAAATGCTTCACTCAGCCAGATTCTCTAGAGCCACGGCATCGGCAGCCTCTTCTATGATCTCATTCGTCCCAGCAACACCATCACCATCTGGAGCTGACTGATTAAGAGGATTCTCAAGAACCGCATCCTCAGGAATATCATCAAGAGGAATTAGCTGGCCTTGGAAGACGTCCTTATCCATGTCAAAAACGGTAGGGTTACGGACATCATAGAAAAATAGCATTTGCCGAACGGCATGAAGGAACCCGGCTTCATGTTCGGCAAAAAATTTATCCTGTGCCGAACCAATAATTCGCTCCTTGGCAGAGCATTCGGTGTCCCTCTCCTCCTTGACCTGAGCCAGTAGCGTCTTCAAACCCTCAATCTCTTCAGCATGAAGTTTAGTATCCTTTTCGGCCATCAGAACCTTGGTGTTCAGGTCATCAAGGCCAGCCGAAAGGTGCTTCACCTCATCTTTCAAATGAGTGTTATCGTACGCCAAAGATATGTTGGCCTCCAGGGCCTGTTGGTTAGAAGCTTGGGACTCCCTCAAACCCTTCTTCAGTTTTTCGGTCTCCTTCAGCGGAGTCGTGAACATATGATAGGCAATGACCGAAGCCCTCACCTGAAACTCACAATAAGTCGACCAATTGGAGGCAGTGTCCGCCTTATTCAAGATATTCTTTCCAGTCTCGGATATGTCGCTGGAACTGACCATTTTCTTTGGCCGAAAGTCCTTCGAAAAGAAACTCTCGGCAGTTAAGGCGGGAATAGAAGCCAAAGACCCTGAAGCCGAGAAGTCCAACGTTTGCTATTTCAGCTTATTTGCCTTCTCCTCCTCTGAGGCCTCATAGCTTCGGTGCCTTTTCTTATGATCTCTGTCTTTATTTTTCTTCTCGCCCGCCGGAGGGGGTATGGTATTACCGGGCATGGCGTCGGTGTTGGTTGCTTCACAACAGGAGGGACGGAGGCGGCACCCGAGGTGTTCCCCGCAGCCTGAGCCCTATTCTTCCTAGCATTATGGAAGGAAAGGACATCACCACTTGCATCGGCCATTATACCTACACCACACAAAATACTTAGTTAAACATGTGAGCTAAAGTACAAACATAACAGGAAAGAAACAACCGAAACCTTACCACACATATTGGCTAAAACAATGGAAGAATTAAATAAGGCCACGAGCTGCCTGGCCGGAAGCTTTCGGGGGAGGGACTCAAGAAAGAGGAGGTCCTCGCGTTCCCTTTCGGTCATCATAGACTTCGAAAATTTGTCATAACGCCGAGGGGTTCTCTCCCAATAAAAAGGAAATAAGGGCTTCCCACTCCCATCATAGAAGTGGTTAGCCCCTATATTCGGATTTACTATCACTTTAAAGAAATCGGTTTTGAAATTTTTATAGGAAGTAGTAAAAGATTGAAATAGAGGCCTTTTCGGTTTCCTTATTAAGGATGCCCACAAACCACTCTTAGGCCGAGTACAAAAATAATACAAAAATACACTCACCGAAGGCTCTACGAAATTAAAAATACAAAGGGCACGGAAGGCCTAGATCGTGGCCCACCCGTTCGGATGCAACTGAGAGGGTGCCACATTCAAAACCCGAAGCACCCCCATAGTAAAGTCATCAAAAGGAACCATTACATGTAAGTCGCGGAACACACAATCATACATATAAAAGAAGTCCCTCGGAGACTGTCCCCTTCCCATGAAAACAAATTCGGCATTTGTTTCACACCGACAACACTGTAAAGCTATAGGACACAACTCATCCTCAACGATGGAAGGAATATCTACATAATTTACAAGGTTGGAAACACTACGCTTATCATCATACCGAGACCAATAGGAACCAACCTCCCCATGTACCCAGGTGTACCCCTCAAGGGTAATCGGCGGGAACACCCATTTCCCTTGTGTAACCCTAGGCTTACGCCTCGGCTTGTGGCTGGAATCATCATTCCCAGACGAATGGGAGACCATGTTGTCACCCACCCCCTCTCCGGTAGGAGGCAAAGAGGGGGAGGTCGAGGGACACGACGAAAATAAAGACGAAGAGGTCGACTCCCCACTAGCCGAGGCCGATGACCGAAGATCAACCACCTCGGTTCCACCAGAAAGCTTACAACCAGAAGAGCTCATGATAACTGAAGGGAAAAGAAAAAAGCCAAACTTTCGTACCTTGGTTAAGATGAAAAAAGAAGAAGCTAGAAGTAAGTACTCGGCCGAGAGCGAAGAACGGAGAATCTGCTAGAATGTAAACAAGGGTCGCAAAGACGACATCCCTCACCCTATTTATAGATCCCAGGCCCACAACGGTCCAAAGGATTCCGAGCCTTGCCAACCGTTAGATCGATCCAGATCTAACGGTCCAGAAATGCAACGCTTCAATTCCTTCACCTCAACGGTTTTTTCTTTTCGAGACATGATGGTGGATTTTGAAACGGCACAACGAAGCGCATTTTTCAAACCAAAGCCTCTTCGTAATGACCGATTACTCGAGGCTGGGGGGCATGTATACCGGTGGGGTATTTGACTATGTGAATAGCCGAATACCCCTAACGCAGGCATCCGAATATACCTCACGAACAAGAAGGTGTTCGGCCTAAATCTGGCCCGAACACTCGCTATTTACCCCCAACTAGCTATATCGCCGAATACCATCGCAGGTGTGTTCGGCATCACTATAGCCGAATACTAAGCATTAGTATTCGGACAGGGCAGATCTCATTAATAGGCTATTGCCAGGTAAACCGAAGATTATGAGATGATTAAGTAACCTTAATCAGTACGGATTAGTCAGCAAAGAAACGTCAAGGCCCATAAAGGGTCCAGACCCAGTAAGATAAGTATAAAAAGGGGATATACCCCTCAAGGTAGAACTCTCTTGACCCTCATTTATTACTCACATTAAATGTTCTGAGCCGAAACCTGACTTGAGCGTTGGAGTGCCTTTTACATGTACTCCCACCTTTTGCGTATAAAGATTCGAACATCTACAGAAGACCTTGAAGTAAGGAGTAGAAGATCACCCCAACATTCTCAGACAGGAACAATATTATTTTTAATAAAATTATGTGTCTATTTCTTTATGTAATACTCCTTACTGATCCTGATTAATGTTTATATTTTTAAATACTTAAAAAGGAATCTAATTAATGTTTCGTCCTAGATCCATACAATCGTAGGACCGACCCTAACACGTGTGTTAACGCTTGCTTCCTTACCCTTATTAAAGATGAAGATAATGGGGATATGTTTTTGATTTTATAATGAGTTAATCAATCATCATAAAGCTGCAATAAATGAGATAGTTGCATTTGAATGACACGTCAACCGTTTTTTTAATCAGTACGTCAACCGTTTTAAAACAAGGACAATTGCAACTTGGATACCTTTGTTATCTTGCATTAGTCTTTCCTGAATTACAGTATTTGTTTGATTTCAGAAAGAAAATCAATGCCAACAACGACTTTGCTGGATGTCTTCATGATCAAATAAAACTAGAAATTCTTCTAATCATCAAACACGAAACGCTAAGCAGTGGCAGACTCTTCTAGTCTTTATACGAAAGAATATGAATAGGAATATATAACTACTATTTAAAAAAAAAAAAAAAAAGACATTTTACATAATATCGGCTATTTTTTAGCTAGATCGATTATAGGAAATGTAAAACCAGTCCCCAGTCCATATATAAAATGAGTACTTTTAAATTGGCTTCAAAATTAACGTAACAAGTCACTTTTTAAATTTGTTATATATCAATGTAAAAATACTCAGTTTTTACATTAGTTGTGACTATAATATAAAAAGTCATCTTTTTACATTAATTCTCATTTCAATCTATGTAAAATATGATTTTTTACATTTGACTATAACAACAACTGATATAGAAAGTCTATTTAACAAAAAAAATAAAAACAATAATAAACTACATTGCATCATGTAATATACAATATTTCAATTTGAAAATTACATGCATATGTACAAAATGTAAAACAATTTCATTTCATTATTTATATAAATAACACATCTCGTTAAATATCAAAATACAAGTGTAATTTCCTTAGTACAATGATTATACTAAATAATAAATATATACAATAATTCTATTGTCAGTATAATTAATTTTCACTCCATATAATTTCATTCCATTTAATTAAACCTGTTTGATCAAAATTCAGAAGATGAAATATGCGAACTATATAAGCTAAAATATGAGTGTCATTCAATTAAATTATTTTAAGCTTAACAATCATTTATTTAATAATTTTATTTTATGAAAAATTGTTATGAAATTTACTCCTATTAGTGTATATGTATTTCAGCCGAAAGTTTCTAAATCGTGATTTGTCCAAACACGTAGTTTGATATTCAAAGCCAATTAAACTGACTTTTTGTCAATAAGACGACAAACCCAACCCATTTAGCTGTCTATATATAGCGAGAATTCGAAGGAATGCAAAGTAATTATAACTACAAGTATACAATCCTCAAAAGAAAACATCATGGGTTCAGAAAATTGTGTGGATATGAAGCATTATGTTCTGGTGCATGGGGCATGCCATGGAGCTTGGTGTTGGTATAAGCTCAAGCCACGCTTGGAATCTGCAGGCCACAAGGTCACAGTTCTTGACCTTGCAGCTTCTGGCATCAACATGAAGAAAATTGAAGATGTTGATACCTTCTCACAGTACACTGAGCCTTTGTTGCAGCTATTGGCCACAATTCCCCAAAATGAAAAGGTAGTTCTAGTGGGTCACAGCCTTGGGGGACTCAACATAGCACTTGCCATGGAGAAATTCCCAGAAAAGGTAGCAGTTGGTGTTTTCTTAACAGCTTTTGCTCCAGACATTGAACACCACCCATCTTATGTCTTGGAAAAGGTTTGCTTCCTAACAATCTTGAGGATACGTCTTAAAATTTCGTCAAATTTCTTAATTAATTAGGCAAATGCAGTTGCTGCATGCTGAAGTCCTCTTTCTGAAGCATCAAAACAAAAGTTGCTGCTGAAGTCCATGAAAAGAGGGTCCACAATCAATACCTTTCTAAAAATGTTTTAAATTTTCAATCATATATATCGCATTTTTGGGCATCCTACGTCTACACTTTCCTTTTACGAAAAAAGTAGGAGAGAGATATATTTTGAAGGAAAATATTTGATAGATACCTAATGTGTTATCCAACATTTAAGAGAAAGAGAAAAAAGAGAAAAAAAAATATAATTATGATAAAATTTATGATGTGATACGAAGAAAAAGATAAAAAATAATAAAAAGTATTGGTAGGATATTTAAAATAACAGGTGATTCATGTATCATTACTTTATTTTGAATTAACTTCTCTTACTTTTTGTCATAAAAAACCAAAGTGAATAGGAATGGGGTGTATGTAAATTAAGAAAAATATTTAAGATAAAATTATTTTATTTTCTATCTTATTTTTGTCTTTTTTTTTTTTTTATCACATTACTAGTAATATATCTTATTTTTTCTATTTTTTCTTATTTTTCTCTTTTCTGTTCAACCCACATCTATGTCAAAAATGAAGAGGACCTTTATCATTAGCTTAGTGTAGTATAAAGCAAATGTGATCGTGACTAATCATGTACCTTTTATAAGGACTATTCAGTCAAATGGGTTAACTTCATAGCTAGACCAAGACGGGTTAACTTTTCTATTTATAATTAGAGTTAAATGGTAATGTATTGATAATGTAAAATTATTTTATACTGTTAATTAATCACAAATCACTGTTGACATGACTTTTAAAGTAAATATTATAAAAGTCAACAAACTTACTATATATGGTGGGTTGTGATTGAATGACTGTGTAAAACTTTTTTACACTGTCAATACATCACCTATTTTCTCTTATAATTATATCATATTCACGTTAAGAAATAATTTTTTTTATTATATATCTAAACGTTTATTCTTAAATATTAGAATATATTTTAAGTTGAATACATCATTAGGTTCCTTAAATTTTTGAAATTTTTAATCAAGTTCCTAAACTTAAAAAAAACAGTAATTGAATTCTTAATTTTCTATAATTTTTATAATTAAATTATATATATATATATATATATATATATATATATATATATATATATATATATATATTCAGGCCGCCATAAACTAACTCTAGGATTCAATTGCAAGAATGATAGAAGATCAAAAACCTAATTATAATTATTTTTAGCTTAGAGAGCTAACTAAAAATTCTAAAAAAAATTCAGGGACCTAAATTTTATTTATTATTTTTTTTTATATCTAAGTCATATTTTTTTTTTGGACGGCAAAAGGATATCTAAGTCATCATTATTTAATATTTAATTTTATATTCAGGGACCTTTTGTTTAAATATTCAAGGACCTTTTATACCTATATTCAAGAAACTCTTGTTTAAATATGTTTTTAGTCCTTGCAATTTAGCGTTTTTTTGCTTTTCGTCATGACAAATTTTTGTTTTTTGTTTTAGTCCATGCAAATTATGTTTATTTTATTTTTCGTCTTTAAAGCAGTTTAGATAACGCTTTGAACATTAAAAAAACGTTATCTAAACTGCTTTAAGGACAAAAAATAAAACAAACATAATTTGTAAGGACCAAAAAGTAAAAAAGCCCTAAATTGTAAGGACTAAAAATATATTTAAACATTAAATAATTTTAAAATTACTAATTATTTACCAATTTTTCTTCTACATTAATTTCTTTTCCCTTCCTCAAATAAAAATTTAATATTTTATAATCTGAAATATATTTTATATTTTATAAGTTTTACTTAATTGAAAAAAAAAGACCTTTTTTTACGATATATATATATATATATATATATATAAGCACGACCATCAATTTTGTAGCTTTTTTTTAAGATAATTAATATGACAATTCTTTAGATTTAACTATCAAATGATTCACTCATGTCCTTCAAAAATAGAGACCAATATATAAACTTTTGTGAATTTATACACATGAAACACTTCACATCTTATTCATATATAGCCGAAAAAAAGCAATAAGAAAATTACACTAACGACCTTCACCATTATATTTTCTACTTTGACAGTTGATTGAGATGACCCCGTCGGCTGCGTGGTTGGACACTGAATTTGCCCCAACTGGAAACAAAACATTAATGCTCTTTATTATTTCAAACAGAATTAAAACTACCACATTAAAAGTCATCGAAATTGAATTAACATGAATACTGAAATTTGATGCCAAAATGAAAGATAACATATTGTATTATAAAAGATTCCAAGACAGAAGAAGAAATGTGTACACCAGAAGCAATTTGCAGGTCCAACTGATAGGAGACCTCATCTATCCAAAATCTTTCTCCTAAAACAAAAGCTAATTTAGCCAACTCATGAGAAACTTTATTAGCTTCTCTTCTTGTGAAAAGTAGGTCACTTCTACTAAAAGAAAAGCAATCTGCTACAATGCTTGAGAAATAGTCTCTATCTAAGGATAGGTTACTATTTCTGCATTGAAATAACTGGAGAGAATCTGCTTCATAAATCACATATGTAAAGCAAAACTCCCTGCAAGCTTGATAGTCCATCTATAACATAAGCTTCTGCAATTTTTGGTTCATGCACCATGTCCAGAACTCGTGTAGCAGACCCCAGGACCCTCCATTATGGTTTCGAGCTGCCATCCCCATGCCAGTACCCGTGTGTTTGTTTACTGATGCGTCAAATTTTATTTTCATTTTTACCCATGCTGGGATGTCTCTCCATATGACAGGTTGTTATCTTGAATCAACAAATCTTGAAGGAATCACCTACAAAATTATAATAAAAATTATTGAAAAATATAAAGAAAAACAAAAGTATATAATGAGACAGAAAATTCATAACGTTACGTACTAAGGGATAACTTCCTCAAGGACCAGTCATATTCAATATATAACATCTTCAAATCTTCATAATCAGTATCATCAACCATTTGGTAAAAATACCAATTCCTAATAAACAAATACATTAGCTTGATTGGTATCTTCAAATCGTCTTTACTTATAATTCGGATACATTATTTGATTGGTATAAATTTTATCCGTTAATATGATTTTTATTTTTTAATCATGTGTATATTATAATTGTAAAATATTTGGGTGAAAATGATGTAAACTAATCATTAACAACAACAAAAATTAAATAAAATTCCATAGAATAAAAATCGTTATTCAATGGCTAATTGTTGAATGAGTAACATAGAAAAGTCTTATTCCCAAACAAAGACATCATTATACTCCCTTAAATGAGTAAAATAACCTCCCAGCAAAGATCAAATGGTTATTATCAAATCTACAGAATTTTGACATTTGCAATCCCCCAATTATAAAACATTGGTGCTTTACTGTTGTCAGAAATTTCTACTTGTAGAACATTGCCATTAAGATCCATGTATACGCCGAACCGGACTTCAATTTGTCGCCCTAGAAGTCCAAAAAATAATTCACAATCATTATAATGTTCTAAGAGAAAAAAGTAAAAAAAAAAAAAAAAAACATTAATACCATTTAATGAAAACCTCCATTAGCACGGGAAAAAAACGAAAAATCTGTTTTGAGTCCAGTGTTGAAGAAAATGATCTGAATCATTTGTTGAAAATTGTTAAACTTTATCAAGGTCACTCACCTTTAAATAGAAGATAAAACTCAGAGCATTTTGAAATCTTGCCTAAAATAAATTCCGATTTGAAATTGATTCTCAAAAAAATTGTGAATAGTGAATGCTATTAATTTAATTTAATATAATTGACAAATTGACATAAAATTAAAAATATAAAAACGCCTCTTTTTTGGACAGAAAAATATTTCCTTTTTAAGAGTGACATAAATAAAATAAATAAAATAAAATAGAAAATAAAAATGTCTCTATTATTTTATTTATACTTTTTTTAATTTAATTATATATTTAAATTATATTAATGTTTATGTCAAAACCATTAAATTAGACTTATTATATTTCAATATTTTAATTACACCCTATATATAAATACATCATTTTTCCATAAAAAAAATAAATACATAAGTTTTAGTCATTTAGTTATATTATTATAGTCATAAAATACTCATTTTTTAATAATTTTAATATATAATAATATAATATAAAAATGTTGTGAATCGTGACACGTTATAAAATTAAAAAAATCGTGACACGTTAACAGAATCTTTAAAAATCTTTTCTATATGCTGTAAAAAAAATCTTTTCTATATATATAAAGATTAATGATAATTGATAAATGCCAAAAAAATTTCAGATTAATATAAAATAAAAAATACATAAAATTAAAAATAAAGAAATGCCAAAAAAATTTAGTGGAAAAATATTTTCTTTAGAAAAATATTTCCTTTTTAGGATGAAAAATTAATGTCATTTTGTTATATTTTTATTATTATACTATTATTATTATATGTTTAATCTCATTAAATTTATCAAATTATATTTAATATATTATATGAAAAATATTTAATATATTATATATTATTATATGAAAAAACAAATTTTGAAATTGAATTTATATTTGAAAGATTTTGTGGCTACCTAATAAATGAAATTCATGTATATATATAATGTAATATTTGTATATATTTTTCAAAATATCTTTATATAATAAATATTTTTTGCTTTAGGTGAAAAATTATTTCTTTTTTAGAATGAGCAGGAAAATATTTTCTTTATGAGAATAACATAACATGAAAATACAAATATATCTTTATTTTAGACGAAAAATTATTTTCTTTTTAAGATGAAAAATTATTATTTATATATATATAAAGATATATTTATATTTTTAAATAATTAAATATAAAAGGACTTTAATTAATGTTTCGTCCTAGATCTATACGATCTCAGGACCGAACCTGACACGTGTTAACGTTTGTTCCTTATCCTGACACGTGATAACGTTTGTTCCTTATCCAGAATTACAGTATTTGTTTGATTTCAGAAAGAAAATCAATGCCAACAACGACTTTGCTGGATGTCTTCATGATCAAATCAAACAAGAAATTCTTCTAATCATCTAACACGAAACGCTAAGCAGTGGCAGACTCTTCTAATCTTGTACGAAAGAATATGAATAGGAATATATAACTACTATTAAAATAAAATAAAAAGACTTTTTACATAATATCGGCTATTTTTTAGCTAGATCGATTATAGGAAATGTAAAACCAGTCCACATATAAAATGAGTACCTTTAAATTGGCTTCAAAATTAACGTAACAAGTCACTTTTTAAATTTGTTATATATCAATGTAAAAATACTCAGTTTTTACATTAGTTGTGACTATAATATAAAAAGTCATCTTTTTACATGAATTCTCATTTCAATCTATGTAAAATATGATTTTTTTACATTTGACTATAACAACAACTGATATAGAAAGTCTATTTAACAAAAAAATAAAAACAATAATAAACTACATTGCATCATGTAATATACAATATTTCAATTTGAAAATTACATGCATATGTACAAAATGTAAAACACTTTCATTTCATTATTTATATAAATAACACATCTCGTTAAATATCAAAATACAAGTGTAATTTACTTAGTACAATGATTATACTAAATAATAAATATATACAATAATTCTATTGTCAGTATAATTTTCACTCCATATAATTTCATTCCATTTAATTAAACCTGTTTGATCAAAATTCAGAAGATGAAATATGCGAACTATATAAGCTAAAATATGAGTGCGTCATTCAATTAAATTATTTTAAGCTTAGCAATCATTTATTTAATAATTTTATTTTATGATAAATTGTGATGAAATTTACTCCTATTAGTGTATTTGTATTTCAGCCGAAAGTTTCTAAATCGTGATTTGTCCAAACACGTAGTTTGATATTCAAAGCCAATTAAACCGACTTTTTGTCAATAAAGACGACAAACCCAACCCAACCCATTTAGCTGTCTATATATAGCGAGAATTCGAAGGAATGCAAAGTAATTATAACTACAAGTATACAATCCTCAAAAGAAAACATCATAGGCTCAGAAAATTTTATAGATAGGATGCATTATGTTTTGGTGCATGGGTCTTGCCATGGAGCTTGGTGTTGGTTTAAGCTCAAGCCACGATTGGAATCTGCAGGCCACAAGGTTACAGTGCTTGACCTTGAAGCTTCTGGCATCAACATGAAGAAAATTGAAGATGTTGATACCTTCTCACAGTATTCAGAGCCTTTGTTGCAGCTATTGGCCACAATTCACCCAAATGAGAAGGTAGTTATAGTAGGTCACAGCTTTGGGGGGCTGAGCATAGCACTTGCAATGGAGAAATTCCCAGAAAAGGTAGCAGTTGGTGTTTTCTTAACAGCTTTTGCTCCAGACATTGAACACCGCCCATCTTATGTCTTGGAAAAGGTTTGCTTCTTAACAATCTCGAGGATACGTCTTAAAATTTCGTCAATTTTCTTAATTAATTAGGCAAGTGCAGTTGCTGCTGAAGTCCTCTTTCCGAAGCATAAAAAAAAAAAAAAAAAAAAAAAATGCTGCTGAAGTCCATGAAAAGAGGGTCGACTATCAATACCTTTCTAAAAATGTTTTACATTTTCAATCATCATATATATCGCATTTTTTGGCATACTACGTCTACACTTTCCTTTTACGAAAAAAGTAGGAGTTAGATATATTTTGAAGGAAAATATTTGATAAATACCCAATGTGTTGATAGGATATTTAAAATAAAATATGATTCATGTATCATTAATTACTCTATTTTGAATTAACTTCTCTTACTTTTTGTCATAAAAAACCAAAAATAGGGATGGGGTGTATGTAAATTAAGAAAAATATTTAAGATAAAATTATTTTATTTTCTATCTTATTTTTATCTTATTTTTTATCACATTACTAGTAATATATCTTATTTTTTTTATTTTTTCTTATTTTTCTCTTTTCTATTCAACCCTCATCTATGTCAAAAATGAGGAGGACCTTTATCATTAGCTTAGTGTAGTATAAAACAAATGTGATCGTGACTAATCATGTGTCTTTTATAAGGACTATTCAGTAATATGGGTTAACTTCATAGCTAGACCTAGACGGGTTAACTTTTCTATTTATAATTAGAGTTAAATGGTGATGTATTAATAATGTAAAACTATTTTATATTGTTAATTAATCACAAATCATCATTGATATGACTTTTAAGATAATTATTATAAAAGTCAACAAACTTACCATATATGATGGGTTGTGATTTGATAACTGTGTAAAACTTTTTTACATTGTTAATACATCACCTATTTTCTCTTATAATTATATCATATTCATGTTAAGAAATAATTTTTTTATATCTAAATGTTTGTTCTTAAATATTAGAATATATTTTAAGTTTAATACATCATTAGGTTCCTTAAATTTTTGAAATTTTTAATCGAGTTCCTAAACTTAAAAAAATAGTAATTGAATTCTTAATTTTCTATAATCTTTATAATTAAATCCTTGGAGTTAGTAAAATCGCTACAACTTGTTATATATATATATATATATATATATATATATATATATATATATATATATATATATATATATATATATATATATTCAGGCCGCCATAAACTAACTCTAGGATTCAAATGCAAGAATGATAGAAGATCAAAGACCTAATTAAAAATTTTAAAAAAAATTCAGGACCTACTAATGTATTAAACCTATATTTTATTTATTATTATTTTTATATCTAAGTCATATATTTTTTTTGAACGACAAAAGGATAACTAAGTCATCATTATTTAATATTTAATTTTATATTCAGAGACCTTTTTTTTTAAATATTCAGGGACTTTTTATGCCTATATTAAGGGACCTCTTGTTTAAATATGTTTTTAGTTCTTGTAATTTAGTGTTTTTTTTTTACTTTTTGTCCTTGCAAATTTTTGTTTTTTGCTTTAGTCCCTGTGAATTATGTTTGTTTTATTTTTCATTCTTAAAGCAGTTTAGATAGCGCTTTGAATAGTCAAAAAAACATTATCTAAACCGTTTTAAGGACGAAAAATAAAACAAACATAATTTGTAAGGACCAAAACAAAACAAAAAATATTTTGCAAGGACAAAAAGCAAAAAAACCCTAAATTGCAAGGACTTAAAAAATATTTAAGCCTTAAATAATTTTAAAATTACTAATTATTTACTTACCAATTTTTCTTTTACATTAATTTCTTTTCCCTTCCTCAAATAAAAATTTAATATTTTATAATCTGAAATATATTTTATATTTTATAAGTTTTACTTAATTGAAAAAAAAGACCTTTTTTTACGATATATAATAATAATAATAATAATAATAATAATAATAATAATAATAATAATAATAAGCACGACCATCAATTTTGTAGCTTTTTTTTAAGATAATTAATATGACAATTCTTTAGATTTAACTATCAAATGATTCACTCATGTCCTTCAAAAATAGACACCAATATATAAACTTTTGTGAATTTATACACATGAAACACTTCACATCTTATTCATAGCCGAAAAAAAGCAATAAGAAAATTACACTAACGACCTTCACCATTATATTTTCTACTTTGACAGTTGCTTGAGATGACCCCGTCGGCTGCGTGGTTGGACACTGAATTTACCCCAACTGGAAACAAAACATTAATCCTCTTTGGTCCCAAGTTCTTGTCCAACAACCTCTACCAGCTCTCCCCCGTTGAGGTAATTACAATAATATTTTCTATTTCTATCTATCTCCCTCACATCATTTATTTATATCTCATGTTTTTATCTTTTCTTTTTAATTATAAAATTTGTTGTATAATCTATCGTTCAGGTAATATTTCTATAAAGTAATATGCTGAAAAGAAAATTCATTGAGGTTTCAAGTCTTGAATAAAAATAAATTAATACAGATTGAATTTTGCAGGACCTTGAATTGGCCAAGACTTTAGTAAGGCGATCATCACTCTTCATTGAAGACTTGTCTAAGCAAAAGAACTTTTCTAAACAGGGATATGGGTCAGTTCCACGTGCCTATATTGTTTGCACTAAGGACCTTGCAATTCCATTGGAATATCAGCTTTGGATGATCCAAAATGCTGGCTTCAATGACGTTGTAAAGATCAAAGGTTCAGATCACATGGCTATGCTTAGCAAGCCACAAGAACTATTCGATTCCCTCCAACATATAGCAACTAAATATACATAAATTCATGAAGCAGTATATAGTTTTATTTGTTGTGTTTGAATTTGACTTGTTTTAGAAATATAAGATCTCGTTTGAAACAACGAGACAAATCAATAAAGCGATAAGATAGCAACTTCTGTGACTTTTCCAATACATACACGGATCTGGATATATATATATATTTTTTAAAATAAAAGTTACTATATATGAAATTGTATTAGTTCTTGTCAATTCATGTTGATGAATAGCGGAAACATATCAAATAAATATAGGTTTCGTTGTTATTAAATGAAATTATTCTAAATTCATAGTTGAGTGCAATAAGTGGTAACTAATTTTCAAGCCAGAATTGTTCCACTATGTAAAAATATTGACAATAATTAAAAAAAAATACCTAAAACATTAATTTAACCATTGAACTATAAGCATGCAATTTAACCAAAGCATATATACAAAGTTTTATGAAAATAAGCAAATTCCACCTGAAAAGTTGTGTATAGGGTTACTATTCTGCTTCAAGTACCAAAAACAAACAGATAACAAATGGCCTGAAAATTTTCAAGGGAGATTTTTTTTTAAGAAAAAGTATTATCAAAAGATTAACTTTAACAAGACAATATTATTATTATATTTAAAAGTAATTACACTTTATAATACTCAAAAATAATTTACTATCAAAAATTACTCAAAAACAATTTTAAAAGTGATCTAAAATCAATTTGTTACAATAATTTTTCTTTATCTCTTAGACCCATTTGTAAGACAACTTTCTGATCATAATTGGGTCATAGGCACAGGCCCAACTTATAATAGAAATGCGACAACCCAATAGCCCAACACAGCTTAGAAGCTCTAGTTATTTTCTTTAAATCCTTTAATTATAAAATCCATTTTAATACTCATATACCCTTTCCCAAAATATTTATCTTTTAACATAATTATATGAAAACAATCTTCACCTTTATTATACATAATAAATAGGAAAATAAATATTGGGGTGTTACAATTACCACGAAAGTATGTATCAATTTTATTAGATAAGCATAAGGTAAGACAATTAATCATCTAAGAAATCATTGTGCGAACCCCCAATTTTACAAGCTTTATTATAATTAATCTTATCAATTAAAAATATTTGTTTTATCATCAATTAAATTTTAATCACTAAAATCTGCAAATTTTCTCAATCTTCTCTCTTTGTTTAATCTTAATCAAATTGTTATATAATTGCTAAAATAAACACGCGTAGTCCCTGTAAAAGAACGATATTTATTACTCGAAAATATTGTAAACTTGTAGGATCGCATCAAGGAGATTATTAGAACCAAGATGGTTGAGACTCTTTTAATATTAACAAACAAAGTATGAGACAATTGATCTAAGTGTTTCGTCTTATTTACAAAAATCATCCTACGCACAACGATTTATGAAGAATGAAGACTCGCATATCAAGGAATTCTATGTGAAAAGATTACTTGAAGCATTTATTATGCAAATGTATGAAAGAAACTTCACCAAAATTATCCTAATTAGAAGAATCATGCAGAAGAAAGAGTCCACCAACTCCCGTTCCTCAAGAGACATGAAAAAAAGAGAAAAGCTAAAAAGACAAGACAATGCTTCAATAAAAGTAGCATGTATATATGTTTAAAAAAGGAACAAAAGTCTAATACTTAGTACAACATGATGAACAAAATGTTAGATAACCAGAGTGGTTTAACACTTCACATGCGACTTGGTAAAATGCAATTATTGTTACACCAAATGCACAAATGTCCATATTTTTAGAAGTTAGGGGAAATGTAACGACCCACCTTCGTTACAGATTTGTTATACTAAAGATTTTATTTCATTAAATTTTAAAAAAACACTCTAATTAGTTTATTGATAAAATACTGGAGAATTTTTCCACGATTCCCAAAATCAACAGATAAAATTTAAAGCTCAATTTATAAACATCTCTATACAAAGTTTAACTAAATAAAACTATGTGTACATACATCTTTT
This sequence comes from Pueraria montana var. lobata, assembly GCA_026413185.1. Classification (NCBI taxonomy): domain Eukaryota; kingdom Viridiplantae; phylum Streptophyta; class Magnoliopsida; order Fabales; family Fabaceae; genus Pueraria; species Pueraria montana. The sequence continues at coordinate 47,351,116 of CM048649.1, read as the reverse complement.
CACATAATAAATATACAATACCCCTAACTGGTTCATTTTATACATAAGACCAAACAAAGAAAGAGAAAGAAATGATAATGTCTTCAATCCCTCGTATGCTCTATCCACAAAATCTCCAAGAGAAAGATCCACCTAAAAACCATCTGTTCCCCAAACACGATGTCCGAGATCATCACAGGCACAAACCACACGTGCAAACAGCGCAAGGGTAAGCTTACCAAACAAAACTATACATATAAGAAGAAAAGTGAATTTCCAATTATTAAGGAAAAGGACAAGAAAACTAGATTTTGTATACCTCAAAATACTATACATAATAACTGAAAATGTTATACAAAACTTAGTTCATAAACATATTTATAACATGAATCCTAAACAAGATCAACAACATAAACCATCACCACTCATCACAATGAGTCATAACATCATAAGTCACATCTGACATCAACATAATACAATCACCAACATCCCTCATCACAAAGAGATGTACAACACAAACCACTAGACAACCTCAGACAACAAGACTGACTCTACTCCATGGAGTTTCAACATCATATGAGCGGTCCTCATAGGCCCCATCCCCTACCATAGTCTCACCTTTGACCATTCAGGGAGTCCCTTGAGCTACCCTGTGGAGGAAGTGTGGATTTAATCGAATATAGACAAGTGTGGTTATTGGCTTACCTCTGTAAGGTTTGCAAAACCTTACATCTATAGGAATTCACCCACTTGGCTATTCTATAGGCCCACCGTTGGCCACCACGAAAACCTCCGGCACTAGGTTGAGAGCCTACCTAGCACCCTTAACTTACGTGCCTACCCATATACCTGTGCACTAACTGTGCACACATATGCACCAACTGTGCATATTCAACATTCGAAATATTTCTGTGCACCCACCGCATTCCAGCGGCAAACATATTTGGCGTCCCTTATAGTCCTATATACAGCACCTCTGTACCCGCCATCTCCAATGACCTGACTTAAGGATCCAAATACATCTCAACAACATCAACAATCCTCAACCACGACAATAATCCATCCCCAATACACTAAAAGAATCACTAAACTTTTTGGGAAGTAGTTCTCAGCACTCCAACACGTCATTCGGAGTCAAAACATAAGGGGTGGTACTTAGGAAGATATCCCACTAGGCGAGACCCCCGGGTCGCTTTAGTGGGATGGAGTTCGGGCGTGAAACTTCCCCTCCCAAGTATACCATCTTTCTATAAAAGTCTTCCCAAAGGACATAGTTAACTTCTCTTTAACATATAGGGATGGTTCCAACACACAGTTCACATATATCATCATCTCATCAACATTTCATTTCAATTTCTCAACAAAACACATACACCTCAACAATAAATAATATTCTCAACAAAAATAATCTCAATAAACAATCATCATCATTCCAATAATTCTATCATATTAACCAAATTGATCAAATAAGGTCGATTTCTCTTTGGCAATACTGAATGTGAGCTCTCCCTGATTGTATCAAATGACTTCGGAATTAAAATTTTTTTATATCAAACCGAAGCTCTTGAAATCTATTTTACAAAAAGGTATCTCACTTATAAAATCAACATCTAGAAAATTTTATAACATTTTCAAAGTCAGCAGCCCTGAATTTTTGAGTGCTCACTGAACATAGGTCAAAGATATGTAAATTTCTCGTACTTCCTAAACTCATTTTGAGCTGAACTTTTTACAGTAAAAAGGTAACATCTTTATGTTTCTAAAAAGTTAACCCTTGCCCCCAAATTATTTCCCTAATGTTCCCAATAAATTTATTTCTAACAGCCTAAGTTTCAGACTCAAAATAGAGCTCAAAACAATTGCCCTGTTTCTTTTCAAAAGGTTAATTTAGAAATTGGACATGATAATTTTTTTAATTTATATGATTAAAAACCTTATTTTGTCTAGTTTTTAATGGTACAAAAACGAAAAATAAACATTAAGTACACAAGTGGGAATTTGAGAAAAACCGTGACATGTTCCAGGGGAAACTCGAAAACAGAACAACCATTTTGAGAGCCATGGATGAACCCCGAGATGAGGTTTTCTCTCCAAGGTTTCAAAATTAAAGTTGCTCCATTTCGTGTCTATTTTCATTAAAAACAAATTTCGTGAAAAACCAACAGTTAAATCTTCCAAAAATCATAAAATCGTGGGGGCTGTCCAGAGCTGGACAAACCAAACAGCCACTGCCACTTTGTTTTATGGTTTGATTTTCACATGCAAAGCTTACCAAATAATTTCAAGAAAATTTGGGCATGGTCTCCTTTGTTTTAGGAGTCTTCCCAATCAATTTCAAAGATTAAAACAATTCAAAAACAGTACAGACAAATCCCACACAGCCACTGCCAAAGGGTTTCCAACCCATTCCATCAATTTTTCATATTCAAGCATTCAAACAAAATACACACAACAATCCAGATGAGGGGCATTCATGCTGTGTGTGGTTGAGTCCCCTAACTCTCAACTACACTTAAACTAAAAATAGAGAAGCTTCCCTTACCTTTGTTGGTGAAGAGAAAGATAGACTTGGTTAAGAGAATGATAAGACTGTGATATGTGGCTAGTAAGAAAGCTTCAAAACTCATCATGGCTTCCTATTTCTTGTAGAGGGTCACGGCAAGCTTGGAAGGAGAGAGAACAGAGCTTTCGGGAGGAAGAAATGAAGAATGAAGAGAATGAGAGAAAGAAGAAGCTTGTGCACGTCTTTTATTTGGGATAAAATTGAAATTTTGTTATTTGCACCCACCCTTCCTCTAAGGACACTCCTTTCTCTTAATTTTTTTTCTACAACTTACGAAACTCACTTAAAAGTTCCAAAAATCTTACCGTAACACTATGACACATAACAAAACATAGAGCTTAAGTTAATTATTATATTAATCAACATAATTTAAATTTAATTTTCTCTTACGGTATTTATCAATCACTTATAATACCTTACGAAAAACCACAATGTTACAGGAAACATCTCAACAAATATTTTATGATCTCCTATTTACAAAAGGAGAAGGTTACTAAGTGTTACAATCTCTATGAGAATACAAAGTCATGTAATATATTCCTTTAAAATATTATCTCTTTGTAATATTATTCTAATTAAGCACTTAGGCTTTTATCTTTGTACATCTGTCATATAAGACAAAAAGCCTTATTAGTTTGCCTTCAAGCTTTCTCTATGTGAACTTGTTGAAAGCCTAAAAAGACAAGGTAAAAAAAATAATTGTGTGTGAACCTGAAGAGGCTTGAAGCAAAATAATTAATACTTATAACATAGTCTTAATCTTCGTATCCTTCTTGCTATCTATCTTTAAATTATATGGGAATTGAATTGTATTAAATCAACACCATTTTTTTTGTGTGCTAGGAATATACTCTCTAACACACTTTTTTTTAACACATTATCTATCATTGATTGAAATTTATTGAAACAGGATATAGATTCATTAAATAAAGAACTTACAAAATTTTGCAACTTTTAATAAATTTTAATCAATAAGAAAGATGATGTTTAAAAAAGTGTATTAGAGAGTCTATTTCTTTCCTTTCTCTATTTTTTAAGTAGGCATATGAGTCATATAAAAAGTGCATTTATCGCTAAAATGATTTTACACGTGTTAATGTTTGCTTAGGGATGGCAACAAGGCAAGGCGGGCATGGGTAGTAATCATCCGCTACTTATCACGCTAGATAAATACATGCCCTGTGCTCGCCCCATTACCCGTGCGGGTACTCGTTAACTGGATACCCACATATTTTTTTAATATATGCGTGTATCCGTGGATATTTACAAAAAATAAAAAAAAAGTTTTAAAATATTTTAAAAAACACTTTTATCATAATTTTTATTTAGTCAAATATCTCATTTTAAAAAAAAAATAGTTTTAATATTTACAACTAAAATTATTCAAATATTCTACACAATTAAAAATATCCATGAATAATTCTTAAAAATAAAAAGATGAGTGATAGGAACACATTCTCTAACACACTCCTTCAAATACACTCTCTCTAATTGGTTGAAATGTAGTGAAAACTATAAAATTAGGATTGAGTATGTCAAAGAGTGTTTTCCTAACATTTCTCAAAATAAAAAAATGAATAAATAAAATATTTATCTTTTGAGCTCCAAAAAAAATCATCTAAAAATTACTCTCTAAAGTATAAACTCAAATAAAACTACACTAAAATATAAGTCCAAATAAAATTATACTCCAAAACATGTACAAATAATATATATATATATATATATATATATATGGGGAATGTTAATGCACTCACACCCTTTTTTTAGTATGAGTGCATTAGCAACCAACACCATAAAATTTGGACAAAAAAACCAATGAGTTTCTTTGTTGTAATAATTTTAACTAAAGGATATTATAGTACTTTGCTATTCAATTTAGAAAATAATTTCTCTCTCTTCTCTCAGCATTAAATTTTTCAAATACCCTCTTCTCTCTCCTCTCTCATAGACATTAAATTTTCAATCTCTCTCCTCTCTCCTCTCTACCATAGTATATTAAATGTATTATGAAAATAAATATATTTTATTTTTTTTATAATTTCATAAACATATTAAAGGGAAGTAAATAAAATTAATATGAAAAACTTGATTTCTATATAATGCACAATAATCATACAATTAAATATAAAGAAATGATTACCTATTTTTAAAAATTTAAAAATAATTGTTTTTTATATAAATTAAATAAGCATAATGTTAAGATTACATAATGTTCTTTATTATTATAATCGTAATTTATAAAAAGCATATAAAAAGAACGTTAAATAAGCATAACGTTAAAATTCAAAACGTTGGCAGAGGTAAAAAAACAATTTGGTTGAAAAAAATATAAAAAAAAAACGTAATTTATTATTATTTTTTACTATAAATTGTTTTTAGAAAATTAGTTAATTTTCAAATTCATTTAAATAGTACAATTATTACTATTTTTTAAAATAAATTTGAATCAGTCACACTTAATATTTTTTAAATAAATGTATATTTTAATTTATAGTGTTTTTTCATAATACAAATTTTTTATAATACATTTATATATGTATGGTGAGAGATGAGAGATGAGAGAGATTGAAAATTTAATGTCCATGAGAGAGGAGAGAGAAGAAAGTATTTGAAAAATTTAATGCTGGTCAGAGAGGAGAGAGAAATTATTTTTAAATTGAATAGTTAAGTACTATAATATCCTTAAGTTAAACTTATTACAACAAAGAAGCTCATTGATTTTTTTGTCCAAATTTTATGGTGTTGATTGCTAATGCACTCATACTAAAAAAAAAGTGTGAGTGCATTAGCATTTCCCTATATGTATGTATGTGTGTATATATATATATATATATATATATATATATATATAGAGAGAGAGAGAGAGAGAGAGAGAGAGAGAGAGAGAGAGAGAGAGAGAGAGAGAGAGAGTACGACTCCTATGAGAATACTCTTATTGAGAACATGAATCAAGATTAAACAATAATAAACGGTTGAGATTAAAATATTTTAAAATTCAAATTAAAATCTAATAGAACCATCAAATCCCTAACAGTTTCATTAAACAAAAATTAAATCTATAAAAGATCTTAATTATCACATCCTAAAATATCTCAATTATCATGCACTATTCTTTAAGATTATCAATAATCCATCACCATTACCATCATCACCATGACTACCGCCAACCCCGCCGCCATAACTGTCATCACTGTCGCCGCCACCACCATCGATTGTGATGGTAGCAACGACAATCATGGTGGTGGCAGCGGCGGTCATGGTAGTGACGGTGATGGGGTTAATATATTTATATATAGAGAGGAGGGATCCACTTACTCGAAGAGTAAGAGTAACTCAAAGAGAGTTACCCCTCATTTTCACCATTCATTCTCTTGAAATCTAATGGTTATGATTAGTTATCTATTACAACCATTAGGTTTCAAGAAAATGAGTTGTGAGGATGAAGAATAACTCTCTTAGAATTACTCTTAGAGTAAGTGGATCTCTCCTCATATAATCCATCTTCATATATATATATATATATATATATATATGGATAGGATCCGTTTACACCAGGTGTAAGTCATTAGATTTACACCAAATCTAAACCGTTGATTCATGTTAATCCAATGGTTTATACTTTATAATATTTCAAACAAAAATTTTTAAAAAAATGTTAACAACCTGTCACGTGATGAACTTTCCACCGGTACTCGACTCCGTTTTGCTTCTCTTCTTTGTCGAACCTTGCCGAAGATCGTTGTTATGTCTGGAAAATTTGTCGAGTCGCGTTGGTACCTGCCGTTGCTCCTTCTCCTCGAGCCGCTTCCGTGCTTCTTCGAATGGGCCAGCATCGATTCGCCGTTGGAGCCGCTACTGTTGTTCTCCTTCTCCCGCTCGACAATGTGCGCTAACTCCAGTAGCCGCTACTGTTGTTCGCCGTGCAGTACACCGACACAACCACAACATAGGCTCTGATGAGCGCCGCCAAGGCTGAATGCACTGAGTGCATTATCAATTGTCGCTCTCTTTATTCAAAGCCCAATTTTAATTTTGCAGGAATTTAGAATTGGTGAGAGTGATTTTTGTTTATCAATTCCACTTAATTCTTTAGAATACAAATCAATTCCTGTGAAGGATACAACGATTAGATAAATAGATTGTAATTGGGTTTTTTTTTTTTCTCCAAAACATTCTTGGTTTTTCTCAACGAGCTTATAAAATCCCTTTTAACCATATAATTGTAAAATAAGGATATAATGATCGAGAAACTGTGCAAAGAGAAGGGACGGTGGAAGGGACAAAGATAAGAGATTCTTCAATGGTGGCTTAGACTGTAACACCCTAAGGATATTACCGTAACTACGCTTAATATTTCTAAAGACGTAAAAATTAAAAACATTTACACAACCATCTCATGCGGAAGCTAGCATATAAACATATAAATTACAACTTGATTTAATAATTACAACTTATTTCTTGTAACATTTACATCATGCAACATATAAGAAAATTACATAGAAATATAAAATAACTAAGCTACATCTTTTATGACGAGGCTCCATGCTCCAACGACACGCGTCATCACCTGTTTCCTGAAAGGAGGGAACTTAAAGGGGTGAGACATAAGGTCTCAGTGAGTGCTCTAAGACTCTACGGCTGGGTTAAACCCTTCTACCCGAACAATTCATCTATTAGTCTTTATGAATTTACCCTCTCCGAGCCTTTATAAAACTCTATTATTTCTATAGTTAGTCCACATCCATCGATCATAAAAACTTTCCTATAACACATCTCTCATGCTCACTCTACTACGCTAGTTCACCATCATCAGTATCTTAGTATTTATTCTTTAACTAGCAAGTTACTTCCATTACTCCCTCTACGTTAACTTCACTTTCCATGCTCGTATTCTACTATCTAACACTTTCTTTGCATCAATCTATTTCTTAATAGCAAAATACATCATGACCTATACTCACATAGTGTCGTTCTAGGTACATCTCTCTCTATGCCCACTAAGAGTCACATCCTATCCCATTCCATTACAAGTCTAGATATATATACATTCACAACATATTATGATTATGGATAGAATCATTCACACATCACATGGCATCCACTTCATAAACCACACAAGTCAGACAAAACTTACAATAATGCACGTATGCAATGCGATGTTCCATTCTCTTTTCTCATATGCATGTGGTACCAGTAAAACATTCTTGTGAAAGTAGCCTGGGAGTACGTGCGAGTCGACGAATAGCCACACCATGGGCATCCGACACTAACAGTCTCAACCAGGATGATACCCTTAGCGGCTCGTCAGGGTTACCCAGTCTTGCAAGGATACTCCAACCCATGGGATCAGCATGAGTTTAAAGGAGATTCCAAATCAGATAACACCCCCAAGGTCAGAACTCATCGAGTTCTTCACGACCTCCCCAGTTAGGTTCATAAACAACTTTCAAAAACACATATATATCATGTTATGATGCATGATTCACATAGATGTTCATGACTTCATTAAACCTCACATCAAACATAGTGAACCCATTCTCGCCCCACATGGGCTAGGTCACTCACGGTCAAAATATCACTTGGGTCCATTCTCACCCCATATAGGCTAGATCACCCATCTCAATGGCATCTAACATCACCTCTTAACTCACAAATTCAAAGACATTTAATACTCATACATTACAATTCACACTTTAGGGATAATGTAAAGCATTCAATGATTGCACAACACTCACAAATCACCATTCAAGTTATAACAACAACACATGTATTCAATCTCATTATTCAATCAAGTCAAGTACCTGAAATACATCTTAACCCTATGCCATACATCAATTGTAGAATCTATCTACTTTGTATTATGATTGGTATAACGTCCTTTAAGTTTTTAGTATTACTTCTATCATTTTATGTTGTGCATCTATGACCTTTCTGAGGTATAAACATGATATCTAGAGTTATACTAATCATATCAAGTTGAATTTTGTCTTGTTTTAAATTTAAGACAATTATCTACAACTCGTATGTTGACCTCAAGATCTAGTATTATGATCTACTATGCCTAAAATTAAGAACAACATAGACTTATCGCGGAATCCTGACAGCTTGACCTTTGCTCACTAATTGGGTGATATCTAGAGTTCTAGAATTCCGATTGGGATGAAACCAAAGCCATTAGTTATCTAACATCTAGGGTTACACCTCTTATGAAGACACCTAAGCCTAATTCGGTCATATTCACCACTCTTTTTTCACATTAAAATCACTTTCCTGTTTACTCTCTTTACATCTCTTAATTTCCACATCATTTTCCTAAACTACGATGAGATATCTGGGTCATAAGATAAGATACTTAAATATCTACAATTCAAACATGATCGAATCCTAAGGTGAGATGTCTACAATTCAAACATAATCAATTCATCATCGCATTAAAGAAAACATAATGCTTCGGGGTATTCACAACCCGTCCAATTAAAATCTAAAACCGAAGGGTAGGGGAAAGCACTCACTTGGGAAGCACAAAGATGATCTCCGACTGACCCGGGAGAGCTTGGTGGCGTTGTCCATCATGACCACCACAACAACTCTTACTATGGCTAAAACTTGGGTGTGAAAAAAAACACGATCCCAAGCCCCGCCTATATGCCCCGAGTTTGGAAACTCTAAGGGGAAGATAAAAATATTAACTATAAGGGGCTTCACGCTTAACGCTAAGCCCACTTTATTATTTGGTGCTACTAAGGCTTGGTGATCTACTCTATATATATAGGAAGGAAGGGATTTATGAAATTATTTTGCCCAATGTGGGACTTAAAGGGTTTTTCATAATCAAGTGACCTACTTTAGAGCCGATTTTCTCTAAGATGGAAGCCGATTTTGGTTTCTAAGGTGTAGGGATAAATTGTAGCTTTTTCAGCAACCTTTCCAACGACGCAAACAACACCTCATATGGACAAGTACAACTCAAGATATGATGTAGTCTTTCTAGGGTTTTCATCATAAAACTCATCACTATACTTAAACACTTTTCAAACATTCTAATTATAAGAACTTAATCTAACACTCCTCTAACACCAAATATAATAACTATAACACTAACATAATATAATATAATAAAGATAATAATAATAATCTAACATCCACACCAATAAGATCACAAATAACAACAACAGCAGCAATAAAATACACACGACACACGTGCATAGAAAAGCACAAACACTATCACAACATAGGTATATGCTTAGGACAAAATCGATAATATACAAGTAATAATAACAAAAATTTACAGAAAATATAACAAAAGAGTCCTAATAAGGGTTCTCCTTAAGGTATATTCCTAGTACCCGAAACTTGGGGTGTTACATAGACGGTGGGGATGAAGAATCTGGCTTCTCCCACGACCTTTCAGAGATGCTGGAGTCACGTGACAACTTACTAACATTTTTAAATTTTTTTTATTGAAATTTATAAACCATTGGATTAACATGAATCAACGATTTATATTTGGTGTAAGTTTAATGACTTACACCTGGTGTAAACAGATAATATATATATATATATATATATATATGGGGCTGCTAACATAGACCCACTAAAAAAATAAAAAGTGTATGGTAGCACCAAACACATTTTGCTTTGGACAAAAACCCCAATCTTTCTGCATTTAGTCTACTGTAAAATAAAGGGTGTTTATGTAATTTACTTATTTATCTTTTAAATGTAAAATAATTTAAAATCCTCTTTTCTCTCTCCACGATCATGTCGTCTTCCGTTTGCGTTGCGCTGAGCAGTTTTATTTCATTAAGGAGGCTACAATGGCGGTCTCTTCGGTGAGTATGGTAGCTACTGCCTGTTGCGAATCGAGCCCCCGTCCATATTGAAGGCCTCACCTATCTCCTCTTGATTGTCGATGGCTTGTCCACGGTCATGGCAAAAGCCCAAAGGTGATGACTAGTTTAGACTGTGATATGCATCTCATGCATAGAGAGAAGCTTGTAAATTGAATCTTGTATGAGTTCAACGGCAAACTTAATATCCCTATGAGTAATGAAATTTAATTACATGGAATTGAAGTTATATTTTGCACCCAAAGCTTTTAGAAGATAAAGGTGAGAAAAAGGGATGCAGTAGAAGTTCAATGACGTGCGACGTGCTAGTAGATCTTGAAGCTTTTAGAAGATAAACCTAAATTTGCATATCCTTATCTTTAAGCAGTTGATTTTGTGGGAGAGAGAAATTGGATTTTTAAATTATTTGTGTAACACTGTGATTTTCTAATCTATGATGAAGTGATTGAAAATAATTACAGGAGATAATTAAATTTAATTTCACGAGAAAATTTAATTAATAAATATGTGTGATTTTTCTATGTAAGTTTTAGTGGAAAATTTCACTGAAATCGGAACTGTGTAGCACACTGGCAGTGTAAGAATACACTGTGAAAGTGAGAAAATAGTCAAGAAATTAAAATGATTTAATTATAATTAGTCTCTAATAATTATAATTAGGTTCCTAAAATTTTTTTATGTTATTCTATTACACTTGATTAAAATAATAATATTTTAACGTGGTTCCAAAGAGTGTGATTTTGAGAACTTTTTGAGAGTTAGAAAAATTCTAAGACATTCTAAATTTTATTAGATGTGCAAAATTAAAATTAGTAAGTCATACATTTACTAATTTAATTAGCTTGATTTGCATTTTGTTATCTTACCTGCTAATTGTTCTACCTAAAACTATAACTACACCTACCATAATTTACTTCTACGTACTTTGTAGAAAAAATTTCAAAGGCTTCCTAAATGCAATCTGTGCCAAACCGCGTGAATTAAAAATTGGGAGTGCAGTTTGTCTTCGTCATTCAATTTGGTTTGAAAACCTGCTCGTTTCCTTTTCTTTAACTTCAATTTCGTTAGATTTTCAAAGCCAGCCTTCAAAGTTTGCTGACACAGGGAGATGCTGGTTGAAAAAATAATAATAATAATAATAATAATAAAATAATAAAACAGTGTCATATCATAAGTCTATAAATTGGCTTCCTCACCAGCCTCCAATTCTGTCATTCCGTTTTAATTTCAATTTCAATTTCAAAAGATTTCTATTTGCAACCCTTTTTTCTCTATCTAACGTTATTTTTTTCCGATAACCCTCACCGTTAAGTAATTATACTTTTCCAAAAGTTCTCCTTCAAAATTTCTAAGTCCCAAGTTTTTATACTATGATCTGTTATTGGTTCATAGTGGTGGTTTAATATTCTTGCTCCAGAACACTAAAAGTTTCTTCATTTCCTCCATCATTCAAAGCTCTTAATTTAGCATCTCTTCGAGGTAAGGAAAGTTTATAGTTTTTATGTATTCTTTGATGTATGGATATGTTGTGATGTGTATTGATTCTGAAAGTAATGTATTGATAATTTGTTTGTGATATAAGTTGATTGATTGGAACTATATGATAGCTGAAAACAAAGTGTTTGTTGTCTGGTACGTTATTTTCTGAACATGTGTTAGTATTTTTGTGATAACTTTGGTTGTGGTGAATGAAATTGAATTTAGTTTGTTGGATATGAACATAGACATCCGGGGATACAATTTCGGCACAAGAACTGCTCAAAAATATTGAAAATTGAAGGAGTTATGGCCCTCTAAAGTTGAACATCCAGTCAGAAAAACGTGACTGAACATAGTATCTGGTTTTGCAATTCTGCATTTCTAAAAAAATCGTATTCAAAAACGAGTTATATGGTTAGAAAATAGACATTTCAAGCTTTCTAACGGTATATGATATGCTTTCTAATTCATTATATTTATATTTTAAAAATTTCCTTGAAACTGACCCATGTGCAGTAAAGAAAATCTGTTTTCGAGATTTTTATATGTTTTTGAAAAAATTTAGTTCTCTTTATATAAGATGACTTAAGAATTATTATTTTTTTCTTGAAAATATATTTCCATTTTGTTACAACATGAAATCAAGTTTTCTACAATATGTTTGAGATGAGTTGAAATTATAAACATAAAAGTGGATTGTTTTGTATTAAAGACAGTTTTGGCTTTTACTCACTAAAATGATTATTGCTGTTTTTGTAAATCTTTGATTTGCTTATGGTTTTATTCTTTTGAAAATATACTTGTTGGTGTTTTGATTTCAAAATCCAGGAGATCATATTATTATTTTATCTTTTAACTTCCTTTCTAAATTTTTCTAAAGTTTTAAAGATGATTTATATAATTTCTATTATTTCGAATGTTTTTAAGGGTTTTTAGAAAAAAAAACTCCAGCGTTCTAAACAGTTTTAAAAGTTAAAAATTTTAAGATTTTGACTAGTGTCCGGTTAACTTCGATGTTTTCTTTAACTTTGAAACCATAGTGGATATATGTTGTTAACCACAGTGGATAATGGTTGTGGATATATGTTGTTGACCACAGTGGATTATGGCTGTGGATATATGTCGTCGACCACAGTGGATGGTGGCTGTGGATATGTTGTTGTTGACCACAGTGGACGATGACTGTGGATATGTTGTTGTGTTGGATTGTACGTGCATACATGCATGAGTCCACAGTGGATCGTGACTGTGGATACGAGTTGGCACGTAAGTTGAGAGTGGGAGTGTAGCTCTCAACCTAGTGTCGGAAAGATTGGTGGGGTCGTGTACTTGGGCCCGGGGGATAGGATGGACGGGCGATTCTATATTGAGACCAAGATTTCTGCAGATCTTGTGTTGTGGTGAGCCACTACCCACGTACGCCTATCCTGACAAAGCCACTAATTAATTTCCAAGACCAGTATCGGCATTTCCCCCAATGGTCGAATTGGACTATGTTAAGGGATTTGACTGTGCTGGTCGCTCGACTAGTGAAAATCTCCATGGAGTCGTGTCTACATATAGTGCATAACTAGGACATATTCTTTGAGGATATGTTGGTGATTTACCTATTGAATTGAATTTTACTGTATATTGTTATTATTTAACTTTGTGAGTATGTTAGTGTAAATCTAATGTTTAATTTGAAATGTATGCTTGTTCTGTAAGCTTATCCTTGCGCTGTTTGTTTGTATGTGTTTGACTGTGATGATCGCGATTCTTTGCAGGAGCAGACGGCGAACTACCGGTGGATCAAGCTCTTCGCGGCTGAAGTCATAGGAGACCTACTTCACCTATTCCTTATCTTTTCGTTTATCGTCATAGTTTCTAGCTAAGGATAATATGTAGTTGTGGCCAGCTAGTAGGGAATGGGTAATAATATGTAACTCTTCTCTTTTACTATATGTACTTACTGATGGGTACCTTTGTACTGGTACATACGTATTCCGAACCTTTTGAGATATATCAGACTTTTGGTTTGTGGTTTGTATATGACCATATGGTTTGGTACCTATACTTTTGATATATATGTATTTATGTATAGATAATTTCAGATGTAGTTATGTATGTGATGTATATTTCTTAATGATGAATGTTATGAATGATTAGTGATCTTGCGCGAAAAATTTACACGTATTTTTATAAATAACTTATAATAAGTTTTTAATTAAATCTTTTCACAATATAGTAGTTAAGTTGTCTTGTAACGATAGCGGGTCGTTACAATTTGCATTTAAGAATAAAATAAAATTACATAAATGTCCTTTAACTTACACTAGTCTAAAATAAAAATAAAAAATGGATTTTTTTCTCCAAAGCAAAAGGTGCATGATGCTAATTTACACATTCTATTTTTTAAGTGGATCTATATTAACAACCCCCCCCCCCCCCCCCCCCCCCCCCCCCCCCCCTCCCCATATATATATATATATATATATATATATATATATAATATTTAAGTATTTTAATATTAACATATATCCCCAGGTATGGGTCCTCTTATCCAATATCCATAGATACCCATTTACTATCCATTATGAATTTTATTCTTGAATATGGATTTTTTATTTCATCCCCATTAAAGATGAAGATAATGGGGATATGTTCTTGATTTTATAATGAGTTAATCAATCATCATAAAACTGCTAGGCTTAATTGCAATTTTTACTTCCAACTTTTTAATTTTTGGCGAATTTTACCTCCAACAAATTAATTTGGCGCATTTTATCCCCAATTTTTCATTTTTGGCGGATTTTACCCCTAACAAATTAATTTGGCGCATTTTACCCCCAACTTTTAATTTTTGGCAAATTTTACCCCTAACAAATTAAATTTTTTTAAAAAAATTGGGAGTAAAATGCGTCAAATTAAAAAGTTGGGAGTAAAATCTGCCAAAAATTAAAAAGTTGGGGGTAAAATGAGCCAAATTAATTTGTTGGGGGTAAAATCCGCCAAAAATTAAAAAATTGGAGGTAAAATGCGTTAAATTAATTTGCTGGGGGTAGAATCTGCCAAAAATTAAAAAGTTGGGGATAAAAATTACAATTAAGCCAAACTGCTATAAAACTGCAATAAATGAGATAGTTGCATCTGAATGACACGTCAACCGTTTTATACAGTTGCATCTTGGACCTCTTTGTTAGTCTTTCCTGAATTGCAATATTTGTTTGATTTCAGAAAGAAAAATTAATGCCAGCAACGACTTTGCTAGATGTCTTCATGATCAATTAAAACACGAAATTCTAATCATCCAACACGAAACGCTAAGCAGTGGCAGAGTCTTCTAATCTTGTACGAAAGAATGAATAGGAATATATAATTACTATATTAAAAAAGACTTTTTACATATAATAACGGTTATTTTCAACTTTTAGCTAGCTAGATCGATTATAGGAAATGTAAAATCAGTCCATATATTATAAAATGAGTACTTTTAAATTGGTTTCAAAATCAATGTAACAAGTCACTTTTTACATTTGTGATATATCAAATGTAAAAAAATACTCATTTTTTACATTAGTTGCAAATATAATATAAAAAGTCATCTTTTTTTACATTAGTTCTAGTTCTAAATCATGATTTGTCCAAACATGTAGTTTAACTTTTCAAAGCCAATAAACCGACTTTTTGTCAATAAGACGACAAACCGGACCCATTTCGCTGTCTATATATATATAACGAGAACTCGAAGGGAATGCAACGTAAATTACTACAAGTATACAACCCTCAAATTAAAGAAAACACATCATGGGTTCAGAAAATTATATTGATAGGAAGCACTATGTACTGGTGCATGGGGTTTGTCATGGAGCTTGGTGTTGGTATAAGCTAAAGCCACGCTTGGAATCTGCAGGCCACAAGGTCACAGTACTTGACCTTGCAGCTTCTGGCATCAACATGAAGAAAATTGAAGATGTTGATACCTTCTCACAGTATTCTGAGCCTTTGTTGCAGCTAATGGCCACAATTCACCCAAATGAGAAGGTAGTTATAGTAGGTCACAGCTTTGGGGGGCTGAGCATAGCACTTGCAATGGAGAAATTCCCAGAAAAGGTAGCAGTTGGTGTTTTCTTAACAGCTTTTGCTCCAGACATTGAACACCACCCATCTTATGTCTTGGAAAAGGTATGCTAGCTTCTTAACAATCTTGAGGATACGTCTTAAAATTTCGTCATTTTTTCTTAATTAATTAGGCAAGTGCAGTTGCTGCTGAAGTCCATGAAAAGAGGGACTAGCTATCAATACCTTTCTAAAAATGTTTTAAATTTTCAATCATATATATCGCATTTTTTGGCATCCTACGTCTACACTTTCCTTTTACACGAAAAAAGTAGGAGATAGATAAATTTTGAATTAACTTCTCTGACTTTTTGCCATGAAAAAGCAAGTATAGAGTACGTGTACGTAAAGGAAAATATTTAAGATATAATTATTTTCTTTTCTATCTTATTTTTTATTTTTTAATGACATTACTAGTACTATATTACATTTTCTCTTTTCTTTTTCAACCCACATCTATGTCAAAAATGAGGAGGACCTTTATCATTAGCCTAGTGTAGTGCAAAACAAATGTGATCGTGATTAATCATTTTCCTTTTATAAGGACTATTCAATCAAATGGGTTTCCTTCATAGTTAGACCTAGACGGGTTAACTTTTCTATTTATAATTATATCATATTTATGTTGATAAATAATTTTTTTATTATATATCTAAACGTTTATAGTTAAATATTAGAATATATTTTAAGTTTAATACATCATTAGCTTTTTTAAATTTTTAATCAAGATCCTAAACTAAAAAGAATAATTGAATTCTTGTTATTTTTTTTACGAATTTAGGCCGCCATAAACTAATTCTAGGAACTCAATTGCAAGAATGATAGAAGCCTAAAGTCCTAATTACAATTTATCTTTGAGACCTAACTAAAAATTCTAAAAAAAATCGGGGACCTACATTTTATTTATCATTATTTTTTATATCTAAGTCATCATTATTTAATATTTAATTTTTTACATTTTTTAAAATTACTAATTTTTTACAGATTTTTATTTTACATTAAATTATTTTCCATTCCTCAAATATAAATTTAATTATTTTTATATTTTTATTAAGATTTCTTTTTTCACTTAAACTTTCATTTATCTGTAGTTTTAAATTTTTTGAACAATTTCTCTTTTTTATTTTTTACATAAACTTAAACTATTTACATTAATTATGTCTATTTTTTTTTTATAAACTGTAATATATTTTATATTTTATAAGTTTTACTTGAATTGAAAAAAAAAAAAACTTTTATGATATATATATATATATATATATATATATATATATATATATATATATATATATATAAACTTTATCAAAGATAATTAATATGACAATTCTTTAAATTTTAACTATCATTTAACTATCAAATGATTCACTCATGTCCTTCAAAAATAGACACTAATATATAAACTTTTGTGAATTTATACACATGAAACACTTCACATCTTATTCATTGCCGAAAAAAAGCAGTAAGAAAATTACACTAACCTTCACCATTATAATTATTTTTTTACTTCAACAGTCCGATGAGATGACCCCGTCGACCGACTGGTTGGACACTGAATTTGCCCCAACTGGAAACAAAACATTAATGCTCTTTGGTCCCAATTACTTGTCCAACAACCTCTACCAGCTCTCCTCCCTTGAGGTAATTACATGTGACAATTACATCCTTGTCAATAAGCGATGCATTATTCAATATTCATAATAATATTTTATATTTCTATCTATCTCTGTCACATCATTTTTCTTATATCTCATGTTTTTATCTTTTCTTTTTAATTACTATAAAATTTGTTGTATAATTTATCGTTCAGGTAACATTTCTATAAAGTAATACGCTGAAAAGTGATTGAAGTTTCAAGTCTTCGATAAAAGTAAATTAATTAATACGGATTGAATTTTGCAGGACCTTGAATTGGCCAAGACATTAGTAAGGCGATCATCACTCTTCATGGAAGACTTGTCTAAGCAAAAGAACTTGTCCAAAGAGGGATATGGGTCAGTTCCACGTGCCTTTATTGTTTGCACTGAGGACCTTACAATTCCATTGGAATATCAGCTTTGGATGATCCAAAATGCAGGGTTCAATGACGTTGTAGAGATCAAAGGTTCAGATCACATGGCTATGCTTAGCAAGCCACAAGAACTATTCGATTCCCTCCAGCATATAGCGACTAAATATGCATAAATTCATGAAGCATGCTTTAGTTTTATTTGTTGTGTTTGAATTTGACTTGTGTTAGAATTATAAGATCTCGTGTGAAACAACGAGGCAAATCAATAAAGCGATAAGATAGCAACTTCTGTGACTTTTCCGATACATACACGGATCTGTATATATATATATTTTTTTTAAAATAAAAATTACTATATATGAAATTGTATTAGTTCTTGTCAATTCATGTTGATGAATAGCGGAAACATATCAAATAAATATAGGTTATTGTTATTAAATGAAATTATTCTAAATTCATAGTTGAGTGCATTAAGTGGTAAGTAATTTTCAAGCCAGAATTGATCCACTATGGAAAGTTGTGTATAGGATTATTATTCTGCTTCAAGTACCAAAGACAAACAGATAACAAATGGCCTGAAAATTTTCAAGGGAGATTTAAAAAAAAAAAAAAAGTATTATAAAAAAATTAACTTTAACAAGACAATATTATTATTATATTTAAAAGTAATTACACTTTATAATACTAAAAAATAATTTACTATAAAAAATTACTCAAAAACAATTTTAAAAGTGATCTAAAATCAATGTTACAAATAGTTTTTCTTTATCTCTTGTACCCATATGTAAGACAACTTTCTGATCACAATTGGATCATAGGCACATGCCCAATTTATAATAGAAATGCGACAACCCAATAGCCCAACACAACTTAGAAGCTCTAGTTATTTTCTTTAAATCCTTTAATTATAAAACCCATTTTAATACTCATATACCCTTTCCCAAAATATTTATCTTTTAACATCTTTTATTACTTAAAGAAATATACATCTAGGAGAAAAGTTTTCCCCCCAAAAAATTCAAAGATAATCATGTAAATTCACATTCTACAAAAAGGTCACAATAATTAAAATATCAAATAAATGTAAGCTTCAAATTTTTAAATTTAAATTCTATCACCATTAATAGGATGTAATTTAAATTTAAATCATGATGTAATTTAAATTACTTTAAAAACAATCAATTTGATAACAATCAAATTTTCTATCAGCATTAATTATTATGTAATTCTACCTTTGATAACAATCAATTTGAAGCTAATATTATGTACTTTCTCTGTCCCAAAATGAGTGTTTTGGAAAAAAAATTGTTCCAAAATGAGTCTCGCATTTGATTTTTCAATGTAATATTAATTACTTTTTTTCACTAATACCCCTAATAAGTGTCACTTTAGTTTTTCAATGCAATATTAATACTAAGGTTAGTTTTGTAAAATTATTATTCTCTCTCATCTATTTATTAGCATTTCTTGGTCTGTGTAAAATAACATACGACACTTATTTTGGGACGGAGGGAGTAACAATCAATTTTCAATCATCCTATTACCTGAATTGAAAACACAATTAAATGCTTTTTGTAATTTTAAAATTTAAATTACACTTAGTTTAGAAAAACAACATAGTGTAATTTTCAATATTGAAAATTTAAAAACATCACCGTAAAAATTGATACAACTAAAAGAAATTTGATAATGTATTTTTGGATATAAAATACGGATATATTGTAAAGGATTCTTATATACATTAAATAAAAATTAAACCAATGTCTAAAAAGCTAACAACAGGCTTAAGCATATTAAATCATTTAAATTGTATTTAACATTATTTAAGAATATATTAGTTTAAAATAAAAATATTAAATATATGTGTAAATAGTACAATAAAAATATTAATATTCAATTTTTAAATAAAAATACAAATTACTATCTGGCACCTAAAATCCCGTTGACCCTAAATAGCACGTATACTTTAAATCCATTTTTAATTATATTTTCAAATTATCAAAATATATCAGAATTTGGTAAATATACGTGTTATATATAGTAAATTTTGTATTTGTATATTAATTTAATTTAATTTTTTAGAGGATTAATTTAATTTAGTATACTATACCGTGTACAATATAGGTGATAAATTAAATTCTGATTGTGAAATAATGATATGCGGGATTTAAGGTATACATTTATCACAATCAAAATAGATCAGAATTTGGTACCTATACAATCAAATAATATTTGGTATTAAAGGGCATTTTCAATTTATCAAAATAGATCAAATTAAAAGGACATTTCTATCGTTTTAATTGTAAATGCAAATTACCATATTAAATACTCATCATCTAAAATTCCGCTACATTAATTTCATCTTTAAATAATATCTTGAAAAAACAACGTTTTCCTTACCTATTTTTCTATTGTGTCTTTTCTTGTACGTTATCAAGATGAGTGGGTTGGTGAGCTTTAATTTTTTTTCCACCTATCTAATATGCATTCCCTTTTATTAAAGCATGCTATGAAGCTTTGTCCCTCTACATGTCTTCTTCCCTTCAAGTTCCTTGCAACAAAATGTGATGCAAAGCGAAAGGAAAAAGTTTACATAAAGGAAACCTCAACGACAATGCCACAATTTAAAGAAGATGATGAAAGTCTTACTATCGACCACCATACAATGCGGAGGCAATCAAAACTTAAATATATCCAGGTGTGTTACTCACTTTGATTTACCAAGTTCATTCATACTTGAAGAATGTTAATCAATCATTTTTTTCTATTAATGTTCCTCTTTTTTACTATCAATGTTGTTACTTGATCATTTGTTTTGATAAAATATGAAATTTTCAATTTAACATTATTTCAATTTCGGTGGAGAAGTTTATCAACCTCAAGGTGGGAATTTGATTAGAAAACAATGACAATATAAGAGGGAAGGATATAAAGTGTGAATTGTGAAAGGTAGCCAATTGGTGGGAGTTTTGCATTACAGTTAATGTTTTCTTAATTTTTTTTTATCTTTTTCATTCTCTGAAAATTTTCAAAACTTTGCTATTCAAGAACTCTTTTTTTCATACTTAGTAGACAATTCAAAAAGGTTAACGTTTTGGTATCTTCTGTAAAATTCTTCTTACTGAAGGTATGGATTCTTTTCATATTGTTGTTTTGCATCCTCTAATCTTTCTTTTCTACATTGCTTACCTTTTTTTTTTTTTTCTACATTCTTTCATAACCCGTGTTTGTCAAGTTTTTTTTTTTTTTGGCTAAAGGTGAAGGTTCTAGGATCTTTTGCAAATTTTTGCTGTTAACTATTCTGACTATTCAGATCATTAAAAAAAAGGTATGAATTATTCTTATATTATTAAGTACATCTCTATAATCTTATGCTTTGTGAAAAAATTCTTTCGTCTATTTTTTCTTTTCCCTTTTTTCTAGCTATTACGTTTTTTTTTTAGTTTTACCTATTACTTTTTTTATTTTTTTTACAAAAATTATAATTTTAGTTTTTTTTTCTAGACATCACACTTGCATTCAAGTTAGATTGAATTTTTTTCAAAGAGGTAATTGTTTACCTTACTTATAACTTTCTACTTAATTTCTAGAGTCATCATTGTCTTCTTTCGCTCAATGATCTTAGTGTTACATATATTGCATTCATTGCTCTTATTGTTTTTGTAGTAAGTGACAATTTCATTTTTATTGTTAAATTTCTGTCTTTTTCTTTGCTGATTTTTTCATATTCTATTCATGTCTAATTTGTGATTTTTTTAGATTCAGTTCATACTAATTTTTACTTTTTATTATATGGTTTTAGGTTTATGAGATTTCCAAAATTAATAACTTCAACATACTTCTCGAAGCAGTTGATTAACCATCAAATCCAAAGAGATTTAGGAGATTTTCGATAATTTTGCTTTTTGATTTAAAAAATTGTAATTTTATTTTTTTTAATTTAAGGCTTATGCAACTGCGTAAAGTAAGGAGTCTACCGTGTTTTGAGAATTTCATGTTTATAGATTAATTTCATCAAAATGGGTATTCTTTTTCGCGTAAAGGATTTTAATGGTTACAATTACCTTTCTTCAAAACTCTATGCTATCTACCTATTACGTTTTGTTTTAATTTTTTTTTACAAATTTGTGATTTTAGTTTTTTTTTTAATTTTTTTCTGATATTGCACACTTGCATTTGCTCATATTGCTAAATACTCCAATTTGTCAAGAGATTCGCAGCCATGTTGAAGTTCTTTTGAAAAGGTAATTATTTACCTTGCTTCTACCTTACTTTTTAATTTGCACCCACATGTTGAAACAATTGAACTGCTCTCATATTTTTATAAAAAAAATGATTTTACTATAACGAGGATTATTTAACTGACAATGACACCAGTCTCTTGCAGTTAGTGGAATCAATCATCATTTTTCATTTGATCCAAAAAATTTTCTGCACCAGCCATGAAAACATATTCTTTATTATTGTTTTATTTATATATTTGTGAATTAAGCATATTCAAATATATAAGATGGTTTCAATCAAATCACTTATCTAGGGTAGATTATTTAGATAGAATCATTTATGATACAAGTTATTTTATGACCAACTAAGTAAATGACACAAGTTATTTGTAAATTATTTAATTTTAAATTACAAAATATTGAATTAAACTTATTTATTTTAATAAATAAATAAATTTAAGATTTGTTTTAAACTTAATTATAAGAATCCATCAAACTAAAATTTTATAGGCTTAATATTAAAATTTTGTGTGTATAATAATTAAGAAATATTAATTTCAAATTAATTCATTATACACAAGAGGAATTAAAAATTGAATTTTGTACTTAGAATTATTTTTTAAATCCACCGGTAATTGAATACATATTTGTGTTTATGTTTTATATTTGGTAGCTTAAGATTTTTTTTCCTATGTATAATTAATTTATTTTCAAACCTACAAATGATGGGCAAAGTAAAAGGATCAAGAATGGAAACATGCTGCAGTTGCAAGGTCAACTATGGATCAATATGAAGTTCCATCACAAATTTGAGGACTTTGTGCATTAGTGATGATTAATTTACTTTGTTAAACTTCTCAAATTTCAGCAAAGCTAAAGTCACACCATATATATATTGCTTGGCATAATTTGATATGAAAAGGAATTATGCATTGGTTTTTTTTGCTGAATGAACTGGGCAAAGAAGCCCCAGACCAAATTAATTGATATGCATATCAGAAAAATTTACATCAACATCCTCCATAAAGGAGTTAACAGCAAAAGCAGGAATAGAACTATAAAAGCAAACATCAAAATTTATTGATACCCCAGACTTTGCAAATATGTCAGCCAACTTATTCGCCTCTCGCCGAATATGAACCAATCTGCAGTTCTGAAATTTATCTTGCAGCTTCCTTATCTCATGATACAATTCATTGAATTGATTCCCAACGTAGCAGTCATCATCAATAATCTTAACTACTTCAAGACAATCTGATTCAACAATCAGATATGATATCTCCCGATCATATGCCATCTGCATACCATAAAATATGGCCCATAGTTCAGCTTCCAACATAGTACAGTGACCAAGTCTCCTGGACATTGCATGAGTAAACTTCCCTTCATAGTTCTGAATCACAGCTCCACATGATGCAATTCCCAATGACTGAAAGTAAGCTCCATCACAATTAACTTTTGAAAATTCCATATTAGGATGCTTCCAAATTCCTGAGTCATCAACTGCAATAGCAACATTCTGTGGCTGCAGTGTGTTACGAAGTTCAGAACTTCTTATGATATCACAAGCTAGAGCTCGAACACTTGCTATCAAACTATTTGTGGTCTTCCATTTACTGTGAAAAACATATTCATTTCTTCTCCACCATATACGGTCTAATATCACACCAAATAGCACACTCCACTTCACATCCTCAACAACTTTATTGTTTTTAATATTTCTACTCAGCCAATCACCAATATCTTGTTGAAAGAAATCCCTGGTATCATTCATCGGGAAAGCCAGCCAGACTTGTTTAACCCATCTACAATCACGAACTGCATGACTGATTGACTCGATGTGAGTACCACACAAAGAACAATGCGCATCCTGAGTCATATGCCTCCTAAACCTCAATTCATTCGTTGGAAGGATTCCTTGCTCCACTTTCCAGAGGAGGAATTTAATACGCTCAAGCCCTCCCCATCTCCATATGGCCTGATAAGTATTGCTATTCTCATAACTATGAGAATTAGATAACCTGGTATATGCTTCTCAGGTTGAGAATTGACCATTAGCAGAATGTTCCCACTCCAATAGATCATCCTGATTCGAACTACAAGGTGGCTTTAGAAGTAGAATTTTGCAAGCAATATCAGGAGGTAGCTCCGCAGAAATTCTCTCCATGTCCCAATCTCCAATGTTATTAACATAAAAACATACCGGAATGTTCTCCCCTAAAAAGGTTTGACCATTGCGATATTGCTTAAGCTTACCACAATCAGGTACCCAGTAATCCTCCTAAAAATGAATTTTTCTGCCATTGCCCACTCTCCATATCATGTTAGGCAGAAGACTATCCCAACATTTTGTGATCCCGCGCCAAATGTTTGAACCACGTCTGTCTTTGTCAATGATAGGCAAAATATCCCCACCACATTTATATTTGGACCGAACAACTTTCACCCAAAGATCATTAGGTCTTGAACATAATTTCCAACTCACCTTCATCAAGAGTGCTTGATTCATAGTACTAGCTTTCCGAAGACCAAAGCCACCATTTCTCTTAGGGATACAAATATCATCCCACTTCTTCCAGTGAACTTGCCTAGTATTCGTGGTATGCCCCCAGACAAAATTCCTGCACTTTTGATCAATCTCCTCACAAACTGCCAAAGGGAGAAGTGTGGTCTGCATAACATAATTTGGTAAAGCTGGAACAACAGCTTTACTCAATGTAACTCTACCAGCAAGGGATAATTGAGAAGCCTTCCAAGAACTCAATCTTTGTGTAATCTTATCAATTAGGAATTGGTAGCTTTGTTTAGAAACTCTATCATGGTGGAGAGGAAGACCCAAATACTTACCAAGATCCGCCGTCCTTTGGTATCCCAATTTATGAACAATTTGATCTCTCAATTGCCAATTAACATTGTTAGAGAAGAAATTTCTGGTTTTCTCAACATTCACTTTTTGGCCCGAGCTACTACGAAAGGAATCAAGAATTTTGCTCAACACTTCCGCTTGCTCCAAATTAGCTTCTGCAACAAGGAGAAGATCATCTGCAAAGGCTAAATAAGACAGCTTTGGACCACCTCTAGATAATTGAATAGGCTTCCATAATTTTTTCTCCACTGCCAGTTTAATCAAATGGAAAAGCCTCTCAATGCAAAGAACAAAGATATAAGGAGAAATAAGGTCCCCTTGACGAACACCTCTAGATGGGAAAAATTTTTCAAGCGCTTCCCCGTTCCAAAGCACTTGGAAAGAAGGGGAAGAAATACACCATCTCACAATCTGAATAAAATTCTCAAGAAACCCTATATCATGAAGGGTGTCAACAACAAAATCCCACTTCAATCTATCATACACTTTCTCCATATCTACTTTAATAGCCATCCAGCCCTCCTTGACCCTTTTTATATTTCATGGAATGGATCACTTCTTGTGCAATAATAATATTATCCCCACTATGTCTGTTAGGGATAAAACTACATTGGCTCGGATCAACAAGTTCCTCCATCACCCTTCTCAATCTAGTCGCAAGAATCTTCGTCATTGTTTTATAAGAAACATTGCATAAACTGATGGGTCTAAACTGCTTCATATTAATCACTAGTTCTACCTTTGGTATAAGAGCAATGAGGGTCTCATTTAGACTCCCAATCTTAGAAGGATCACCAAACATACTCCTTATAAGATCACAGAAAGAATCCCCCACCACATCCCATTGGCTCTTATAAAAAATAGCCTGAAAGCCATCCACACCAGGTGCTTTATAATTCCCCATAGAAAAAAAATTGCTTTCTTGTTCCTCATTAGAAACCCTTTCTCTAAAAAACTCCAGCTTTAACTCTGAAAGTTTAGGAAAGGCTCCCCTAACACAATAAGGAGAAGAAGAAGTATCATCAGTAAAAAGATTAGAAAAGTATTCAGTTACTAACCTTTCTAATTCTTCAACATCTGCAACCCATTCACCATTAGTGTCTTGAATTGCCTCATAATTGTTTTTCCTTCTTCTTAAAGCAGTCACTCCATGGAAATACCGAGTATTGCGGTCACCAAAAGCAAGCCACTTAGCTCTAGATCGTTGAAACCAAAGTAATTCCTCCTGTCTCAACACTTCTTGATACTCCAGCCACACTATCCTTTGTTTCTTGTCTAAGAACTTGCTACTGTTATAATTCGCTTGAGATTAAATTTTGTCCAGGTGCCGGAGAAGTCTTCATTTACGGTGAAAGATGTTCCCAAAAACTTCTTTGTTCCATTTGCGAAGCGCCTCTCTAAGATCAATAATACGCTCCCTCCACTCAACATCATTCTTCCAAAAATCTTTCATGAAAGCATTGAACTCATGATGCATCAACCAAGAAGCAAAAAAGCGAAAAGGTCTTCTCCTTTTATTCTCCCTTCTTTTATAAGACATTTTTATGATAACCGCCCTGTGATCAGACTTGAAGAAAGGAAGATGAAGCACAAGAGCATTTTGAAACCGAATTCTCCAATCTAGATTGATTAGAACTCGATCAAGCCGCTCCAAAAGATCACCTATCCTCCAAGTAAACACTGGACCTTGAAAACCTGCATCAATGAGATCTGTTGAGTCCATCATCTCCTATAGGTCATGAGCTCCTCTCCGAGAAGGATTGCTGGAACCTCCATTGCGATCATGTGGTTGGAGAATTGTATTAAAATCCCCAATAACTTACCAAGGCCCCCTAATATTCTCAGCAATATTGACCAAATTATCCCACAATGATTTGCGATATTGAAAATTGCGACTTCCATAAACCACAGTTAAAAACCAACTAGCTTGTTTCTTCCAACCAACCTTCATATGAACATATTGCTTATCACTTTGGATAATATCAACCTTCCACATGTCAGATTTCCACAAACACCAAATACCTCCTGATTGTCCACTACCTTCCTGAATGAAGTAACTATCAAATCCCAATCTAGGAATAACTCGATTTGTTGAGTCCTTAGAAGCATGAGTTTCCAGAAGAAAAATTAAGGATGTATCATACTCCTTACAAATGTCTCTAATAAGAGAGCCAAATCCACGAGAACAAGTTCCCCTACAGTTCTAGGCTAACATATTCATAGAAACAATTATTGAGAAGTGGCCTTCAAAAGGCCAGAACACGCATCATTCTCACTCACACCATTAGGAACCTGCGTCGTATCATGATGATCAACAATCTCCATCATTTCCGCCTTTGCACTGGGATTATTTGGACTCGGGTTTTGTTGCTTTCTACTAAGCCATTCTGCCTTAGTTTTAGCAATAAAACTCTCATCCAACATCTCGTACCATAGCTTATTATTGGATTGCTTATCCAATATCCGCATAAGTTCAAGCATATCTTGTTCTTTTTGTTGTTGCAAATTCCGCTCCTCCTCAATGTTATTATGACTTGAAGTAGATGGCTTCTCATTATGGCTTCCCACATTACTCTGAATGGTAGCCATATTGCTTTTATTGACTAACTTACGTGTTGCATGCACGTGACCAGGTTTGGATTGCTTTTGAATTTTCCTATTATTCTCATGCACCTTCAAATGAGAAACACGTGCCTTTCCATTATCTGCACATTTGGTAGGCCCACTCTTATTCAGAGTAACTCCTCCACTATCAATCGTGTTGCTCGTAGAATCCTCTCCTCCTTTATCTTCGGTTTCATTAATATTCTCCTCCTCCTGATTATTATCAATTAATGCTTCAAATCGTGATCCCATGATTTGCTTTCCACGATTTTGCTTGATATTCTCTCCCTACTTGTTACTCACGTGTCCATTAATAGGAATAATAGGTTTTTTATTCCTATTAACTCTTTTAACGAGCATCCAAGGGCCATAAATGTCATTCCCATAACGGTGGGATCCCAAGGAATCAGGTAATGATTTTCCTCCATCATTAGGCACATTAATTGCGGTCATTTCTTCCGTACTGGTCACGGCGACGACTGGATTTGGCTCTTCTTCACCTTTACTACTCACCTCCATAGCTTCTGCAGGTGCTTCCTCTACTTGCACATGATCATTAGCTTCAAAATGACAATTCTCTTGATGATGACCATAGGTTCCACATTTAAAACAAACCAAATGTAACCCTTTATACTCTACTGGTAAAACCAAGCCTCTCACCTTAATGGATGGAACCAATTTCTTTGATAGATCAATCTCAACATAGATTCTCGCAAACTGTCCACGCGAATGAATAGATGTTAAACGATCGACCTTCAAAGGAACACCTAAGGTAGCACCCACTCTCCAGAGAAAAGTTTCATTGTATAATTCCAGTGGAAGGCCTGGAATTCTCAACCACACTGCTACTTTCTTAGTATCCGTTACATTAGCCAGAAAAAATGGTCTCCACCTTTTCACTAAAATATAATTATCCGCTATCAACCACGGTCCCTCATATAAGGCATGTTTGTAATCCTCAGGTGATGTGAATTGGACAACATAAAAATTCCTTGGCATATCAATTATACGTATCTTCCCCACTTTCTCCCACTCTCTTCTCAGTTTTGCATCAAGCATCTTGAAGCTTACTCTTTTCCCCAGCACATTTATAATTAGAGCATTCTTCCAATAGGTATTCCACCCTTGCAGTTCTTCATCAAACACTCGGATCTCCAGACAAGGATCATACTCCTTACATTCTTCTTGACCTTTCTCCAAAATATTTTTCTCCCATCTATTTTCAGAAAGCTCCTCCTCCATATCAAGATTAAAATCACCCTTCCATGTATTTTTTTCCTCCTTTGGCATAGTCACCAACTTATCTTTGTATGACAAGTTAGTCTCAACAAGCATAGAGACATTCTCCTCCTCAAGAATCTCTCCTTCTTCTCTAAATTTCACCTTTTTAGTGATCCTATCTCCTTCTCCCTCTGAAACCCTAGCAGAGCGTTTCTCAGTCTCCATTCTAAAATGAATTATGCATTGGTTAGCAGAGACCTAATATATTTGAATGTTACTTTGTTTTTTTTCTTACATATAGGGCATCTTCTTTTCAAATTACTAATAATGCACTATATGTTAAAAAAAAGAATTTCCTACCAGATTTGTGTTTAAAAGAGCTAGCAAAAACAATTCTCGCATATTTATGTATAAATTCTTTGGTTTTTAGTTATTTTTAATATTGAGGGATAAAATCAAATTTAAATATGAATAAATTTAAAATTTATATTCCTATGTGACCGCTTATGAAAACTCTTTACCAATTTATACCACAATTTATGCAATCATAAATAGGCACACTTAAAAATTTATTTATAGAAGAGCATCCACAATGAGAGTTGCTTAATGGATTGCTTATAAAAAAAATTATTTTGGTGTGCTACATGTGATTTTGAGTTACTTAAAATTAGAGAGAATTGCTTATATAAGCAACTATTGCTTATGAGTTGCTTAACTTTGTACTAAATATAGGAGAGAGAGAGAGAGAGAGAGAGAGAGAGGAGATATTTGTGAGTTAAGCAACTTGCTAATAAAAACTTCCATCGGAGAGAAAATTAATTGGGTTGCTTAAGATTGATATGGCATAAATTAGGTTGCTTATATGAATACCATTGAAGATGCTCTAAGTGAATATATAGATAAATGTTACTTTTTTATATCATTGCTTTAATGATAAGGAAATTATAAACATTTTACTTTGTCATTAATTTAAGGTTTTAAATATAATTTATTTATTAAAATAATAAAAAATATCACTCTCCAATCATAATTTATCCGTGCAACGCACGGGATACATGTACTAGTAATTATATGAAAACAATCTTCACCTTTGTTATACATAATAAATAGGAAAATAAATATTGGAGAGTTACAACTACCATGAAAGTATGATCAATTTTATTAGATAAGCATTAGGTAAGACAATTAATCATCTAGGAAATCATTGTGCGAACCTCCATTCTTGCAAATTTTCTTATAATTAATCTTATCAATTTAAAATATTTGTTTTATCATCAATTAAATTTTAATCACTAAAATATGCAATTTTTCTCAATCTTCTCTCTTTGTTTAATCTTAATCAAATTGTTATATGATTGCTAAAACAAACACGCGTAGTCCCTATAATAGAACGATATTTATTACTCAAAAATATTGTACACTTGTAGGATCGCATCAAGGAGATTATTAGAACCAAGATGATATCACGTGTAGGATCGCATCAAAGAGTATTAACAAACAAAGCATGAGACAACTGATATCATTCATTGGTATCATAAATAAAAAATAATCAATGAAAATAGAATTGCAATTAAATGAAGGGTATTTTAGAAATAGTATAATTAATTAGGATGAAATTAGTTAGATTTGCTTATATTTGAGTCCATCATGCAAGATAACTTTTTTTGTTTATATTTGAATCTAGAGAGAGTATAAGAAAATTATATACATTTAGTTCATTAATTGTAATAGAACAATTTTTATACATTCAATTTAGTCGGTCAAATGGTGTGTCAGTTTGCTTATCCTTTCCTTGAAGTGTCTTGGAATAAGAAAATGGAGGTTTAAAAATTAAAGCAAAAATGAAAAAATATATATGCTGCTGAAATCATAAAACTTATAAGAGATTTTCTAGATCAGTTATACTAAGAACCAATATACAAAGTGAATTTCAAAATTAATTCTTAGTATGATCGATTTAAAAAAAATTGTCAGAAATTTTAAAATATAAAAATGCATCAACATTGTACATTAGTTATACATAGAATTAATTTAAAGAGTATTTTCTACATCAATTTTCTATTTAACTAATCTAAAAAGTATTTTAAAAGTTACAAAATTACAAGAGTGTCCACATTCTAAATCAGTTCTAAAATAATTGATGTAGGATGTTTATCTCAGTATTATCAAAAATATCATTATCTCACATGCATGCTACATCAATTTTCTAAATTACTAATATTAAAAACTTTATTAATACTAATTAGTAGGCAATCATTAATTTGGTAGAGAATGGGTCCTTGTGCTGCGCTGTATGGGTCCTGTTATCTGTGTATCATGGTTCTGTCCATTTCAGGGACCTCTTGTGCTTGTTTTGGAATCTTTCTAATAAATTTCTGATTGGCTTTTAAAAAAAAAAAAACTTAATTAATACTAATGAACTCGATCGTTTTCTAGACATCTGTAAAAAAAAAATAGTCATTCTTAAAATACTGTACATTTTTTTTTCCAAAGCAGAAACACGTAAGGAATAAATATCTTATTTCACTTTTGACAATTCAATTTCACCTAAAACGATAAGTTATCTTTTCATTATATTTATTTTTCAATCAATTTTTCATGTCAAATATAAGAATGAAATTGAAACATTATTCAAAACTTACCTTTGCTAACAAGAATGGCATTTAATTCTATTCAGTTTTTTTTTTACTGAATTCTATTCAGTTCTCACTATAATTTTTACTTCATATAATTTCATTCCATTTTTTTTTTTTAAACAAAAAGCGACATGCAGAGACAAGGTAAGGACTAAGATCCCAACTAGGTTGGCACCGAAGCCTTACAAAGCAACTACACTACGCGAATATCATAAAAAGAAGAGAACAAAAGCATGGGGGGACATAAACCAAGACCCATGTACAATCATCTGAACCTATAGTTGGGAAGTCCATATCTATTCCTGAAAAAATCTTCCCTAATAAAAGGAGGAATTAAATCCCACCACAAAAAACCTTGTATAGTTATACCATAAGAGGCAAGTTTATCTGCACAAGTGTTGCCTTCCCGGTAGATGTGTGAAAACTTAAAGTTCATGCTCTTGATAATATGCAAACAGTTCAACCATCTATTCCTCAATTTCCAAGGGACTAAACCAGGAGAGGTGAAAGCAGATATGACCAGAATAGAATCGCATTCCAACCATAGATTATTCCAACCTTTTTCACTTGCTATTTCAATAGCAAACATGGCTCCAATTAATTCAGCATTAAGAGCATAAGTATTGCCAACGTTAGCTGAAAAACAACCCAAAATAGCTGCACTATGATCTCTAAAAATTCCTCCACAGCCAGCAAAGCCAGGAGCACCTCTGGCAGATCCGTCAGTGTTACACTTTATCCAAAAACAATTTGGAGGAAGCCATTCAACTTGCTTTATTTGCGGGGCTTTCCTAGGATGACCTTCTACATCAAAGGCCTTAATAATGTTAAATTCAGACATGTTTGAATACATAAACCCTTTGCTGATCTTTCCAACCAGGCTGACATTGGCAGAAATCATGTTTAAAGCAGCAGAATAATGAACCAGTTTGTTATCAAACCTGGCCTTGTTCCTACAAAACCAAATCACAGCAATAATGTTGACAATACCAGCCACAAGAATGTCCCTGATTTGAGGACTCCAATTTTTCTGACATAAAGCGAGAACATCAACCATAGATGAAAGGTTGATTTGCTGCTGCACTTTGGATTCCAACCAGTTCCAAAGCTTCAAAGCGAATGTGCAATGAAGGAAGAGGTGAGAGGAAGATTCAGCAGCTGCATTACAGAGACTGCACATAGACACAATGTTGCAGCCACGTTTCCAAAGGGAATCATCAGTAGGCATTCTGTTGTGTATTATTCTCCATACTAGGAAGGATTTAGATGGAGCAATGGAGTTGTTCCAGATAACCTTGGCCCAACTAGCTTGTTGCAGAGGTTGGTTGAGAAAGCTGTAAGCATCCTTCAACGCGAGGTCTCCTGAGGATGTTTTACCCCAAACTTTTTTATCCGGCCCTTCAATCATGGGAATGGAGATCTGACTCAATTCAGATAAGAGACCGGGGTATCTTTGAATCAAACAAGGGGGAATAATCCAAACCCCATTGTTGAATTTCATTCCATTTAATTTAGCTTGTTTGATCAAAATTTAGATGTAATTTTTTTATTATATAAGTTAAAATATAAATGTGTGCTTGAATTAATTTATTTTTGGCTTAACCATCTGTTTAGTCGTGAGGAAGGGAAAGAGTAAGTAAATAAGTGAAAAAAGAAGAAAGAAAAATAAGTGAGAAATATAATAAAAATAAAAGTTATTTAGTTGAAAAAAAAATAAAGTAGAGAAAATAGAGTGAAAATTAACTTTTTGAAATTATTAGTTTTTTGAAAAATAAATATCATTATTATTTATTTTATTTTTATTATTACTATTTTATCATTATTTTTATTATTATTATTTATTATAAATATTTTGCATTATTATTTATTATAGATATTTTGTATTATTATTTACTATATTATTTTTTATATTATTATTATAAATATTTTGCATCATCATCATCATCATCATCATCATCATCATCAGGGAGCGGGGTAATAAAGGGGGATTTGAAGCTGTCATAATCGATTAGCTAGATTTGACCCCATAATCCATTAAAGACTAGCCAGTCCTATTTCCATGCAATTTTGCGCTCTGGCGTAGAAATTATCTTAAGTGGGTTTCACTTAAATTTTTAAAGGTTAATTAAGTTTTTAGTTTCTAAAATTTTTAAAAATTTGATTTTTAGTTCCTAAATTTTAGTTTGACCGGTCAAGATCTCTATACTTTTTAAAAATTTGATTTTTAGTCTCTGAACAAAATTTTAACCTGTCAAAATCCTTAAATTTTTTAAAAATTCGGTTTTTTGTCCCTAAACTTTTTAAAAATTCAGTTTTTAGTTCCTAAATTAATGAGATTTCAAGTACTAAAACCCAAATTTTAAAAAGATTAGGAACTAAAAACTGAATTTTTAAAATATTTAGGAACCTTGACCGATCAAACTAAAGTTTAGGGACTAAAAATCAAATTTTTAAAAAATTTAGGAATCTTGACCAATCAAATTAAAGTTTAAGGACTAAAAACCAAATTTTAAAAAAGTTTAGGAACTAAAAACTTAGTTAACCCAATTTTTAAAAGTATCTTTTCACTTCCATCTTATCAAATAATTCATAGGCTTAATGAAACAGATCATAACAGTTATTTATTTAATAATTTTATGAAAATGTTATGAAATTTTTTTTAGTAGTTTTTGAATTTTATTTGTAAGTTTCTAATAAATTTCACTAAAACAAATGTGTTAAAAGAGTATATTTATTTCTCGGGAAAAAAAAAATAACCAAGTTTTGTGGACGAAAGAAACCACTCAAGCCCGACCCATTTCACTGTCTATATATGGAGAGGAGCTGAGGGAATACTAAGTAACACTACAACCACAAAAAGAAAAGAAAACGCCATGAGTTCAGAAAATGGCAAAGATAGGAAGCATTATGTACTGGTGCATGGGGCATGCCATGGAGCCTGGTGTTGGTATAAGCTCAAGCCACGCTTGGAATCTGCTGGCCACAAGGTCACAGTGTTCAACCATGCAGCTTCTGGCACCAACATGAAGAAGATTGAAGATGTTGATACATTCTCACAATATTCTGAGCCTTTGTTGCAGCTAATGGCCACAATTCCCCCAAATGAGAAGGTAGTTCTTGTGGGTCACAGCTTTGGGGGGCTGAGCATAGCACTTGCCATGGACAAATTCCCAGAAAAGGTAGCAGTTGGTGTTTTCTTAACAGCTTTTGCTCCAGATATGGAACACCAGCCATCTTATGTTCTGGAAAAGGTATGCTTCTCAGTCTCGAGGTTACTCCTGAAATTTTTCATCAATTTTTTTTTTTTTTTTTTTTTCAATCATGTTTGTTATGAAAGTGCAATAATTGTTGCCCCACAATACATATTATGGAACCAAATTAGGATAAATTACCACTTTGTCCCCAAAAGTGTAATCCACTATCACTTACGTCTCTAAAAGTATCAAAATGTCATATAAATCCCTGAAAATATAATTTTTTTGTCACTTTAATCTTACCATTAAAAAAACTTTCGTTAAAGTTAACATTTGTGTCCACGTAACATGTTATCTACCTACGTAACATTTGTGTCCACGTAACATGTTATCTACCTACGTAAAAGTTGATGGTGCACACAATGACACGTAGCAATTCAGTGCACACATGGCAATTGACAGTGTACAGTTGATGACAGATGACGATCCAATTACTATCATTTTGGTCATTCACTGGACTGCCACATTTACACAATTAGCTGTCAGTATGTATTAAATTGCTACATGTTATCCATGTGTGCACAGTCAACTGTCACATAGGTAGATAACATGTCACGTGGACACAAATGTTAACTTTAACGAAAGTTTTTTGAACGGTAAGATTAAAGTAACAGAAAAATTACACTTTCAGTCACCTATATGACATTTTGATACTTTTAGAAATCTATGTGACAATGAATTACACATTCGGAGATCAAAATGATAGTTCACCCAACTAATTAAAGATACATACATGGGCTGGAGTCCATGAATTAAAAAGGGTCTATCAATAATGCCTTTATAAAAATGTTTAAATCAGATCGCCTTTTTTGAAATCCCAAGTCGTTTTTCTTTTTTAGGAATTTGTCGGTCTAGGTGATTGTGATCATATATCTAATTTTTCTTTCTTTTCAATTCAACTCTATTTTTCTTATCACATTAATTAATTATTTAATACATTTTTTGTTTTTGCCTTTTTTTTCTTTTTTTTATTACTTTTCATACATTCACTCCAGAAACTTTTCTATTTTAATGTTTAACGACTATTCAGCCAAATACCTTAATTTGGCAGCTAGATGGCACAACTTTTCTATTTATAATTTTATTAGCATTTTAATCTGTATAATATACAAGATAAAAATTTATTTTATATAACTAAAATTTATAATAAATAAATATTTTTGAATATATAAATAATATTATAATTAAAAAATTTTAACATATAAATTATATTTTAATTATATTTTAGATTTATAATAAATAATTTATATTGTGATATATACAAAGTTAATTATTTGTAACTATTGATATTTTTTTTAAAAAAGGATAGATTAAAAGAAATAACCGGTTAAGAAAATTAAGTATATAGATAAAGATAAAAAGATGATAGTTTAGGATAGTTTAGGATGGTCGAGATTATTGTGGAAGGTTTAGGAGCGTTTGTCTTGAAAGAGAAATTGAAGGGTTTAAAAAATAAGTTGAAGGTATGGAATAAAGAGGTATTTGGTAATGTACAAGTAAGGATAAAGGAGATTGAAGTGGAAATGAATGCAATTGATTTAAAAGGGGAAAGCCAAAGTTTAAGTGAGGAGGAAATTATGTTGAAGAAAGAATTGCAAGAGATGTTTTGGAGAGTCATGAGGCAACAAGAGTCATTATTAATGCAAAAATCAAGATCAAAGTGGATCAAGGACGGTGATTGCAATTCTAAACATTTTCATAGGGTGGTCAATTGGAGGAGGAGGAAAAATATGTTAAGGGGTTTAAACATTGAGGGTCAATGGGTTGAGGATCCTCCAAAAGTGAAAGAGGAAGTTAAGGTGTTCTTTCAAAATAGATTTAAGGAGGAGAGTTGGATGAGACCAAATTTAGATGGTGTTAATTTTCCAAAAATTCGGAGGGAGGATAATCACTTGTTGACTACTAATTTTGGGGAGGAGGAAGTGAAAATGGCGGTGTGGGAGTGTGACGGTTCAAAAAGTCCGGGGCTGGATGGATTTAATTTCAAGTTCATCAAAACCTTTTGGAGCACCATTAAAGGTGAGTTTTTGCAATTCTTGGCAGAATTCCATGCAAATGGAATTTTCCCTAGAGGTTGTAACCCATCTTTCATCACTTTAATTCCAAAGGTTGAGAATCCACAAAGTCTTGGAGAATTTAGGCCAATATCATTGGTGGGATGTATGTACAAAGTGGTGGCAAAAATTCTAGCAAATAGAATAAAAAAGGTATTGGGGAAAGTGATTGATCAAAGGCAAAGTGCCTTTTTAACTGGAAGAAACCTCCTACATAGTGTTTTGGTGGCAAATGAAGTTGTTGATGAGGCCAAAAGGAGGAGAAAAAAGTGCTTGATTTTTAAAGTGGATTATGAGAAGGCATATGACTCTGTAAATTGGGAATTCTTATTTTACATGCTACAAAGATTGGGTTTCGAGAATAAGTGGGTCAATTGGATTAAGGGGTGCTTGGTGTCAAGTTCGATATCTGTACTAGTCAATGGTAGTCCTACTAGTGAGTTCTATCTACAAAAGGGGCTTCGACAAGGAGATCCTCTTGCACCTTTCTTGTTTACAATTGTAGCGGAGGGTCTTAGTGGATTGATGAGGGAGGCAAGTGCTAAAAACTTGTTTGATGGTTTTGTGGTGGGAAAAGGAAATGTGGAGGTTAATTTACTTCAATATGCGGATGACACGAGTTTTTTTGGAGAAGCTTCAATGAAGAATGTTTTGACCATTAAAAGTATTCTTAGATGCTTTGAGATGGTATCCGGCCTTAAGGTGAACTTCTTCAAGAGTAGATTTGGGGCTATTGGGGTGGAGAATGGATTTGTGGAGAAGTTTGCGGAGTGTTTGAATTGCAAAGTGTTGGAAATACCTTTTATTTATTTGGGCATTCCGATTGGTGCCAACCCAAGAAAGGAAGATACTTGGAGGCCAATTGTGGACAAATTCATGAAGAAACTCTCACATTGGAAGCATAGGCATCTATCATTTGCGGGAAGGGTATGTTTGATTAATTCAGTTTTATCATCACTACCTTTGTTCTTTTTATCATTTTTTAAAATACCGAGAGGGGTTGCTAAGAGGTTAATGAGTATCCAAAGGAGATTCTTATGGGGTTGTGAGGAGGGGGAAAATAAAATTTCTTGGATTAGTTGGGAAGAGGTGTGTGCATCAAAAAGTCATGGGGGTTTGGGCATTAAAGATATTCACTTATTTAATGAAGCACTTATTGGAAAGTGGAGATAGGGACTTTTTTTATCAAAAGGAAGCCTTATGGGTAAGAGTGCTTGAAGATAAGTATGGTGGTTGGAGGGGACTATTAGAAGATGTAGAAAACAATCATGTATCTATTTGGTGGAGAGATGTGAGAAAAGTAAGTGGTAGTATGAGTGAAGACAATTGGTTTGATAAGTTGGTCAAGTGGAAGGTGGGTGATGGAAGACATATTAAGTTTTGGTTAGACAATTGGGGAGGACAAGAGTGTCTTGCACATACTCACCCTAGACTTTACTTGAATTCTCAACAACAAGAGGAGACTCTCGAAAATATGGGAAAATGGGAGAATCATTCTTGGAGGTGGGAGTGCAAATGGAGAAGGAGGTGGTTTGTGTGGGAAGAACAAGATGTAGTACGGCTGGAGGAGTTCTTACAGTCAATTACATTACAAGAAGGGGTGTCGGATAGCTGGATGTGGATGGCAGATAATTCAAGTCAATACTCAGTGAAGTCGGCATACAATTCAATCTTTAGCTTGAGAAGGGGATCACAACATCAACAAATTTATATGTGTCTCTGGAAGATGTGCATACCATCCAAAGCAGCATGCCTCATATGGAAGGTCTTTAAAAATAGGATCCCAACTAAACTGAATTTGAAGAATAGAAATGTACAACTTAGTTTGAATGACTACAGGTGTCCGTTCTGTTTGGAATGCGATGAATCTGTCAATCACATTTTCTTTGGTTGCAGGAAAGTTGAATGGTTGTGGAACCAAGTGTATGGATGGCTTGGCTTAGAAGTGGTTCTACCAAATGATGCATCAATGCATTTTTGGC
The DNA here is from genome assembly GCA_026413185.1 of Pueraria montana var. lobata. NCBI lineage: Eukaryota > Viridiplantae > Streptophyta > Magnoliopsida > Fabales > Fabaceae > Pueraria > Pueraria montana. Next base: position 47,312,296 of record CM048649.1, on the reverse strand, counting down.
AACATTATTGTCCACTGGGAGGTAAGTATGAGAATGAAAAGTGGAAGGTGGTGTGGGTCTCTGTGATTTGGGTAATATGGAAATGGAGGAATAATTGTATTTTTAGGGGACAGACACTTGATCAACAAAGGATGCTGGAGGAAGTGACATTTATGACATGGTCATGGTTGAAAGCTAAAGACAAGTTATTTGACTTTTCATTTATCTTGTGGATGTCATCTCCAGGTGCATGCATATTTAAAGCTTGTGTGGATTTGGTGTGAAGTTAGTGTGAAAGTGTGGTATCGGTATGACAGAGTTAATATTGCTAGCTGGGAAACAAAATGATATGAACTGAATTCATGACAGACTAGTATTGTTTTCAATGGTATAAGTCTACTTATGGCATTGATTAAACATGTTGGCATGAAGGGAACAATATTGGCAGGGTAGTTAAATTCATAAAGGTATGTGTTTCTGTTTTGGTGGTAAATGTCTTGGTGCGTTGGTCGTGATGTGTGGGACGTGGCTTCTGCATTTGGTGCGGCACCATCATGGATGGGTGGGTTTCGTTTAGGGATTAGGAACATTTCTTGTGGTTTGGTAAATATATTGTATTGCACAGTAGTACTGTGAAGACATTGGTGGGAGTACTTTAATTTTTGAAACCATGGTTATCTTTTATTTAGTTAACAAACATAAATAGGATATAACCATGGATATAGTGGGAAGGTTTTTATGTGATAACTTTTGTATTTGGGTTTTGGTACCCCTTGCACCATTAATTAATATATATTTTTTATGTTTGCTGATTAAAAAAAAAAGGATGGTCGAGAAAAGAATAATTTGGACTAGTTGTTAAATTAAATTGAATTTGAAATTAAAATTAACAAGCATATGATGAATGAGAACATTCTTAGGAACTATTATTTAACAAGAATGGTTTTAGAAATTTTTCTTAAACAAGAGTGTTTCTAATAGTTTCTAATAGAAATTTCAAAACATTTGAAATTCCTCTTTTCACGGTTTCACCTACATTTAAGCTATTTATATGATTTATTAATTTATTTATATTTATTATGTATATTTTTTTATAATTTGAATTTTTATGTTTTTAAATGTAAAACAAATTTTAAAAAAAGGATACTAGTTAGATATTTGAATTATATTAATATGCATGGCCATCAATTATATCACTTTCTTTTTAGATAATTCATATGAAAATTATTTAAATTTTAACTAAATGCTTCACTGATGTCACTCAAAATTGTACACTATGAAAACAATAAATAAAATACAAAGTGACAAAATTACCCTCATCTTTACCATTATTATAATTTTGAATAAATTACACTCACGTACACCCCCTATATTTTTAACAAATTGCATTTGAAACTCCTCTGTTATTTAATCCTTTTTTTTTAACAGCCAAAGAAAATATATTATATATGAAAATTAGAGCTTGGGTCTTGTCACAAGATATTACAAAACTCCAAGACTGAGGATAGTACATAAAGCTTGTTATCTGAGATCATCAAGACCGTATTTTTATCCACATCCTACCACATACAGTAGACTTGTAGCTACTATCTATTCAAAGTTGTTTCACACTTTACGAGGCGCAGGCTATTTTGGAGACCTTATAATGTCTCCCATCGTGAAAAACTAATTTTAGTCATAGGATAAGTCTATTTTTTGAAATTGATGTGAGACTATCGTACAATCGCCTACACTAGATTTTTTTTATTTAAAAAAAGGAATCTTTTTTTTGTCTGTTTAAGTTTTTTTTTATAAAAAAAATTATCCTTCTTTTCCGTTGTTGCTTATTGATGTGGGACTACAATACAACTGTTTACACTAGATTTTTTTTATAAAAAAGGGATCGTTCTTCTTCTGTTTAAGTTTCTAGTGATTTTTAACTATTGCAAATTTTTTGGCAAACTAAAACTGTCAGAAATGTTAAAAAAAAATCAAAATCTCGAACACTAGATTTTCTGAAATCACAAAAAATGTTACAAAAATAAACATTTCTGACCACCAAAAAATTTGCAGCCATTAAAAGTCACTAGAAACTTAATTAGGAAATTTTCACACACACAGTTTATGTCTGTCATGTCATCACTTAACAGTTGAAATTAATGTTAGGGACTAAAAACAGAACAAAACAATTTATAATGAACTAAAAATATATCAGAACAGAACAATTTATGATGGACTAAAAATAGTAAAAAAAATTATGAAAGACTAAAAATAAAAATAAAGATAAAATGACGGACAAAAAAATGAGAAGAGAGGCAAAAGCAAAGCAACAACGGAGAAGAATGATCATTTTTTTTTATAAAAAAAAAACTTAAACAGAAAAAAAAATCCCTTTTTTAAAAAAAAAATCTAATATAGACAGTTACACGATAATCCCACATCAATCTCAAAAAATAAACTTATCTTATGACTAAAATTAATTTCCCACAATAAAAGACATTACAAGGTTCCATTATAGCCTGCGTCCACTTTACAATCTATATTCCCCTTCCCCCACATATATTGCGTGATGCATAGTGTTCCCCACATTTATTTACTACTGCTGCATCTCTTTGTTGTGTCAGACCCGTCTATCAGAAGATGTAACTCACTGTAAAGACTTTAGGCACTCTAGAGGTTCCATTGTCCACTCATGCATCGTACCCGCGAAATCCTTCTTTCTAGCCTTAATCCAACTCCAAGCTCTATATTTACACATGTCCGAAACCTTTTCCAAGCAGCTTGTTTTTCCTTCAAACAAAACTTCATTTCTGTGCAGCCAAATAGTCCACAAAATTGCCATCCAAACCACCCTCCAAGCACTTTTCCTATGTTTTCCAGATATAGATCCACTGTGTTGCCAAAAGTGACTAATGGTGTCTCTAGGTAGCACTCTTTGTTCCCTAATCCAAAGATAGCATCTTGTCCACACTTCATGTGAAAAACGGCACTCAAACATCAGTTGTTTCAGTTGCACAGTTACAGAAAACACACAAAGCTGCAGAACCTGGTGGCAATATGTTATTTAACCCTTTAAAAAACTCTTAATTGTTTTTTAGGTATAACACCGTGTACCTCTGTCTCTCTAAACACTGTTGACATTGTTAACCAAAAGGGGGGTCTATGATTATATTCGCACTCCTTTATTTTCTGCAAATTATGCCTGATATTCCTCAATTAATTTTATTACTGGTATTTATATAAATAGATAAATATACTGATATTTTACTTATATAGTTCAATGAGAGGACGTCCCAATTGGCAGAATATTGGCTGGACACTGAATTTTCCCCGTGTGGAAACAAAACATCAATGTTCTTTGGTCCCAGGTTCTTGTCTGACAAGCTCTATCAGCTCTGCTCCGTTGAGGTACGTAATTTTCATGTTATGACTTAACGACAATTACATTCTTGTCTATTATGTGTAAGGACAATTACTAGCTAAAGCCACATGCTGAAAAATCTTGGAAGAATCTCTAAGTCTTCAATAAAAACAAATTAATAAAAGGATTGGATTTTGCAGGACCTTGAATTGGCCAAGACTTTGGCAAGGCCATCGTCATTCTTCATCGAAGATTTGTCTAAGCAAAAGAACTTCTCCAAACAAGGATATGGGTCAGTTCCACGTGTCTATATTGTTTGCCCTGAAGACCTTGGAATTCCATTGAATTACCAACACTGGATGATCCAAAATGCTGGGTTCAATGGCGTTCTAGAGATCAAAGGTGCAGATCACATGCCTATGTTTTGCAAGATACAAGAATTATGTGATTCTCTCCAGCAGATAGCTGCTAAATACCGATGAACCACGTACGAGACACATCAATAAAGTGATGTATTCTTGCAACCACAATAAGACACATATGATGTTGTATTCTTGTTATGTTGGTTGGTGTCATCCACTTAGAATTTTTTTTTTCTAAGTGTTAAATTTATATATATTTCGAGTTGGCAAGTTTCAAATATTCTACGAAGCAATGATGTATCAACATTGAGTGTCAGCACCCAATTTTGTCTGGATAAATACAAATAATTACCAAAAAAAATGGAAAAATAAAAATGACAAAAATTAGGAAAAATCAATTTGTTTTTAAAATGAAGAAAGAGAGATGCAATGCCAAGAAAATAGTTGAAGGAAGAATGGCTTGATGATATTTTTGCCAACAGTTCAAATCTCCCTTCTAGGTGTGATTGCAACTTCACGTAGAGCTATGCCATTTGCTTTGAAGATAGTATTGCAATTTTCATTTTCTAATTGAAAGAGGGGCTGTAGCACCAGGCTGCAGCCACCTACATACTACACACCTACAGCCATAAGTAATGAGCAAAAGCAACTTTTCAGCATGAATAATGGATCTGGTCTCCAAAGGATCAACAAGTTCCCGTTCATTGATTCACACAAACACCACTTTCTTGGTAAATAAAAAATGGAGGGACTGGGATAGCATCGTCTCTCTTGGATTCTTCCTCAACAGATTCACTCACAACACAAAGCCACAAGACATTCTCTCATCTCACGCACAACCCTTTCACCATCTTAACTCATCATTTTTTTTCACACAAGGCACCCGGACACACATCTTCACAGCAACCTCAACTAGCATCATCTTCAAGCACCATCCAAGCCCGTTGAAGAGGAGATGCGCTTACAATGTCACTCAAACCTGCATCAGCTAATTCTAATTCCTCTACCTACTTGCGCTTCTCTTACTCTGTGCTGCTAAGGTCTGTGCATCGTCATGTGGTCTTTTTCTTTTCCCTTTTTTAGCGTTGTGCGTTGTCATGGGGTCTGTACATTGCGGCTCCGCTCTTTTTCACTCATGGTCTGCTCTCCGTTTGTGCATTATGGAGTTTGAGTTTTCATACACTGTATTTACTTGTTTATATTTTACTCGTGATGTTGTGCTTCTATTATTCCTTGATATGTTATGCTTGAAAATGCTAGTTATTTGTTTTGGGTCTACCGATGCTTGACAGTGGTGTTTCAAAGCCCTGCATGTTTCATTCCTACCCCCTACTATCCTTTCTTTCTCTTACGATTTCCTTAGTTTAGTTTTGTCTTGTTATAAGATGTATATAATAATATAATTATAATACTATATGTAGCATGTGATTGTTATACGGTTATTGTACTGTTACTTTTTATTCATCTTTTTTTACATTTTGTTATGCTAAATATTAATTTGAATTAGGTTGTTTTTACGTGTAGAAGCTAGTGAAAAGAATTAAAAAAATCTGAATCAAGTAATAAGAATCTTTTTTTTTTTTTTTCTAAAACTAATCTTTTTTTTTTCGCACCATGAAAATTAAAGTAAAACTACAAGCAAATAAAAACTACATTTATCTAATAATAATAATAATACTTTTGTTCACAAAAATATTTTATAACTATTAGAATCAAGCTTCACAATTTAACTAAAAATTTTAACAAAGAAAGGGTTAATTGGATGTGACATCCTCTTAATTCTAAGATTTTGAGATACAAGTTATGACAACTTGATGTTTCGAAACTCTTCTCTAAAACAAATTGTTAACCCAAAATTAAAGTGCTTCTAGTATAAAAATGGATTGACTTGGGTGTACACCTCTGTCAACTCTTTTTTAAGACGTATGAGTTGTGACAACTCAGAAATCCTAAATCTAAAAATAAAAATAAAAATAAAAATATCAACACGCAAATATTTTCTATCCCAAAGAACTACGTAACTCTGAATTCTCCATTGCACCTGGGGATACGTAGGAGCAGGGGACCACTCCTGTCGAGATAAAAAGATAAAAAAAAATTATAAATAAAAAAGATAAAAATATAATAATAATTCTCTCTTCTCATAATAATAGACTTCTCTTTTAAATAATATTTTCATGCTAATAACAATAAATAAAGTATCCAAAAATATTCTTGTTTTATTTTGAGGGGTAAAATAAATAATTTTAAAGTTATTAAAATTTGCACATTTGATTAGAGGCAACCGTCTTCGAACGGGCGTCGTAGGGTGCTAATACCTTCCCTACGCGTAATCGACTCCCGAACTCATATTTGGTTCCAAAGACCATTCTTTTCTTTAAATGTTTTTTCCAATGTTTTCCTTAATAAATATTGGTGGCGGCTCCTCTGTTTTTTGTACTTTTTTCGCCGTCCCGCCGCGATATTGGTTGCGACATTGAGGACTGTGGGGGCAGCTGCCCCACTAACATTTTAAAGTCTTTAATTTCACGTAATAATTATTGTGTAAGAAGAAAAAATAAGTTTCAAAATAATTATCATTTTAATTTTTAATATTATATTAATTATTATTTTTTACTTATATCCCTTATAATATTAATAATGAGGAACAAAAATTTTAAATGAATTAATAATTGTAAGGTTAATTTTGTAAAGTTGTCACTCTCTTCCATTCATTTATTAGTTTTTCTTAATCTGTGTAAAAAAACTTAAGACGACAAATGTTATGGGACGGATGAAGTATATCTATTACTCCCTCCGTTTCAAAATTCTTGATGTTGAAGGTTAATGCACCAAGCTTAAGAAACATTTAATACTACTCACAAACAATACATTTAGTCTAAAATACCCTCATTTAATATGTATGATGGAAGTAGTTGTAAAAATCTAAGTCATGTTAAATAGGGGTATATGTGAAAGAAAATAATTAATGAGACTTGGAATCGGTAAAAAATCAAAAGTTTTAGAACAAGAATAAGAAGCTAAAACATCAAGAGTTTTAGAATGGATGGAATATATTGTAATGCATGCCCCCATAGATAATATAATATTTTAAAAATAAAAGTTAAATTTTGATAAAATGAAACTTACATACGCTTACGCAATCTATATCTATATAGATATATAAAAGTCAAGTTTTGATAATAAAAAAAAAATGAAACTATAGCAAACGCTTTTACCCTTTTTTACTTTCTACTTGTTGTATGTGGCTATGTGCACTACTGATTTTGTATTTTGTATGTATATTTCCCATTCAAAATTATATAGAACTTTGCCCTACCGTACTATGGACTTGCTTTAGAGGCCTGCTGCTGTAAAGAGAAGGGGCTTTGCTATTTTCACCTTGTTTTTTTTGCTATTCTTACCTAATTTTTTGTTTGGTGTTTACAATTTCTGAATATACTGCTGACGAAAAGGCGTTTGCGTTGAGCAAAATATACTACAGAAACACGTTTCCATTATGTTAATGGATGTAAACTCAATATACAACAGAAATGCATTTTCGTTGTGTATTTTGTTCAATGAAAACACGTTTCCATTGAGTTTTATATTCTTTATCTTTTATATTTATATTTGTTATCTTTTTAGCTTGACAGAAAGTGGTCCTCTACTCTTATATATCAAGTGCAATGGGAAATTAGAGTTACGTTATTTTTTTATAGAAAATATTTGTGTGTTCATATTTTTTTATTGAATTTTATTTTTATTGAATTTAGGATCTCTAAATTGTCATAGCTTAGACATCCTAAGAAATAGAATTGACTAGGTGTACACCTAAGCCAATCCATTAGAGCATTTTATTATTTTTGTGGCAATTTAATCTTAGTTTAATCCTTTTTCTATTTTAGTGAGGAATTTAAAGACACCAAGTTGTCGCTACTTGTGTCTTCAAAACTCGAATATTAAAAAGATGTTATATCTAAAAAAAAGTATTAATGTGAAACTTTCCAGACTAAAAAGCATTGTTTTGAAAATCGGAACGGCCGGTTCAACCAGTTGAATAGGGAACTAGTCTGGTGACCGCTCTATTTATTCCAAAAAATTGGAGCATTTCAGAATCGGTGGGAACTGGTAAAGGACCGGCCCAAAATTGGTGAAAACCGATGTTAAACCGGTGCACAAAACTGGTTTGAACCGGTCATTTTTTTTTTCATTTTTCAATAATTTTTTATTTTTTAATTTAATCTAAAATATTTTTATGATAAATAAAAATACATATTTAAATATTTCACATAGGTATCAATTATTTTGTCAACTATTATTAACTTTTATCTTATAAAACATATAATTTAGTTATTTATATTAATTTATAATTTTTTAGATAATGATTTTTTATAATTTTATATTATTTTATTACTTAAAATATTATATAATATTAAAAAATATAAAATCGGTTTAACTACGATTCAAATATGGTTAGACCATTGAACCTTGAATCAGTGTTTTCACCAGTTCAATCGCCAGTCCGATTTTAAAAACATTGCTATAAAGGAACACAATAAAATGGTGATAAAATAAATAGCCAATAATAGCTCTCGGATTCACGTGAAAAGGAAAAATATTACAGGGAGATGCAACTCAACATTTAAGAAATTAAGGAAAACAAAATAATGAAGAAAAGTAAGAAAAAGGTAGCGAGACAAAAGTAAGACGTACATGTTATATGAGAGTATATATATTGCATTTACTTGAAACGGGAGTCCTTGTGGCTGCAGAGATGATGCCTGTGAATGGGTCACGAGTGAACTTGGCACCACTTTCAATCCAAAATCTTAATGTGTCAGGTTTATGGGTCTATCTACTTATATGTTGTTCAACTTTCTTATTCTTATGTAATGTTAGACTCAACCTTAACACTGGTACACCAATAGCCTGATGCAGTTTGTTTGGATATGGGGCAGCGGTGCTTGTCGGTGGAGATGTGAGTGCTTTGGATGATGGAAACTCACCGATGCATTGCCATGACTTTATAGAGGATCAAATCTTCTTGGCATTTGCATGGTTTATGACTTGTGAGTGAGAGAGAATCTGCGGAAAGAAGAGAGGAGGGCCTGTTGTTGAGAGTGGTTTTTTTTTTTTTTTTTTTTGTGAGTGAATATGTTTTTGAATGAGGAGAGAAAGTGCCATGAAGTAGCTAGTAAAAAAAACTGTGTGAGGTTATTAAGTGTTTTTATGAGTGAATGGTGTTGTGTGAATAGTGGAAGAAAAAAAATTGAACGTGAAGAATTGATCCACTTTTGATGCTGAAAAACCTGCTCAATATTTGACTTGCAGTAGCTGCAACTGTTGACTTGTTGTGACTCTGTGAGGTAAGCTGTGTGAAAGTGAGAAAGTGCAAGTGAGTGACAAAGATAGAAAAAAAGAAATGTCATGAAAGTAGAGTGACCGTGAGAGGAAATGAGAGGGTCCGTTTGAAGTTCCTTAAACTGACCGCAAAATCCCCAGAGAGATTTTACTTCCAAAACACTTTTTCCTTTTCTTGCATGCTAATTTTTTGCTACTGTAAAATAATAGACATCTGACTTTGAAAATTGTTTTTTGTTTTCCTTCTCTTTTTTTATTTCAATATTTATATTTTTTTTTAGTTTTTCATTTATTATATTTTGTAATTTTCATTATTTTTATATCTTTATTTTCTTCTTCTTTTTTTTTTTTTGTCAATTTTGATATTTACTCAGAAAAAAAATTGGGTGTTCATAATTGCCCCTTTACTTAATCTTTACTCAATAATGTGAATAATTGATGTTTTTATATTATTGTAGAAAAATGTAAGTAAAGATCATGAACTCCAATTTTGTTCGAGAATTTGAAACATAAAAACAATGCATATAAATGAAAAATGTAAAAGTAGTAGGTACATGAATCCGGAACATAAACACAAAAGACACAGGGACCCAAAAGCAATGGATGGAGGATCCAAAACATAGAAGCATCTTGTCAAAAAATTTAAAATTGAAAAAAGCATCAACATTTTACCTACATAGTACATAGAATTGATTTAATTAGAACATTTATTACAAAATTATAAAAGTGTCATTGTTTCACATGCTAAATCAATTTTTTAAAGACAATTGTTAATTTGTAGTATTAAAAGCTTTTTTATACTAATAAACTCGTTTGTTAGACAACACGTCGTAAGTCAAGGAATAAATATTTTACTTCACCTTAACAATTCAATTTCACCTAAAACGAAAAGTTATCTTTTCATTATATTTATTTTTCAATAAATTTTTCATGTAAAATATAAGAATGAAATGGAAATATCATTCAAAACTTCTCTAAGCTAACAAGAATGACATTAAATTCTATTCAATTCTCTCTATAACTTTCACTTCATATAATTTCATTCTATTTAATTTAACTTGTTTGATCAAAATTTAGAACATCTAATTTATGGATTATATATAAGTTGAAATATAAATGTGTGTTTGAATTAATTTATTTTAGGCTTAACAGTTAATAGTTATTTATTTAATAATTTTATGAAAATGCTATGAAATAATTTTGAGTGCTTTTGAATTTCTTTTGTTAGTTTCTAATAATTTTCAGTAAAAGAAAAATGTTTCTGTCTATATATATAGCGAGAAGGAATATACAAAGTAACACTACAACCACAAGAAGAAAACGCCACGAGTTCAGAAATTAATTGTGTAGATAAGAAGCATTATGTTCTGGTGCATGGGGCATACCATTGAGCTAGCTTGGTGTTGGTATAAGCTCAAGCCTCGCTTGGAATCTGCTGGCCACAAGGTCACAGTGCTTGACATTGCAGCTTCTGGCATCAGCATGAAGAAAATTGAAGATGTTCATACTTTCTCAGAGTACACTAAGCCTTTGTAGCCATCTTATGTCTTGGAAAAGGTCTGCTTCTAACTCTTGAGGTTACTTCTGAAATTTTTCATCAATTTTCTTAGTTATGCAAGTGCAATTATTGCTGCCCCACAATACAAATGATGGAACTAATTAAATGCATGGGCCGGAGTCCATGAATTGAAAAGGGTCTATCAATAATGTCTTTATAAAAATGTTTAGTATAATTAGTTAATAAGCTAGCTGATACATATAAAATTACATAAAATGATATATTTAATTATTTGAGATAAAAAAGATTTGAGCAAATTACATTGATAATCCCTGAGATTTTGTCGAACTACACAAAATACCTATTTTTTTTATCCTTACAATAACCTCCCTTACAGATGTACACAATGTAATGTTTTTCAAATAACTAGAAAAGGTTTGTGTAGGGATAAAAAAAGCACAGATATTTTGTGTAATTTGATAAAACTTTGGGCGTGTTAATGTAATTTGTTCAAAAGATCGATTTCAAATAAGTTAGTAAAAATAAAAATGAAAAATAGAAATAAAAAAAAAAAAGCTAGTAACTTATAAACTAGTTTCTTTTAAGCTAGTTGAATGTTTATGCAAATAAGCTAGTTTGGATGTTTATGTATTTTATTTTTCTTATCTATATAGTTGTTTTTCTCTTAATCACTTATATCTTTCGTTCGATCATTTTTATATTTTCTACTTTGACAGTTCAATGAGAGGACCCCGTCGGCTGCATGGTTGGACACTGAATTTGCCCCAACTGGAAACAAAACATCAATGTTCTTTGGTCCCAACTCCCAAGTTCTTATCCAATAAGCTCTACCAGCTCTCCTCCGTTGAGGTAATTAAGTACATGTTACGTGTTACCACATTGTCTTAGTTGTCTATTTCTAGCCAAAGTAATAGTATGTTGGAAAGTCTATCTTCGAAGTTTCAAGTCTTTAATAAAAACAAATTAACTAATACGGATTGGATTTTGCAGGACATTGAATTGGCAAAGACTTTAGTAAGGCCATCGTTACTCTTCGTCCAAGACTTGTGTATGCAAAAGAACTTGTCCAAAGAGGGATATGGGTCAGTTCCACGTGCCTATATTGTTTGCACTGACCTTATAATTACATTGGAATATCAGCTCTGGATGATTCAAAATGCTGGGATCAATGACGTTGTAGAGATCAAAGGCGCAGATCATATGCCTATGTTTTGCAAGCCACAAGAATTATGTGATTCTCTCCTGCAGATAGCTGCCAAATACCTATGAACCACACGAGACACGTCAATAAAGTGATATTCTAGATTCTTTTGTGGTTAAGTACAAACTGCATATTTGAACCAGAACGTAAGATGTTACTAGTCGTTCTTAATTATTGTTTCCTACAACAGAGATGAGAGAGAGAGAATGTGGGGGGGTAGTGAGAGAGAAAGAGAGAGAAAGGGAAATCCAAAGCTCCGGAGGAGGTAGGACTGTCAAGGAGGAGAAACGAAGACCGGAGGGACATCTTTACCTTTTTTTTCTCACGGTTTTCGGAGAATTTCAACGAGTTTGATCTTTGGAAGATCTTCATGAAATGGGGAAAGGTGTAGGTAGGAGGTGATCATTGCAAAAAGAAGAGATAGGAGAGGAAACCGACTTGGTTTTGTTCGTTTTTTGGGCGTGCAGAATGAATACTGACTTGAAAATCAACTATACCAGATCTATATAGGAAAGGTGAAAATGTTTGTCAATATACCTAAATACAAAAAGGGGGTGAAGAGGATGGGGTGGGAAAACAGGTTTAACTCGGTGAGTAAGGAGGAGGTGCCAAACAACATATGGGAAAATAGGGGTGATGAACATATACGACAAAGTTCAAGAAATCTTTCACCCAGGTAGTGAAGGATACGCACCACAATCGAAATCAGAGGTGGCAGGTAAAGAAGAACACCACAGAGGGGCTGGGCGGTGGAGGTGGAAGAGTCCCAACGGAGATCTGGTGTAGCAATTGGAATTATTAGTCCAGTGGTCAATATTTTGGAGGAGCCAGGGGTTATTGTCCAGACGGATGAGCCAGGCGTTACGAATAAACTTTTTTTAATCCGTGGAAAACTAAATTTATATATAAAAAAAATAATGTATAAAAATTTAGATAATTCATGAAATAAACGTTAAGAAAGGTTCATTAAAGAATTGTGCATGTTGATTAATTTTTTATTAGACTATAGAGGATACACAAAATTTTAGGAGCATTTCTTGAAAATGCAAACACTTATTTGGAAAAATAATAAAAATCAATGAGACAAAAATATATTTTATAGTACTGTTATTGAACTAAATTTCAACAAAATAATTTTAAAATTTTCTTTCTTTTATGTTGTTTTCAACTAGTGAAATTTTATATACATAAGGAGGAAAATAAATTTTACAAATATAGAAATATGGCAAGAAACATAAATATTTAACCAATCCAAAAAGACAAAGCCGAAGACCTGCAAGACTTGATACAAAAGCTGTGAAAACGACCTTATTCACGTTTTGGCATTTTGGGAAGACTTGACTTAAAAATAATGCAAAAAATTAAGTCATTGTTTTCTGCTTGAATTGTTTTATCATTTTCATTCAACTTATCTATTGTGGGTCATTCATATAATTTTTTTTCTCTTATCTCAATACTAGATGCACAGAGAATTAATATGTTCTTACCCTAACTTATATATTTTGAATATTCCAACGAAATTAGCTAGCTAATTTGGCTTTTAAAATCTCGATTTTATTTCTTAAAATTAATGTTAAACTATAAAAGTATAAATTTTTTATTTTATTAAATAAAAATTAGTCATTAATTTTATTTCTTTCTCAATATTATCCTTAATATCAACTTTAAGATTTATGTTAACAAATTCAATTATTATTATAGAAAATGTTCATAAGAGATAAAATGTTTACTTCCGGTTGGAGCATTGCCGACAAGAGAATCTCCTCTATCCAAATCCTACTAACAATTACTCCACGCGTCTTATTTTGTTTGATGTTTCAGAAAAAAAAAATCTATATAAAAAAATTTAAGACCACACCTATTGTAGGACAAAAAAAAAGTAAGGTATAAAAATTTAGATAATTCATGAAATAAACGTTAAGAAAGGTTCATTAAAGAATTGTGCATGTTGATTGATTTTTGACTAGACTCTAGAGGTTACACAACATTTTAGGAGCATTTCTTGGAAATGCAAACACTTATTTGGAAAAATAATAAAAATCAATGAGACAAAAATATATTTTATACTACCTCTTGTTCTAATTATAAGCAACAAAGTAATTTTTTTTTGTCCTAATTATAAGCAACAATCACTAGTTTTTAAAGTAAATTTCTTTTGTACCCTTACTTTATTATTTACTCTATTTCCTATACATTATGACAACCACTTAATGTAAAGGGTGTTTTTCGCATAAAAATTGAACTTTTGGCGGAATTAATTAAAAAAAATTATAATAATTATTTTCCTTAGTATTGACGATTTGTCTTATGTTACTTATAATTAGGACTAGAGGTAGTACTACTGTTATTGAACTAAATTTCAACAAAATAATTTTAAAATTTTCTGTCTTTTATGTTGTTTTCAACTAGTGAAATTTTATATACATAAGGAGGAAAATAAAATTTACAAATATAGAAATATGGCAAGACACATAAATATTTAACCAATCCAAAAAGACAAAGCCGAAGACCTACAAGACTTGATACAAAAGCTGTGAAAACGTCCTTATTCACGTTCTGGCATTTTGCGAAGACTTGACTTAAAAATAATGCAAAAAATTAAGTCCTTGTTTTCTGCCTGCATTGTTTTATCATTTTCATTCAACTTACCTATTGTGGGTCATTCATATATATATATTTTCTCTTATCTCAATACTAGATGCACAGAGAATTAATATGTTCTTACCCTAACTTATATATTTTGAATATTCCAACGAAATTAGCTAGCTAATTTGGCTTTTAAAATCTCGATTTTATTTCTTAAAATTAATGTTAAACTATAAAAGTATAAATTTTTTATTTTATTAAATAAAAATTAGTCATTAATTTTATTTCTTTCTCAATATTACCCTTAATATTAACTTTAAGATTTATGTTAACAAATTCGATTAAATATTTATTATAGAAATGTTCATAAGAGATAAAATGTTTATTTCCGGTTGGAGCATTGCTAACAAGAGAATCATCTCTATCCAAATCCTACAAACAATTACTCCACGCATCTCATTTTGTTTGACGTTTCAGTAAAAAAAAAATCTATATAAAAAATTTAAGACCACACTTTTTGTAGGACAAAAAAAAAGTAATGTATAAAAATTTAAATAATTCATGAAATAAACGTTAAGAAAGGTTCATTAAAGAATTGTGCATGTTGATTGATTTTTTACTGGACTCTAGAGGATACACACAATTTTAGGAGCATTCTTGGAAATGCAAACACTTATTTGGAAAAATAATAAAAATCAATGAGACAAAAATATACTACTTCTGGTTCTAATTATAACTAACATAGGATAAATCATCAATACCAAGAAAAATAATTATTACTGTTTTTTTTAATTAATTCTGCCAAAAGTTCAATTTTTATTCCAAAAACACCCTTTACTTTAAGTGGTTGTCATAATGCATAGGGAATAGAGTAAACAATAAAGTAAGGATACAAAAGAAATTTATTTTAAAAACTAGTGATTGTTGCTTATAATTATGACCAAAGAAAAAGTTACTTTGTTGCTTATAATTTGGACCAGAGGTAGTATTTTATAGTATTGTTATTGAACTAAATTTTAACAAAATAATTTTAAAATTTTCTTTCTTTTGTTATTTTCAACTAGTGAAATTTTATATACATAAGGAGGAAAATAAATTTTACAAATATAGAAATATGGCAAGAAACATAAATATTTAACCAATCCAAAATGACAAAGCTGAAGACCTGCAAGACTTGATACAAAAGCTGTGAAAACGTCCTTATTCACGTTCTGGCATTTTGCGAAGAATTGACTTAAAAATAATGCAAAAAATTAAGTCCTTGTTGTCTGCCTACATTGTTTTATCATTTTCATTCAACTTACCTATTGTGGGTCATTCATATAATTTTTTTTTTCTCTTATCTCAATACTAGACGCACAGAGAATTAATATGTTCTTACCCTAACTTATATATTTTGAATATTCCAACGAAATTAGCTAGCTAATTTGACTTTTAAAAACTTGATTTTATTTCTTAAAATTAATGTTAAACTATAAAAGTATAAATTTTTTATTTTATTAAATAAAAATTAGTCATTAATTTTATTTCTTTCTCAATATTATCCTTAATATCAACTTTAAGATTTATGTTAACAAATTCGATTAAATATTTATTTATTATAGAAAATGTTCATAAGAGATAAAATGTTTACTTCCGGTTGGAGCATCGCCAACAAGAGAATCATCTCTATCCAAATCCTACTAACAATTACTCCATGCATCTCATTTTGTTTGATGTTTCAGAAAAAAAAAATCTATATAAAAAAATTTAAGACCACACTTATTGTTGGACAAAAAAAAAGTAATTAATGTATAAAAATTTAGATAATTCATGAAATAAACATTAATAAAGGTTCATTAAAGACTTGTGCATGTTGCTTGTCGACTAAACTTTAGAGGATACACACAATTTCAGGAGCATTTCTTGAAAATGCAAACACTTATTTGGGAAAACAATAAAAATCAATGAGACAAAAATATATTTTATAGTACTGTTCTTGAACTAAATTTCAACAAAATAATTTTAAAATTTTTCTTTCTTTTATGTTGTTTTCAACTAGTGAAAATTTATATACATAACGAGGAAAATAAATTTTACAAATATAGAAATATGGCAAGGAACATAAATATTTAACCAATCCAAAAAGACAAAGCCGAAGACCTGCAAGACTTGATACAAAAGCTGTGAAAACGTCCTTATTCACGTTCTGGCATTTTGGGAAGACTTGACTTGCAAATAATGCAAAAAATTAAGTCATTGTTTTCTGCTTGAATTGTTTTATCATTTTCATTCAACTTACCTATTGTGGGTCATTCATATAATTTTTTTTTTCTCTTATCTCAATACTAGATGCACAGAGAATTAATAAGTTCTTACCCTAACTTATATATTTTGAGTATTCCAACGAAATTAGCTAGCTAATTTGGCTTTTAAAATCTCGATTTTATTTCTTAAAATTAATGTTAAACTATAAAAGTATAAAAATTTTATTTTATTAAATAAAAATTAGTCATTAATTTTATTTCTTTCTCAATATTATCCTTAATATCAACTTTAAGATTTATGTTAACAAATTCAATTATTATTATAGAAAATGTTCATAAGAGATAAAATGTTTACTTCCGGTTGGAGCATTGCCGACAAGAGAATCATCTCTGTCCAAATCCTACTAACAATTACTCCACGCGTCTCATTTTGTTTGATGTTTCAGAAAAAAAAATCTATATAAAAAAATTTAAGACCACACCTATTGTAGGACAAAAAAAAAGTAAGGTACAAAATTTTAGATAATTCATGAAATAAACATTAAGAAAGGTTCATTAAAGAATTGTGCATGTTGATTGATTTTTGACTAGACTCTAGAGGATACACAACATTTTAGGAGCATTTCTTGGAAATGCAAACACTTATTTGAAAAAATAATAAAAATCAATGAGACAAAAATATATTTTATACTATCTCTGGTCTTAATTATAAGCAACAAAGTAACTTTTTCTTTAGTACTAATTATATGCAACAATCACTAATTTTTAAAGTAAATTTCTTTTGTATCCTTACTTTATTATTTACTCTATTTCCTATGCATTATGACAACCACTTAAAGTAAAGGGTGTTTTCGCATAAAAATTAAAATTTTGGCAGAGTTAATTAAAAAAAAACTGTAATAATTATTTTTCTTAGTATTGATAATTTGTCCTATGTTGCTTATAATTAGGACAAGAGGTAGTAGTACTGTTATTGAACTAAATTTCAACAAAATAATTTTAAAATTTTCTTTCTTTTATGTTGTTTTCAACTAGTGAAATTTTATATACATAAGGAGGAAAATGAAATTTACAAATATAGAAATATGGCAAGAAACATAAATATTTAACCAATCCAAAAAGACAAAGCCGAAGACCTGCAAGACTTGATACAAAAGCTGTGAAAACGTCCTTATTCACGTTCTAGTGTTTTGCGAAGACTTGACTTAAAAATAATGCAAAAAATTAAGTCCTTGTTTTCTGCCTGCATTGTTTTATCATTTTCATTCAACTTACCTATTGTGGGTCATTCATATAATTTTTTTTCTTTCTCTTATCTCAATACTAGACGCACAGAGAATTAATAAGTTCTTACCCTAACTTATATATTTTGAGTATTCCAACGAAATTAGCTAGCTAATTTGGCTTTTAAAAACTCGATTTTATTTCTTAAAATTAATGTTAAACTATAAAAGTATAAATTTTTTCTTTTATTAAATAAAAATTAGTCATTAATTTTATTTCTTTCTCAATATTATCCTTAATATCAACTTTAAGATTTTTGTTAACAAATTCGATTAAATATTTATTTATTATAGAAAATGTTCATAAGAGATAAAATGTTTACTTCCGGTTGGATCATTGCCAACAAGAGAATCATCTCTATCCAAATCCTACTAATTAACAATTACTCCATGCGTCTCATTTTGTTTGATGTTTCAGAAAAAAAAAATCTATATAAAAAAATTTAAGACCACACTTATTGTTGGACAAAAAAAAAGTAATGTATAAAAATTTAGATAATTCATGAAATAAACATTAATAAAGGTTCATTAAAGACTTGTGCATGTTGCTTGTCGACTAAACTTTAGAGGATACACACAATTTCAGGAGCATTTCTTGAAAATGCAAACACTTATTTGGGAAAACAATAAAAATCAATGAGACAAAAATATATTTTATAGTAGTTATATTGGGTCACAGCTTTGGGGGGCTGAGCATAGCACTTGCAATGGAGAAATTCCCAGAAAAGGTAGCAGTTGGTGTTTTCTTAACAGCTTTTGCTCCAGACATTGAACACCACCCATCTTATGTCTTGGAAAAGGTATGCTAGCTTCTTAACAATCTTGAGGATACGTCTTAAAATTTCGTCAATTTTTCTTAATTAATTAGGCAAGTGCAGTTGCTGCTGAAGTCCATGAAAAGAGTGACTAGCTATCAATACCTTTCTAAAAATGTTTTAAATTTTCAATCATATATATCGCATTTTTTGGCATCCTACGTCTACACTTTCCTTTTACACGAAAAAAGTAGGAGATAGATAAATTTTGAATTAACTTCTCTGACTTTTTGCCATGAAAAAGCAAGTATAGAGTACGTGTACGTAAAGGAAAATATTTAAGATATAATTATTTTCTTTTCTATCTTATTTTTTATTTTTTAATGACATTACTAGTACTATATTACATTTTCTCTCTTTTTTTTTCTTTTTTTTTCAACCCACATCTATGTCAAAAATGAGGAGGACCTTTATCATTAGCTTAGTGTAGTGCAAAACAAATGTGATCGTGATTAAACATTTACCTTTTATAAAGACTATTCAGTCAAATGGATTTCCTTCATAGCTAGACCTAGACGGGTTAACTTTTCTATTTATAATTATATCATATTTATGTTGATAAATAATTTTTTTTATTATATATCTAAATGTTTATACTTAAATATTAGAATATATTTTAAGTTTAATACATCATTAGGTTTTTTAAATTTTTGAAAATTTTTAATCAAGATCCTAAACTAAAAAAAATAATTGAATTCTTGTTATTTTTTTACGAATTTAGGCCACCAAAAACTAATTCTAGGAACTCAATTGCAAGAATGATAGAAGCCTAAAGTCCCAATTACAATTTATCTTTGAGACCTAAATAAAAATTCTAAAAAAAAATCGGGGACCTACATTTTATTTATCATTATTTTTTATATCTAAGTCATCATTATTTATTTATTTTTCATTTTTTAAAATTACTAATTTTTTACAGATTTTTATTTTACATTAAATTATTTTCCATTTCTCAAATATAAATTTAATTATTTTTATATTTTTATTAGGATTTCTTTTTTCACTTAAACTTTCAGTTATCTGTACTTTTAAATTTTTTGAACAATTTCTCTTTTTTATTTTTTACATAAACTTAAACTATTTACATTAATTATGTCTATTTTTTTTATAATCTGTAATATATTTTATATTTTATAAGTTTTGAATTGAAAAAAAAAAGAACTTTTATGATATATATATATATATATATATATATATATATATATATAAACTTTATCAAAGATAATTAATATGACAATTCTTTAAATTTTAACTATCATTTAACTATCAAATGATTCACTCATGTCCTTCTAAGATAGACACTAATATGTAAACTTTTGTGAATTTATACACATGAAACACTTCACATCTTATTCATTGCCGAAAAAAAGCAGTAAGAGTGATGAGAACACCAATAAATAGACAGAAATTTACTTACTTGTGAAAAACATGATTAAGAGTGATGAGAATTGCTTGTGCGTTGCACAACCTTCAGAAATCCAAAAGCCAAGTCTTCCTTTGCCTGATCACACGCTCCACATTCTAGAGTTCTTAATGGGGCAAATCCTAGTAAGCAGTTGAATGAAGTAATGGCAAAGGGGACCTAGCCTCTCTATTTATTAACCTTAGGCACCTCCCATTATGGGCCTAGTGGTTCAGCCCATACTATTTTCCACACTAATCAGAATTAGGTGTTCAAAGCCCGTAAAAATTAATCATATTATTAGTGGGCTTAAGTATCATCAAATGGATCATAACATTAGCCTGTTTTTGGCAAAACAAAATATTACAATTAATTGCAGCCCACATAAATTCATAGGAAAATTCTAACAATAATTCCTCAGCAATTGATTGGATATTTTCTAGATATGAAGCAACAATAAATGATCCCTTGGTGATGGAGTTCAATCGTTCCTTGAGTGACATTAATTATGGGTGAACGAGAGTGGGTGGCAAAGGCATATTCTAAGGCTAGCTATAAGCATCATCGGACATTGGGGCAGTGAACATAACTACACGAGCTTCAGCATCACACGAACCAAGTAGTGCAATGTAGAGGTATTTGTCTTGAAGAATCAAGAAATTAAAGGCTGGATTGGAAGACACACCAAATTCAGTAGTAATTTTGGCAGCAAGACAAAGGGTTGTGCTAGTAACATAGCCATCAAGATCATGAGCTACAAGGAGAAATAGCTTGTTAAGCACGAGGCTTTTAAACTGATACCATATAGGAAAACAAAGTGTATATATTTCCATATTGTAAATGGTGAACACAAGGTGCAATATATATAGTTGCATATGCAACAAAGCGAAAACAGAGGAGCCTATACATATGCTAGAATTTCAAATTATGGTTACAACTATGCTCCTAATATCATGGAGAGAGTTGTTGATAGTCCTTAGTAACTACCCGTTACCTGCATGTGCCAATTTTGCATACTTTTAGTAAGCATAATAAAGCTCTTATCTTATTTTTCCTTTCCTTTTGAACCTTGTTTTAGCATATTTTAATTTACTTTTTATTATTTTACAAGATTTAGCTAACTATACATATTTTTTTATAAACGTCTAACTTTTGTTAACCCTTAGTGTGTAGGAATTGGAGGAAGAATGTTGAAAGCTTTTTGGAGATCATGAGAAAGCATTTGGAAGTTATTTTGGAATTGAAGAAAGTTAAGGCTAGCTTAGCCAGGGCCTTTGGAGGAAAATTTTGTCTTCAAGCTAGCTAAGCGAGCTAGAGAATTAGCTTAGCGAGCTCGCTGATAGAGTGCAACCAAATTTTGCACATAGCTATCTAGCTTAGCGAGCTTACTCCATGGCTTAGCGAAGGCGTGTAAAAATTTACTTTTTGGTTGTGTGAAATTAGATGTTATAAAAGGGCCCAAGTGTCATAAATGAAGGGTCTTCAATTTTTGGAGACCAGCAATTCCACCACAGTGAAGAGAAACTCTCCCATGCCTCCATTCGTCTTCTTCTTCATTTCTTCTTGTATTTTGATGCTACACATGACAATGAGTAGCTAAATCCTCCATTGTTGGGGTTAGATGTAACTAAACTACACTCTCTTGTATATTTCTTTATATATATATATCATCTACTTTGTTCTTCAATGTTGGTGTTTTATTTTTGTGCTTCATGCTTGTTGTGACTTGATCACCCATTACATAATTTGTGACTTGAAAGTGATTGGAAAATGCTTTTGTGGTCTTGAACTGAGATAAAACACCCAATGAACCATGTATCTAGGAATGGGTCTTGGTTTATTGGTCATCTTATGATCATTGAGCTTAAAGCAAGCTATTTTGTTAAGTTATCAAGGGATTGAAGCTTAACAATGGAGTTTAGGATCCTTTCACCTAAGGGATTAGGGTTAGGTGATTTTCCATAATTGATGTCAATATTGAAGTGCCAAAATATGCTTGTAACGTGTTTTGAAAAAGAGTGATGTTTAGTGAAGTCTAACCCCAACAATTCCATCTTATTTGCAAAACCTATCTTTTTCCGCATCTTGTCGCATTATAAAAATCCAAAAATAGTTTCAAAGTTTGTTTATTTGCTTTATTTCCTTTGTTACAACTGAAATCTCATTTCCATCCATTTATCATAGTATTTGTTAAGCCTAGTTAGTATAAATTTGTGAAATTTGCCAAGTATTACATGAGTCCTTTGGGAGAACGATACTTATATACTTATCGATTACGACTGACAACTTGGTACGTTTGCCAATGAGTCAACACCTGCCCCACCGAATAAATATTTGTCTTGTACCCTTTGTCTTGTACTCGGTGGCTACCTGTTATAAGTGGATACCTTCGGACTTTTTTTAATATTTGCGAGTATAAGCAAGTATTCATGGATATTTATTAAAAAATAAAAATTGTTTAAAAAAATTTTAAAATACAATTTAATTGTAATTTTTATTTATTCTAACATTTCTTCAAAAAAATAGTTCAAAGGTTAAAATTAAAATTATTCAAATATTTTCAATTTAAAAACTAAATGTAAATTTAAAATGCTTCACTCTAATAAGTCCAAACAAAAGTTAATAAACTAAAATAATTCAATCTCATAAGTTCAAACAAAAGTTAGTAAAGTACAATACTTCAATATCACAAGTCTAAAAAAAAACTTAAACAATGACATTTGAGTAATTTTATTATAATAGGTACCTATGGGGTGGGTACCTAGATACCTGTCATTGCCTTGTTTATTTACAGGAAGTGGATTTATCCATTTAAATTATCCGCATATATCCTTTTACGTATTCATCTTCTATCTATTACAAATTTTATCCGCGGGTACGTACATTTTTGCCATCCTAGCTACTTATGACTCATCATGTACAATTATATTATATGTAATTGAAAATTTGTTTAGAGGAGCTTATGCTAGGAATATACTCTCTAACACACTTTTTTAACACATTATCTCTCATTAGTTGAAATTTATTGAAAACTAAAAAATTAGGAGATAGGTTCATTAAATCAAGGACTTACAAAAGTTTGTAATTTTTAATAAATTTTAACCAATAAAAAAGATTATGTTTAAAAAAGTGTATTAGAGAGTATACTTCTTTCCTTTCTCTATTTTTTAAGTAGACATAATGTATGATTGGCTCTTAAACGAATAGTTGACATATGAGTAATATAAAAAGTTCATTTATCGCTAAAATGATTTTACACGTGTTAGGCCCTCCTTGGGGCATGTATGGAGGTGTGACGGCACAAGGCTTATGGCTAAATGGGGCCCAAAAAATTAAAAGATTGTGCAATATATCAAAATTATAGAAAAAATTATTGCATAAATTTGTTATATATCAATGTAAAAATACTCAGTTTTTACATTAGTTGTGACTATAACATAAAGAGTCATCTTTTTACATTAATTCTCATCTCAATCTATGTAGAAAATGATTTTTTACATTTGACTATAATAACAACTGATATAAAAAGTCTATTTAACAAAAAAATAAAAACAATAATAAACTACATTGCATCATGTAATATACAATATTTCAATTTGAAAATTACATGCATGTGTACAAAATGTAAAACAATTTCATTTCATTATTTATATAAATAACACATCTCGTTAAATATCAAAATACAAGTGTAATTTCCTTAGTACAATGATTATACTAAATAATAAATATATACAATAATTCTATTGTCAGTATAATTTTCACTCCATATAATTTCATTCCATTTAATTAAACCTGTTTGATCAAAATTCAGAAGATGAAATATGCGAACTATATAAGCTAAAATATGAGTGTGTCATTCAATTAAATTATTTTAAGCTTAGCAATAATTTATTTAATAATTTTATTTTATGATAAATTGTTATGAAATTTACTCCTATTAGTGTATTTGTATTTCAGCCGAAAGTTTCTAAATCGTGATTTGTCCAAACACGTAGTTTGATATTCAAAGCCAATTAAACCGACTTTTTGTCAATAAAGACGACAAACCCAACCCATTTAGCTGTCTATATATAGCGAGAATTCGAAGGAATGCAAAGTAATTATAACTACAAGTATACAATCCTCAAAAGAAAACAACATCATAGGCTCCGCTCAGAAAATTGTATAGATAGGATGCATTATGTTTTGGTGCATGGGTCTTGCCATGGAGCTTGGTGTTGGTATAAGCTCAAGCCACGATTGGAATCTGCAGGCCACAAGGTCACAGTGCTTGACCTTGAAGCTTCTGGCATCAACATGAAGAAAATTGAAGATGTTGACACCTTCTCACAGTACACTGAGCCTTTGTTGCAGCTATTGGCCACAATTCACCCAAATGAGAAGGTAGTTATAGTAGGTCACAGCTTTGGGGGGCTGAGCATAGCACTTGCCATGGAGAAATTCCCAGAAAAGGTAGCAGTTGGTGTTTTCTTAACAGCTTTTGCTCCAGACATTGAACACCACCCATCTTATGTCTTGGAAAAGGTTTGCTTCTTAACAATCTTGAGGATACGTCTTAAAATTTCATCAATTTTCTTAATTAATTAGGCAAATGCAGTTGCTGCATGCTGAAGTCCTCTTTCTGAAGCATCAAAACAAAAGTTGCTGCTGAAAATGTTTTAAATTTTCAATCATATATATCGCATTTTTTGGCATCCTACGTCTACACTTTCCTTTTACGAAAAAAGTAGGAGATAGATATATTTTGAAGGAAAATATTTGATAGATATCCAATGTGTTGTCCAATATTTAAGAGAAAGAGAAAAAAGAGAAAAAAATATAACTATGATAGAATTTATGATATGATAGGAAGAGAAAAATAAAAAACAATAAAAAATGTTGATAGGATATTTAAAATAAAAAATGATTCATGTATCATTACTCTATTTTGATTCAGGCCGCCATAAACTAACTCTAGGATTCAATTGCAAGAATGATAGAAGATCAAAGACCTAATTACAATTATTTTTAGCTTAGAGACCTAATTAAAAATTATAAAAAAAAATTCAGGGACCTACTCATGTATTAAACCTATATTTTATTTATTAATATTTTTTTTATATCTAAGTCATTTTTTTTTTTGAATGGCAAAAGGATATCTAAGTCATCATTATTTAATATTTAATTTTATATTCAGAGACCTTTTGTTTAAATATTCAGGGACCTTTTATACCTATATTCAGGGACCTCTTGTTTAAATATGTTTTTAGTCATTGCAATTTAGTGTTTTTTTGCTTTTCGTCCTTACAAATTTTTGTTTTTCATTTTAGCCCTTGCAAATTATATTTGTTTTATTTTTCGTTCTTAAAGTAGTTTAGATAGTGCTTTGAACAGTCAAAAAGTGTTATCTAAACCGCTTTAATGACCAAAAACAACACAAACATAATTTGTAAGGACCAAAACAAAAAAAAAATATTTTGCAAGGACGAAAAGCAAAAAAGCCTTAAATTGCAAGGACTAAAAAATTTTAAAATTACTAATTATTTACCAATTTTTATTTTACATTAATTTCTTTTCCCTTCCTCAAATAAAAATATAATATATTTAATATTTTATAATCTGAAATATATTTTATATTTTATAAGTTTTACTTAATTGAAAAAAAAGACCTTTTTTATGATAATAATAATAATAATAATAATAATAATTAATATGACAATTCTTTAGATTTAACTATCAAATGATTCACTCATGTCCTTAAAAAATAGACACCAATATATAAACTTTTGTGAATTTATACACATGAAACACTTCACATCTTATTCATAGCCGAATAAAAGCAATAAGAAAATTACACTAACGACCTTCACCATTATATTTTCTACTTTGACAGTTGATTGAGATGACCCCGTCGGCTGCGTGGTTGGACACTGAATTTGCCCCAACTGGAAACAAAACATTAATGCTCTTTGGTCCCAAGTTGTTGTCCAATACCCTCTACCAGCTCTCCCCCGTTGAGGTAATTACAATAATATTTTCTATTTCTATCTATCTCCCTCACATCATTTATTTATATCTCATGTTTTTATCTTTTCTTTTTAATTATAAAATTTGTTGTATAATTTATCGTTCAGGTAATATTTCTATAAAGTAATATACTGAAAAGAAAATTCATTGAGGTTTCAAGTCTTCAATAAAAATAAATTAATACGGATTGAATTTTGCAGGACCTTGAATTGGCCAAGACTTTAGTAAGGCGATCATCATTCTTCATTGAAGACTTGTCTAAGCAAAAGAACTTGTCCAAAGAGGGATATGGGTCAGTTCCACGTGCCTATATTGTTTGCACTAAGGACCTTGCAATTCCATTGGAATATCAGCTTTGGATGATCCAAAATGCTGGCTTCAATGATGTTGTAGAGATCAAAGGTTCAGATCACATGGCTATGCTTAGCAAGCCACAAGAACTATTCGATTCCCTCCAACATATAGCAACTAAATATACATAAATTCATGAAGCAGTATTTAGTTTTATTTGTTGTGTTTGAATTTGACTTGTTTTAGAAATATAAGCTCTCGTTTGAAACAACGAGACAAATCAATAAAGCGATAAGATAGCAACTTCTGTGACTTTTCCAATACATATAAAAGTTACTATATATGAAATTGTATTAGTTCTTGTCAATTCATGTTGATGAATAGCGGAAACATATCAAATAAATATAGGTTTCGTTGTTATTAAATGAAATTATTCTAAATTCATAGTTGAGTGCAATAAGTGGTAAGTAATTTTCAAGCCAGAATTGATCCACTATGTAAAAATCTTGACAATAATAATAAAAAAAAACCTAAAACATTAATTTAACCATTGAACTATAAGCATGCAATTTAACCCAAAGCACATATACAAAGTTTTATGAAAATAAGCAATTCCACCTGGAAAGTTGTGTATAGGGTTACTATTCTGCTTCAAGTACCAAAAACAAACAGATAACAAATGGCCTGAAAATTTTCAAGGGAGATTTTTTTTAAAAAAAAAAGTATTATCAAAAAATTAACTTTAACAAGAAAATATTATTATCATATTTAAAAGTAATTACACTTTATAATACTCAAAAATAATTTACTATAAAAAATTACTCAAAAACAATTTTAAAAGTGATCTAAAATCAATTTGTTACAAATAATTTTTCTTTATCTCTTAGACCCATATGTAAGACAACTTTCTGATCACAATTGGGTCATAGGCACAGGCCCAACTTATAATAGAAATGCGACAACCCAATAGCCCAACACAACTTAGAAGCTCTACTTATTTTCTTTAAATCCTTTAATTATAAAATCCATTTTAACACTCATATACCCTTTCCCAAAATATTTATCTTTTAACATAATTATATGAAAACAATCTTCACCTTTATTATACATAATAAATAGGAAAATAAATATTGGGGTGTTACAACTACCACGAAAGTATGTATCAATTTTATTAGATAAACATTAGGTAAGACAATTAATCATCTAGGAAATAATTGTGCGAACCCCGAATCTCACAAGCTTTATTATAATTAATCTTATCAATTTAAAATATTTGTTTTATCATCAATTAAATTTTAATCACTAAAATCTGCAAATTTTCTCAATCTTCTCTCTTTGTTTAATCTTAATCAAATTGTTATATAATTGCTAAAATAAACACGCGTAGTCCCTGTAAAAGAACGATATTTATTACTCGAAAATATTGTAAACTTGTAGGATCGCATCAAGGAGATTATTAGAACCAAGATGGTTGAGACTCTTTTAATATTAACAAACAAAGTATGAGACAATTGATCTAAGTGTTTCGTCTTATTTACAAAAATCATCCTATGCACAACGATTTATGAAGAATGAAGACTCGCATATCAAGGAATTCTATGTGAAAAGATTACTTGAAGCATTTATTATGCAAATGTATGAAAGAAACTTCACCAAAATTATCCTAATTAGAAGAATCATGCAGAAGAAAGAGCCCACCAACTCCTGTTCCTCAAGAGACATGAAAAAAAGAGAAAAGCTAAAAAGACAAGACAATGCTTCAATAAAAGTAGCATGTATATATGTTTCAAAAAGGAACAAAAGTCTAATACTTAGTACAACATGATGACCAAAATGTTAGATAACCAGAGTGGTTTAACACTTCACATGCGACTTGGTAAAATGCAATTATTGTTACACCAAATGCATAAATGTCCATATTTTTAGAAGTTAGGGGAAACATCTCAACAAATATTTTATGATCTCCTATTTACAAAAGGAGAAGGTTACTAAGTGTTACAATCTCTATGAGAATACAAAGTCATGTAATATATTCCTTTAAAATATTATCTCTTTGTAATAATTCTAATTAAGCACTTAGGCTTTTATCTTTGTACATCTGTCATATAAGACAAAAAGCCTTATTAGTTTGCCTTCAAGCTTTCTCTCTGTGAACTTGTTGAAAGCCTAAAAAGGCAAGGTATAAAAAATAATTGTGTGTGAACCTGAAGAGGCTTGAAGCAAAAGAATACTTATAACATAGTCTTAATCTTCGTATCCTTCTTACTTTCTATCTTTAAATTATATGGGAATTGAATTGTATTAAATCAACACCATTTTTTTGTTGGTGCTAGGAATATATATACTCTCTAACACACTTTTGTTAACACATTATTTCTCAATGATTAAAATTTATTGAAAATTATAAAATCAGGAGATAGATTCATTAAATAAAGAACTTACAAAATTTTGTAACTTTTAATAAATTTTAATCAATAAGAAAGATGTTTAAAAAAGTGTATTAGAGAGTCTATTTCTTTCCTTTCTCTATTTTTTAAGTAGACATATGAGTCATATAAAAAGTGCATTTATCACTAAAAAGATTTTACACGTGTTAATGTTTGCTTAGGGATGGCAAGAGGGCAAGGCGAGCATGGGTAGTAGTCATTCACTACCTATCACGCTAGATAAATACCTGCCCATTTCCCACCCCATTACCCGTGTGGGTACTCGTTAACTGGATACCCACATATTTTTTTAATATACACAGGTATCCGTGGATATTTACAAAAAAAAAATAGATTTAAAATATTTTAAAAAAAAACACTTTTATTATAATTTTTATTTATTCTAATATCTCATTTAAAAAAATAATTTTAATATTTACAACTAAAATTATTCAAATATTCTACACAATTAAAAATATCCATGGATAATTCTTAAAAATAAAAAGAGGAGTGCTAAGAACACATTCTCTAACACACTCCTTCAAATACACTCTCTCTAATTGGTTAAAATGTAGTGAAAACTATAAAATTAGGATTACGTATGTCAAAGAGTGTTTTCCTAACATTTCTCAAAATAAAAAAAATGAATAAATAAAAAATTTATCTTTTGAGCTCCAAAAAAAATTATCTAAAAATTACTCTCTAAAGTATAAACTCAAATAAAACTACACTAAAATATAAGTCCAAATAAAATTATACTCCAAAACATGTACAAATAATATATATATATATATATATATATATATATATATATATATATATATATATATGAGAGAGAGAGAGAGAGAGTACGACTTCTATGAGAATACTCTTATTAAGAACATGAATCAAGATTAAACAATAATAAACGATTGAGATTAAAATATTTAAAAATTCAAATTAAAATCTAATAGAACCATCAAATATCTAAAAGTTTCACTAAACAAAAATCAAATCTATAAAAGATCTTAATTATCACATATTAAAATATCTCAATTATCATGTCACTCTTCTTTAAGATTATCAATAATCCATCACCGTTACCATCATCACCATGACTGCCGCCAGCTCCGTCGCCATGACCGTCATCACTACCACCACCACTGCCAATTATGGTGGTAGCAACGGCGATCATGGTGGTAGCAGCAGCGGTCATGGTAGTGATGGTGATGGGTTAATATATTTATATATATAGATGATGAATCCTCTTATTCCAAGAGTAAGAGTAATTCAAAGAAAGTTATTCCTCATCCTCACCATTCATTTTCTTAAAATCTAATGGTTAAGATTAGTTACTTATTACAATCATTAGATTTCAAGAAAATAAGTGATGAGAATGAGAAATAACTCTCTTATAATTACTCTCAGAGTAAGTAAATTTTTCCTCATATAGTCCCTCTTCATTCATATATATATATATATATATATATATATATATATATATATATATATATATATAATCAAACATATACGTAGTTTGACTTTTCAAAGCCAATAATTCAACTTTATGTGACAGGACGTCAATTGCCAAACATGACCCATTTCATTGTCTATAAATAGTAATAAGGAATACAAAAGTAATCACTACGAGTATGTTTGTATAAGGGTTACATTTAATGTAATTAGCGTTTATTTGAAAGTTTTAATATACTTGTTTTTAATTTTTTACATTGAAAAGCGTGTTTTTAACGTTAAACTTAAACGTAACGGATATCTAAACATACACTACAACCCTCATAAGAAAACATCATGGGTTCAGAAAATTGTGTGGATATGAAGCATTATGTTCTGGTGCATGGGGCATGCCATAGAGCTTGGTGTTGGTATAAGCTCAAGCCACGCTTGGAATCTGCAGGCCACAAGGTCACAGTTCTTGACCTTGCAGCTTCTGGCATCAACATGAAGAAAATTGAAGATGTTGATACCTTCTCACAGTCCTTTTACACTTTCCTTTCTAAAAATGTTTTAAATTTTCAATCATATATATCGCATTTTTTGGCATCCTACGTCTACACTTTCCTTTTACACGAAAAAAGTAGGAGATAGATAAATTTTGAATTAACTTCTCTGACTTTTTGCCATAAAAAGCAAGTATAGAGTACGTGTACGTAAAGGAAAATATTTAAGATACAATTATTTTCTTTTCTATCTTATTTTTTATTTTTTAATGACATTGCTAGTACTATATTATATTTTTTTCTCTCTTTTTTTTTTTCAACCCACATCTATGTCAAAAATGAGGAGGACCCTTCTCATTAGCCTAGTGTAGTGCAAAACAAATGTGATCGTGATTAATCATTTACCTTTTATAAGGACTATTCAGTCAAATGGGTTTCCTTCATAGCTAGATCCAGACGGGTTAACTTTTCTATTTATAATTATATCATATTTATGTTAAGAAATATTTTTTTATTATTATATATCTAAACGTTTATACTTAAATATTAGAATATATTTTAAGTTTAATACATCATTAGGTTTCTTAAATTTTTGAAATTTTTTAATCAAGATCCTAAACTAAAAAAAATAATTGAATTCTTGTTATTTTTTTACGAATTTAGGCCGCCATAAACTAATTCTAGGAACTCAATTGCAAGAATGATAGAAGCCTAAAGTCCTAATTACAATTTATCTTCGAGATCTAAATAAAAATTCTAAAAAAAAATCGGGGGACCTACATTTTATTTATTATTATTTTTTATATCTAAGTCATCATTATTTAATATTTTATTTTTTACATTTTTTAAAATTACTAATTTTTTACAGATTTTTATTTTACATTAAATTATTTTCCATTCCTCAAATATAAATTTAATTATTTTTATATTTTTATTAAAATTTCTTTTTTCATTTAAACTTTCAGTTATCTGTACTTTAAATTTTTTTTAACAATTTCTCTTTTTTATTTTTTACCAAAACTTAAACTATTTACATTAATTATGTCTATTTTTTTTATAATCTGTAATATATTTTATATTTTATAAGTTTTACTTGAATTGAAAGAAAAAAAAAAGAACTTTTATGATATATATAAACTTTATCAAAGATGATTAATATGACAATTCTTTAAATTTTAACTATCAAATTATTCACTCATGTCCTTCAAAAATAGACACTAATATATAAACTTTTGTGAATTTATACACATGAAACACTTCACATCTTATTCATTGCCAAAAAAAAGCAGTAAGAAAATTACACTAACCTTCACCATTATAATTATTTTTTTACTTCAACAGTCCGATGAGATGACCCCGTCGACCGACTGGTTGGACACTGAATTTGCCCCAACTGGAAACAAAACATTAATGCTCTTTGGTCCCAATTACTTGTCCAACAACCTCTACCAGCTCTCCTCCCCTGAGGTAATTACATGTGACAATTACATCCTTATCAATTTAAAATATTTGTTTTATCATCAATTAAATTTTAATCACTAAAATATGCAATTTTTCTCAATCTTCTCTCTTTGTTTAATCTTAACCAAATTGTTATATGATTGCTGAAACAAACAAGCGTAGTCCCTATAAAAGAACGATATTTATTACGCAAAACTATTGTACACTTATAGGATTGCATCAAGGAGATTATTAGAACCAAGATGATATCACTTGTAGGATCGCATCAAGGAGTATTAACAAAAAAAACATGAGACAACTGATATCACTCATTGGTATCATGAATAAAAAATAGTCATTAAAAATAGAATTGCAATTAAATGAAAGGTGTTTTAAGAATGATATAATTAATTAGGATGAAATTAGTTATATTTGCTTATATTTGAGTCCATCATACAATATAACTTTTTTTGTTTATATTTGAATATAGAGAGAGTATAAGAAAATTATATACATTTAGTTCATTAATTGTAATAGAACAATTTTTATACATTCAATTTAGTCGTTCAAATGGTGTGTCAGTTTGCTTATCCTTTCCTTGAAGTGTCTTGGAATAAGAAAATGGAGGTTTAAAAATTAAAGCAAAAATGAAAAAAATATATATGCTGCTGAAATCATAAAACTTATAATAGATTTTCTAGATCAGTTATACTAAGAATCAATATACAAAGTGAATTTCAAAATTAATTCTTAGTATAAACGATTTAAAAAAATTTGTCAGAAATTTTAAAATATAAAAATGCATCAACATTGTACATTAGTTATACATAGAATTCATTTAAAGAGTATTTTCTACATCAATTTTCTATTTAACAAATCTAAAAAGTATTTTAAAAATTACAAAATTACAAGAGTGTCCATTAAATCAGTTCTAAAATAATTGATGTTGGATGTTTATCTCAGTATTATAAAAAATAGGTTTAAATATATTTTTAGTCCTTGCAATTTAGTATTTTTTTATTTTTCATCCTTGCAATTTTTTTGTTTTTGTTTTAGTCCTTGCAAATTATGTTTGTTTTATTTTTCTACTTAAAGCACTTTAGTTAGCGCTTTGAACAGTAAAAAAAGTGTTATCTAAACCACTTTAAAGACGAAAAATAAAATAAACATCATTTGTAAGGACCAAAACCAAAAAAAATATTTTACAAGGACGAAAAGTAAAAAAATCTTAAATTTTAAGGACTAAAAAAATATTTAAGCCTAAAAAATATCATTATCTCACATGCATGCTACATCAATTTTCTAAATTACTAATATTAAAAACTTTATCAATACTAATTAGTAGGCAATCATTTGGTAGAGAATGGGTCCTTGTGCTGCCTGTATGGGTCCTGTTATCTGTGTATCATGGTTCTGTCCATTTCAGGGACCTCTTGTGCTTGTTTTGGAATCTTTCTAATAAATTTCTGATTGGCTTTTTTAAAATAAAAAAAAAAACTTTATTAATACTAATGAACTCGATCGTTTTCTAGACATCTGTAAAAAAAAATAGTCATTCTTAAAATACTGTACATTTTTTTTTCCAAAGCAGAAACACGTAAGGAAAAAATATCTTATTTCACTTTTAACAATTCAATTTCACCTAAAACGATAAGTTATCTTTTCATTATATTTATTTTTCAATCAATTTTTCATGTCAAATATAAGAATGAAATTGAAACATTATTCAAAACTTACCTTTGCTAACAAGAATGGCATTTAATTCTATTCAGTTTTTTTTTTTACTGAATTCTATTCAGTTCTCACTATAATTTTTACTTCATATAATTTCATTCCATTTAATTTAGCTTGTTTGATCAAAATTTAGATGTAATTTTTAATTATATAAGTTAAAATATAAATGTGTGCTTGAATTAATTTATTTTTGGCTTAACCATCTGTTTAGTCGTGATGAAGGGAGAGAGTAAATGTTATGAAATTTTTCACTTAAATTTTTAAAAGTATCTTTTCACTTCCATCTTATCAAATAATTAATAGGCTTAATGAAACAGATCATAACAGTTATTTATTTAATAATTTTATGAAAAATGTTATGAAATTTTTTTTAGTAGTTTTTGAATTTTATTTGTAAGTTTCTAATAAATTTCACTAAAACAAATGTGTTAAAAGAGTATATTTATTTCTCGGGAAAAAAAAATAACCAAGTTTTGTGGACGAAAGAAACCACTCAAGCCCGACCCATTAATTTCACTGTCTATATATAGAGAGGAGCTGAGGGAATACTAAGTAACACTACAACCACAAAAAGAAAAGAAAACGCCATGAGTTCAGAAAATGGCAAAGATAGGAAGCATTATGTACTGGTGCATGGGGCATGCCATGGAGCCTGGTGTTGGTATAAGCTCAAGCCACGCTTGGAATCTGCTGGCCACAAGGTCACAGTGTTCAACCATGCAGCTTCTGGCACCAACATGAAGAAGATTGAAGATGTTGATACATTCTCACAATATTCTGAGCCTTTGTTGCAGCTAATGGCCACAATTCCCCCAAATGAGAAGGTAGTTCTTGTGGGTCACAGCTTTGGGGGGCTGAGCATAGCACTTGCCATGGACAAATTCCCAGAAAAGGTAGCAGTTGGTGTTTTCTTAACAGCTTTTGCTCCAGATATGGAACACCAGCCATCTTATGTTCTGGAAAAGGTATGCTTCTCAGTCTCGAGGTTACTCCTGAAATTTTTCATCAATTTTCGTAGTTTTTTTTTTTTTTTTTCAATCATGTTTGTTATGAAAGTGCAATAATTGTTGCCCCACAATACATATTATGGAACCAAATTAGGATAAATTACCACTTTGTCCCCAAAAGTGTAATCCACTATCACTTAGGTCTCTAAAAGTATCAAAATGTCATATAAATTCCTGAAAATATAATTTTTTTGTCACTTTAATCTTACCGTTAAAAAAACTTTCGTTAAAATTAACATTTGTGTCCACGTAACATGTTATCTACCTACGTAAAAGTTGATGGTGCACACAATGACACGTAGCAATTCAGTGCACACGTGGCAATTGACAGTGTACAGTTGATGACAGATGACGATCCAATTACTATCATTTTGATCATTGACTGGACTGCCACATTTACACAATTAGCTTTCAGTATGTATTAAATTGCTACATGTTATCCATGTGTGCACAGTCAACTGTCACATAGATAGATAACATGTCACGTGGACACAAATGTTAACTTTAACGAAAGTTTTTTGACCGGTAAGATTAAAGTAACAGAAAAATTACACTTTCAATGACCTATATGACATTTTGATACTTTTAGGAATCTATGTGACAATGAATTACACATTTGGAGATCAAAATGATAGTTCACCCAACTAATTAAAGATACATACATGGGCTGGAATCCATGAATTAAAAAGGGTCTATCAATAATGCCTTTATAAAAATGTTTAAATCAGATCGCCTTTTTTGAAATCCCAAGTCGTTTTTCTTTTTTAGGAATTTGTCGGTCTAGGTGATTGTGATCATATATCTAATTTTTCTTTCTTTTCAATTCAACTCTATTTTTCTTATCACATTAATTAATTATTTAATACATTTTTTGTTTTTTCCTTTTTTTTCTTTTTTTTTTTTTTACTTTTCATACATTCACTCCAGAAACTTTTCTATTTTAATTTTTAACGACTATTCAGCCAAATACCTTAATTTGGCAACTAGATGGCACAACTTTTCTATTTATAATTTTATTAGCATTTTAATCTGTATAATATACAAGATAAAAATTTATTTTATATAACTAAAATTATAATAAATAAACATTTTTGAATATATAAATAATATTATAATTAAAAAAAAATTAACATATAAATTATATTTTAGACTTATAATAAATAATTTATATTGTGATATATACAAAGTTAATTATTTGTAACTATTGATATTTTTTTTTAAAAAGGATAGATTAAAAGAAATAACCGGTTAAGAAAATTAAGTATATAGATAAAGATAAAAAGATGATAGTTTAGGATGGTCGAGAAAAGAATAATTTGGACTAGTTGTTAAATTAAATTGAATTTGAAATTAAAATTAACAAGCATATGAATTATTATCATGAATGAGAACATTCTTAGGAACTATTATTTAACAAGAATGGTTTTAGAAATTTTTCTTAAACAAGAGTGTTTCTAATAGTTTCTAATAGAAATTTCAAAACATTTGAAATTCCTCTTTTCACGGTTTCACCTACATTTAAGCTATTTATATGATTTATTAATTTATTTATATTTATTATGTATATTTTTTTATAATTTGAATTTTTATGTTTTTAAATGTAAAACAAATTTTAAAAAAAGGATACTAGTTAGATATTTGAATTATATTAATATGCATGGCCATCAATTATATCACTTTCTTTTTAGATAGTTCATATGAAAATTATTTAAATTTTAACTAAATGCTTCACTGATGTCACTCAAAATTGTACACTATGAAAACAATAAATAAAATACAAAGTGACAAAATTACCCTCATCTTTACCATTATTATAATTTTGAGTAAATTAGACTCACGTACACCTCCTATATTTTTAACAAATTGCATTTGATACTCCTCTGTTATTTAATCCTTTTTTTTTTTTAACAGCCAAAGAAAATATATTATATATGAAAATCAGAGCTTGGGTCTTCTCACAAGATGTTACAAAACTCCAAGACTGAGGATAGTACATAAAGCTTGTTATCTGAGATCATCAAGACCGTATTTTTATCCACATCCTACCACATACAGTTGACTTGTAGCTACTATCTATTCAAAGTTGTTCCACACTTTACAATCTATATTCCCCTTCCCCCACATATATTGCGTGATGCATAGTGTTCCCCACATTTATTTACTACTGCTGCATCTCTTTGTTGTGTCAGACCCGTCTATCAGAAGATGTAACTCACTGTAAAGACTTTAGGCACTCTAGAGGTTCCATTGTCCACTCATGCATCGTACCCGCGAAATCCTTCTTTCTAGCCTTAATCCAACTCCAAGCTCTATATTTACACATGTCCGAAACCTTTTCCAAGCAGCTTGTTTTTCCTTCAAACAAAACTTCATTTCTGTGCAGTCAAATAGTCCACAAAATTGCCATCCAAACCACCCTCCAAGCACTTTTCCTATGTTTTCCAGATATGGATCCACTGTGTTGCCAAAAGTGACTAATGGTGTCTCTAGGTAGCACTCTTTGTTCCCTAATCCAAAGATAGCATCTTGTCCACACTTCATGTGAAAAACGGCACTCAAACATCAAGTGTTCAGTTGTTTCAGTTGCACAGTTACAGAAAACACACAAAGCTGCAGAACCTGGTGGCAATATGTTATTTAACCCTTTAAAAAACTCTTAATTGTTTTTTAGGTATAACACCGTGTACCTCTGTCTCTCTAAACACTGTTGACATTGTTAACCAAAAGGGGGGTCTATGATTATATTCGCACTCCTTTATTTTCTGCAAATTATGCCTGATATTCCTCAATTAATTTTATTACTGGTATTTATATAAATAGATAAATATACTGATATTTTACTTATATAGTTCAATGAGAGGACGTCCCAATTGGCAGAATATTGGCTGGACACTGAATTTTCCCCGTGTGGAAACAAAACATCAATGTTCTTTGGTCCCAGGTTCTTGTCTGACAAGCTCTATCAGCTCTGCTCCGTTGAGGTACGTAATTTTCATGTTATGACTTAACGACAATTACATTCTTGTCTATTATGTGTAAGGACAATTACTAGCTAAAGCCACATGCTGAAAAATCTTGGAAGAATCTCTAAGTCTTCAATAAAAACAAATTAATAAAAGGATTGGATTTTGCAGGACCTTGAATTGGCCAAGACTTTGGCAAGGCCATCGTCATTCTTCATCGAATATTTGTCTAAGCAAAAGAACTTCTCCAAACAAGGATATGGGTCAGTTCCACGTGTCTATATTGTTTGCCCTGAAGACCTTGGAATTCCATTGAAGTACCAACACTGGATGATCCAAAATGCTGGGTTCAATGACGTTCTAGAGATCAAAGGTGCAGATCACATGCCTATGTTTTGCAAGATACAAGAATTATGTGATTCTCTCCAGCAGATAGCTGCTAAATACCTATGAACCACGTACGAGACACATCAATAAAGTGATGTATTCTTGCAACCACAATAAGACACATATGATGTTGTATTCTTGTTATGTTGGTTGGTGTCATCCACGTAGAATTTTTTTTTCTAGTGTTAAATTTATATATATTTCGAGTTGGCAAGTTTCAAATATTCTACGAAGCAATGATGTATCAACATTGAGGACTGTCGGGGCAGCTGCCCCACTAACATTTTAAAGTCTTTAATTTCACATAATAATTATTGTGTAAGAAGAAAAAATAAGTTTCAAAATAATTATTATTTTAATTTTTAATATTATATTAATTATTTTTTTTTACTTATATCCCTTATAATATTAATAATGAGGAATAAAAATTATAAATGAATTAATAATTGTAAGGTTAATTTTGTAAAATTGTCACTTTCTTCTATTCATTTATTAGTTTTTTTTAATCTGTGTAAAAAAATTTAAGACGACAAATGTTATGGGACGGGAGAAGTATATCTATTACTCCCTCCGTTTCAAAATTCTTGATGTTGAAAGTTAATACACCAAGTTTAAGAAATATTTAATACTATTCATAAATAATACATTTAGTCTAAAATATCCTCACTTAATATGTATGGTGAAAGTAGTTGTGAAAATCTAAGTCATGTTAAATAGGAGTATATGTGAAAGAAAATAATTAATGAGACTTGGAATCGGTAAAAAATCAAAAGTTTTAGAACAAAAATAAGAAATTAAAATATCAAGAGTTTTAGAATGGATGGAATATATTGTAATGCATGCCCCCATAGATAATATATAATATTTTAAAAATAAAAGTTTAATTTTGATAAAATGAAACTTACATAGGCTTACGCAATCTATATCTATATAGATACATAAAAGTCAAGTTTTGATAAAAAAAAAAAAAATTAAACTATAGCAAACGCTTTTACCCTTTTTTACTTTCTACTTGTTGTATGTGGCTATGTGCACTACTGATTTTGTATTTTGTATGTATATTTCCCATTCAAAATTATATAGAACTTTGCCCTACCGTACTATGGACTTGCTTTAGAGGCCTGCTGCTGTAAAGAGAAGGGGCTTTGCTATTTTCACCTTGTTTTTTTTGTTATTCTTACCTAATTTTTTGTTTGGTTTTTACAATTTCTGAATATATACTGCTGAGCAAAATATACTACGGAAACGCGTTTCCATTATGTTAATGGATGTAAACTCAATATACAACGGAAATGCATTTTCGTTGTGTATTTTGTTCAATGAAAACACATTTCCATTGAGTTTTGTATTCTTTAACTTTTATATTTATATTTTTTATCTTTTTAGCTTGACAGAAAGTGGTCCTCTACTCTTATATATCAAGTGCAATGGAAAATTAGAGTTACGTTATTTTTTTATAGAAAATATTTGTGTGTTCATATTTTTTTATTGAATTTAGGATCTCTGAATTGTCATAGCTTAGACATCCTAAGAAATAGATTTGACTGAGTGTACGTACGCATAAACCAATCCATTAGAACATTTCATTATTTTTGTGGCAATTTAATCTTAGTTTAATCTTTTTTCTATTTTAGTGAGGAGTTTAAAGACACCAAGTTGTCACTACTTGCATCTTCAAAGCTCAAAGATTAAAAAGATGTTATATCTAAAAAAAAGTATTATTCTGAAACTTTCCAGACTAAAAAGTATTGTTTTCAAAACCGGACCGGCCGGTTCAACTGGGAACCAGTCTGGTGACCGGTCCGTTTATTCCAAAAAACCAGAGCAGAATCGGTAGGAACCAGTAAAGGACCGGCCCAAAACTGGTGAAAACCAGTGCACAAAACCGATTT
Source organism: Pueraria montana var. lobata (assembly GCA_026413185.1). NCBI lineage: Eukaryota > Viridiplantae > Streptophyta > Magnoliopsida > Fabales > Fabaceae > Pueraria > Pueraria montana. The sequence continues at coordinate 47,272,137 of CM048649.1, read as the reverse complement.
GAACAGGTCATTTTTTTTCATTTTTCAATTTAATCTAAAATATTTTTATGATAAATAAAAATTCATATTTAAATATTTCACATAGGTATCAATTATTTTGTCAACTATTATTAACTTTTATCTTATAAAACATATAATTTAGTCATTTATATTAATTTATAATTTTTTAGATAATAATTTTTTATAATTTTATATTGTTTTATTACTTAAAATATTATATAATATTAAAAAATATATAACCGGTTCAACTACGGTTCAAATATGGTTAAACCATTAAATCTTGAATCAGTGTCTTCACCAATTCAATTACCGGTCCGATTTTAAAAATATTACTATAAAGGAACACAATAAAATGGTGATAAAATAAATAGCCAATAATAGCTCTCGAATTCACGTGAAAAGGAAAAATATTGCAGGGAGATGCAACTTAACATTTAAGAAATTAAGGAAAACAAAATAATGAAGAAAAGTAAGAAAAAGGTCGCGAGACAAAAGTAAGACATGTTCAATACGAAAGTACATATATTGCATTTACTTGAAACGGGAGTCCTTGTGGCTGGTGAGATGATGCCTGTGAATGCGTCACGAGTGAATTTGACACCACCTTCAATTCAAAATCTTAAGGATTTAGGTTTGCGCATTTATCCACTTATATGTTGTTCAACTTTTCTATTCTTACCTAACGTGGGACTCAACCTTAACACTGGTACTCTTATAAGATGCAGTTTGTTTGGATATGGGGCAGCGGTGCTTGTCGGTGGAGATGTGAGTGCTTTGGATGATGGAAACTCACCGATGCATTGCCATGACTTTATGGAGGATCAAATCTTCTCGGCATTTGCATGGTTTATGACTTGTGAGTGAGAGAGAATCTGCGGAAAGAAGAGAGGAGGGCCTGTTGTTGAGTGTGTTTTTTTTTTTTTTTTTTGAGTGAGTGAACGTGTTTTTGAATGTTTTTGAATGAGGAGAGAAAGTGCCATGAAGTAGCTAGTCAAAAAAACTGTGTGAGATTATTATAAGTGTTTTTATGAGTGAATGGTGCTGTGTGAATAGTGGGAAAAAAAATTGAACGTGAAGACCAGATCCACTTTTGATGCTGAAAAACCTGCTCAATATTTGACTTGCAGTAGCTGCAACTGTTGCTATGTTGTTGACTTGTTGTGACTCTGTGGGCGGATTCTAGGGTGGGAGAGTTAATAATATCTCCCACCGTGAGAAAGAAACATGATGTGCTGGATTAGGACATTTCTCAAGATAAGTGAAGGATTATGGTAAGGATGTCCACACTGGAATAGATTTAAAAAAAAAGAAAAGAAAAAAAAAATAGGGGACTGAAGGGCCTCACCACTATGTCTCATCACACCTCTCCATCGTCGACGAACACGTCAGGAACCGAGGCCAGCACCTTCAAGAACCACCGCGTCGAGCACGCTATCTCGCACTGCACGTGGAAGCCGAGCGCGCCAGTACCAAGCCTCCGATGAACTTGTGGCTCCCACCAGAGCAATCCCGTGCAGTCTCACACACCGCCGCGTCGTGCCTCTTCTCGCGGAGGAACGCCGCCATGCTCCGCCAGAAGAGCGATGCGTTTCGCTCCCTCAGAAATGCGAAGCTCTACAGCCGGTGTTCTTGCCGTTGCAGAATGCGATCCAGAGGGGTAGGCGTGGGAGCACTCCGAGGGCGACGCGGACTAGGGAGGAGGGAGAGAGGGTTTGGCAGAGAGGCGATCATGCTGGCATGGAGGCGACGGTGGAGGACGCCGGCAGGGAGGGACGGCTCTTGGGTGGCGAGTGGTGGTCAGAGAAAGGGACGATGAGTTGGGATAGAAGGGTTGGGAACAGTGAAGGGGGAAGACTAAAAAAATTTTCTTATTTTTTTAAAAAAATATTCCAATGCATTTATCTCTATGATAATCTCTACTTATCGTAACCGTTGATTGTGAAAGATTCATATCTAATGCACCATATTTCTTTCTTACAGTGGGAGATTTGATGAACTCTCCCACCGTAGAATCCGCCGACTGTGTGAGTGTAAGTTGTGTGAAAGTGAGAAAGTGCAAGTGAGTGACAAAGAAAGAAAAACAGAAATGTCATAAAAGTAGAGTGACCGTGAGAGGAAATGAGAGGGTCCGTTTGAAGTTCCATAAACTGACCGCAAAATCCGCAGAGAGATTTTACTTCCAAAACACTTTTTCCTTTTCTTGCATGCTAATTTTTTGCTACTGCTGATCTTAAATATAAGATTTTTTTAATTAATTTACACTCTTTTAAAAAATTGATTAGTTTAGTTAATAGTATTAAATTTATTAATAATTTATATTATTTTTTCAAAATTATCTTTACAATTATTGAGACTAGTCATCTCTTTCTTTTCACTTAATTATTTTCTATCTAATGAATTAATGAGTGCTACTCATCTTGTCCAATCCTCATAAGAGAGAGAGTATACTTATCTTATTAATTTATAATATTCATTATAAAATGATTTAGGGTATCTTAGTCAAAAAATAATTAATGCAAGAGACAACTTGAAAAGAATCTTATAAAAAAGGACAATTTTTTTTATAAAAAAGAGTCTTATATTTAGAGACGGAGGTAGTAATAGACATCTGACTTTGAAAATTGTTTTTTGTTTTCCTTCTCTTTTTTTATTTCAATATTTATATTTTTTTTTTTAGTTTTTCATTTATTATATTTTGTAATTTTCATTTTTTTTTTGTCAATTTTGATATTTACTCGGAAAAAAAATTGGGTATTCATAATTGCCACTTTACTTAATCTTTACTCGATAATGTGAATAATTGATGTTTTTATATTATTGTAGAAAAATGTAAGTAAAGATGATGAACTCCAATTTTGTTCGAGAATTTGAAACATAAAAACAATGCATATAAATGCAAAATGTAAAAGTAGTAAGTACATGAATCCGGAACATAAACACAAAAGACACAGGGACCCAAAAGCAATGGATGGAGGATCCAAAAACATAGAAGCATCTTGTCAAAAAATTTAAAATTGAAAAAAGCATCAACATTTTACCTACATAGTACATAGAATTGATTTAATTAGAACATTTATTACAAAATTATAAAAGTGTCATTGTTTCACATGCTAAATCAATTTTTTAAAGACAATTGTTAATTTGTAATATTAAAAGCTTTTTTATACTAATAAACTCGTTTGTTAGACAACACGTCGTAAGTCAAGGAATAAATATTTTACTTCACCTTAACAATTCAACTTCACCTAAAACGAAAAGTTATCTTTTCATTATATTTATTTTTCAATAAATTTTTCATGTAAAATATAAGAATGAAATTGAAATATCATTCAAAACCTCTCTAAGCTAACAAGAATGACATTTAATTCTATTCAATTCTCACTATAACTTTCACTTCATAAAATTTCATTCCATTTTATTTAACTTGTTTAATCAAAATTTAGAACATCTAATTTATGGATTATATATAAGTTGAAATATAAATGTGTGTTTGAATTAATTTATTTTAGGCTTAACAGTTAATAGTTATTTTTTTAATAATTTTATGAAAAATGCTATGAAATAATTTTGAGTGTTTTTTAATTTGTTTTGTAAGTTTCTAATAAATTTCAGTAAAAGAAAAATGTTTCTGTCTATATATAGCGAGAAGGAATATACAAAGTAACACTACAACCACAAGAAGAAAACGCCACGAGTTCAGAAAATTGTGTAGATAAGAAGCATTATGTTCTGGTGCATGGGGCATGCCATGGAACTTGGTGTTGGTATAAGCTCAAGCCTCGCTTGGAATCTGCTGGCCACAAGGTCACAGTGCTTGACCTTGTAGCTTCTGGCATCAACATGAAGAAAATTGAAGATGTTGATACCTTCTCACAGTACACTGAGCCTTTGTTGCAGCTAATGGCCACAATTCCCCAAAATGAGAAGGTAGTTATAGTGGGTCACAGCCTTGGGGGGCTCAACATAGCACTTGCCATGGACAAATTCCCAGAAAAGGTAGCAGTTGTTGTTTTCATAGCTGCTTATGCTCCAGACACTGAACACAAGCCATCTTATGTCTTGGAAAAGGTCTGCTTCTGACTCTTGAGGTTACTTCTGAAATTTTTCATCAATTTTCTTAGTTATGCAAGTGCAATTATTGCTGCTCCACAATACAAATTATGGATGCATGGGCTGGAGTCCATGAATTGAAAAGGGGTCTATCAATAATGTCTTTATAAAAGTGTTCAAAAGCTAAGAGCTTAAAAGCTATACGCTTATAAGGTAATTGATTAAAGAGTTTTTTTTTATCAGTATTATTATATTTTTTTATCAGTAATTGATTAAAGAGTTTGATATAATTATTTAATAAATTAGCTGGCAAATATAAAATGACATAAAATGATATATTTAATTATTTAAAATAGTAATTTGGGATGGTTGAGAAAGGGATATTTAAACTAGTTTTTAAATTAAATTAAATTTGAAATTAAAATTATGAAGTATATCTAAAAAAAAAAAGCTAGTCCTATATTATAAATTTGAAATATTATTATGAAAAAAAGTATTTCTAAAAACTATTCTTTAATTAGAGTGTTTTCAGGAATTTTTTCCAAACAAGAGTATTTTAGGGGTGTTATTATTCTCATTGAATCACATGTCTTACTCTAATATCAAATATTGATAATTTAATTTTAGGTTTAATTGCATATTTTACAATCTAATTTTATTATTTTACAAATTTTACCACTTAAGTTCTTTTTTTGTGAATTTTACCACTCAACTTTTATCATTTTGCGAATTTTATCATTCAAGTTTTTTTTTCGCGAATTTTACCACTCAACTTTTATCATTTTGCGAATTTTATCATTCAAGTTATTTTTGCAAATTTTACCACTCAACTTTCATCATTTTGCGAATTTTACCATTCAAGTTTTTTTTTCCGCAAAATTTACGACCAAACTTTCATCATTTTACAAATTTTACCACCTAAGTTTTTAATTTTTGCACATTTTACCATTCGTTGTGCACCAAGTGGGATTAAACATAGATCTTCACCAATGGGCCACAAGCACATCACACAAGTGAGAACTAACACCACCTTCAACTCAAAACCTTAAGGCATTAGGTTTGTAGGTCTTCCTCACTTATGTGTTACTCAACTTTCCTATTTATACCCAATGTGGGACTTCACCTTCACACTTGAACTCTAACAATCTTCCTCTGAAGTGTGAGTCTCTTCCACATAATAACTTCCCCTCAAGGGGAAGTCATTTTTATCACGAGTATCCAATGATGGCGCCTTTAGAGCTTATTCTAGTAGCTTGGACTGTCGTTCCACCATTCCACGATGCGGGACACGTCACCTAGCCTCCATGTATGGACTCACTGTCAGGAAGACTTTCAATATAAGGGATCCCTATGTCCATGTGCCCATATCCATCGCTAATCCACCATACTCGTCCGAGTCGGTCACCTGGTCGAACCATCGATTCTTATACCAATTGTTGTGCATGCGAGGGGATAAACACCGGGAAGATCATCACCAATAGGCCACGAGCACACCACACAAGTGAGAACTGACATCACCTTCAACTCAAAACCTTAAGGCATCAAATTTGTTGGGCTTCCTTACTTATATGTTGCTCAACTTTCTCATAAGTGATCATTTTAACTTGATCATTTTGTTTTTTCTTTAACTTTTTTTTGTGACACATCAATGGTGATAAAATGTGCGAAAATTGAAAACTTGGATAGTAAAATTTGTAAAATTAAAACTTGGATGGTGAAATTCATAAAATGATATGATAAAAATTGGATAGTAAAATTTGCAATTAAACCTCAATTTTATTTTTAACTTTTTTTTCCTTTCAAATATAATTCTTAATTTTAATTTTAAATTTAATTTGATTTAACAGTTAGCTCAAAAAAAAATATCTATTATCTCAAACCGCACCTTCCTTTTATCTTTATCTATATAGTTGATTTTCTTAATCACTTATACCTTTCAATCATTTTTATATTTTCTACTTCGAAAGTTCAATGAGAGGACCCCGTCGGCTGCATGGTTGGACACTGAGTTTGCCCCAAGTGGAAACAGAACATCATTTCTCCTTGGTCCCAAGTTCTTGTCCAACAAGCTCTACCTTGAGGTAATTAATTACATGTTACGTGTTACCACAATTACATATCATTGTCTTAGTTGTCTATTACTAACCAAAGTAATAGTATGTTGGAAAGTCTATCTTCGAAGTTTCAAGTCTTTAATAAAAACAAGTTATAGTAATACGGATTGGATTTTGCAGGACACTGAATTGGCTAAGACTTTAGTAAGGCCATCGTTACTCTTCGTCGAAGACTTGTCTATGCAAAAGAACTTGTCCAAAGAGGGATATTGGTCAGTTCCACGTGCCTATATTGTTTGCACTGAGGATTTTATAATTACATTGGAATTTCAGCGCTGGATGATCCAAAATATGCTGGGATCAATGACGTTGTAGAGATCAAAGGCGCAGATCATATGCCTATGTTTTGCAAGCCACAAGAATTATGTGAGTCTATCCTGCAGATAGCTGCCAAATACCTATGAACCACACGAGTCACATCAATAAAGTAATATTCTTGCAACCACGAGATACATATATGAAGTTGTTTAAACCTTTTTTTTTTATTCTGAAGTTGTATTAAACCTTTAAATAAATATAAAATTTTAACTTTATTATTTATCAACCAAAAAAACTTTATTATTTAATTATTATTATTATTATTATTATTATTATTATTATTATTATTTAAATTATTTAACTGTTTAAATAATTAACTTTATATTTTAATCAATATAAAATATAAAAAAGTATGAAAATAAAATTCTAACTCATATAATATAATATAACATAATATAACATAATATAATATAACATAACGGAGACGAGCTTGAGACGATGAATCAACTCGATCAATATCATGATGACTACTTATGAATTCAGATTTTTTTTTATTGGCAAATGTTAGTTGTTAATTTGTTAGTTTTTGTTAGTGGAAAGGATTCGAATCCACGATCTCTCTCTCTTTTCCCTTCAACCACTAAACCAATCTTATAACTCTTCTTAAGCATTCAGATTTAATTATCATTAATGAAACTTTCCACTTTCAAACCCTCCCCTCAAGTTGAATTCAGGACCAGTTTCCTTTTAGATAGGTAGAAAGGAGAGCCAAACTTATTTTACAAGTCAAACAAAGTACACATAGCATGGGGTTCAACTCAATCAGCCATGTGAAATTAAGTCACTGCCAAACTTATATGACCATTGACCACTGGCCATTGCTTTGTTAACTTACATAACTAATCCTAGAATTAACTGAATCGTAGTTGAGCAAATAGACTGTTGCATAGCACATCTAATCTGATTCCTAAATCTTGCATCGGTCGAACAAAATTGATCAAATGTACAACATAAGTTTGTCTATAACCTCTTAGTTAATAATTGGGAACTAATTAACATTTTTAACCAATTTGATAAACTCAAGTTCTTTGTTTCATTCCAAATGTAGTAAGCTCTTGCTTACTCCTTTAGCCATTGCAATTAGTATAACAAATTGCGGAAAAAGAAGTCAAACACAGTTACACAAATTATGGCTATTACTCGTACATATTTTCTTCATGATGTGGCTTAATTACAACCGAACAACCACTACTAAAAAAAATTGACAACACTACAACATTTTTTACTTTAGACCATAACAAAAAACCGTGCTTTGATGTGAAAAAACCGTGGTCTTAAGTTTAAGCCACGGTTTTTCAGTCGCGCTCTAAGTGGCCGTGGCTGTAAGCTTTAGACCACGGTTTTTTCACTTTAGACCACAGTGCAGAAAAAACCGTGGCCTCAGATAATAAAAAAGACCACACTTTTTTAAATGTTGCCATTCTTTTAAGACCACGATTTTTTAAATGTGGACAAATACTATAAGCTACTACTACAGTGTTTAAACTATGGCTCTATAATCATTGTCTAAACCTTAAGGCCATGGTTTTTTAAGTATTGTCATATATTTTATATGTTTAAGCCACAATTATAGAAGTGTGGACATATATTTTAGGCAACATATTTTTTAATGTAGACAAATAGTATAGGCAATGGTTGTATAATAATTGTCTAAACGATTGGATTTTTAGTTGTCATTTTACTATAAGAAACGTTTATTTATCCCTAAAACAGTATATATAGTACTTATGTCCTAATTATGTAATTATTTATCATTTATTAGTGACAATACTTAATTATAAAACCTTAAACTTTTAGTAGAAAATTAAACAAAAATAAATAAACAATAAATTAATAAAAGTAAATTAATATATTAAAAGTAATTCATAAATTAATGAAACAATGTGTAAATACATATAGTGCAAATTGGTTCAACTAGGTACAAAAATAATGAAACATAACTAAAGTTCTTATAAGATAAACAAGATAATGTCCATGACTTTTAGGCTCGTGAATCAACTGGAAAGAACATCTTAAATCCCTTGGAGACTCTAAGTTAATCACCTGAAAGAAAGAAAAAAAATCAAAAGTTAAACATAAGAAAAGAATTAGATTATTATTATTATTATTGACACACACTATTAAATTAATGTTTTTAATTAAAATTAAAATTGAGGAGACAGTGACGTTGAGTTTAGGGAGTTAGTAACACCAAAAATTCAATTATATATATATATATATATATATATATATATATATATGATTTTTCCTTATAATTTAATACTTTTTTAGTGCCATAAAAAATGTCATATAAAATTTGCTATACTCACTTTGAATGTCAAGCAGTAGTGAATTGAGCTTTTTCTCAAATCTAGAAATAGGCACAGCGTCTTCCAATTGACACCAATGCTGAGTTGTAATTATAATTTCCATGCCAAGAGTGATAGAATTGTTGCCTCAAGCTAGCAACCTACATTTAAAATTAATCAAAATCACAATATATGCACGTTAGAGTGTTTATTAACTTAGGAATGGAAAACTCTTTTAAACTATGAAAGCTAAACTAATACCATTCATCAACTACACATGCTGACACCAATCCACTCATTATATAAGTAAAGGTTACAAAGATTCGATTCTACCTCTTAATTCTAAACCAAAGAACCACATTACCACTGCCTAACCAAGGCAGCATAATCAGATAGTCATAATATATAGTAGTACCTTATACACTTAATTGTAAGGCTAAATTCAAACAGAGTACCTTATAAGTCTATATACCTTTATTCTCCACTTCATAACACTTGATCCAAGGTTTGAATTATTTTGCCCTGCTTTGTTGTCATGAAACTACACCCTGAATCAAACTACTTCTTATACTATTTAATTTCAAACATGTTTATGCAGTGTCAGTGATGATGGGGAGAACACCATATGGTTTTCTAAGTGAAATTTTAGTATTGAATCTAACTAAAAAGGAAAACTTCATAAATGAACAGATGTCAACAGTTTATAGGATTGCTTTTCTATCGAAAAGTCATATCTAGTTTCTTCATCAATCTTAAAAACTAATAATTAGCATCTGCAATCTAACTGAAAAGGAAAATCATATTTTTTTTTATAGCATCGACCATATACCTTGAAGGCCGTGGTTGAGGAGGACCTGGCAATCGAGTTTGGAGTACTCCACTACATTCCCATTCCTATCAAGCAGCTTGAAAAAATGGACCTGGGAACAAGCAGCTTGGACAACACGTGTTTGAGATAATATCCTGCAAATTCACAAAAGTTACTCCACTACATTCCCATTCCTGTCACATTTGAAAAAATCCTCCCTTGTTTGATATTTTCCACTCTCCCTACCTGAACATACAAAATACCAAGTTAAACAAACCCACAAGAGCCAACCCGTGTGTGCTTTCTATGTCAGGCCACTTTGTCATACTAGGAATTTGGGATATAATAAACTGCTTGAGATAATATCCTACAAAATCTGATATCTGTTTATCTAAGTAGCAGCTTCTTATCTGTGCACACACATAGGCCAGTAAATCACCTGCCCACCAACTGTTTGTGCTGCATCCTATTAAATCCCATAGAACTTGCTCTTCCAAATGAACATCACTGTGATATTTGTAGGCATCCCAACTTCAAACTCTGCATTTACCCACAAATTCCAGCTTTGATTGCCGGCCCTACATCCATTCACATATTCCGAAATGAAGACCTCCCTTTTATTGCTACTTGCTGTTATAATTTTCAGACCCCCAAATCATATAAAGATAAATCAAATACTGATATTGAAATGAAACCACCGCTACAGGGGAGAACCTTTTTCGTCGTACTCGAGGCTTGGACGATGGTGGGGAGCTTATCAATGTCGGGGAGGGAGAGGACACGAAGGGTGAGGTTTACCATCTGGAGGTCTTTGGGTGCCCTTGCCGATGGTGGCGTCAAGGATGCCGCGGAAGAGGTTGAAGAGGACGGCGTGCTGGCTGCCGTCGACGGTGTAGAGGGAGGAGGAAAGGGTGCCGCTTGTCTTCCTATCGATGCAAATACGATGTTCTGAAGAAAGAGAATAAAAGGGAATACGAGTGAGATGGGCCCTCAAAACTCCACCGCACCATACAGCCACCACGAACCCTATGCCCAACATTAACAAAACCTAACAAATGTTAAAGAGAAACAAAGGGGAAGAGAAACCATACCTGAGGCAGAGCACGCCGCAAGGAGAACGACAACACTGAGGATGCCTTTCGCAAACATTAGGTTAGAACTTCACGTTTAGGAGAGTGGGAGGAGAGTACTGTGTTGTGTCTTTAGGAGGATACGTGCGAGGAGGATACAATGTGTTTTTTAAAAAGTTTAGGAATTGGCATTGTTTTTTAATTTTATTAATGTGTTTTTAAAAAGTTTAGGAATTGGCATAGTTTTTTAATTTTATTAATCCCGCTTTATTTTCCAGGATTAGCTTTTAGTTTTTTTTAAGTTTTTTTTATATCAAGTTTTTTTCTGAAGTATTTTTTACTTATTGATCTAGTTTTTTAATATCACTCAGGCCACGGTTTTATTTTTATTTCATTAAGCCACGGTTATTTAATTGTGGACTATATATCAATGGTTCAATACATGTGGTCTTTTCTAAAACCACAGTTTCAACAATGTTGCTTAATATAAATAGAATACAATTTTTATAAGTCACGGTTATTTAGTTATGGTCTTATGTGCCCACGGCTAGAAAAATGTAGTATTTTTTAAATCAACATTTTCAAAACCATGGCTTAATATAAATAGGTCGCGCTTATTATTTACAGGTAAAAAGTGTGGTCTATTTCGTCTTTCAACCACGGTTTTTTGACTGTGGAAAAGAAAGTGTGGCCTAAAGCCAAAAATGTTGTAGTGCAAGGAAAAAAAATCATTGCTTTTGCAGGCATATTTCTTTTGCACTTACCTAACATATATAGGTCCTATTTGGATAAGTATTTATAGAAAAAAAAAATAAGATGGTAAAATGAAATAAAATTATCTCATAAGATACAATTAAATTAGTTTATACATAAGTTCAAATTAATTTATAGGATAATTTTATTTTATTTTCTTCTTATTTTTTTACTTCTATAGGTACGTACTTATAGAGCAATTTAATCAAACAGGACCATATAACAAATCCACCGCACAAAACACAATTGCCATGATGTTCAAAATGATAGAGTAAGAACATGATGCTCAATTAGTTGCCAAGAATTTATCTGAAGGAACCAGTGGTGTTTCCCTTCGTTTCTGACTAAGCTAACACGGCATTAGTGTTGTGCTAATTGTTAGCCTGTGACTTTTCTGCATAAAGAATGTGTGCAATATGCCAAAACAAGGTGTCCTACTTTGAGTTGAAATTGAATCCTTCCACACAATTCCTTTTCCTTCTTTTCAACTCTCTTTGTTAAACTATTTTATTGCCAACTGTCATTCTTGTTCTGCTCTAAATTAAAGGGTTGCCTTGAATTTACTCCACAGACACCTTGATTACATGCCTCTCTTACTAAAGATATGTTTGTTAGTGATATATAAATAATTTTCAAAATTTATATTATAAACGAATGGTGAAACTTTTATGAGTTTTATTATAAAAGAAGGTATGGTGATGGCAATTGACAAACTGGTCGTGAGAGTAAAACACAAGAAAGATAAAACATGACATCACTTAGAGCCACAATGTAGGCAAAAGAGTTTCTAAATTAAAAAATAAAAAGGATAAAAAGATATTTCAAGCAAATTAGTGAAAATAAAAATAGGAAAAAATAGTAGTTTATAAAATATTAAGCTAGTTGAAGTAGTTTATAAAAATTAAGCTATAAGTTATTAAAAGGCTAAAATGCATGTCTCCCAATTTTTCAAAATTAGCAATTTTCGTCCTTCCGAAAGTTGACTATCATGGCACCTATAGAATGCTGACTTGGCACTTATGTGGCAAGAAATTAAATAGTATGAAAAATAAAGTGTCTTAATGGAAATTGAACTCAAGACCTCTTACACAAAAATTACATAATAAACCACTAAACTACATAAATTCTTAAGTTAATATTGTAAACAATATTTGTCATATATCATAACTAGAAAAGTTTTTATTATTTTTCTTATTTTATTCTAATTATTAAAATTAATGAAATTTCGTAAATTAGTATGTAAATTTTTTATATGAATTATTTTATGTAATTTACATAAATTAATATTAATATGTAAATTATAAAAAATTATTAATTTGTTTAATTTGAATAAAAATAGTTTACATAATAACAAATTTATATAATTTGTATAAATTATATAAAATGATTTATATAAATATTTTACATACTAATTTATGTAATTATGTTGATTTATATAATTAGAATAAAATAATTTATACATGAAATAAATCAAATACTTTTATGTTATTTATACAAATTTCTTAATAATTTACATATTATCATTATAAGAAATTATTTTGAATAATTTACATATTTTAATTATACAAATTTGTTTTACGTATTAGTGTGTGTGTGTCTGTGTTAATTATAAAAATTTAATTAATATATAAATTATTTTAATTATACAATTCTAGAATACAAATAATTTATATATTAATTAAATTTTCTAATTAAAATGTATATTAATACGTTAAATAAATTTGTGTAATTAAAATATGTAAATTACTCAAAATAATTTTGTATAATTATAATGTGTAAGTTATTAAAAAAATTGTATAAATAAAATAAAAATATTTAATTTATTTAATTTATAAATTATTTTTATTCTAATTATATAAATATAAATCAATATAATTACAAAAATTAATATATGAAATATTTATATGAATCGTTTTAGGTAATTTATACAAATTACATAAATTTATTTTTATATAAATTATTTTTATTCAAATTATAAAAATTAATAAAATTTTAATATTTATTTTTTTATTATTTTTTTTGGTGCAATAAGAAAAATAAACAAAACTACATATTGATATAAATTTATTGAATTTGTGTAAATTACATAAATAATTTATGTAAATAATTTACATACTAATTTACGTAATTTAATTAATTTTTATAATGAGAATAAAATAAGAAAAAATTACTAACTCCTGCAATAATGATATATAAAAAATATTGTTTACAATAGTAACTAAAGAAATTTTGTAACCTAGTGGTTCATTGTTTAGATTTTGTGAAAGGGGTCTTGGGTTCAATTCCTACTAGGACACTTTATTTTTCATACTATTTAGTTTTTAATTCCTTGTCACATAAGTGCCATGTCGCAACTTGTGTCACATCAACACACGGAAGGACTAAAATTGTAGATTGAGAACTATAATGCAATTTTTGATTTTAAAATGCAATTTTTGAAACAAAACATGTTTGGCAAAAATGGAGCTAAAATGGTTTTTAACTTAATTTCAAAATAGTTTTACATTCATTTTCAAAATCCAGAAAAAAAATGATTTATGAATTTGGTTTTTAGTTTTAAAAAAACACATTTTCCCTACATTTGAAAATGACCCTTTCTGCCGTTACCACTGGCACCACCACCACAACTAGCATCGGTAGTAGTAGTACCACCACTGCCATTGTCATCGTTACCACCACCACCACCACTAGCATCACTACGTACCAGCACCGTCGCTGCCACTACTAGCACTACCACTACCACCGGCACCAACACCACCAACCACCACTACTAGAACCACTACCATCGACACTGATATCACCACCGACACTGCTATCGCTACCACCGATACCAACACAATCATCACCACAAAACACATCCTTAAACTAATTTTAATAAGATTAGAAACTTTCAAAATGAGTTTATTTTGTAACTAAAAATTAGAGAAAAAATTGCAACTAAATTCTAAAAATTGGTTTTAAAATTTTTTAAACTAAAATTAAAAATTGGTTGTTATTTTTAAAATTTTGGAAACCAACTAAGAAACCCCCCCAAACAGGCCCTAATATAACTGGTTTATAAGCTACTAAAATAACTTGCCAAACACACTGATATAATTTGTGAATTATATAAGTTAAAATTTAAGTGTATGCATGAATTAATTTATTTTAAGCTCAATAATTATTATTTAATAATTTTATGAAAAATGTTATGAAATACTAATTGTTGGTGTTTTCTATTCCAAAGTTTCTAAATTCTTTATCCAAAATCATAAGAAATAAGTTACTCGAATTAGAGCTTTTCAAATTGTAATCTAAACATACATATTTCTCAAGGTGAAAACATGAAAGAGGAAAACTAAGTTTAAGAGATTATTTAACACACTTTCTACTGTTTTATAAAATTTATTAAAAATTACAAAATAATAAATAAAATTTATTAAGTATGAAATGAGATTTACAAAATTTTATTATTTAAAATAAACTTCTGTAAAAAATTGTGTTAAAAAGTGTATTTATATAATAAAAAAATGTGATTTGACTATTCAAAGCCAATAAGTTGTAATAACTTATGTGGACACAAGACGGAAGCCAAAGCCATTTCTTTGTCTATATATAGCGAGAAGGAATACAAAGTAACTACTACACGAGAAGCAAACACCATGAGTTCAGAAAATTTTATTTTTATTTTTATTTTTTTGATAAGCATGAGTTCAGGAAATTGTATAGATAGGAAGAAGCATTATGTTCTGGTGCATGGGGCTTGCCACGGAGCTTGGAGTTGGTACAAGCTCAAGCCACGCTTGGAATCTGCAGGCCACAAAGTCACAGCACTCGACCTTGCAGCTTCTGGCATCAACTTGAAGAAAATTGAACATGTTGACACTTTCAAACAGTACACTGAGCCTTTGTTGCAGCTAATGGCCACAACTCCCCCAAATGAGAAGGTAGTTATAGTGGGTCACAGCCTTGGGGGGCTCAACATAGCACTTGCCATGGATAAATTCCCAGAAAAGGTAGCAGTTGGTGTTTTCTTAGCTGCTTTTGCACCAGATATTGAACACCACCCATCTTATGTTCTGGAAAAGGTTTGCTTCTGACTCTCTTGAGATTACTTGTGAAAATTTTCATCAATTTTCTAATTACTTATGCAAGTGCAATTGCTGCCCAATAATACTAATTAATTAAAGATACATACATGCATGCATGCATGGCCCGGAGTCCGTGAAAAAAGGGACTATCAATACCTTTATAAAAATGTTTCAATCACCATCAGATCGCATTTTTTTGTTTCACCAAAAACAAAAACATCGCATTTTTTTACTTCCCAAGACAGAGTGGGAAAAAAAAAAAAAAGTGTTGTAAAATTGTAAATCTTGTAAGTGATTCATTTATCTTTATAACGACTCTTCAGGCAAACACGTTACTGACAGATTATATTATATGTATTTTAAGGATTATTATTATAAATATAATTTAAATTCTTATTCCTGAATGTAAGAATATATTTTATCATATTATTTTTTATAATATGTAATTTTGTCATTATTTAAGATTTAATTTTATATTTCAAATAATTTTTAAATTATTAATTGTTTATACAGTTTTCTTTAACGTTAAAATTTCTTCTTTCCTCTGCTCAAATATTAACTTTAATTGTCTTTAACATTTATTTTTCCATCTTAAATTTCAGTTTCTTGTATTTTTTCTTAATTTCTCTTTTCACCTAATTTTAAGCTATTTATATTAATTATTTATTTATTTATACTAATTTTGTATATTTTCTATAATTTGAAATATTTTTATATTTTTTAAATGTTACTTAAATTAAATAAAAAAAAGTTTATATTTGAATTATATTAATAAGCACGGCCATCAATTTTATAACTTTTTAAAGATAATTAATATGAAAATTCTTTAAATTTTAACTATCAAATGCTTCATGATGTCATTCAAAAATATACACTGAATGGATAAACATGACACACGCTCTCACATCTTATTCATCATTGTCAAAAAAAAATGGAAAAGAAAAGAAAAGAGAGTGAAAAAATTACACTCATCTTCACCATTATTATATTTTTCTACTTCAACAGTACAATGAGAGGACCCCATCATCTGCATGGTTGGACACTGAATTTGCTCCAAGTGGAAACAAAACATCAATGTTCTTTGGTCCCGAGTTCTTGTCCAACAAGCTCTACCAGCTCTCCCCCGTTGAGGTAATTAATTAATTACATGTTACGAGTTACCACAATTACATCATTGTCTTAGTTGTCTATTACTAGCCAAAGTATTTATGCTGGAAAGTCTTTGAAGTTTCAATAAAAACAAATTAATGAAAGGATTGGATTTTGCAGGACCTTGAATTGGCCAAGACTTTAGTAAGGCCATCATCACTCTTCATTGAAGACTTGTCTAAGCAAAAGAACTTTTCTAAACAGGGATATGGGTCAGTTCCACGTGCCTATATTGTTTGCACTAAGGACCTTGCAATTCCATTGGAATATCAGCTTTGGATGATCCAAAATGCTGGCTTCAATGACGTTCTAAAGATCAAAGGCGCAGATCATATGGCTATGAATAGCAAGCCTAGAGAACTATTCGATTCTCTCCAGAAGATAGCTACTAAATATGCATAAATTCATGACGCAGGCTTTAGTTTACTTTTATTTGCACGTTGTGTTTGACTTTGACTTGTGTTAGAATCATAAGATCTCGCTTGGAACCATGACTCCACGAGACATATAAATAAAGCGATAATCATGCAACTTCTGCGTCATTTCCGATACAAACACGGATCTGTATAAATTTTATTTTAAAAAAATTACTAAAATAAAGTTGTGTTGGTTCTTGTCAATTCATGCTGACGAATAACTGAAACTTATCAAATAAATGTATTGCTAGAGGCTGGCTAAAATGGGGAACATTATAATGTCTTTCATTGTGGGAAATTAATGTGTACCATTGGATTTTGAGATCAATGTGGGACTACCGTACAACTGTCCACACTAGATTTTTTTTTTTTTAAAAAGGGATTTTTTTTTCTATTTAAGTTTTTTTTTTTTTTAAATGACTATTTTTCTCCATTGTTACTTATTGATGTAGGACTACCATACAACTGTTTACACTAGATTTTTTTTTTTAAAAAAGGGATCCTTCTTCTTCTGTTTAAAGTTTCTAGTTGTTTTTAACTACCGCAAATTTTTTTGGCAAACTAAAATTGTCAGAAATGTTAAAAATAAAATCAAAAATCAAAATCTCGAATACTAGATTTTCTGAAATCACAAAAAATGTTACAAAAATAAACATTTATGACCACCAAAAAATTTGCAGCAGTTAAAAGTCACTAGAAACTTAATTAGGAAATTTTCACACACACAATTTATGTTATCACTTAACAGTTGAAATTAATGTTAAGGACTAAAAATAGAACAAAACAATTTATGATGGACTAAAAATAGAACAGAACAAAACAATTTATGAGATACTAAAAATAATAAAAAAATTTATGAGGGACTAAAAATAAAAATCAAGATAAAATGACGGACAAAAAAATGGGAAGAGAGGCAGAAACAAAGCAACAACGGAGAAGAATGGTCGTTTTTAAAAAAAAAAAAAACTTAAACAGAAAAAAAAATCCCTTTTAAAAAAAAAATCTAGTGTGGACGGTTGTACGGTAGTCCCACATTGATCTCAAAATCCAACGGTGCATATTAGTTTCCCACGGTGGGGGACATTATAAGGTCCCCATTTTAACCTGTGCCTTGGTTCCATTGTTATTAAATAAATTCATCAAAACTCATAGTTTAGTGGATTAAGTGGTAAGTAATTTTCAAGCTAGAATTGATCCATTGTGTAAAAATATTGGCCTAAAACATGCTAATTTAACCATTGAACTATAAGCATGCTCCCATAAAGGATACAGAGTAATTTTATGAAAATAATTGTAAACTCCACATGGAAATATTTTCGAACATAAAAGTTGTGTGCTGGATTACTATGAGCATGTTGATTCAAGTACAAGGAGCAGATAACAAATGCTTGATTGAATTCAAGGGAGAATTATTAAAAAATAATATTAACAAAAAAATAATTTTAACAAGACAATATTATTGTTATTATATTTTAAAAGTAATTACACTTTATAATACTCAAAAATAATTTTAAAAATGATCTAAAATCAATTTGTTACAGGTAGTTTTTCTCCCAGTCACGAACCCATACGTAATCAGCGAAACTATCAATTTGATTCAATAGAATTTGTTTCAATTTTACATTTGAAAATCATACTTTTTTTTTTGGCAGAAAACATATATAAAGTAAAATTTGGTCGGAGCTTAATTATAAAAGGTAAAATATATTTTTTATTCCTCTAAAATTTGGTTTTGGTACTCCAAAAAAATTGTCCTGTTTTCTTCCTTCTAATTTGAAAATACACTTTTAGTCCTCAAGAGTGATTATAATTACCATTTAATGACGATTATAAATTACCACAAAAAAAACACTTTGAGGACCAAAAGTAAAGTATTTTCAAATTAGAGGGATGAAAATAGGACAAAAAAATTTGAAGAGCTGAAATTGAATTTGAGAAATTTTAAATAAATCAAAAACATGTTTTACCCTTAAAAAACAATAGAAGGAAACAATTGTAAAGAACAATATATAAGGCAAGAAAAAGAAACCCTACCAGATTCTAAAGAAAAAGAGTAAAACGTCAATTTGATTCATCAATTTGATAAGTGTCCTCACTTTAATCTTTGAATTTAACGAAATGAAAAAATAGTATCTAAATTTGTAATTCGTCTTTTACTTTAATCCCTTTGTTAAGTCCTTTATGTTAATTTTAACGGAGCTTCCTATATGGCATATATGTGGCATGTTTGTACAATCTGCGTGGCATATTCGTACAATCCACATGACTATTTTGAAAAGTTTAAGACTGGATGTGAAAAATTGTAAACCTTCCTATTTAGTGCATGAATTTGGAAAACCAATTCCAGAACAATCATTCGAAACGTAATAAAATCAAGGATTAATTATGTTTTTCTTCCTTGAACTCTTTTGAGTTTTCACTTTTAGTTCATAAACAAAATTTTGACTAATTTTAGTCCCTGAACTTTTTTCCTTCAATATTTTTAATTCTTCAACTTTTCTCAATTTTTATTTTTAGTCCCTAAACAAATATTTGACCGGTCTTAATCCCTAAACTTTTTTTCCTTCAATGTTTTTAGTCCCTAAATTTTTTTTTCTTCAATGCTTTTAGTCCCTAAACAAATATTTGGCCGATCTTAGTCCCTGAACTTTTTTTCCTTCAATATTTTTAATCCCTACCATAAAAAGTCCCTAAAGGACTAAAAATATTGACGCACAAAAAGTTCAGAGACTAAGACTGGTCAAATATTTGTTTAGGGACTAAAAACATTGACGGAAAAAAAGTTTAGGGACTAAAAACATTGAAGAAAAAAAAGTTCAAGGACTAAGACCGATCAAATATTTGTTTAGGGACTAAAAACAAAAATTGAGAAAAGTTGAAGGACTAAAAATATTGAAGGAAAAAAAGTTCAAGAACTAAGACCAGTCAAAATTTTATTTAGGGACTAAAAGTGAAAATTCGAAAAAATTCAGAAACCAAAAACATAATAAACCCTAAAATCAATTTCAGAATCAATATTCTGGAATATGTATTATGAAATAACTAATCCAAAATGTATCAGAAAAGAGTGTGAATTTATTAATTACCTAATCTGGAATAATGAATTTCTTATTCCAGATTAGACAATCCATAAATTCACATCCTTTTTACATTCTGGATTCCTTGATCCTGTAAGTTTAGCATATCAAAAACTATAAAGGGTAATTCTGGGATTTTGAAAATTATAAAATAATAAAATTAAAAGGGGCTGCAGGATGGTATTTGTGGGGTGCAGGAAGTAACAGACCAAAAATTTAAAAAAAAATTGAAACTACATAATTCCATAATGTGTTTTTTTCCCGCCCTCTAATATGCTTCAAGAAATTACAACATTAGGCACTTGAAACCATTTTCACGCCAGCCAGCCTTCAAACGAATGGGTGCTAGCTTAAACCAAAGCAACGAAGTTTTCCACTTTTGGTCTTCTATTGCATTACATGCTTGTTTGGAGGATCAAGAATGCAAGCTCCAAGTACCAACAGAAAGGCAGGCATCCGCAAGAAACACGTATACTACAATAAAATACGGGAATTGCTTGGATTACTTAGAGGATTAGTACAAAAAGGTATCACAAAGGGAAGATCATGCTACTGTGTAAAAGTTGAGGGAATGGATTAGTACCTTTACAAATTCAAGATTGAAGACAGTGGTAAGAACCATTCATGCACCCTATATCCATGATATTGCTCACCACACTCTCCGGAGATGGCATGTAACCCCAAACTCATAGAATAATCAACGGATTTGGAGTGAACGAAGAATGTTACTAGATGGACACCAGTAGCAAAAATGTCGACAGCTGTGGGCACTAAGACCCGTCTATGCCAGTGTAGTAGCCATCTTATACCCACACAACGCTGAACCAGCACAAAAATTCTCTATTTTCTGTCCACCCGTGCCACCAATACCTGTTTCCAGCAAGTAATCTATTCAGTCAGCAAACTGACATTTAAGCATGACATGACAAACTAGAAGAATTTTTTATATAACATTAAAAACACTCAAGAAGATAAGGCCTACTTTTTTCCATGAGCATCCTACTCACCCAAAAATGAAGTTCTATAGCCATTAATAACACCGGATAGCCAAGATTTCAGGGTCAGAGATGCAGTTTTGATCATTACTCGGTTTGCAGTCCATGGAATCCCTTTTCCTGACAGCATAACTCTTGAAATCTTCTTAGACTACAAGAAATAAGTTCATCACTTTTCTTTTCTACAGGTACACAATCATAATTCGAAAAGCTTGACCCTTCTGTTGAACAAATAAATTCATTGTTAAGCAACATACCGTTTCAGAAGCACTTTAGGATTATATGGAAACAACTTCTTTTGATGAAGATTGTATACAGAATTGTTCAAAGATAGTAAACATTCTGCAGCTTTCTTGAATGGCTTAATATTGTAGTGCTTGAAGCCACATCTCCTGTCTTCCTTATAATTCTTGATATTCAATATGATACTTCCACTGTTGTCAACTGACGTAGGCATTCCATCTGCTGGAAACTGTAGACCATCCCTTACAATTTTTCTTCTCTTGCAAGATGATTGATCCAAAAATTCTCCAGATAATGGAAATTCCACAAATAACTTCCATGAGTTGCATATCAAATGCAAGCATCTACCCAAAAACGTGCAAAAGAGAAACAGTAAAAGCCAACTTTCAACTAGCAATAAGTCAGGATAAGTAAAACAACCAAAACTTGTAATTTATTAGTAATTCTCTTTCTTGATTGGTTTCACCCTTTCATTAAACTAACAATGCAAACAGTTGATTCTGAACCCAGAACTTATCCTCCATAATTGAATAAAGGAAAAAGAAATTAGGGGCTGAAACAAGAATTTATAAAATGAGGCTGACCAGAGTTTTCTTTTACATGAATCATGGAAAGCAAGGTACCAAATCATAACCTTGGAATAATCACAAATAGAAGTAAGATATACTCAAAAGGTCTGGCAGAAAAATAGTCAATACAACCAGATCTGGTTATAGCTTTGCAAGTTTATTTGTAATCACAGAACAGGAAAAATTTGTTGTTACAAAGAAATACCTTAGAAGATATTTAGCACAGCTTATTCCGGTATCTTTTGAAATGAGGTAATCAAGAAGCACTTGGTGATCATAATGTATCTGCACATCAGTAAGGACAAGATAATAAGGCTTTTTTATTGTTTTACAAATTAAACTAATTGATAAAGTGGATAGCAATGGGGTGTCTATCTTCATGTGCTAAGGTAGTGTATAATACTAGCCTCTGAAAGAAACAGATGGAAAAGGTGCACAGGATTAAAAATGTCTGACAGCTCAAAAGGAAAATCTTTCATTACATCCTGATATGCAGCCTCCTTTCTTTCAGACCTACATCATCCAAATCTCGTTACAGTGGATCCTTCCATTAAGTGGTTAATAAAAATAGCAAACAATTGAATACAATTGCTTACTGCTGCTGGAGACAAGATGATATGCTATACAATAGCAAAAGCACTTCAAACAATAGATCATCCTGCCATTCAAGTGATAAATAACACCAATGAAACTACAAGATAATGTCATTAAAAGATTGAAAACTATTATGCTAAAGGAAAATAATTAAGACTTCAGACTCTCATTAATGCCTCAGTTTTGCAAATATATTTCCAACCTAAGAAGCATGGATACAGACACACTCAAAATGTCCCATTAGGATTTGAAGTGATCTGATATGAACACAGCTTCTTTTTTAAGTTTCTGAGCTTCACGGTTTCAAATACATGATCAGCTACCCAAACTTGACAGAATAACTTAATAATATCCCCAATAGTAGTTAACTTAA
The DNA here is from genome assembly GCA_026413185.1 of Pueraria montana var. lobata. Taxonomy (NCBI): domain Eukaryota; kingdom Viridiplantae; phylum Streptophyta; class Magnoliopsida; order Fabales; family Fabaceae; genus Pueraria; species Pueraria montana. The sequence continues at coordinate 47,249,250 of CM048649.1, read as the reverse complement.
TCTTCAAAACATTCCATATGGACCCAAGAGTTATAAAAACCCAAAATTTACAGAACTGAAAAATATTTTGAAGACAATGGCCATGCCAAACAAGCTTCATACTCATAAACTAATACACACACAAGTAGCATGAATAGACAAACCTCACGAAGATATAGCTGAAGGAAAGATGACATGAAGTTCATACATATCTGCAAGTACTTTTCATGGTTGATAGAGATTGCAGTTGGAAGATGTCCTTGAATCCACTTGTAAAGTTCTAGTGATCCCTTTTTTCTGCAGAAGTAATCATGCTCTGAATCTGGGTTAGTGGTAAAACTGGAGCACAAAGTTGAACTATTACAGTGGTTTGCATTTTCTCCTCTTTGACAGATCAAACTGAAAGAACAAGCCAGTAAGAGGTAAACAGCTTGTCTTTGTAGGTGGTCAGAATGCGTCATACATGCTTCTCCATCAGACAAACTCAATAAAAATGGAGAGCCTTCCAGACAATCAATTTGATCAGAGTGAAATTGAGTTAAGGGTTGCTGCAAAAGCTCTTGAAAGTAGTTATGAAGGAGTTCAAGCCAAGAAAGACGGATGTGACAGTCTAGACCTGTGAGTGAGCCAAGTCTGATCATCAGAATCTGCAGAAAGCATGGTAACTGGTTTTAAGCGTGCCTTACACTCTAAACATAGCAACCCAGAAACAAGTCTTTTAACAAAGTTTTAAATAAAGTTATTTTGCTTCTTTTTATCTTTCAACTTTTCCAATGGTTATAAACTATAAAGTCATGAAAAATAAAGCAACTTTAAATAGCAACTTATAATAATTATTCCTCCCTGCTATTAAAATTTCAAAAGGATTACTTTATAATTCTGCAATGAACGATGGCAAGTACTAATGTCTAGTACAAAAGGTTAAAAGTATACTTCCTAAGCATCCTGAGCTCAAGTAATCAACTTGAACAATGCACAAAGAACTGGAAGTCAGTAAAGCCTCCATAATTAAAAGAATTATTGTAAGGAATAAGATTCAGGATAAATTATCAATACCAGACCAGCTACTCAAACAAGTACTAGGGTAACGATAAACAATATCCACATTCAATCCTACAAATGACAACAAATTCAATTTCAAGCTCGTTGCACAAGTGGATGAACCTTACCAGCAACTTGTGTTTCAAGTAATGAATGATGCGTGTCTCAGCATTATCTTCTTGCTTGCTGAGACACCACTTTGCAAGTCTAGGTATAAGATTCGCTACTGTGACAAAAAGTGGATGTTTATCAACAGAATCACAATCAGTTTCCACTAAATCATTCCTGTCAACCAAAGAGCATAGTAACTGCAGAAAAGTCCCAAGAAAATTCATAACAGGCTCCATAACACTGAAATTTTTTAGGTGCAACAGATTGATAGAAGAGCTGTCCTTCATTCCACCAAACTCACTACTCCAGTACTCATCCAACAAATCCCATGGCATCTTCAGGAGACAAGAATTAACGGAGTCATAGTAAACTTTAACAAGTTCATCATCATAATCCTCCTTCTTCAAATATTTACATATAACACGCAGTACTCGAACCACACCAGCCACAGTAGACCAATCAAAATTCTTAAGCCCATATTTCACCATAAACTCAACATCAGAACAATCAAATTCACTATTTTCAGCTCCAGAAGGAGGCTCGGACGAACACGAGATCATCCTAGCAATCTCTGTTTCCAACCAATAGCACAAAAACTGAATGAACTCACTCCAATTGTTCCCCTGCAAATCATTACACCCAATGACAAACAAAACAGGGAATCACATGCTAGCCTAAAATGCGTAATCTAAACTCATCAAGGAAACTAACTTCTACATTCATACCGTTGTGTACACAAACTGTGAAATTAAGACAAGAGCATTGACAGCCACGTGTTGAACAAATTCACTCCTGTCAGTTAGCAAAACCATCTGCGCCACCAAAAGCAACACGGAATAATATTTTGCAACGACGTTACAGAAAAGCGCGTCGATGAAAAGCTGGTTTTGACACTCACCATCTCAGTGACGATTTTACGCAGACATTGATCAACGGAAGAATGCTGGCTCGAACCGCACAATCGCTCTTCGTTGGGAGCACGTTTCGCCTCTGCACGAGAATCAAATTCGCGAATCCGAAGCTGAATTTTTGGGACGACCTAAAATGCAAAAAATAAATAAATAAATAAATAAATCAGGTACAGAACGTTTAACAGTGTTTTGAAGATGAGCAAGAATGCGAAACCTGAGAAGAAGCGATTAGGATTTCCTTCTCCTTCTCTTTGGAGGTGGAAACGAAGGCCTGTGGCTCCTGAGGCACACGGAGAGAGTGTTTGATTAATGGAATGAGTTGAGAATTGTTAAAAAAAAAAAAAAAAAAAATGGAAAGGTAGAGTTGGAGGTGAGAGAGAAGAGTGAAACACACTGTGTAGGGGAGGAGAGAGTCGTGGAGGAGGCGGCAGAGCCACCTGAGTTCACCGGCCGGAGACATTTCACCGGCGCAACTGTCAGGATTGGATTTGCGGTGTCTTGTTGCTCTTGCGCGATGTTGTCGTCTAAGGGAGTATTCCGAACGCTGCCGTTTCAAAGAGGAACGTAGCAATTGACTTTAAACAAACCTCTTGAATGAAAAAAAAAAAAAAATGGTCACGCTAATTGAGGCACGTTTACCTGTGATTTTGTTTTCTTTTTTTAATTTTTAATTACAACATTGTCACTTTATTTTTATTTTATTTTTTGTTTTTTAATATCTGTATAAAAAACATTGAAAAAAACTTTTTTTTATTTTCTCTATTTCCTGTACAAATCTTAAAAAATAGAAAATAAAATAAAAACAAGATGATAGTTTTGTAATTAAAAACTGAAAACAGAAAATGAAAATAAAAAGCAAAATTGTAATTAAACACCACCTAAGGTTAACAACATTTAATTACACTAATTTCAATTAAAAAAATACTCTTTTAACTAATTTAATACTCTTTTAACTAATTCACACCCTTTAAGAGAATCGGTTAATTTAGTTTTTTTTTAAACAAAGGTATCTTATTTCAATTCATTCAAAATATAAGTATAAATACAACTTAGAATCTGTTCAAAAACATGATTGCTAGCATACAACCTAGATGTCTTATTTAAAGAATGAGCAACTTAATTTGGTTGCCTCCTTACAAAACTCACCAAAGAGTTTGGAAAACGATTAATAATAGCTCTACATTTGATAAGATGAAGTGAAATTCTAAAATTCCTTAAGAACAAAATGATAAACCATCTACCACTTATTTGCAATCCAGTTCAAAGATAACTTGTTCATGACCCATGTCAGATATCCACTTTAATGCTTGCAAGAGACCCCTAGCTTCTACTTCTCTTGGTTCGGGGATCCCAAAAAAACATTCAGTTTTGGCTTTGATAAAATGACCTTGATCATCACGAAGACAAAGACCCACTCCAAAACAATTATGATTCTTGAACAAAGCTGCGTCAATGTTGCATTTCAAGAAACCGTGAATAGGCTTCTCCCAAGATTGGAAAGCATTTTGCTGCATTGGTGATGATTGATGCACCAAATTCAAAGGTCTACGAGCATGCAGCCATTCACGTAAAAATTGCATGGTTTGTAATTTGTTAACAATTTATATTATTTTTTTAAAATTATCTTTGTAATTATTGTGACTCGTCATCTCTTTTTTTCACTTAATTACTTTCTACCTAATTAATTAATGAGTGCTACTCATCTTCTTCAATTCTCATAAGAGAGAATTTACTTATCTTATTAATTTATAGCATTCATTGTAAAGTGATTAAGGATATTTTGGTCAAAAAATAATTAATGCAATAGATAACTTGAAAAGAGTCTTATAAAAAGAAACAATTTTTTTTTAGAAAATAGTATTATATTTATGGACGTAGGTAGTAAGTTATTTTCTTAAACTACCCTTCATTGGAATTTGATATTAAAAATAAGAATGAGTCATTAAATTAAAACCCTATTAAATGAAGGGTATTTTGGATATGGTCTTATTAAATGAGGTAAAATTATGTTGAGATTTGCTTATATTTAAATCCAACACCCAAATCACTTTTTTGCTTATATTCAAAATCGGAGGGAGTGTTTCTCACCTATTTTTACTCATCTTTTTATCGTTCTTCATCTTTAATCTATTTTTCTTCAACCAAACACATTTATTTTTCATTTTATTTCTCACATATATCCATTCTCCCTTTTTAAAAACATAATTTACCTATATATTTGATATGTGGCTGCTATGTCAGATTAGTAGGCCACGTGGTTGTATCACTTAATGGTGATTAACATCAAGGATTAAAAACGTAAATGGAGAAAAGTACAAGGACCAAGAAAGGTCAAAATTTTGTTACAAGACTACACAAAAAATCACCAAAAGTTAAGGGACCAAAAACATATTTTGCCCAACAATCTCTATGCGTAACCTGCCATCAATGGGCTAGGCTAAGCTAGCTTTAAACCTAATGGGTTGGTACCAATGCCCAAGCAAAAACTTCTTTGCATTCAATTCTCTTGTGTAAATTGTCATGTAGGTATTTATCATCTCGAATCTTTAAGAAAATTTGCCCTCAAATTTGCTTGTTATCTCCTATGGCAAATGAACTCAAATCAACACAAATAGATAGAGGTAATGGAGTTAAAGGTGACAAATGGGTCCAACATGATAGGCTAGCCAAAATAACCCATTAAAAAGACAAGCTGAACTCCAAAATTATAGATCTGAAAAGACTAAGACAAATTGGCCCAACCTGATAGGCACAATGGGTTAGGCCAGGTTAGATAAATATTGGTCGGAAACATAATTTGGCCTATTCAGCCATATTATATATATATATATATATATATATATATATATATATATATATATATATCATTCATTTTCTTGAAATCTAATAGTTTTAATAGATAATTAATTTTAACCATTAGATTCCAAGAAAATCATTGGTGAATATGGAGAGTAACTCTAAAAAAGTTATTCTTAGAGTAACTTGATCCCTCTTTTATATGTGTGTATTAAAAAATTTATAATAATATTTATATAAAAGTAATCAAAAAAGAAAAACGACCAATATGGACCAGTAGACCCAATGGACTAAGTCAGACCAACAAATTCATAGCCCATAAGAAAATTGGTCCAACCCAATCTAACCCGATTTTCACATTTGGCACGCCGAGCATGGGTCAGGCTGGGTGGAGTTGCTTATTTGTCAATTCTAAATAAAGTATAGAATTCATGAGGCAATACCTTAGACTTGGCCTTTTCAATTATAATGCATCTTTCACTAACTTTTTGTACATCATGCTTCATATAAGGTCAATAAAAAGGTTCATGAAATATATCCAAGGTCTTTTGCTATCCAAAATGTCCCATTAATTCCCTTTTCATAAGCTTCTTTAATTAGTAGTTTACATGAAGAGTTCTTAGGCACACAAAGTTGTTCATCCTTAAACAAATAATCATCATGCCTATGGAATCCAATTTGTGCAATTTTTTCACAAACAACAATATTAAAAAAATCCTCTTTATGCTCATATAATTCCTTACTATGCTTAAAACTAAGGAAATAAGTTTCAAAGGTAGAATGAAATGCATACCTTCTTGACAAGGCATCAACAACCACATCTACCTTACCTTTCTCATACATAATGATATAGGAAAATGTTCAAGGAATTCCATGTATTTGTCATACATCTTATCATAATCAATCTCAAAAGATTTAGCAAAATCAAGTAAAACAAGAGTAGATGCATTAGAGGACAAGTTATACTTATGGTGCTCAATCACATTCGTAAGTTTTCTAACTAATAAAATTATTTTATCCTCAATCTTTTTCATGAAAAGATTTTCTACTTTTCTTTCAACCTTTCTGCACTTCCTTTATTTTCTTTCCTTTTACTTTTCTTTTCTAGATCAATTATTTTCTTTTTACATCCTTCTTTTTCTTTTCCCCTCTTCTCTTTTCTCTCTTAACCTATCTTGAGCCTCAATGTCACTTGATCCTCTCACTCCTCTCTAGGAGAAAGTGGCCTAAGAGTGATCTTAAGATTATTATACACAAAAGAAAATATATTTGCCAAATCATGATCAGTGACATTCCTATCATATTGCTATAGTCTACATAGTAAGATGTGATCAGTTTTTATTGCAACAACATCGCATAATATTTCACCATTATATTTACCAATGGCAAAACAAATCAAAACTTGTTGTTCCATTAAGATCTCACCTCCTCACTCAGTTGTAACCTACAAGATATAGGGTAGGTGGGGTTTTGAGATTAAATTTGTTTACTAGCCTAAAGCTAGATTCATTGGTGTAACTACTCCTATCAATAATGAAATAGAACACTTTCCTTTTAATAAAACATGTAGTGTGAAATATGTGCTTTCTTTAGTTATCATTTTTATCCCTTACCTGGCTACCTAGCAATCTTCTCACCATAAGAAGATGCAAAATGCCTAACTCTTCCATTCCTCTCCAATCCACCAATCCTTTAGTACATCTCATCACTTTGCCTTTGCAACATCCTCTCCAAGCAATCTATAAAATTTTGCATTTGGATGGTAAAAGTTATGGTTCTTAATGAATGAGGAGTGTTTCCTACACTAAAGCACAAGTGAATGAACATAGCTTCAAAAATAAAGGTTAGCAAAAATAAGAAATGATGTAAAGAACCTCTTTACTTGCTAAGTGTTTCACTCAATAATGTTGACACTTATGTTTCACTCAAAGTAGGCTTTTGTGTATTGTTCACTCTTGCCTTTTACCAATCAAGTCCCTTTTATAAGCTTTTAACAAGAACCAAGTTAGTTCAAAGCAAAAGACCACAATCCAATATGAAATATGAAATAAATCCACAATTAGAGTTGTCACTCAAGAAATCAAGAAGACAAATACACTAAGACACAACTTAAGGAATTCCAAAGACAAGCAAGAAAAGCTAAAAAGAAACAAGCACTCTCAAAGGGAATGTTAATGTGACAAGTTTGAAACTATGAATAACAAAAGAATGACACAATGACCAATTAATAAAGGTAATAACAAGCACCAAACAACAAAATGTAGTTAGAACCTTGAATCTAAGCACTCATAATGAAAAGAGGACTTAAAAATTTATGGCAATTTTTTTTACACTTTAGAACTTGTGATTTTCATATTTATTGATAGGTCCCTATAATTTTTTCTTTTCTTTTCTTTTATTTATCTTTTAGCCACTACCACTTTCTTTTTGCATAAATAGCCCAAACTCACTTAAGGTAAATGCCTCAAGATCAAACAACTTCCATGAACAAGAACCTTCAAGAACATATATGAACACATTTTTTTAATATAAAAATCAAAGGCACTTAAATCTCATTTAAACCTTCATTTGATTTGTAATAAAGTGCTAAAGATGTATCTAGTGCATTTGTTCACGGATTAAAAGTTTATTCCTGAGAATGTAACATGAGAATATTACATATCATGTTTGTTGCAAGCTTTGAAAAATTATTCTTGAATATTATTGGTTTCTAGGAATGTTATAGCTTTGAAAACACATTGTCACCCCTAGTGCAAAGAGGGCTATACCCCTCCGGACAAATAACACCCGATGCACCCATATTGGCGCCAAGCGCAGAATAGGCTATGAGCCTCCAACAGTTTCATGCCTAACGCCACTTATTCTTAAGACCGGTCCAACAATGAGTAAGATCAAAAGCAAAATTTGAGAGAAATATTTTTACTTGAAATGAAAAAGCTATATGTCAAGTCATTCCTTTTTGTTTTATAAAAACTAATAACAAATCATTTTTTTGTTAATGGGTCTAAAACTTGAACTTTAGTACCTTTACTCTTGAGCTAACTCTACTTATTCTTGGGTCATATATTTGTGTCAATTTAATCCACTTCATCCCTTTTTTCTCTTCCATAATCTTTAAGTTCATCAAGTTCCTCATGGATCCTCCAAGCCCTTCCAATAAATTTTCAAGCTTTCTAAACCCCTCTGATGGATCTTCAAGCTTTTTTGGACACCCTATGTAGGTCTCTATAAGGAATCGTGGCGTTTAGATAACGTTTTCTTAAATAAGGCTACAAAACTTGTGTATTTTTGCCTTTTAGATAGAATAAATACAAATAGACACGTGATTGTAGCTCCCATTGATTGAGATGAGTGAATATTTTGGAAACATTAGATATTGTAAACGAGATTTGGTATCTTAAAAAAATTAATTAACAATATATGTATCTTTTTTTTCTTTTTTTTTTTCTTTACACGCATCTTAAAAATATACTCTGAAGTTAAATAAACAATTTTTTATTGTCTACTTTTATTGTTAAAAAGCGTTTCCCCTGCTTAAAACTATAATGTGTGATAAATAGATCCTGCACAGAACATGAATAATGGGTTAAGGTCATTAATTCAGGCCACAGACCTGACATGTTGGTTGTGTAGTAGACATGTTGGACATGAAGCGGAATTGCTTTTGGATTCGCAGCGATGTTGAGTTTGATGTTACGATTTAACTTCAAATATTTTGGATTCAGTTCGAATCAATATTTAAATTTTTGTAGTGGTCTTTTCCTTATTATAATTTTTTATTTTATTTTTGTGTTGCACAATAAGTTCTTTTATCTAATTAGTTTTATTATTTGGTCGATCGCCTAACTTCTCCTCATATCTTTCATTTTCATTTATTTGAATAGTACAAATTTAGTTTGCGTTGGAATAATTATAACCAAGACATAATTTGAGTTACATTAAGTTAATTTGATTTGTTTTATGAATCAATTTTAAAGTCATTATAAAATTGAGAATGTCATTTAACTTTAAATTAATTTTTTCATCTTTAAAACAAATTAAAGGTAAATTGAACTAATTTTAGAATTTAATTTTTATGCATTTTCAGTGTATCACTACAAAAACAACAACAACAACAACAAAAAAGAAAAATTAACATCAATGATGAAACAATTTAATTATATGTATTTTTTAAAATTCATCACTCAAATTTTTGTAATGTCAATGGCGAAAAAGCAATTTTTATTACTAAATTTTATCACCAATACATTAAAGTGTATGACTTTTAAGTAATTATTTCAAAAGTTAATAATTTTATTATACATGTTAATTTATAATTAAACGAGAGTATCAATATTTTTATATTCTCAGCATATGTTAATTAAATTCTTAATTTCATATCAGTATTCATTTGTTACTCCTATAGTCTTGAATAAAAGTTCAACTAAATTTGAATAAAATTTTATTTGCACACATTTAAAATAAATAAAAAATAACTTTAACTTTTAACTTTTTTCTAAATCCATAAGATCTAGTGTGTTTGATTTTCAGCTGAACTGTGTTTTAGCCTTTAGGATGATAAGATTCCAAAACTATTACTACGTTAGAATGGACGCAAGTTAATTAAGAGATAAGAACCTTCTTTTCTTCGGCTAAGTAACTATCGTAATTTTATTTAAATTATTGGCATAGTAAGATTTTTGCACGAAGTGTTTGTTATTTATACTTACACTTATTATGGTGCACATACCATTTTATTTAAAATTTAAATAACGAATCATCTAACTACTTAGTGTAAAATTGTTTTAAATTTTAATAAAATTAATCTTAAATCATTGAGACATGTCGACACAAATTTTACAATAAAACATGTCATGGTATAAGAAATTGATCATTGTTGTAAATTTAACCGGCTCTTACTCCCTTTAACAAATTGTCAAATACTATTATCCTGAAATATCTACCTTCTGAAATTTCTAAATATTTGATAATATCGAAAAAAGATAATATAAAAAATAGCCCCTGAATTTCTGTCATCGTAGAAAATTGACATCACTTTGTATTCAATTATTGGACCAAGGCAAAAATATTTTAAGCCTATTCATGAAATATGAAAAAAAAAATATTTTTTATATGATAAGTAATTGATCAAACGAAGTTATTATTATTATTATTATTATTATTATTATTATTATTATTATTATTTGCCTACTAACCAGTTAAAATTATACTTCGTGTGTAAAATGGTTGCTTCAATTCAATGACCGATCCAAAACAGTTCTTCTGCAGTATAAACATTAGACAATTTCAACCTGTGCCATCATCTGATACTATTTTGCATGAAAATTTAAAAAATAAATAAATAAATAAATAACAATCTAGAAAGAGGAGCAAGAGCTCTGGCAGTAAGACCGACAAGTAGAATATTGAATGTGGGAAAACGTAGAAATATTACTGCATCAATGAGAAAAAGTAAACGGTGGCAACACAACAACAACAGCAGAAGAATAAACTTCACCACTATACAACTTTGAAAGTTCAGCAATTAATGGATGCCTGCCGACATGTAGTGACAACATCATTTTCTTGTTTATGTTTTTCTTAGTATTTCAAATATTTATTACATGGAACACAATTTTAACAAACCCAAAAAAAAAAAAAAGACCCAAAAATATCCCAGCTAGCTGATACTAGCTACTCACCACAACCTAATGCATAGTCGTATAGAAGTTATGCTATTGTTAGCTATGCAATTTAAGAACATCTAATTCCTTTTGAAATAATTGGTGGTCTTGCTTAGGAACGGTAAATAATAATAATAATAATAATAATAATAATAATAATAATAAATCTGTATCCGTTGATACCAAATATGTTATGGATTGCATTTAACTAGTTTAATAGATATTAACGAATATAATAGATGATTTTTTTTTCTGTCTAATTATTAACAGGGCTGGAAAAGTAAGATTTTCGCACCTGAGTGCTTACAATTTAAAATTATTTAAAATTAATATTTTTAATTATATATAAAATATGTTGCTCTAATTTATTTTAATGTAAATATATATTTTTAAATTGTTTATTTTTAGTATAAATATATTTTTTAAATTCTTTTTATTTTATTTTTAATTATTTCTTTAAATTTTTATATTTTAATAAATATTCATAAATACTCGTAGATACTCATGCATATTCAATCTCCCATTGGCCATTCCTAATCTTGCTCAAACAAGGATAGCATACCTTGACGAATATACTATATTTCATCTCTTACACAAGAAATAGGTGCATGCCAACCCATTCTTTATTATGGGCTAAAAGACAAAACAGGGTTAAAAAGAAAAATTATTTACGTAATAAGTGTGGAAAAAAAATATTTATCTGTAGGGGTTGTTTTTGTCACATTGCACCATGAGGCGTCAACTCTTGAATTTTTTTTTTGTTTGCTAGCAAGAGGCGCCAACTCGTAGTGTCTTTCCCGAAAAATGTAGTCTGACCATGTAGGGGTATGAAAGGCAGAATGCGAGGCACCAATTCATTTAATGCTTCCTGTTGGGAGACGCCAAGTCAATTATTGCCTCCTGTTGGGAGGCGCCAACTCGTTTGGCACTTTGTGTGTTTTTTGTTTTGCTCTGACAAGACAAGTCTGTGTTGCCGTGTTGCAAATCTGGCAGAATAAATATTACAGTATACTGTTTGCTCGTGAGTTAAAAAAGGAGAAAATGTTGCAAATTTTTTTGTATAGAGGTTGAATGCGGTTTGTAGATACACCAGTTAAGAATTCAAATACGTTTTCTCCTTCATTGTTCTTCTGTGTTAGTTTTTTTTTTTTTTACTGATAATCATGAATTCTTCAACTGTTTATGTTTTAGTTTATTACAATGGAGAAATCATCTCTACTACAGATGAAGGATTCAAATTTGTTAGTAATGACACAGAGTATTTGCAGTTAAGGATGACATAAAACTTGATGAACTGAAGGAATTTGTGCAGATGAAAATTACACCTTTTTATCATTAATACTTTTAAATTTTTTTAATGGATCAATAACTATCATATTTATTACTTTTTATCGCTTTCTTAAATACTCTTTAAAGTTTTTTTTTATTCACCACATTATTCATTACATTTATTATGTTTTTTCTTATCATTTTCTTGTCTCTCAAAATACATAGGAGGAATGTTAGGGTCATACTCTCAAACACACTTCCTTAACCACACTCTCTCCTATTGGTCCACGTCAACCACTTTCTACAACCTATTACTTGTAACCAGCTCTTTAAGTGGGTACGACTTCTCTCTCTGTTACGCTGATCCTTTCTCTTTCTTTGTTACGTCTCTTCCATCTCTTTTCTCTATTACCACAATTGACATCATACGCCCCTTCCCATTTGTTTTCATAACAGCACCCATCCACGGGAAAAAGCCACTGAACCCCTACTCCTTAATCTCATTAACTTGTTAATTAAAAACCTGTGAATCTTTATTTGGCCTGAATGTCATTTCGAAAAAAAACTTCTAAATCAATAATCAAGAAAAGACAACAATATATAGAAGAAAGAAACAAAAATTATTTCCAATATGAAAACAATAACCAATTCGAACAATAAAACACATATCTTAGCAATTATCGAGGCAAAGGTATCGGTGTCGGCACTCCACATTGCCGCTCTCGAGCCCTCGACAACGTTAGGGAGAATGGCGTTGCTTCTGATGTGAGGAGAGAGCCTTGACGGTTATTGTTCCATAGTAACAACACTGTAAGTTTCCATTTTGTGATTACAATAATAAAAAATAAAATTCAATTAAAAAATCATATAAGAAGCAAATAGGAAGAATTGGTAAACAAGTAGTTTTAAAAATTTAGCTGACGTGGACCAATAGAAGAGAGTGTGGTTAAGGGAATGTGTTTGAGAGTGTGACCCTAGCATTCCTCAAATACATAGTTACATACATGATAAATTCATATTTCGCAAACTTAAATGAATACTACCTTTGTTCCTATTTATAAGACCTAATTACCTAATTCACTATAATTAAGGAAAGTGATTAATTTAGTTAATAGCAATAAATTTGTTCTAAATTTATATATTTTTTTAAAAATATCATTGTCATTAATACTGATCTCTTTCTTCTAAATGTTTAATAAATAAACTTCTCTCTTATTTAATTAGGGATATGTTAGTCTAAAAATAATTAATGCAAGAGACATTATGGATTGAGTCTTATAAAAAGGAAAAAGCATCACTTCAAATTTGGGTCTTATAAATAGGAACATATATAGTAATATTGATATAGTATGCACAGTAAATACTCAGAGGAAAAGTTTTATATTTTAATTAAATTATACAATGCATAATATATACCAATGAAACTTATATAAGACAGTAAATTGTTAACTAAATTCTGTTTTAATCGTTGATGTAAATCAATTTAGTAAAAAGTTTAAGGATGGATAAAATATAGAGTATAATTTTCTTCAAAAAAAAAAATATAGAGTATAATCTTCATGAATATTAGGATATTTACAAGCATTTATAATTCTTGCAATCACAATGTTGAATTTTCGAATCATACAATTTAGTTTTTTTTTTTCGTATTTGTATGTAATTCTAATAACTACAAAAATTCGATATAATTTACGACTTGATTCAGATCGATTCTTTTTCTTAATTCTTATTATAAAAAATTTTATATTGTGAATCAATTAAAATTAAAATAAATATTATGTAATCTATTTTTTTTTGACAAATTATGTAATCTTTTGTTTAAAAACAGTATATAAAACATTACATTATGTATTTATTTAATCAAAGATATCAAAGTTATGTGCAATGAAACTCATGAGAAAGAATTATACTATCTCTTGTCTTTTTATAAGCAACAAGTGTAGCGTAAAAATATACTACCTCTGGTCCTAATTATAAGCAATATAGGACAAATCATCAAGACCAAGGAGAGTAGTTAAAATAGTCATTTTTAATTAATTCTACAATGAATTCAATTTTTATTTCAAAAGTACCATTTGATTTATTGATGTGAATGCATAGAAAATAGAGTTAACAGTAATGTAAGGGTATAAAAGAAAATTTACCCTAAGTAACTTTACAAAAAAGTGATTGTTGCTTATATTTAGGACCAAATAAAAATTCAATTTGTTGCTTATAATTAGGACCAGCTACACTTGTTGCTTATAAAATGGACTAGACGTAATATTATAGAGTACTTATATTTTAATTGTTTTTACAACCATTTTACTAGACAATTTTACAATTTAGATATTCTCTAAATATTTTCTATCATATCTTGCCTTATATTTCTCCCTCTTTTTGAAAAAAAAAATATTTCTCCCTCTTTTGTTTCTATTTTTTTAGGCTTAAATACATTTTTAATCCTTGCAATTTAACATTTTTTTGTTTTTCATCCTTTGCAAATTTCTTTTTTTGATTTTAGTTCTTGCAAATTATATTTGTTTTGTTTTTCGTTCTTAAAGTGGTTTAAATAACGCTTTGAACAGTTAAAAAAATGCTATCTAAATCGCTTTAAAAACAAAAAATAAAACAAATATTTTGCAATGACTAAACCAAAAAAAATTACAAGGACGAAAAATAAAAAAATATTAAATTGCAAGGACTAAAAAGATATTTAAACTTTTTTTTTTACTAATTGTAAAATAATTATAGAAAAAAAATTGTAGGAAACATATTTCCAAACAAAAACAATCTTAACTTCAAACATATTTTTAATCTATATAAAATATAGTTCCATTTATGTTTAAGACGCAGGCTATAATGGGGGACCTTATAATGTCCTCCACCGTGGGAAACTAATATGCACCGTTGGATTTTGAGATCAATGTGGGACTACCGTACAACCGTCCACACTAGATTTTTTTTTTTAAAAAGCGATTTTTTTTCTGTTTAAGTTTTTTTTTTTTTTTTAAAAAGACCATTCTTCTCCGTTGTTGCTTTGTTTCTGCCTCTCTTCCCATTTTTTTGTCCGTCATTTTATCTTGATTTTTATTTTTAGTCTCTCATAATTTTTTTTATTATTTTTAGTCTCTCATAAATTGTTCTATTCTGTTCTATTTTTAGTCCATCATAAATTGTTTTGTTCTATTTTTAGTCCCTAACATTAATTTCAACGGTTAAGTGATGACATAAACTGTGTGCGTGAAAATTTCCTAATTAAGTTTCTAGTGACTTTTAACCGCTGCAAATTTTTTTGTGGTCATAAATGTTTATTTTTGTAACATTTTTTTTGTGATTTCAGAAAATCTAGTGTTCAAGATTTTGATTTTTTATTTTATTTTTTAACATTTCTAACAGTTTTAGTTTGCCAAAAAATTTGCGATAATTAAAAACCACTAGAAACTTTAAACAGAAGAAGAATGATCCCTTTTTTTAAAAAAAAAATCTAGTGTAAACAGTTGTATGGTAGTCCCACATCAATAAGCAACAATGGAGAAGAATAGTCATTTTTTTAAAAAAAAAAAACTTAAACAGAAAAAAAATTCCCTTTTTAAAAAAAAAATCTAGTGTAGACGGTTGTACGATAGTCCCACATTGATCTCAAAATCCATCAAAATCCAACGGTGCATATTAATTTCCCACGATGAGGGACATTATAAGGTCCCCCATTATAGCATGCGTCTTATGTTTAATATCTAAATATCTTTCATTAGTTTTAGTTCTTACAAATTTTAAATTTTTCATCATCCCTTAAAAAGCAGCGTATATCATATAACATGACACGAGTCACATAAAACAAAAATACTAAATTGCAAGGACTAAAAAAATATTTTAATTTTTTTTTTTTTTACTAATTGTAAAATAATTATAGAAAAAAAATTGTAGGAAACATATTTCCAAACAAAAACAATCTTAACTTCAAACATATTTTTAATCTATATAAACTATAGTTCCATTTATGTTTAATATCTAAATATCTTTCATTAGTTTTAGTTCTTAAAAATTTTAAATTTTTCATCATCCCTTAAAAAGCAGCGTATATCATATAACATGAGACAAGTCACATAACCAAAGCATATCACATAAGAACTATTTAAAAATAAATAAATGAAATGTTATTGACGAAGATTAAAAATTTATTTTATATAGCAATCAGATTTCTGTCTTTTTTTTTTCCCTTCCCCATGCGATTCTCTAGCCGTTCTTCCAGGCACCCCCAGCCAAAATTAGAATTGAAGAAACAAGTTTCTCAAAAATAGAACAGAATCAACTTTAGCAGAGTCCTAGCGTAGAAAAACACAAAACAAAACAAGACAACCCGCAAATCAAGAGATCTTTCAGCTAAACTGTAGTGAGCCAAAATACCCTGGCAAAGTTACATTGTCACTACTCTTTAACAATGAATGAAGCCAAAATAGCCAATGGTTGGGGTTCGTCCTCGTTTCAACACTCCCAAACAACACCACCAAAGCTTCATGTTATATTAAAACATTTAATATTATACTATTTTCCTCTAAAGTCTACAAACAGCAACGAACAAACATAGAAATTGCTACCTTCTTTCTATTCTTTACAATAGAGTATTAACACTATAATTATTATATTATTTATATTATAGGTGTGTAGCCATGGCTGCATTATCTTCGCTGGGAACCCAATCCAATTTCAGACGTGGTTAAAAAATTCAGAGAAAAAAACACTAATCACGTGATCAGTCACTAATTGAATCACACAGCTTAGTCACAAAATAACAGTAACCCAGTAAACATACACAGAACTAGACAATTCAAAGAAGTAAAATTAACCAAAACCAAAGAAAAAAAAAGTCATAGTTGTACTTCAAATTTCACAGATGATTATACCCTGCAAATAGTAACCCTAAGCTTAAACCATAAACACACTCTCCATTGCACCCAAATCGGAAAAAAAAAAAAAAAAAAAAAAAAAAAAAGATGCATTTCATTTAAGACCATTCCCCGGTGTTGAAATCGCAAGCCCAGGCCAAGAGAAGCAGTCTCCACTAACAAACCCACCTTCGCCACTCTCTAACTGCCACGTGTTCACTCCAGAAGACGCAACGGCGCCGCCAATGTTGCCATTATCCACCATTCCGGGGAAGGCCCAACCCGAGCGCCCAATCCCGAAGCCCATGTCCTCGAACCCGTGCCCGAGCCCAAGCCCAAACCCGCCGAGGGCGAGAAACCCAGAGCCCTGGGTGTTGTTCAGCAACGAAGTGAAGCTCCCGCAGACGTTAACGTTATTCTTAACGTCGCCATCAAGTCCAAAGTGCATGGAGCCTCCTTGGGTGGTTGCGTTGACGGGGGCCAATGCGGGCAGAGCGTGCTCCTGCGCTGACGTCATGGTGGAGGAGGATGATGATGACGTGGCGGTGTGGTGGGTGCGGGAGCGCTTGGCGTTCTTCCGGCTGCCGCCGCCGACGGGGATGTCGCGGAGGGTGCCGCCGTGGGTCCAGTACCGGCGGCAGGCCTTGCAGAAGTGGCGCGGCTGGGAGTAGTTGTAGTTGTTGTAGTAGCAGAACTTGGTGTTGGTGGAGTCGCACCGGGGACAGGGGAGGTTCTCCTGCTCCGGCGGCGGCGCCGCGCCGGCTGAGCTCTGCGGCTTGCTGGCTCGGCGGCTCTCGCCGGAATTCGACGACGGCATGTGTGAAAAAAAGAAAAAGGAACTGAAAGTATAGGTTTGTTTTTTGAGTGTAAGGTGTGTAAGTGATGTGAAGGGTTTTTGGGTGTGGGTGTAAATGTGGTGGGGTGAGGTGGGTTTTTATGGGGAAGGTGAAAGAGAGAGGGAGAGAGGGGTGTGGAAATGAGACGATAAAGAGAAAGCAAAGAGAGTCAGAGAGAATATCTGTGGCGGAAACAGAGACATCTTCTGAGGCTTATATGAGGCAGAGTGGGATCAGCTTTACAGTGTTCTGTTAAGCACGACATTTCAGTCGGCTCCAGACACACCCTCTCTCTATTTGGGTCGGCTAATAGGGCTGCGCCTTCTGCACACACGACACCACCAACCCACACAATTTTTACACAACACCCCCTCCACTCTTCCAATCAATCCAATTAATTAGAAATAATAGTGTAAATAAAGTAGTGGAAGCATTATCTTGTCTGGTATTATGGTGCTTGCACGGCCAGTTAGATGCATGCATATATAATGCATTTTGCCTTTGAGGTAATAATTATGGAATGCAAAACTACCCAACTGTTTATTATTAAAAATTAAAAATAGATTGTGTTAACGATTGATTGCCTCTTGTTCTAACTTATCAAGCTAATCATGGCCACGATTTAATATTATATGCATATATTCGCTTCTCCTGTCTTTTCCTTATTCAACCGGTTTTGACGTAGAGCTCGTAGGCCGTAGGGTGTTGTTTAGCTAGCCCATCTATGCTATTCATGCATCGAAGTTTGATTTTTTTTTGTTGTTATTAAGAACTATGGATAATGTCACACTCTAGTCTCTTTAGAGTCCAAAATTTTTCCCTCTAATTAGGCAAATCGCAAACATAATCATGTTCGTCTCTAGAAATACATGTAATTAGGCACATGTAAGAAAGCATCCTCGACAACAATAATTTTGATTTTCCATGCGGTTGTTATCAGTAGTTAATGTGTTTGGGAAGAATAATTCCAATTTCCAAACCTAACTTTGATTATGCCATGGAAAAACAAAATTAAATAACTAGGGGTCGTAGATTGAGTGGGGGCCGTTGGTGCAATGCAACCTTGGGAGGGCGTTTTTGGTATAGTTGGGGGGAGAGTAGTACAACAATTGAAGAAGGGTCGCGGGTAAAATGTAATTGTACATATGATGATAGCATAGCATAGCATGAGATTGAGACAGTGTGAGAGAGGGGGAGTGGGTGGGGACAGAAGCGACAGAATTATGAGTGTCGGGCAGCGTGGGGAGCAATAATTGGGTCTCCCCTCTGATTTCGGACGCGTCATGTCCGCATCAGATTCCTCTTCCGTACCCCATTCTTTCTTTCTTCCACCGGATTTTCCGCTCCACTGTAGCCATTACCAAACAGTGAGGTTTCCCCCAATCTGCACAGGCACCACTGTGCTGACCGTTTGATAGCGATCAGACGGTCATGTTCCTGTCCGGTGGGGCGACACCTGTCAGCGACAGACCGGTGGTTGTCGGTCATACAAGGAGCGGCCACAAGCACGCGCCTTTGAAAATGGTCTAATCTCTCTCCCAGCCAGCAGAGAAAGAAAGAATCATGGGTCGCTATCAACCACCAAAACAAAACTTAGAAACTAGGAAAGTAGAGAGAGACCCTTGTTGTTGAAACCCTTTTTCTTTCTTTCTTTCTCTCTCGGAGGACCCAAAACACAAAACACAATCGCTATCATCGTCGCTTCGCTTCACTTCTCTCTACTGTGCTTATGTTTGTGTTTATCCGTAATAATCACTGACATGTTGCATCCCGGCCTTGCGTCTCGCTAGTCAAGGGTGGGTTCAGACCTGTAGCAATGTAATGAAATGTAATGTAATCAGTAATCCTCTCTTTTTGGCCTTTTCTGCACGCACATGATTCCCTTTCCACTCCATCAAAAAATGAATTGCAACTTCGCACGCTTCGCATCTTCGAGTGGGGTATTATTGCTACTACAACCAGAATTATTAACCATCATTCACAACCAAAAATAAAATAAAAAAAAGATGTCCTCCTTTTACAATTTAATGCCAACATGTTCATGTCTGAACGCAGGTGTTTGTAAACTTTGGACTTTCAAGGCTCAGCATTCATTTTTTCTTTCCATGTTTTTAACTAAAAAAAATATCGTACCAGAAGAAAAAAGAGACGCCCGAAAGTTTTGAGTAACTTTCACTTGCGTGAAAATGGTTAAGAAATACCTACGGAGACGAAATAATGTGGTATGATATGATAGGTGGATATAACAAGGTCTAAAAACTAGTATGACATAGGATATCAATATAATACAAGTTAATATAATTATAGAACATCAATTACAGATTTGAGTAATCAGTTAATATTTAATATTTTTCAATTCCAATTATTATACAATACTAAAATACTATCTATTATTACCTAATAAATAAATATTAAAATACTATTTATATAATCATTTGTGTATCATACTCGCATTAATACCAACACCAAAAAAAAAATTACTCGCATTAATACAAAATAATAGAAAAAATTGAAATATATGATAAAAAATTCGATAATATGTAATTAACACCAATTCGGCAACTCTTAGGTATAGATATTTCATAAGATAATACTGAAATTTGTAATTAGAAGTGATAAGAAAATTCGTTTTAGATTTATGGAGCTATGAGTGGATAATATTTTTTAGATTGAAACATTATTTTCTTTTTTAATTTTCTTGCTCAAACAGGGATAACTCAATCTTAACTATAGCAAATATTTCGTGCATTGTATATACAGTTTTTAAATACAAGTACAATAAAAAAATTAATTAAAAATTAATTAATATTCATGTCTCAAAAAATTGTTGTTTTCTCATGATTTTCCATTTTAATTTTTTTTAGCGAATCCTCGTAAAACATCTCTCTTTATCACTTCAAATGGTTTTTAGTTCATTTTTTTAGTGAGTCTCTCTCTTAGTCTTTAGTTATATTTTTTTTATCAGCTAGTTAGATTTTTTTTTTTGTTAAGTGTGATTTTCATTTTGCATTTGATCCCTTCTGTATATCATGAATTTTTCCTTTAAATTATCTAAATATCACAACCTTTTCATTTTTTTTCCCTCTATATTGGGAGACTAACAAATTAACAAAAAACCATTAAAAAACCATTAATATAAATTTTTTATAAGACTCACTTAGAAAAAATAAAAATTATTGATCAAATAAATAAATACGAATTTTCTAATTAATTTTAAGGATATTCTAACACTTTTCAACTTATCACTTCAAACCTTTAGGCCGCAACTTAAATATTTTGATGTTGGAAAGATGATTTCACGGGTATTGGCAGAGGAAAAAACTAAATGCACACCCACATGCTAAATGACACCAAAAAGAGAGATAGAGAGAGAAATGTGAATATGATAGATGATATGATGTGATAGGAAGAGATGAATAGAAAGAAACTAGAGATGTTGGAAGGTGTTTGATATTTAAGAATGTCTAAATATCATTGCATTGGCAGATACTGTTATTCATTATTTACGTGCATCACAACTTAAATATGCTAACGTTGGAAAGATGATCCACATTTTTACATTCACTGTATTACACTTTATTTGCAGATTAGTAATTATAAAGTTTTTTTTTCTGAATATAAAAGTTCTAAACATCATACAGATCATATATTTTTATTGTTTATATGTATCCAATTAAAAACTTTGAGGACAATAAAAAATAAATTTTAGAAAACATTAAAAATAAGTGTTAGATTACGTGACATAATGCGGAAATAAATAATAGAATTTAATGGTGATACACTGACAGTGTAAAATAATTTTATACTGTCATCTAATTATAAATTATCGTTGATATAACTTTTAAGATAATTTTTTAAAAGTCAACAAACTTACATATACATAGTAAGATGTAATTGGACGATAGTATAAAACTATTTTACACTATCAGTGTATAATCTTTTTTCTTTAAATAATATTTATCACTTTTAAATTAATTAAAAAATAGCATTTTTAACGTGGACCAAGATGGAGCTTAAAATTAAATGTTGCAAGAAAAGTATATTTTTTTTATACAATGCGCAATGAGGGTCAAACCTAAATCTTCATTCATTTACTCTAACCTTCACCACTAGATCATTCACCACTAGATCGACCTTAGTGGGTATAATTAAAGTATACAAGTATAATAAATCATGTATAACTTACCAACTATATGGGCTTTTGTTACCATTTCTAGTAATTGGTGTTTTTGTTGCTTTTTTTATTATTATTATTAATGCGTAAATAGCAATGTAATGATCTTTTTGTGCATCTATTTTCTAATTTTGTTCAAGTTTTTGTTGCATCCTTTTTCTTCAATTTATAGATTAGCTTTTTAGTTTATAGTAGCAATAAGAGGTACTAAAAGCGTTGGATAATTAAATTGGTCAAAGCTCTTGGTTGCACATACTTATTCAGAGGTGGAGTACAATCCAATTGAGTCATTTGTTGGATTGAATTTAGCTAAATAGTTATGCTCAAATTATTATAAAGGAGCATGTATTCAATAAAGTTCTAGTTGTGAGAAATATCTATGAAATTAAAGAACATATTAATAATTAATAAAAAGTATTCGTAACATTTACAGCAGAATAAAAAATATATTACAACAATAAAGTAGGAGAATTTAAAATTGTGTACCTAGATATATATTTTTGAAGTAACAATTTTTTTTATTATGTGAAAGCTCTACATGTATTCACATCGAGACTAATATATGCTATCAACCTTTTGAGAAAATAAGGTAAGGATAAAGCAACTTAGTGGGTGAGGTAGTGGTGTGGGAATGACTCCAATATTCCATTAAATAGGAATCATTAAGTCATCTTTTAGGAAATTAATTTGATCATATCTTTATTTGTTTCCATCTTTTTCCACTTTATCTTATTTTCAAATTTATTTGAAAATAATTGACTTAGTGCATGTTTAGATTAAAGTTTACAAACTTAAATTTGGGTTATAAACTTAGTGCATGTTTAGAGTAGGAGTGTAAGTGGGTCTAAGTTGAGTTGGATTTGATGTAATTTAAGACCCAACCCAGTGAAACATAGTTGGGTTGGGTTTGTTATTTTTTGTTAAGCAACCTAACCTAAACCAATCTGACCTTAAAATAATAATATATTATAAAAATTTGAAAAAAAAAACAGAAAAAAAATCATAAAAGAAATGAAAATGGAACATAAGTTACTAGAATGGAAAATAAAAGAGGGAAGGGGAAACGGAACGAAATAAAGAAAGAGGGGAAGTGAAAGGTGGTCCATGGTTGTACCAATGGGGGAATAAAGGCTAGTGGGTGTGAACGGTAGTGACTAGCACAAGCATGAACAATGAAAGATCGATATTTTGAGTCTTGGACAATTCAATGAAAATGGTCTCTAATTGTGTGAATTAAGGTTACACATACATAACATATTGATAGAATTAAAATAATTATTATTTTATTATTAATAATTTAATACTATATTTATATCAAGTTGGGTCGAGTTAATTAGGCTTGGAACTCATTAACCTAACATCCAATTCAATTATAATTGGGTCAGTCAAACTAACTTTAACCAACTCGATAATCCAACCTAACTCATTGAAATGTAGTTGAATTTGGATTAATTAGATTCGAGATTGCTTACAACCCCTCGTTAGAGTTTAAATATGGAGAAGTGACATGTTTACAATCATTAATGAAGCTAGTGACGGACTTGTGCTTCTCAGCAAGTTTATCTTTTAATGTAGGTGATCGTGTATGGAAGAAAAGAAAAAGAAAATTAAGGATGTTACACCAATACTAAAAGCTCATTATTTAATTCTCTTAACATAGCACAAATAGTGTTATTAACTAAGAGGTGTATGCCGCATGGAGAAACAAATAAGGGAAATTGTTGTTCACTTAAAAACTTGAAAGGGCGTATATGTTTTTTAAGAAACTTTAAGGAAGATGAGTGCAATTTTGGCTTAAATATAACTTTGGTCTTCCTATTTTGTCAAATCCACAATTTTGGTCCATTTATTTCAAAATAGAGACATTTGGTCTCCTATTTTAGAAAATACGTAATTTTGGTGCAATCCTCAATTTTCTTACATTTATTTCTTTTATTTCTTACATTTTAATTAATTAAATCATTTCTTGATGGTATCTTAAATGAATATGTTAAGTCTAAGGTTCAATTGAACCAAAATAAAAGAAATAAAATATAGGTAAAATTGATTATTGAACCAAAATTACATATTTTATAAAATAGGGGGGAAATGTTTATTTTAAAATACAGATACCAAAATTGCAGATTGAACAAAATATGGAAACAAAAATTGTATTTAAGCCTACAATTTTCCCTTATTTATATTACAAGTCAATAATCACAAGTGTTAGTTGTATCTTTTAAGGTATAGTGTTGGGGCACTGCACTGCCTGGTAGTTTTGGTTCTGATTGACACTAATATTTTCCTACGTGATGTGTATTATGGGGCCTTAGAAGGGGCTGCGGGTTCAGCTTCCAGTTTCGGTTATTGTACATTTATAGTGAGCTCAATTATAAATGTAGAATTACCCTCTACTGTGGTTGCTTTTTATTTTGCTACTTGTACATGGATTATGGTACTCCTAGTACCTAGTAAATACTATTTTCTTTGCTGATCTAAAAAAAAAAAAAAAATTACATCTCTTTTTTTTCATTTAAGATATTTATATTATTTTACACACAATTTTCTTTTCATTTTTTCTCATGTTAAACAATTTAAAAAATTGTCTCACTTTGAGACTTTCGATTCCTTTTATTTTTTTTTCCTAAACCAAACTTACCGTTAATTTTTCCATGACCTTCTTTCATGCGTATTGCCAAGGATAGAACTGGACAGATGGTTATACCTAAAAATTAGGAATCTTCTACAATGTCCCATAGTGTGATGATCCTTAATTTTAACAGGTTGTAGACAGTTCTATGGCATTTAGTATTTTGCCCTAAAGAATTGTTATTTTTAATTTTGGCAACACTCCTCCACCTACCTCCTTCCTCTACACCTGCCTCCTACTTCATAGGTTAAACTAATTTTACACAGTGGTCATACCAAAATCTAATTTTACACATAGGTCAAACTGCAATTTTTTCACAATTTGTACAAACTTAACTTGCTCAATAGGTTAGCATCATAAATCTCGACCACATATTAATTTTATTATTAAATCAATGACTATTATTGGTTGGACCATCGACGGATCAACTGAACTTGTGACCATTATATCAAAATAGATTGATGGATTGATAATCATGTGAGTCATAGGTTGGTTTGGTTAGACTTTTTAAACTACCAAGGCGCGGAAGTTGTGGAAAATATAAACTCCCTATTATCTATTGCAAAATGGTCAACATCAAGAGGGACAAGAAAAATGAAATTCTCCACACGTCTAATTGAGACTAGCTAGTCGCTTTTTTCATGCACCAAGGTTCAACGCGAGAGGGTCAAGTGTTATTTGTTAACATGTCAAAATAATTAAAACTCGGAATCATAATAATCATAATAAAATAAAAACGTTAAGCAAATCACGCTCGTAAATCCCGTTTATGTTAATCAATTGCAGTAAACAAAGGAGGCAGCCACAACAAAAGGTGTTGTTGAAAGCTACAGTTGGATAGTTTGAGGGACAATAACTGAGTAACAAGAAAGAAAATGGGTGTGTAATGTATATTTGTGTAGACAAATTATTAATTAATAATAGAAATGGATGTACGTACGGAAAGAAGATGCAATAAGAGAAGAAGAAAGATCAAAGATCCCTGAGTTGCCTAAGATTCACAGGAGATATGTATCTCTTGTCTCCGTCAAGTAGCTGCTTGGCCAGGATTAGGTTTGCAGCCTCGCTTGGATGATAAGGATCCCAAAACACGTGCTTGTACCTATCTGTGCACATGCTTGATGTTGGCCCACATGGAATTATCCCTGCGAATTGGCCCCCATTTCCACAGCAAGCTCTACTTGCTGTTGTGAATCCTACACATTATTTTAAAAAAATTAGACTATGATTAACATGAAGATTTAATGGACCATATATTTTTTAGGATAAGATATGTTTTTAGTCTCAAATTTTATTTTTAATTTCTGAATTTTCATATCATTCAATTTAGTTTCTACACTTTATAAAAAAAAAAGTATTTTTAATTCCTAGACTTACTTCCATTTTCTGCATGTTTTTTAACTTTAAGTTGTGAGAAGGAACTAAAAATATGGTTTCTATAAAGTTCATGAAATAAATTACACGGAAAGTTCGGAGACTATAAATAGATTTAATGAAAATATTAAGACTAAAAACAAATTTTATCCTATAAAAAATGAATGAAAGGAATTGTTTACCGTATTTGTCATAATTTTTTATGAGTTCCAACACTAAATCATAGACGTTGGCGAAGACGAAGGTGGCTCCGGGGAGGTTGTCGTTAAGCTCAGCGATCAAATCCTTTAATCTAGCATTGTATTGAAGCGCAAGCTTGTTAGCCAAATCCACACACTCATCTTCGTTCAGCTGATTTATGGTCTTCTGGTAAGGTATGCAGCCTATTGGCCCAACGTTGCCTATCACAAACTTTCGAGCATCCATTTGATAAAGTCTCTGCCATTCAAATATGCCAAGTTACAAATGACAATAAAATAAAACAAACTAAAAATTTCTCAATAAATATTTATAAGAAAGGAAAACAAGAAAGTAAAATGAAATAAATTTCTTTCATAAATTAAAATTAGTTTATATATAAGTTAATTATTTTATAAAAAAATTTCTCTTTAACTTCTTCAAAATTAACTTCTCCACAAGTTAATTAAAATAAACTCTTTTTATTTTCTTCTCTCTTAGAAGTACTTGTTGAGGTTAGTTACCTCTTGCTTAGTAGCCAGAAACTAAGTTAGTGAAATTGATTTTAATGCCAGTCATGGTACAGGGATATTGATTATGATTTGAGGATTTGCCAAATGGCACTAATTAAAATGACTAATGTGTATTTCATTTACTGGTCCAATTTGTTTTGGTGTTAAATTTAGATTAGATTAAGGTGTATAGTATAGTACCGTAAGTTGGGCCCTGAAATGAGCAATCATGTCATCTATGAAAGAATCTGGACTTTGAGAAATTCTGGCTGCAATAGAGAGAACTGGGAGAAGGTAATTGTTGAGAAAATCATTGGCCCCAACCGTGATGGAGAAAATGGATTTCTTCATTATGTACTCTTTTGCTTTTGATTCACCCAGCAATTTGTCAATTTGTTTTCTTGTTATGCTGAAGTATTCTATTTGAACATCCATTCCTATCCTATTCACCTGAAAACAAATTTATGTACATGACATGAAACAATTTTATTCCTTGTTACACAGAATGAATAAGATTGAGTAAGAAATAAATAGGGTAGATAAAATACTGACAAATATTCTTCCAGTAGCATTCAGTATCCCTCCCCCTCCGGAAGCATAATTCACTCCACTGAGAATAGTTTTTCCTGTTGCATTTGGTGCTAAAAATGGCACAGCATAATTTGGTTGTCCCAATTCCTCTCCTGGAAATATTTAAATATAAACAACAAAACATTATGTTAAGAAAAGAAAAAAAGCTTTCTCCACACTAATTTTTATTTTTGGACAGCAATCCTATATTAATTGTGTAAAAAAAATTATAGTCATCTAATCACAAACTACTATGTAAAATAAAATTGTTTATTTTTATAACTAGTTCAACACTTGTTTTGCACAAGTAGGAAAAAGAAAATTCGGTCAGTGAATCCGTGCTTCTAATTAAAGAAAGAGAGTGCAGGGCAATAAAAAATTGAACCAAAGGTGTGTCGGCATGTACTTTTAAAATACACACACAATCAACACGTGGATCACCAAATTGTAAATGGACTAATTTTATAACACTCTTGATGACTACCTTAAGAATTGTACCAAACATGATTTTTAATTAATTGACAACGATGTAAAATTTTTATACTGACAATACATATAAATTAAACCCTATGTTTTCACAATATAATTTCATTAAACTTCATATATGTATACTATGCATGTAACATTGTTGTTTAGAAAAACCAAAATGTTAATTGTTTGTTAACAAAGAAAATTATTAGGCGCACACAAACACCATATGTGAGAAAGAAGACAAAATTACCTACTATATCACCAATGGTTCTTCCATTGGTGTAGCGGCCAGTGGGGTTTCCTCCAGTGGCCTTGAAATCAATTCCATTGGGAGGGATGTTTGCCTTTGAAAGAGTTGACAAATAGTTATTGTTTCCTGCATCCACCAAGGAATCCCCAAAGATAAAAGAGGCTCCTAAGCCATTTTTCTGAGCATCAACATTTCCATAAAAGCTCACATTGACAAGCAAAAACAGAAGGACCAACATGTCATAACAATTCAAGGCCATGGCTTTTGTGCGTTACAAGACTTCACCTAAAAAAGCACTAAAGCACCATTGCAACTGGAAAATCCAGCGAAGGCTTATAAGGAGCATTTTTTCTTTCTTCACGTGAGAAAACTTGTAATCATGTTTTAATGAAGTTGAATTTGGTTTGACCCTTTTTTTTTATTAAAAATAAGATTCCAAAGGAGTGCACGAGTTGAATAAAGATTTTCACGTGGTTGGTCATCAACATATGTGCACATTTCTCAACCTGCTGTGGAATTGATCAATTGGAGATTTTGCTTTTGCAATTCAAA
This sequence comes from Pueraria montana var. lobata, assembly GCA_026413185.1. Classification (NCBI taxonomy): domain Eukaryota; kingdom Viridiplantae; phylum Streptophyta; class Magnoliopsida; order Fabales; family Fabaceae; genus Pueraria; species Pueraria montana. The sequence goes on along the minus strand of CM048649.1, from coordinate 47,221,070 downwards.
GTCACAAGGCGCCTAGTTTTCTCCACGATGACATACTCAACAAGGCACAATTAATTAAAGAAGAAAGTTCTGAGGGACTTTGATGTTGTTTGATGTTTTTAATTAAAAGACATTAAAAGCAGTGCTTAAGTCCTAATTTCATAATGTTATTGGATACATGGGTATAATGACTTCTTTTGAATAAGTAATAGGACAGTCCATCTGCACTCAACAACTCAGGAAAACGAAGTTTTGCCCTTTTCAGTATCCTTTCCATTGGTCAATAAGTCCAAACGTAATCTTTTACTACTATTTTGTGAACAAATTTTTTTGTATACTCAGTTGTGTTTTTGGTAACAAGTTGATAAAACCAGGACTCCATGACATGAGGTAGGTTTTTGGGTGGGTTGTGCACCCCATTCAAATTGTAATGGGTAATTTCATTGAGCCCATACCCTTGTGGATGACAGGATGAGCATAAAGCATAGTGGCTAGTGGCTACTGTCCCCCAATCCAAAAATACATACACATTCGAGTTGAAGGAGTTAAACTGGGCTAAGAACAAGGCCCAATACTAAAGTAGAGGTTCCGATCACAAAGGGACCAAGCAAAATATTAAAAAAGAAATAAAAAAAATAGTAAATCTTAAACTTTTACAAAATTTAAAAGTATTAATAATTCATAATTGTCCATGTGTATAAACATGTCCTAACCCATCTCACGAACACTCCTCCTAAGGGTTGCTCCTTATATACATTATTTTAGTGATATCATTAGTTAATGTGAGATCTCTAACACTCTATTCATGTTGAGGATTAGACATATTGAGTGTAAAGTTTGCAAGACTCTAAACATATGCAGGGACGGATGTAAGGGAGCGGCTCCCTTGGCACCTTATATATATATATATATATATATATATATATATATATATATATATATATATATATATATATATATATATATATATATATCTTGTTTTAGGGTGCGGCCATGACTTTGAGGACACTTTAATACAATCCAACACTTGTTCAACATCTGGCTTTTTATTGTTAAATATAATATCATTTATGTGCCTTCATAACAACCACACCACCGCTGACTCTTACCCTCCGTTTGGTTGCGATGAAAGAGAGCAGAAAAGAAGTGAAATGAACAGTAAAATGATGTGGGACCCACACTTTTATACTCTACTTTAATTCAAAACTTTCATCTCAATTCACTTTCATTCTTTTTCATACCTCTCTACCAAACACTAGCTTAAAGAAACTAAGGGAGGACTTGTTTCATCTTTCATGTGTCTACACTAATTTTTTTTTGTTACTGTTTTCTCCTTACTAAAAAAAAACCTATTTTTTCCTTTAGAGATTTTTAGCATTTGAAATGAATAAAACATTCAATGATGGAAATTTTTATTACATTTATTTTTATTTTTATCGTTTGAAATAAAAATTAGCTTTAACAGAGTTCTGGATCCGTCCCTGGACACATGTGATTAATTCAATAATGGGTGATCCAATAAACCTAACTCAACTTCAAAAGCAAGTTTAAGAGGTGGGAATTGTCCCTTACTTATACATACATCAACATCGTACTCTACTCAAATGATTATCTTCATTCAATTAAAAGGAATACTACATGGGAGTTGCTAATAACACAAATGTTAATTGTAAAATTCTAATCTCACACATGTGCCAACAAAAGTTAGTTTAAGAGGTGAAAATTGTCTCCTACTTATACATATACATCAACAATGCAATTAAAAGGAATGGCTAGAATCATGAGAATTGTTAATAAACTCAAATGTTAATTGTAAAAATCTAATCTCACACATGTGCCAACAAATCTAAAAGTAAAAACTTTCCAAGTTTTGTGATGCAATGCAATTGGTTTTGCCCACAAACTTGTCGAAGAAATCTCTAGAATAATCATGCCTTTTTTTTTTTTTTTTACTTTTTGCTATCTATGTGTGGATGTTTAGTATGGTGGAGAAAGTGACAAGCGAAAAGAAAAATTTGAAATTTAAATTAAATGAAAAGGCAGAAGGGAATAAATATTTTGAAATTTTATTTTTAGAAACCAACATTTTTTCCTTTTTCTTTAACTAAAAATAACATATTTATTTATCTTTTTATTTTCTTTTATGTCATCCAAACATACTATAAGGTTGAGTATTTGGGAATTATGAATCCTGTAACTGAAAGTGATGGAGATGAAAGATCGGCAAAGAGATCATTGCTTTTTCTGATGTACAACATCAACTTGAGAAAGTTTAGTGATTGGGTCTTCTTCAAAAACTTGCTCAGACACTTATGCCTAGGCCCAAAAAGACATGAGGATACTTTTTTTATCCCAAGATTTGGGTTTTTCGTAAGGCACCTCTATTTTTTTTCTGGAACACCCCATTGGAAATAATCAATAATTGTGCTGAATATTTTATCCTTTTTCTCTTTTATTGTAAACCCTTACGGATTACCCTTTCCGTAGAACAATTCCACATTCGGATTATGCAATCCGGAATATTTAGGGCATTCCAAAAATGTATTACGGAATGCCCAATCCGTAATACATTGTTGTATTACCGAATGGGTATTCCGTAATACATTTCCGGAATGTCCCTAAATGTTCCGGATTTGATAATCCGAAATAAATTTAAAATATATAATTTATTGTGTAGGGACAGAATATGCTTACAGATTGCCCTTTCATATATGTATATAATAATCCATAATAATCCGCAACCTTTTCATATATGCTTACGGATTGTCCTTCCATATTTGATAATCCGTAACCTTTTTCATATATGTATCTAATTAAGTAATGTATATAATATAATGCTTACAGATTGCCCTTTCCGTAGCACACCTCCACATTCGGATTATCAAATCCGGAATGTCCCTAAATATTCCGGATTTGATAATCCGTAATAAATTAAAAATATATAAGTTAATTTGTAATAATATAATTTAATTTGTAATTGTATAATTTAATATGTAATTGTATAATTTAATTTGCAATTGTAATAATATAATTTAATTCCGGATTTATATAATTTAATTTGTAATCTGTAAGAAATTAAAATTGTATAATTTAATATGTAATTGTATGATTTAATTAGTAATTGTATATAGTATTACGGAATGTACAATCCGTAATTCTATTTATACAATTACGGATCATACAATCCGTAAACCTTATAACACAATTACGGATTGTGTAATCCATAATGTATTTTATACATTACGGATTACACAATCTGTAATTGTGTTATAAGATTTACGGATTGTATGATCCGTAATTGTATAAATAGAATTACGGATTGTACATTCCGTAATACTATATACAATTATGGATTGCTCAATCCGTAATGTATAATTATGGATTGAGCAATATTCTATTACGGATCCATCATTCCGTAACATTGTTAAATGAAAAAAAAAATACCAGATGAATAACTTAAACAGAAACCTCATCTACGAAGGAAAGAGGAGGAACGAGGACGAGAGAAGAAGAATGGATTGGGTGCGAAGGAGAGACAGCGAGAATGGGGTGCGAATGAGAGAGCAGCATAAAGATGTATAATAAATAAGGGTATTATAGGAATATTAAAAACTATGGGGTGCACCAAGAAAAAAAAGGAGGTGCCTTAAGTAAAAGCCCAAGATTTTTGCTGCAGAATGTGATAAAATATCTGCTTATCACTTGGATAAGGGATATGACATGAAAATCTTGTGGGAGAATAGTAATATGTAAATGTATAACTTTATTTTTTTGAATAAAGAGGGAGAGCATTTATTCGTGTGTTTCTCTTTCAATCTTTGTCATGTCTGTTGAATCACATGATGATAAATAAACACAATGTGGCAAATTATCACTATCTACAGAATTAAACTACTGGTATGCTTGCAATCTGAATATCCCTTCAACATTTCGTCATATCTATCTTTTTTTACCGACATTAAGAACAAGTGAATAATATTTTAAAAAATTAAAAAGTAAAAGTCTTATAATGTCAAAAATTAAATAACTAATGCTTACAATCTCAAAAATTAAAATTAAAATTTACTTTTGGGGTCGGTTTCATCGCGAAAATTTATACCTTGATCAGGTAAGGACACTACTTCCCCATTTATAATTCAGCAATTACATTCTTCTTTTTGGTCCAAAGCAATTACATTCTTTAATTTATTATCCGACGGAGTCTATGGTGGGAAAGGCAAACTCGTTTCCCACCATGGGAAACAAAAATATGGTGCGTTAGATACAATCAACAATTAAGATAAGTGGGGTTTACGGTGGGAGTGCTTACACCAAATTTAATTAAAAAAAATAGTATTATCTTTTTCTTTTCTTTTTTATTGTGTTTCCTATTTTGTGTTGAATCAGGCAGCACCCAATGTCGCACCAGAACAAGGCCACGACCGCCATCCAATGTCATGCAGAGTCTCCATCCATCATTTCCTTTCATTTAATCACGAGTTCGTGATGAACTTCACGACCTTGAAGGAGAGTGTTTCGAAGTTTCAGTGTTGCTTGGGTTTTGATTTTTTTGCAGATCTGGTTGTGGCATGAAACTTCGTTGCTGAAGCTCGAATCAAACAAAGGGTTTGTTCCAGATCCAGAGTTGGGAACACAACCAGATCTTGAGCGAAGAATAACGGATTTACGGTGGGTTTAACGAAGGGGGTAGTTCATGGTGGGTGGTTCCCGGTGGGTTTTGCGACGGGGGTGGTGCGATGGAACCCAAATTAGAGGGAATCGAACCTAAAAGCTAAGAATTCGGAATCGAACCCAAATACCATTTGTTGCTACTATGGTGGAACAAGAAACTTCGTTCAGTAAACAAGGTGACTCAGTCATTATAGTGGTGATGAATTCAGAAAGAGAGAGAATTAGAGAAAGAAAAAAAAATTAAAGAAACACATTTTTTTTAATTAAATCTAGTATAGACACTCCTACCGTAATCCCTATTTATCTTAATTGTTGATTATATCTAACTCATCATATTTTTGTTTTCCATGCTGAAAAACGAGTTTGCCTTTCTCATCGTAAACTCAGTCTTATTATCCTGTCTAGACCTGTCATACCTACTTTTATTATCCAAGTGACAAAAGTCCAATAATGTCCGCATTGTCGTTTGTAAGAAAAAATAGTAGGTAGGAGAAATGACAGGTGAATAGATGTGTGAAAAATATCCTGTTGTTAAAATGATACTTTTGAAATCACAAACGATTAAGAGCTTGATTAGATATCACCTGTAATTTATAATTATAAAATAAATTTTTGGAAACAAAATTTGCAAAGTCAAAACTTCTAGCCTCGATAAATCAGAAACACACTCTAAATCAGAAATTATTTGTGTGTAATTTACTGCGTTTCCCACTATTTTAAAACAAACGAAATACTATTTATGGACAAGTTGTGTAATTATCCATGCATGCGCGGTTTAAAAAGGTTTATAATGAATGTAAATTTAGATTAGGGAAAATATTCAACTATATCATACCCAAAAAAAAAAAAAAAACATGTGTATGAATAGAAATTAATTAAACAAAAAAGTATTTGGCATGAAAAACAAATGTCAATTGATATAAACTTATATTACATTATCGTAAAAAATAGTATTATTTTAAAGAATTATTCATTTTCTATTTTTATTACCCTTCAAATTCCTGCAAGGCATACTACCCGCTAAAGAAACTATCTCTTCATCATTGAAGAATCATTGTAAACAAAACAAGAAAGTTTTTTCTTTTGGTCCATTCAAAACACATACGTTAGAAATAGAAAAGGTTTCAATGTTATTGATGAGATATTTGATGATCCAAATGAAAAGGGCCCAATAATGTTAATAATCTATAAGGTATGAGGACTAGTTATTAGCTTCCAAAACTTGAATGGTGACACACACGTGCAACCAAAAAGAAAGGATACAGGCCCGTTTCCGACTTTCACAAACAACCTAATCTTGGACCTGGGCCCATTATCCCATCAATAAATAGAACCAAGCTTCCACTTTAAATGTGGAAAACTCTAACGACAAGTTATTTTTTTTTACTAATTTTCATGAAACTGAAGGAGATAATAGTTCCTTCCCTCAAAACAAAAAATAAAAAGGAGATAATAGTTCCCTGTATTATATATTAAAAAAAAATGATCCTAATGTAAAATATCTAATGATTATTTTTTAGAATTTTTTAAAAAAGTAGAAATTAATTTATGTTTGTTTACATTCATAAAAATCTCTTAATTAAAAACAGTTGTTTTCATTAGAAGCTATTCAAAATAACTTCTAATTTTAATCATATTTTAGATTGTTTTTAACTTTTAATTATTTTGAAAAGTTGAAAACACACGAAAAACTTTTAAAAGTGATTATTTTAAATAAAATATATTTTTTTCTAAAGAAAACTGTAAAAAAAAAAAGACCTAATAAATATAGTCAAGCATCCATTAATCATGAATATTATGGTTTGTATGTAACAAGCGACTTTGAGATCATTGAACATTATACAAAAGTCAAAATGAAAAAAGAGTGGGGATAAGAAACACAGCCAAGAAATTGAAAAAGTCATGTCATAGCAAGATAAGCAACATCCTCTCTACTCATTATTTTCAATTGTCAATGGAGTTTCCCTAATCCCTCCTTTGGGAAAAAGTTAGGATCCTGGTCTAAAGCACTTGATTATACCTTGTTGTACATGGAGACCACACTAATTCAAGTTTAGCTAAGTGAGGCCCCATCACCCCCACTCAACAAGGTCCTTTTCTATCCCTTCTTTCATTTGAAGCCTCGGAGATATGCAAAGGTTTCTCTTTCTTTTCTTTTTTTTTTTTTACATTTTTCAGAAGTGGGGTTGGGTGTCGGATGGGAGTGGTTGTGTTGTTGAGTGCATGTATTGTTGTTGTATGCTACATGCCGAGGGCAATTTGGTAATCTCACAGGTCAAAAATAATCACAATTGGTTGTCTTTGCTTTGATTGGTCCTATCTGTTCTAACCATTTCATGAAAAAAGATTCTCGTTTCCATCAAAGATTGAATGATGCATCATGCATACCAACCTCTTTTTGATCTATCTCTGATCATTGATACAGTCCACTTTCCCTCGTGGTTTTGACCAAGGGCAATTTTGTGCACTGGAAAAAAAAAAAAAAAAAACTTGGTTGACTAGTAATGAGATTATGATCATATTCATTCCCATTCCAAACTGGCCACCAAATAATACCAATTATTGTCTGTAGTAATGCACGTGATGTCCATATCCATTAAAGGTGATTAAACCACTATAATTTCATTATGGTTTTGTATTCCTTTTTAGGTACAGGGTTTCATATTATCTCTTTTCAGCTCCAATAAAGGTTGAAAAATGTTTATTTAATATCATTTTATAAAATCTAGCTCATATTAATTAAATATTTGGGTTAATTTTATTTTCAGGTACTTTTAATTTTTTTTTATCATAAAACAATCACACAATATGATTTTATAAAATAATCAATATACTACAAAATAGTTCAAACAAAGATTTAAAAAAAAAATGACAATTTGATTTGTTTTAATTTGGGTACATATATTACATACAAATATACAGATTTAATCAATAAAGTTTGTTATTATATTTTATTGATAAAAAAATGTTATTTATTAGTTTACGAATTTCAATTCATGTGATTTTATATATAGTTTGGTTCCAATAACAAATTTCACATGCACTATTCATTAAAAGGTTAAAATATAAAAATAGGCATACATTGAATTTGCATAATTATATTACTACATAGAAAAATTGCATAGCGGCACCAAATATATCAGACAATGTCTAGAGGACCACATTAGCGGTAACTTGGCTCAAGAATAGTTAACGATAATTATTACTTATTACTATAAAATTGACCTACCCTGTAGCTTTTTTGGTCACTCATTTGACAAGGAAAAGAACAACGCTTTAATTTATTCTTGAACGATACAACTGCTAACCCATTGGTCAATTTGTTCCTCAAATCCAATAAAAATAGAAAGTAAATATAATGTCGTCAAGAGCCCCTTTTTCTTTATCAGTTTAACTTCTAGGGTTTTGTGCATTATCATTGATAATGGAATCCAAGAGAGGAAGAGAAGTGGTTTGTTTACACCTTTTCTTAAGTAAATTAAGGTTATATTTTATATTTAATGTTAGCAACACACTTTCTATCACACTCTTTTAAACACACATTATTGGTTAAAATTTATTGAAAATCACAAATTATTATGGATCCTACTTGTTATTTAATGACTCTCTCTTGATTTTGTAATTTTCAATAAATTTTAACAAATGATAGAGTGTGTTAGAGAGTGTGTTGCTAGCACTCCTCTTTATATTTTGGTGTAGACAGTACAGAGTTCAAAATAAAAAAATAAAAAAAGTTTCGTAAGATTTCCAATCCATTAAAAAATATACAGTGTACACTCATTGGCAAAACATAATTTGATAGGACAACGGCTATATTTGGCAAAACTAGCTAAAAAGCTAGTTCAAAGTTGAAAAGTTAGCTGATAGTTGAAAGCTGAAAGTTGGTAGCTGGAAGCTATTAAGCTAGTTTATTAAATCATAAATGTTAGATAAAACTATCTATTAAAGTAGCTGAAAAATGTAAATGACAAAAATGGACATATTTATATGATATTCTTATATAAATTTTAATTTTATTTTATGAATAAAAACATATTTTGAGGTGTTATAATTTTAGTTTTTAATAAATTTTAAACTCTTGTAATTTTTTATTTATAGATAAATTATTTCATTACAGTTTCAGTCTCAATTATTACATTTTTTCATATTAAGTATTCTACTATTAATCTTATACTATATCTTAAAATATTTTTAATCAAGTTTAATATAAAGTAAAAAAATACACTTAAGTAGACATTATTATACTTTTATTATGTTAATTAGCGTAATAGTTAATTGATAAAAAAACATACACTTAAGTAAAATACAATAAAGAATAAAAAAATAATTGATAAAAATTAAAAATAGTGTACATGGAGAAAAAAGGAGAGTAAGCATGAAGATAGGAGAAAAAAAAGCGTGATGAGCACGATGATACATGTGAATGAATGAAAAATAAATAAATAAATAATAAAATCCTCATTTATTTAAAAAGGGCAATAAAGAAGTTTAATAGATATTTTAATGATAGAAAGAGAATAAAAGATAAAAAAACTAGAAGCTAGCGTTTAAAAAACACTATTTCAAGTAGCGTTTCAAAAAACATTAGAAACTATTAAAAAAAACTTATTTACCAAACAGTTAAACAAGCTTTTCAGCTAGTAAAAAAACTAGAAGCTAGCTGAAATGACTTACCGAACATAGCCAACATTTGACCTAGATAACAGGTTCACAAATAATTTACAAGATCCTAATGCCTAGAAAATTTCAAGTTATATTTATATGCCATTGTATAATTTTTTTTTTTACATACCAAAGTCGCATCATTCTCAAAAATGATAAACAAGCATCTTCTAAATGAGTATTTAGTTTTTCATCATCATCAGCTGGATGAGCCTTGCTTGAAGTTAGAAGAAATACCTTCCTTGTATTATTTCACTCACTTGACGTGAACTTATAATAACGCATGCGTAAAAGATGCGTAAGCAAACATACTATAAATAATGAATTTATAATTACACTCACTTCTTGTTTTAAATGAGTTTCCTCTTCCAGCTCAATCACTTCTTCAATATACCCTTGTTCAATCTCCAATTGTAAATTGTTTTGTTCATCATAAGTTGGACTCTTTAAGATCTCATAGTCATCTCCATTATTTTTCTACGAATTAATGCTCGAGATCTTTGTTATTTGCTTAGTTAGTTGACCCATTTAATTGTTGAGACGTTGAATTGAATCTTGCATGTTCTTGAGTAGTGTTTGTGTCACCAAAATGAATTGGGTCGATACATCTTCGATGGTGAGGAGCCTATATAGTGAAGGCTTGAACTTGCTTGTTTAATACCTCCAAGCATTGAGAGATGTCCCTACGTTAAGCTCAAAGAGTGTTATTGTAATTTGTAGGGGATTCAAATCACCTGTCTCCTTACCTTATCCCACCACTAATATAATGCCACATCATTTAAAATAATCTCTTATAATTTTTATCTTTTTTCACATTATTGTTAATGTCCTTATCCCTGTTCCTATGTTAATCCCTTTCTCTGGCACCCATCTGAATGCCCTAAACCCAACCCCGTACGACTTAGATTGGTTCTCACACCGTTCGCTCACTACCACCGCACTTCCTCCCAATCCTTTCCTCTCAGGTTTCCCGGTTTAATTGTGTGAACTTCTTCGTGTACGCCTCCAGTAGGTGTTAAGTGCCTTAAATACTTAATTTTCACATCATTTATAAGGCAATTAATATTATTTTCTCCACATTTAGGGTGATGTTTTACTCATTTTAGCTTAGTTTTGTAAATATTAAATTTTTAGTTTAGATATTTAATTTCTTAGGTTGCATCTAATATTTTTTATCTACTTTTTGTAGAAGTGGAGTGGAAAGTGGAAAAACCTTAGAGCCATTTTGTAGAAAAAAACAAACTTTGGTTTAGCTAAGCTAAGGAAGGGACCTGAAGCTAAATTCTAGCAGCAAGAAAAAGGACCTCTGCAAGCTTGGGTTAAATTTGGGAGCTTAGCTAGATTCTGTTTTCGTACTTAGGTTGTTTCACACTTTAGCTAAAGCTAAAATTTCCAGCTGAAGATAAAAGTCACTTAAAATAGAATCTTTTGACTCTTGTATAAATAGGATTGACTGTCATTTATGAGGGGGTTCTTCATTTTGGCACGAGTTCACGGTCCCGTCCAGAGGAAAAGCTTCCTTTGGGTTCCATTCTTCATCTTCTTCTTCCTCCATGTATTTTGAGGCTACCCTGGAAATGGGTAGCTAAGTTCTTCCATTGTTGGGGTTAGATGTAACTAAACTCATACTCTCTTGTATCTTTTGATATTTTTTTATATATATATTCAGTGTTTTGATGTTAGTATTTGCTTATTTACTTAATGTTTGTTGTGGAATGACCAACCATGGCATGTTTTTGGGACTTGATTGTTGTTGAAAAATGCTTTCATAGTCTTGAACTGAAGCAAAATACCCAATGAACTTTGTATCTAGGAATGGAGCTAAGTTCATCGGTTATCTTGAATCACTAGGCTTAAAGCTAGTTCCTTTCTTAAGTTTTTGAGGAATCAAAACTTAATAACAGAACTAAGACTCTTTTCACCTAAGGGATTAGGGCTAAGGAAGCATTTATTGATTGATTTTAACATTGATTCACAACGGGTATATATTGTGCGTTCAAGCAAGAAGAGAGTGAGTTTTGGTGAAGTCTAACCCCGATAATATTTTTTTTATCATTTGAAACCCCCTCATTTTAAGCTTTGTTTTGTTATAAAAACCACAAAAATAGTATCTTTAACTTTGGTTCTATTTTTAGTTCCTAAAAATCATTCAAAAGTTAATGTTTTTACCGCTTTCTTGTGATATTTGTTAGCTTAGTTAATAATTGCGTGAAAATTGTCTAATATTACGTAAGTCCCTTGGGAAACGATACTTGGACTTACCAAGATATTACTTATGCGATTTGGTTCACTTGCCAAAGGGTTAACAAGTTTCTGGCGCCGTTGCCGGGGACTTGCATCTCAATATTAGGCAACTTCACGCTTTTACTATGTTAAGCTCCATTCTTTTATTCTTTCGTGTGTTATGTTTTTATTTTGTTAAGTTTATTGTCTTGTGCTCACTTGTACATTCTAGTTCTTTGAGTTTCTTTTGCAATAGTATATCAAGGAAGAGGAAAATTGTAGAAAAGCATGCAAGTCAAGAGGTCACTTTATCCACACCTCTTTTGCCATCTATCCAAAAAGAAGAAGAAATCACGACAAAAGAGGAAGAGGTTAATCGACCAAGGAGGACTCTTAATGACTATGCTACCAACACTAGGCCAAGGTATTTCAATACCATTGCTAGGCCTAAGGTGCAAGCTCGTGATATGGAAATAAATCCAGCTCTCATTCACTTGGTGCAGAATAACCAATTTTAGGGACTTGATCATGAAGACCCATATGCTCACTTGACCACTTTTGTGGAAATTTGCAACACAGTGAAGATCTATCAAGTGCATGATGATGTCATCCGAATTAGTCTCTTTCCATTCTATCTTAATAGGAAAGCCAAAGATTGGTTTCGATCATTTCCTCCCAATAGTGACATGACTTGGGATGAGCTAATAGACAAGTTTTTGAATCAATTCTTCCCTCAATCCAAGATCAATCAAAGGAAGGTGGAAATTTTTACCTTACACAAGGATTGGATGAGCTGTTATGTGAAGCTTGGGAACGGTTCAATAGCTTGTTGAGAGCTTGTCCTCCCCATGGTTTTGATAAGGGAGCACAAATCATTACTTTCTTGGCAGGGTTAAGGCCTCAAACTAAGCTCCTACTTGATGTTTCAGCTGGAAGCAAAATTATGTTGAAGACACCGGACGAAGCTAAGGAGATAATTGAGAATATGGCTTTAAATGATTTTGAGGTCCAACATGATAGAGCTCTAGTGCAAAGATGTGCTCTAGAGTTGAATTCCCAATATGCAATCTTTGCTCAAAACAAGCTCCTCAATCAACAACTTAAAGCACTTACCAAGCAAATCTCTAGGATTCCACAACAGCTTCAAAGCCTACAAGTCATTTCATCAAGACCTCAACAAGTTTTAAGTTGTGAAATATGTGGAGGTGCTCATCAAAGTGGCCAATGCCTCATGCCACAAGGTCCACAAGAAGAGATCAATTACATGGGGGACCAAAATCGACAAGGAAATTATGGTAGCATTCCCTACTCTAATTCTTTCAATCAAGGGTGGAGGAACATTAACAATTCCAAATGGGAACAAGATGTCGATTTTTCAAGTGGCCTACCTCATCAAAGCTAACAACATCAACCTCCCCATCATGACCATACGTCTATGTTGGAGGAAACTCTCAGTCAATTTATGCAAGTCTCCATCACCAATCAAAAGAACACTGATGCTTCAATCAAGAATTTAGAGATCCAAGTGAGGCAGTTGGCCAAACAACTAGCAGAGATGTTTAATGGGAACTTTGTAGCTAACATGAAAACTAGTCCCAAGGAGCATTGTAATGCAATTATTACAAGGAGAGAGTTGGTGGTTGATGGTTTGAGTGGAAAGAAAAATGGAAAAGAAAAGGTGATTGAAAAAGAGAGTGAAGTGAGTAGAGAGAAAAATGAGAGTGAAAAAGTTGTTGACGAGAGAAAAGATGAGAACATTAACAAGGGTGAGAAAAATGTTGAGAGTAGTGGAAAAAGTGAGAAAAATGAGGAGAAGAGTGAAAAGAAATATGAGGATGAGGGTGAGAAGTTGGTAATAAAGCGTAGTGGAGAGATGAAAGTCAAAAGTCAACTTGCCAAGGAAGAGAAGAAAGTCTCAAAGAACTCTCCCATCAAGGAGCTTTCTTATCCCCATGCTCTAACAAGGAAAGATAATGAGAAGCAATTTACACGACTAGTAGCATTATTCAAGCATTTGCATATCTCATTTCCTCTTGCAAAGCCTCTTAATGATGCAATTGAAGCCCTCAATAAGGAGGATGTGTTCTTTTTGACATTCATACCACCTTAAGCCACATCAAGCGTCAAGCTAGTGACGTTAAAGAAGCGCTTTTTGGGAGGCAACCCAACTTTCTTTCCCTTTTGTTTAGTGCACTTTACTTTTCTTTGTTAGTTTTGTTAATTTTGATGTTTCTTGTTTTGATCCTTTGTGTTTTATTTGACGCGTTACGTGTATGTATTTGTGTTGATTTGTGAACATTTTGTCCCTATGCATGAAGTGTTGTTGGTACAATTTTCTTACTTGATTTGGTTTTTCACATCATGCATAGGAAAGTTTGTGCAGCAAAATTTTTGTTGAAGCTAAATTTCCAAGCTACAACTAATTTTGTAGCATTTAATGCAGTGGTTACAATGATCATCAATGTTGTAGATTTAGCTTAAGCTAAAATTTGTAGCTTCAAGTTGTTTTTCTTTGGATTTCTCTTTAACGAATTTTAGCTTCAGCTAAATTACCCCTAGGAGCATCAATTATTTTTGAATTATTTTAGCTTCAGCTAAAGCTTTTCAACAAAATTCCCTGCCTGATTTTAGCTTCAGCTAAATTGTCCCTGGAAGCATCACACTTTTCTCATGTAATTATTTTAGCTTAAGCTACGCTTTTTAGCTTGAGCTAGTTTTTTTCTCGAATTTTCCACTGCATGTTTTTAGCTAAAGCTAAAATTCTTAGCTTCAAGATAAAAAGTTTCTCAAAAAAAAAAAAAAACTATATCTTAATTTTAGCTTAAGCTTGAATTTGTAGCTTTAACTAAAATCCACTTATTCCAAATTCTCTCTTTCCCATAATTAAGTCTAGATACATTCTCTCTCTTCTACTTTCTTTTTTTACTTTCACAAATCTAATATGTGTTTTATTCTTTTACCCAAACCACTCATTCTCTGTCTTCCATTTCTAATTCTCACTACCATCTTCTTCATCTCCAAACTCTTCCAAGAACACAACTCCATTGATCCTCTCTTTTCTACATCTATTCACACTTTTCATTCTTTCTTTCTCTTTCGTCCACCACGTAAGCTTCTCCATCATCTTCCTTGTTCTTTTCCATTTTCAAATGCATCAAGAAAGAAGTTTTTTGTTGTGGGCTCTTGATTTTGTTGTTTTATTGTCTATTTTTGTTCATGAACTTGTGCATTTTGTTTTATTGTTTCCTTGTCTTTTTTATTTGTATTGACATTGAACACTTAGTGGGTTTTTACTCTTATTTGTTTATGTTTTGATGCAAAGGTGGATCTTATATGTTTAGGGATGTTTTTGCTCTATTTTTGTTTCTGTTGCTTTGGGTACTAGATTCTTGCATGTGTATCTTGCTTTTCCCCTTTTTCTCTGTCTTTTGGGACCACGTGCTTTTACAATTTTAGCTTAGCCACAGAATTTAGCTTTAAGCTAAAATTTTGGGCTAAGTGAGATTGTCCTTTTATGTTGCTTTTATTTTCTTCTCTTATGCATTTGCATTTGTGTTTAGAGTAATTTCATTCCTTGTGATGTTTAGTCATGCCAATGTTTAGTGTTTAGGTTCCATGTCTCTCCTTTCATTAGATTAATGCCATTTACATTTTTTTTTCTCTTGTATTAGTAACTCATCCTTATTGTTGTTATGGCATTGTGTTGTTTATTTGTTTTTAAGAATGACACTTGCAAGACTTACTCAAAAAGTTATTGCTGGAAAGAAAAAGAGGATCCTTCAGAGGGGTCAATCATCTAAGGCCAAACCTCAACCTCAAGCTAAGGACCCCATTTAAGAGGAACAACAACCTTAATCTCTACCGCCTAGCCCTCTGGAGTTTGATGATTATATACTTGGCCTGGAGACCAGTCCTTTTTCATGGGGGGTGATGGCCCTGTTGGAGTTGCAGAGAAGCTAAAGATGAGGAGGCCGATGATAATGGTGTTGGTATTGGTAGAGATAGGGAGCAAGAGACTATTTTGCGGACTCGTGCCTTCTGACTTAGTTTATTTTCTTGTCTTTTTAGTTTCTTTTTAGTACTTTTTGCATGATTTGCTTTAGTATTTTGTGAGAACTGTTAGTTAGTATGTTTTTTATGTTCATATTTTGCTTGCTTTGGCATGTTTAGTTGTTTTAGTATCTTTATTTTAATATTTCGTATCTTATTTTGTGTTTTTTTATAAAAAAAAAATATTTTTTTTGTCGTTGATGTTTATGTGGGTTGAGAAAAGTTTCATCGGTGAATTATTCATGTGCGTTTCCTAGCACGTTCATTAAGAAAATGTCATTGCAAACCTTTGATAAGAATTAATGCTTGTGGTTGCACACATGGTTAGCATAGCTTGGATGCATGTTGCTATTTCGAAGAATTCAATGTGTGTGGCATGATGTTATTGAGAATCCTTGAATGCTTTGAAATAGACACTGTGAGTTATGTTTCATTATTGAGAATAGTGAGTGCCACCATTGGGGCATCATGCTTGGTTTTGCTTGATTCTCTTATTGAAATTGGTTTGCATGCTTGTTGAGATAGGATCAAGGCATTTTGTTCTATAATTTTGAGCCTTTGAACCAAATAGCTAACCCAATTTTGTTATCCATTGCATACCCCTTTGAGCCTTAAAATGAATTAATTTCTTTCTTGATTGAACCCAAAAGCCTAAAAGAAAAATAAGTACTTTCCTCACCTTAGGTATAGGAGAGCATTTGTATTTTGTGGGTTTGAAAGCAAGTTTGGGGGTGTCTATGGGAACAAGTGGGAATTCTTTGTGGACAACTTTCAGGATAAAAGAAAAGTATCACACTTTGTATATAGTGCATTTCTTTGTATTTTTTTATTGTTTGTGATGTTTAAGTAAAAAAAAAGTGTAAAAAAAAGAAAGAAAAAAAAAGAAAAAGAAAAAGAAGATTAAGAAAAGTAAAGAAAATAAAAGTGCGATTCTTGATATTTGATTGAACATAGTTGGGAAATGTGAGAATTTGGGATTTCTTTATTTTGTGAGAAAGATGGGAGTGAGTGAGTTGATGACTTGAAATATAAATGCTCTCCTTGTATCTTGGTGTTATTTGTTTATCTAGAAAAACCAAATTTCTTGCAAGCCCGACCACAATACAAGCCTTGGAAAGACCTTGTGATCTTAATTGGTGTGCATTACTTGTGTTTCATTTGAGAAGAATTACAAAACTAAAGTGTGGAGTTTCCTTTGTGCGATTGAGAGATTCAAACACTCATTTGAACTTTGAGGAATGAAAGAAACACTTGAAATTGTGAGAGTCAAGCATTTTTGGATTTTGTCAATGAAGGATTGCCATGTTCGTTGTCTTCTTTAAGATCTTGGTATTTGCATCCTTGTTATGGTCTCATTTTGTGGGCACCATAGTTGAGATTTAAATCATGGGTTTAGCTTTTGACTAGTTTTGAAATGGAAATGCTTGTATGGATGTGTAGGATGTGATTGATCTCAACCCTTGTTGTGTGTTTGTGTTAAATGTTGTTGTTTTCAATTTAGTTTGGTTTAGTTGTTGTTTTTATGTTGCTTTTGCTTGAGGACAAGCAAAACTATAAGTTTGGGGGAGTTTGTTAAGTGCCTTAAATACTTAATTTTCACATCATTTATAAGGCAATTAATATTATTTTCTCCACATTTAGGGTGATGTTTTACTCATTTTAGCTTAGTTTTGTAAATATTAAATTTTTAGTTTAGATATTTAATTTCTTATGTTGCATCTAATATTTTTTGTCTACTTTTTGTAGAAGTGGAGTGGAAAGTGAAAAAATCTTAGAGCCATTTTGTAGAAAAAGCAAACTTTGGTTTAGCTAAGCTAAGGAAGGGACCTGAAGCTAAATTCTGGCAGCAAGAAAAAGGACCTCTGCAAGCTTGGGTTAAATTTGGGAGCTTAGCTAGATTCTGTTTTCGTACTTAGGTTGTTTCACACTTTAGCTAAAGCTAAAATTTCTAGCTGAAGCTAAAAGTCACTTAAAATAAAATATTTTGGCTCTTGTATAAATAGGATTGACTGCCATTTATGAGGGGGTTCTTCATTTTGGCACGAGTTCACGGTCCCGTCCAGAGGAAAAGCTTCCTTTGGGTTCCATTCTTCATCTTCTTCCTCCTCCATGTATTTTGAGGCTACCCATGGAAATGGGTAGCTAAGTTCTTCCATTGTTGGGGTTAGATGTAACTAAACTCATACTCTCTTGTATCTTTTGATATTTTTTATATATATATTCAGTGTTTTGATGTTAGTATTTGTTTCTTTACTTAATGTTTGTTGTGGAATGGCCAACCATGGCATGTTTTTGGGACTTGATTGTTGTTGGTAAATGCTTTCATAGTCTTGAACTAAAGCAAAATACCCAATGAACTTTGTATCTAGGAATGGAGCTAAGTTCATCGGTTATCTTAAATCACTAGGCTTAAAGCTAGTTCCTTTCTTAAGTTTTTGAGGAATCAAAACTTAATAACATAACTAAGACTCTTTTCACCTAAGGGATTAGGGCTAAGAAAGCATTTATTGATTGATTTTAACATCGATTCACAATGGGTATATGTATTGTGCGTTCAAGCAAGAAGAGAGTGAGTTTTGGTGAAGTCTAACCCCGACAATTTTTTTTTATCATTTGAAACCCCCTCGTTTTAAGCTTTGTTTTGTTATAAAAACCACAAAAGTAGTATCTTTATCTTTGGTTTTGTTTTTAGTATGTTTTAAGTTCCTAAAAATCATTCAAAAGTTAATGATTTTAACGCTTTCTTGTGATAGTTGTTAGCTTAGTTAATAATTGCGTGAAAATTGTCCAATATTACGTAAGTCCCTTGGGAAACGATACTTGGACTTACCAAGATATTACTTGTGCAATTTGGTTCACTTGCCAAAGGGTTAATAGTAGGCACAGATTGTCGTGTTGCTCCGCTCCTCCCTATCCTTTCTGTACCCGCCGGCGGCGCCCGACAATGCCTTCAATCTCTTGTTGAATCCTACGTAAGGTGAGGACGTTACAGTGTCGTTAGCAAAAGAGAATGAAGCGTTGACTGTTGAGCGAAGGTGTGTAGGTCGAACTCGTCGGGGGCAAGTTTTGTTGATGGAGTGTCGTGAGTTGGTATGGTGTTGCCGTCATGCATGGTGCCAAAAAAAGGGGTTATTGGAGTAACAGGATAAGGGCATTAGGGGTAATGTAGAAAAGATAATTAAAATGCATAATGACATGGCATTATATTAGTGATGGGACAGGAATTGGGACAGGGTAATGAGACAAGTGATTTGAATCCTATTGTAGGACATGTGAGCGGTTCGATCTACCTATTGGATCGAAAATGCAAACGACTAGGATATGACGTCACTACAGGGAGGGATTTGATCCCAGGTTCTTTTAGTAAATAAAAGAGACATTAACCAACAAACCAAACCATATAATTGATATTACTATGACAAATTTAATTTATATAATAATATTTTCTTTATAAAATTTATATTTTTTTTATTATATACCGGTTCATGCGGTTTAATTAGTAATCCACTAGTTCAACCACTAACCCATTGACCTAGTACTCTGACCAGGTCCATGACTGGTCCGATTCTGATAACACTAGGTAAAAGTGTTTTTTTTTTCTTTCTAAAGGGTCTTTTCAATCTCGAGGTCAAACAAAATTTAGACCCTATTTTTCCTATGCATACACAAGAGAGAATCATTAAGTTGTTGAGGAAGCTAAAATAGGCTCTAAAATATTTTTTCAAAATTAAAATTTAAATAAATCAAGATAAAGGTAAGAAAATTTAGTAAAAAGATAAATAAAGATGATAAGTTTAAAATTGAAAAATCAAACTAATAAAATAAAATAATATAAGTTCGCTCGATTTAATCACTTATTTTAGAAAAGTCAAATATGTGTGTTTTTTAACCAAACTACATAAATAAATTACAATATACCTTTTTTTTACTTATTATTGAAATGAAAACTTAGATAACGAAATTATTAAAACAACCTTGTAAACTATTACTATCTTAGTCCTTTTTATAGGAATTCTTTTTATTTGAAAAAGTTGTCTTAATTCTTTTTATAAGATCCTTTCAAATTTTTGGCATTAATTTTTTTATAAATATCTTTAAGTGTAGATACATTAATTAATTACATAGAAAAAATAAAAAAATTCTAATAATTTTAAGCATAATTTTTAAAATAATATAAATTATTAATATTTTTTTTATCATATTATAGATACAAAATATTTATCGACTTTATTAATGATTAATTTTTATCAAAAAATCTAACTGACTATTTTTAGTAAGGTCTTATATCTCAATCATGTTTTCTTCATTTACAATATTTGAACTCAAGACCTTATTTAAGTGATCCAAGTTCAATTTTACTCAAATCATCGTAACTATTAAATTCAATATGAATAATTAAATTAAGTTAATTCTTTAATTATTGTAAAATGATTAAAAAATCTTATATATAACCCAGAAGTAAAATAAAATATTTTGCACAAGCACATTCAAGTATATATCCTAGCAACATGCCAACATCCCATTAACATTCACTATGATTCAACCCTTTCATTGAATCATTACATGCATGTCGTGTGGTTGTGGTGGCTATACATTGGTACGGGCAAAAGGTAATAACAAACACAAAGTAAAGTCCCCCAACTTTTACATTGTTTCATTAATATATTTCCTTTTTTATACAAAAAGTTTCATTGCTACTTAACAACATTCGGTCTCTTCAGCAGGTCTCCATGGGTTACATAAGGAAAAATCACTTACTTCTTTGTTTTTTCTTCTCTCGCCAACCTTCACCAAAACAAAAATTACAAATATACAACATTTGCAAAATGCAAAATATTTTTGCGGGAAAGGAGCACCACCTAACCTCTTAAATATGGCTGTCCTAACTCCAAGACTACATGGATAATTGGTTGTGCACCTGTGCTTCGACATAAATGCTTCTCTTTTTTTCCTCCATTTTTCTGAATAAATAATGTCATGCTTAAATAAATTAAACAATAATGGGTGATATAGTAATAAATTGATACTAGTAGGTTGTAAAGTGTAGTTGTATATATAGACATGGAGAATTTTTAATAGGTTGCATAATTTGGCACTTTTAACCATTTTTTTCTGCATAATTTTTAATAGGTTGTATAATAAATTGCATAATTTATGGAGAATTTTTAACCATTTTTTTATATATACTCGTAGGGAGTCGAGAATTAGGACAAAAAAAAGAAGAAGCAAATACTATTAATTTGCATTGTACATATAAATGCGTGGTCTGGTCTATAAATGCAACACATATATTATATGATGAATCGATTCATTTTGCATTTCAGTATATATTATATCTAAAATTTATTTGTTGCTATTAGTTCAAAAAAAAAATTGTTTAAATGTTTATTACCATACTCTACTTAAAATGAAAAGCGTTAGAGGGAACGATTAGTGTTGTTTGTTATTTTATCACAATACTACTTCAACATTAAAACCAAGATTTACGTATTGCATTATTTTTTTGGGTTACCACGTCTAACATTTTTGTCCCTTCGGAGAAATCCGAAAAAACTATTGCATTATTTTATTTTATTTTTGTAAAAATATATTTAGGCTATGCTTGATATATATATATAAAAAAGAAGCTGATAGATTAGTTGAAAGCTAAAAGATTGATTTTTAGCTGAAAATTAATTTTTTTAAGTTAACTTATTAAATTAGAAATATTTAGTAAAATAAATTGTTAAACTACTTAATAAATATAAAATACTATAAAAGTTAACTTAGTTTTTTATATAATTTTTATTTTATAGAAAAATATATTTTTAGGCAATTATAATTTTAAGTTTGTTAGCTAATATGAATTCTTCTTATTTTTTGTTTAAAACATAAATATTTTTAAAAATAAAAAATAAATAGTATAATAATTAAAATAAATAAGGTAATATTGAAGAAAGAATTTTATACAAATAAATAGTATAACATTAAAGGGAAAATAATATATTTTACTAAAATGTTGAAGATAAAAATAAAATAAAATAATAATAAAGTATAAATCCAAACATTACTTTACATAATATCTAAAAAATACTATAAATTAATGAAATAAAATTATTTATTAATCACATGCATTTTAAACAAATTAACCTATAAATAATAAATTACTTGAAATTATTATCAAACACACTCTTAAAAAACTTGAGAAAAATAGTCACCATCAAATATATTCATCCCATGATTCAAAAACCTAGTCACTATCAATTGCTTTCATTTTTGCCATTTGTATTGCTTTTAAGTTTTGATTGATTACTCAATTACGCTCCCATCTAATAATTTATACAACATTGCGCAAATAATCTTGCAATCAAATTTGGTATTTATAGCATCGCTGACAATGACATTCGCATAGATCAATTTTAATATGGAGTCTTCAAATTGTACTTAGTGAGGTTAAATTTGACTTAAAATATATTTAGTCTATTTTTTAAACATAATATATGAATTTGACTTTAGAGAAAAAAAAAGAAAATAAAGTTGACACATTTATTTGATATACGCCTTCATTTATTTTTTTTAGATAAATATACGCCTTTATTAATTTAAGACTTAAATATTTATTTAAAAGTCAATTTTGTAGTATGATATTTTAAAGAGGCAAAGGAATCTAATTATAAATTGACTAATAAGTATATATTTAATTTCAAAATATTACAATATATACTCAATATATATTACAACAACAACAACAACAACAGTATTTATTTAGATAAGTCAATCATCTATTAGATTTAAAATCCTTTTCGAAGATGACATAAAACCTAACTTTTATAGCTAAATATATTTTTGTGTTCTTAACTTATTTAATTAATAAATAAGTTTAGACTAGGCTTAGTGAGAGTTAGACAATAATTAAGTCTCTGATGGATCATCTATTTTATTTTCATTCGTACTTGTGAACAATTGAGTTTAGCAATAATTAAATTATCAATAAAGAAAGTATAATTGTATTAGTATAAATTTGATTAGTTTAAAAGATAAATTTTACTTTTAATAACATATTTATTATTTATTATTGCATTTTATTATATATAAATATTTATGATTTTAATTTTTTAATTAACTAATATATATCACGCATACTATTTATCATGAATTCAAATATATAGAGTCAAATATATAACAACAACAACCGTATTTATTTAAATAAGTCAATCAATCTATTAGATTAAAAGCCTTTTTCGAAGATGACATAAAACCTAACTTTTATAGCAAAATATAATTTTGTATTCTTAACTTATTTAATTAATAAATAAGTTTAGACTAAGCTTATTGAGAGTTAGACAATAATTAAGTCTAGCTCAGTTTATTGAACATGATACGTGAATTGTTGTAAACTCTATCTAATATTTGTTTTCGATTCCCATAAATAAAAAAAAATACAATAATTTTTTATGGATCATCTATTTTATTTTCACTCGTACTTGTGAACAAGTTTGAGTTTAGCAAGAATTAAATGATCAACAAGTATAATTATAGCCTAAAATATATTTTTGGTCTTTTATTTATATTTTAGATTTTAGTTTGGTATCTTATAGTGTCTCTCTGTTAGACCAAATTGATCTTTTTATCAATTTTTTGCATTAAAGATATCAATTTTGGCTAACATGACATGTCTAAAAGTTTGTCATGTGTCAACAAACTGAATATTTTGGTGAAATTTATTTTGAAAGATTAAATGCATTATTCATTTTGGATTAGTATTTGAACCTTAATTATTTAAAATCAATATATATACTATTAAAATAAAAAAAAAATTCAAAATAAAAAATTGAATATTTTTTTCTCAGTTAACGTGTAATCTCGAATGGATTAGTTAAAAAATTTAAATAACTATTAAAATAATTTGGATTAATTAAATGTATTATTTACTTTGAATTAATGTTTGTACCATAATTATTTAAATCCAGTATATACCATTAAAACTTATTCATGAATTTGAAAAAACAGAATTTTTCAAAGAAAATATATACTATAAATTCATATAAATTATTCAAGGAAACAAATTCAAAATATTTTATATGATTCATGAATTTAAACTTTAATATATTTTATTACATTAAATGTCGATCAATATATATATATATATATATATATATATATATATATATATATATATATTCAAGTAAATTATATACTATAGATTCATAAAAAATATTCAAGAAAAGAAACTTAATTTTTTTTTATATAATTCGTGAATTTTAATTTAATATATTGTATTTTAATATATTCAATTTTATATAATTATTTTATTTCTATAATTTATTCTCATTATACATTATCTCTTTAATAAAAGAATGCCTCTTATTATACTTCACTAATAAATTAAAAAATTTAAACTCAGAAAATTTTTATTTTCAATATATATATATATATATATATATATATTAAACTTAGAAAATATATTTAAAGAAAGAAATTAGTAATTAAATAATTAAATTTACATTTAATAATTTAATTATTTAAATTTTTTTATAACTGTGTTATTGAAATTTTTAACTTTAAAATTATTATAAATACTTTTTGAAACTAGAAATACTTAAAATTAAATTGATAATTATAAAATCTTATTATTAACAAATAATTTCTTAAAATATAATTTATATATCAAATATTTTTAAACTAAATATATAAATTTGTTCATGTATTATTATATATAAAATAAAATAATTTACTTTGACTCACCAACAAACTTACCCCGTGCATCGCACGGGATACACGTACTAATTCAAATATATAGAGTCAAATATATAACAACAACAACCGTATTTATTTAAATAAGTCAATCAATCTATTAGATTTAAAAGCCTTTTTCGAAGATGAAATAAAACCTAACTTTTATAGCAAAATATGATTTTGTATTCTTAACTTATTTAATTAATAAATAAGTTTGGACTAGGCTTAGTGAGAGTTAGACAATAATTAAGTCTAGCTTAGTTTGTTGAACAAGATACGTGAATTGTTGTAAACTCTCTCTAATATTTATCTTCGATTCTCATAAATAAAAAAATACAATAATTTTTTATGGATCATCTATTTTATTTTCACTCGTACTTGTGAACAAGTTTGAGTTTAGCAAGAATTAAATGATCAACAAGTATAATTATAGCCTAAAATATATTTTTGGTCTTTTATTTATATTTTAGATTTTAGTTTGGTATCTTATAGTGTCTCTCTGTTAGACCAAATTGATCTTTTTATTAATTTTTTTCATTAAAGATGTCAATTTTGACTGACATGACATGTCTGACAGTTTGTCATGGGTCACCAAGTTAATTAAATTAGTGTGATAAATTAATGAAAACACCAATTCAGTGTAACAAAAAAACTTTAAAGAACTAAAGCAAAACTTTTTAAACATAAAAGATCAAACTGAAACCTAAAATGTAAATAAGATGCCAAAATTCTATTTTAAGCATAACTATGTTACTATAAATTTCATTAGTTTAAAAAATAAATTTTACTTTTAATAACATATTTATTATTACATTTTATATAAATACTTATGATTTTAAATTATTTTTTGATTAACTAATATGTTATCACGTATACAATATATCACGAGTTCAAATATATATAGCACAAAGTATTCATAAATAAAATTAACGGAACTTAGGCTCCGTTTAATTTGTTAAAATAATGGTACTGGACAACATAGTACAGAATAATATTGAAGTTACTGGACAACTTTTTTTTTATCATGTACATTGTTTGATAAACAATGGATAGTACAAGCAAAATAATATAAAATTTACTGAAATACCTTATTAATATTAATTATCTTAATATAATTTGGCCGATAAAAAAAATAATTTACATTATTATTATATATTATGTGAATTCAAAATACATAATATATACAAGTAAGCTAGCTAGTGGATAATGTGAATTCAAAATAGATCACATGATAAGGTTGTTACAGTTAGTAGATAATTTGAATTCAAAATACATGGCATGATAAGGTTGTTATAGCTAGCAGATAATAAGAATTCAAATGTAGTGACTCAAATTCAAATGCAGATAATGGGTATATGTGTCTTTTGAAAACTTTGTACCTTAGACAAAAAGTTGTCCCATGATTTTTTAAGTAACAAAAAGTTGAATTTTTGTCCTGTCCTCATCTATTTAATTTGTGTTGTACTATAATCATTTTTCAAAATCAAACATGAAACAAAAATATTTATTCTGTCCAGTATCATATTTTTTAGCAAATCAAACGGACCCTTAGAATTATATATATTAAGCTATCATATTTTTAGAGTCAAATAATTAATTTATACGATTGCTTTGCTTAAATTTTGATATTTGAATTCCTTTTAAGGTCAAAATCATGAGACTCAAACTAACGCCAAAATGAATAATACTTCAAATGCAGTGAACCTAACGATATAGCGGACTTAAGGTCAAAACAGGTCTTATTTAGGGTAGTTGTGAGTCTCCTGTTTTTTTCTTTTTAAATTTAAATTTGAAAACAAAACTTATTTAGATAAAAGTGGGTTAAAATGATTTTTTAAATTAATTTAAAATAATTTTAAATCACTTTTAGAAAGAAAAAAAAAAGAATTTCTCAATTCTAGTTTTAAGTTTTTACTTTTTAGAAATTATCTTGTTCCTTTTGATATTTTTCTCAACCTATTTTTATCCTTTTCCTCCTCTTACTTAATCTTCTCCACCTTAATTACGGAAAAAATACAGTTATCCCTAATTAGCCAAAGTTTGACTATAATCTTATAATTAACTTATTTTAATTCATAAATATTGTTATCTCTTCAAATCTGACCCATTAATTTCATTAGCCTTAAATATGTTTTTATTCCTAAAATATAGTCGTATTTTGCTTTTGACCCCTAAAATTTTTTTGACTTTTCGTCCTATAATTTTTTTTCCCCTTCTAATATATCTATTTTTTTCATTTTAGTCCCTATATTATTTTATTCATTTTGAATTAGTTCTTTTAAAAAATATTTGATAGGGAATAAAAACAAATGATCTACACATATAATCTAATTAAATTTTATGCTTTAATTTGTATTTTTGACTTGTAATTTTCATCAATCGAGTAAATCAAAATTGGTGCCTGCTAGTAGGACATCCATTTGATATTATATTTATAATGATATTATTTATTTTAATATATATATATATATATTAATTTAAGTTTATATATTTTTTATTCTATGATTTAATTGTACATAATGTTAAGATTGATATATTACATTAAAAAGTTGCGTTGATCGCGTCTTGTTTCAAATATTTTGGATCTTGATCAAGTTGGATTTAAGTTTAAATAAAGGCAAATGCTAACCAATGCCTTTAGGGCACTGGTTAAGGAACTAAAAGAAGAAAGATTTTTATTGGGAGGCGAAAAATTACGCTGTTTATGATTTTTTTTTTGCATTCTCCTATGAATTTCACAATAAATAGTTTCTCCTTTTAATTCCTTAACCAGTGCTAAATTACCTATTAAAATTTCAAGTTAAGTAAGGGCAAAATTAGTGGGGTATAGGTAATCTAGAGGAATAACATTCTTTAAAAAAATGAAGGTGAAAGCATGAAAGATGAAACAAAGCCTTCCACACCTTAAGAACATCTGCTTGCGACCTAGAGATAGAACTTAACATTGCTTTGAGAATCTTTTAGCTTTGAAACTTTGGAAAAGAAACCATTGAATTTTGATCTCCACTTTGATTCTAGCCCTGATATAGTACTAAGTCCTTCCTCATATTTGATCATTCACTCTTCTAGAATCTAGACCTTGCTTTCCTTGTCTAAGAAAATTACGTTGGTATTTAGTGTTGTTGCATCTAAGACAGAATAAGTTCTTACTTGTCCAACTCTGCCTCTTCTCTTTCCCATATACCCTTATTTTACTATTGATCATGTATATTCTCTTCCAATGATCTCTTTTATATGCTAGGACACCATTTATATTATGTATGGAATTGATAGAGGAAAAGATAAATCCTAAATGTATTCAATATCTTATATACGATACCTACCACTCTTGTGATAAAAGGAGCGAATATGAGTACTTAAGTAGCTAAAGCAGCGTGGTTCCAAGTGCATTTCCAAGTTTGATAATCATTGTTCGAGCTCTTGTCCTTCCTTTGTGATTTAAGACGAAGAGTATAAGCTAAAGTGTCTTTCTCGAGTGAAAAAATATAGTTGAATCTACAAACGAACACTTCTAATGTATGCTCATTCTTTTCAAGAAGGTTGGGTCGATTAACCTGCATCTCGCTTGATTGTTTGTTGAGTGAATAACTGGAATAAAAGAAACATATTAGAAGGGAGTTGAATGATGTGTATGTGAACTTTAAAAGATTTTTGCAAAACACAAGGTTGTATAAACAAGTTCGTAAGCAGTTTCGTTCAAGAAAAACATGAAAGAATTAATGATAAAAGTTCAGGAGGTGTTGCTGTAATTTGAAAATCTCACAACTTCTTTTATCTGTGAGATTCTGCGTGCAACTTCTTTGTTCCATTAGTGTATATATTGTTTAGAGGAAAAAAAAGTTGCCAAGTCAATATTTACTGTTTATCACTGTAGTAAATGTGAGCAAATTTAATATATATGTAGATTAGACAAAGGTCCATTTAGCGTGTTGGAAGCTAGCTTATTTGAAACGGTTTTTCAGCATTTAAGGTAAGAACGATTATACCTATATAAACTTTGGATGCATGTATTTCTTGCATAAAAATCTCATAAGTTTTATCAAAATTTAATATCCTTTGTTATCATCAAAACTATGAAATTTTTAGGGACTTGACATTTTTCATGTCTTTAGCTAATATAGAATTTGATGAAAAAAATTACTATAAAATAATGATAAAATATTTTTAATACAATTTTTTAAAAGAAAAAAAAGGTTATGTACTGACAGTGTGAAATACTTTTTTACTGTCATCCAATCACTAATCGTCATGTATGGTAAGTTTGTTGACTTTTACAATAATTACCTTAAAAGTCATATCAACAATAATTTATGATTAAATAATAGTGTAAAATCATTTTACACTATCAATGCATAACTATTAAACTCATTTTTTAATATATTACAATTTGGATTAAACAACGGTATAACTTTCATTCTTATTCTTATTGTTATTAAAATAAACTATAAGATATAATAAATCATAACTTAATATATTTTATTTGTTTACTATATATTCAAAATTGAGATATGATCTTTAAAAGAGTTTAATGATTATGCATTACTAGTGTAAAATTTTTAACACCTTCAACCAATCGTTGGTATGTGTTTTAAAATAATTATTATAAAAATCAACAAACTTATCATATATGATAATTTGTTATTGAATGATAGTGTAAAATTCTTTTACATTATCAATAATACATAACTTATTTCCTCTATTTAAAATTTTCAAAAAGAAAGATTTCCATACGAAACCAATTAATCACATTAAATATGTCTAGACATTTAAGATATCATATTAAATTTGAAAATCTTATAAGTTCAGACATCTTACGTATCATATTAATTTTTACATCTCACATTTAAGTATCGTAGACGTTTATGTACCGAACGCGATGTTATAAGAAAGGAAATTGTACAACTGCATTAAATAAGCAAGTAAACTTGATTATCTTTAGCGTTAAGTAGTTGGCTCATCATCACGACCCATGTTACGTTTGCATTTGATAGGGTTACACTGTTATTTAAAAATAAATTATCATATATGGTTAATAAGATTAGTAGTTTTTATAATAATTATTTTAAAAGTTAAATCTAGAATGATTTTTAATTATTAATTGATAATGTAAAAAATTTTATATTGATAATGTACGAAAATTAAATTTAATTAATAATGATAGGACAAAAATTATTAATTTAGAGAGGTATTAATTAACCGATAAATTCACATTTTCTTAATTTAAAGAATTTTGTTGTTTCAGTAAATATGAATTTAATTACATAAAAAGTATTATATATCACTAATATATGTATCGTATTTTGTGAATTAATTTAAAAAGAAAAGGCATTGTATATATATAAGACAACATATATATATTTTTTTGCTACATAAAATAACAGAAAAAATCTAACCATGAGACAGATGCTGGGATAATAAGAATTTTCAAGGTACACTATAACAGAGAGAAACTATAATACGGTATTGGAAAACTATGAGGTTTAACAATTTGGATTATTAATTTACTTATCTTATTAACATTTTAAAATTACTAATTTTGTAAATTAGCTTAACTTAAAATAATAATAAAAATATTATTTTAAAAAGATCATTAATTTATTTATTATTTACAGAGATTTAGTTATAAACCTAAATTGAACTCTCATGATTATAAAGTATGTTAGGATCTGCACTGTTAGCAAAATCGCCTGTAATTATTGTAAATCTTTGATCTTGGTAAAATATACAATGGAGAAAGAAAAAAAAACCCATTCTTAATTTTTGTTGAACAAACAAAATTATTTAAAAAATCCATACACTCAACATGCATTAACGTGAGTTTGCCGTTTACCTTCCTTAATGAAGTACAATGGATATGACCAAAACGTGGGTGATAGACAAGAAACTCAGAAGTTATGCCTTGTTCACTTAGCAATAATAATAATAATAATAGTAAGAGTACTAATTATAATAATTTGTGGTTAACTTCATAAAGAAGGTACCTGTCACTGGGTTGATTGTAAACTAGGCACAGGCAAAACGTGTCACTGAATTTTTGTAATTTTAGTATTTTGATTGATCCTCCGCTTGCAAGGGTTGACCAAAATGTCAGTTATTAAAGCAATACACTGAAATTGTTTCTGGAGTTGATAATGAAAATTAAAATAGAGCAAGACTCAATCAACTTGATAATATTCTTTTATAGTTTTTTGGGTTCCATTTCTGATTTCGATCTTTTGTCTCTTCCAAAAAAAAATTATATAAAGAAAGAAAGAAATCGATGTTGTTGATCTGGCTCAATAAACAACATCCTCAAGCACAAGACACTGACACAAAAAGTCTATTATTTTTAAAATCAAGCAGAAATTTATCAATGCTGTTCCTCCCAAACTAAAATACATCATTGGAGGTTAAGTTGGTTGATCATTGTTCATTTGTTTGAATGTACTGTTCCTCTATCTAAGAGTTCATTACAAATTGTTATATCATTTAAGGGTCTAGAATGTTGAATCTAACAATAACCTTCTTGATCAAAGATTCGTTTTTTAATTTTCTCTCTTTTAGCTTTAAGGGGCTGCGGGAATAGATTCTTTCTATTTTCAATACTAAATTGAATTTCAAACATAAAGCAACACCTTTGGCTTTGAGCCAAAAACAAAAGCAAAAAACACACAAAAAACGGGCCTTCTTCATACTCATTTAAATCTCCAAATGTCATAAAAGAATCTAAATTCAAAAATGATCTATGAAACAACTGATATTAAATATTACTACATTATACATCCACCTTAAATGAGGGAACTTTACCTCATTAAATAACTCCACCTAACATGATTCAAATTAGCCCGACTTTGCAAATAACAAGGGTTTTGGAGAAAAAAAAAATCCATTACTGCTTTTCCAGTGAAATATATAAGAAAACACTGAAATTATTTTTAAAAAAAAATTAAATATAGAATACCATTTTAAACAATTTCCATTTTAATAATTTTATTTATTTTAAATGGATTATCATTTTGGTTAATTCATAATATTCAATAATATATATTTTTAATAAATAATACATATATTAATAACATAAATTTTTATACTATCATTCAATCATGTATCGTCACGTTTGATAAATTTATTGATTTTTATAATAATTATCTTAAAAATTATATCAATTATCGGTATAAAAAAATATATTAAACTTTATATTATATATATATATATATATATACCCTTAAAATGATAATTATTTTTAAAAATAAAAATGGAAAATAATGGAAGGAGGTTGTGTGGTGGTGGGTATGATATTGATAGCATTTGTGATTCACAAATCGAAGGCTTAGAGGGATTGGGGGGCTTTGAATTGAACTTTGTGGTTTGCCCAGTTGGACAGATAACAGCTTTTACAAGCCAGCTGATTATTTGACTTTTAACCATGACTTCAGCCTGTGGGGCCCACCACAACATAGACAAAAGGAACCTCTATTCTTAAAATAATGTATGCAAAATCGAAAAATCATTTTAATATCACTAACAAGTTTGGTTTTTGCGAGAGTCAATGTCCCTTCTCCCTGGATTCCTAGCAAGTGTTGTTTTTCTAGAGAGAGAGAGAGAGAGAGAGAGAGGGGAGAATGGGTTGGGGGTTACTCTGAATTGAAAATTCTCTCTTTTTCTTTTCTCTGCTTTTCCTTTTCTTTTCTTTTTGGTTTTCAATTTTAGAAGAAAATAGTACGGTGAAGTGAAGATATCAAACCGGTTTGTTTTGGTTTTACTTTCTTAGTAAAAGAGAATTTGATGTGGGGCGCTATGCTTTAATTATGCTGCAGTGAAGTGAAGTGAAGAGAGAGAGAGAGACAGGGAGAGAGGGTCTTCCTTCACCTTTGATGGCTATTCAGGTGTTTTGTGGAGTGTATCTGGATACTGATTGAGCTTCAGGGATTCTATTACTTGTAGTTTGATTCTCCTCGAAACCCATTTCTCTAAAAAAAAAAAGATTTCTTTTTTTGGGTTCTTGTTGCTGTGAGTAGCCTTGCAAATTTTGGGATCTGGGTTCTAGGGTTTGAAGGGTTTGAGCTTTTGACTTTCTCTCTCCTTGGGTTTCTTTCCATCTGTTACACTTGTCTCTCTCCTTTTCTGAGAAATTGGTTATTGAAATCTATTCTGGGTTCTGGACAAAAAAAAAAAAAACCATTTTTGTCTTTGTTGGTTTTCGGGTGAGATGGTGAGCTGAGTTGTTTGTTTTTCTCAAACAAAAATCTCATGTTTCCCCAAATTGGATTGTTGGGGAGGTGTTGTCTTTAAGATTCCAGATTCCTTGTTAGAGTTTTTGTTGGTGAAGGAGTTGAAGTTCAGTTTGTTATAGATTGATGTGATGGGCTAAACTAAACTAAACCCTATTGTTTGTGTTGTTTGAAGCGTCTCAAATAATCTCAGATTGGTTTGTGTGAGGAGAAGAGGAGGGTACCATGCATCTCTCACTATGGAAGCCCATTTCTCACTGTGCTGCACTGCTTATGGACAAGAAGAGCAGGAGGAAAGACGAATCCAATGTAGACATGAGGAGAAACCCATCAATGCTCCGGAAGCTGCAAGAAAACAAGCTCAGGGAAGCTCTTGAAGAAGCTTCTGAAGATGGCTCACTCTCCAAATCTCAAGACATAGACCAGCCTGACTCTGCTGCCAACCAGGATGATGGCCTTGGGAGATCCCGATCGCTCGCCAGGCTGCACGCCCAGCGCGAGTTCCTTCGTGCCACCGCCCTTGCAGCCGAGAGAATCTTCGAGTCTGAGGAGGAAATTCCCAGCCTCCAGGAAGCATTTTCAAAGTTCCTTACCATGTACCCCAAGTACCAGTCCTCGGAGAAGGTTGATCAGTTGAGGTCTGATGAATACTCACATTTGTCCCCTAAGGTATGCCTTGATTACTGTGGTTTTGGACTCTTCTCTTTTGTTCAGACAATTCATTATTGGGAGTCTTCTACGTTTAGTTTGTCTGAGATAACTGCTAATTTGAGTAACCATGCACTTTATGGTGGTTCTGAGAGAGGAACTGTTGAACATGATATAAAGGCTAGGATTATGGACTATTTGAATATCCCTGAGAATGAATATGGCCTTGTTTTTACTGTTAGTAGAGGATCAGCTTTTAAATTGTTGGCTGAATCATACCCTTTCCATACAAACAAAAAGTTGTTGACCATGTTTGACCATGAGAGCCAGTCTGTTGCTTGGATGGCTCAGAGTGCCAGGGAGAAAGGTGCCAAAGTGTACAGTGCATGGTTTAAATGGCCAACCCTCAAACTGTGCTCCACTGATTTGAGAAAACAGATTTCCAACAAGAAGAAGAGGAAGAAGGATTCAGCCACTGGTCTTTTTGTGTTCCCAGTTCAGTCTAGAGTAACTGGAGCTAAGTATTCATACCAGTGGATGGCCTTGGCCCAGCAGAACAACTGGCATGTCTTACTGGATGCTGGATCACTGGGCCCCAAGGACATGGATTCTCTTGGCTTGTCTTTATTTCGGCCAGATTTTATAATTACATCATTTTACAGGGTTTTTGGATATGATCCCACAGGTTTTGGTTGTCTTCTGATCAAGAAATCGGTGATGCAATGCCTTCAAAATCAGTCTGGTTGTACTGGGTCTGGAATGGTGAAGATTACCCCGGAGTTTCCAATGTATTTGAGTGATTCTGTAGATGGTTTGGATAAATTGGTTGGGATTGAAGACGATGAAATCACTGGGATGGGTGATAAGACTTCTGAAACTCGTCAGGGAACACAGTTGCCTGCCTTTTCTGGTGCATACACATCGGCACAGGTCAGAGAAGTGTTTGAGACTGAAATGGATCAAGACAGTTCTGAAAGAGATGGAACTAGCACCATATTTGAGGAGACTGAGAGCATATCTGTTGGAGAGGTGATAAAGAGTCCTGTCTTCAGTGAGGACGAGTCATCGGACAACTCATTTTGGATTGATTTGGGTCAGAGTCCATTGGGGTCTGACGGTGTAGGTCAATCAAATAAACATAAGATAGCTTCTCCCCTACCACCTTTCTGGTTCAATGGGAGGAGGAACCAGAAGCAACATTCTCCAAAACCAACTTCCAAGATGTATGGCAGCCCGATGTACGATGACAGAGAGGTAAACCTAGGTGCTCATGAGGACCGCCGTGTGCTGTCATTTGATGCAGCTGTCCTGATGTCACAGGAACTAGACCGGGTCAAAGAGGTACCAGAAGAAGAGCATGTCGAGGAAGTTGATCATTATTCAAGAAATGGTAATGGGTCAGATCATCTGCATGTCGATGAGATCCTGGAAGAACCTGGAACCAGTGAAGCAGTCAATAATGGATCTTGGCTCAATAATTCAACTTCTCTTGCCCGTCATCAAAGCTTGGAGAATGGCACTACTTCTGAAATATGTCCTGATGTCAAAGAGAGTGCCATAAGAAGGGAAACTGAAGGTGAATTCAGGTTGCTGGGTAGGAGAGAAGGGAATCGTTATGGTGGTGGTAGGTTTTTTGGTTTGGAAGAGAATGAAGCCAACAGCAGGGGAAGAAGAGTGTCATTTAGCATGGAAGATAATCGTAAAGAGTACCTAAGCCAGACCCTAGAGCCAGGGGACATATCTGCAACTAGCTTTGATGATGAAGATGTCACAAGTGATGGAGAATATGGTGATGGGCAGGATTGGGGCAGGAGGGAACCAGAGATAATATGTCGACATATTGATCATGTCAATATGCTTGGTCTCAATAAAACTACACTTAGACTTCGGTTTTTGATAAATTGGCTTGTTACCTCGTTACTGCAACTGAAGTTGCCTGCTTCCAATGGTGGTGAAAGAGCAAATCTTGTCCAAATCTATGGTCCAAAAATAAAATATGAAAGAGGCGCAGCTGTGGCTTTCAACGTCAGGGACGGAAGTAGGGGGCTAATCAATCCAGAGATTGTTCAAAAGCTGGCTGAAAAAGAAGGAATCTCTCTTGGTCTTGGTTTTCTTAGTCATATACAGATTCTTGATGGCTCAAGACAGCACCGTGGAGCTCCGAATCTTGAAGACACAACTCTTTGCAGGCCAATGGAGAACGGTCGGCGCGATGGAAAAGGTAGCTTTGTAAGGCTGGAAGTTGTCACAGCTTCACTTGGCTTTCTGACTAATTTTGAGGATGTGTATAAATTGTGGGCTTTTGTGTCTAAGTTTCTCAACCCAACATTTATCAGAGAAGGGGGTCTTCCTACTGTTCAAGAAGGCACCGAGACATGAGATGGCAAAGTCGGCCGCGACTTTATTCAATTTTGGAAACTGAACATGAAAGATTATTTGTGAGAAGTTGTCAAAAGGGGCAGCAGCCAAAGCTGCAAGAAGAATGGATTCATTGATGATGATTTGTAAGATCCTGGATAGACACAGACTTATTTTCTGCATCAAAGCAAGATAAGGCAAGCGGGGTGGATTTGTTAATTCATGTTTCTTGTTGCTTACATTTTTATTATTTTCCCCTTTTGTTTTTTGAGCTGCTTGTAGAGTTGGCTTTAGAGATTTGTTACATATTGGGAAGCCATGGTGTACTTTGAAGCAATATTGTATGGGTAGAACTTCTACTGATATATACTTAGCTTCCATTGCATACGAAAGGATTTCCAACTTCTGTAAAAAATGTAGCTTTCATTGTCATGCTATAGTTTACCATACCATCCGATTGGTGCTTTCTTTTTTGACTTTTTTTGTTCCTAAATGTTAGTGAAACTTTGTTATTTGACTCGGGTGAAAACGGAATCAGGCAAAGTGAAACGAATGTGGTGATGGATATGCCTTGGAACATTGTTTTTCTCCTTTGTTTTTTTATTCCCTCGGGATTTTTACAGACACCTCAACCCTAAACATTGAATTTTTCGATTTTTTTTTTCTTCTACCAATTGACATTTGACAGTGTGGTGAGGTGATGAAGGCAATTTGGTCGATTTGATAAGGATGGGCCCTATTTTTAAGAAAAAGGTGAAAGAACAAGAATCGACAAGACAATTTGATCAATACTTAGTGCTATGTCCGAAAGTGGGTTTTACTTTAATTTATATATTAATATTAATATTAATTTGCTTTTGCAGTTATACCTGTGTGGCTGTGTGTAGTCGTGACTCGTGCACCAAACATTATGTAGCCAAATTACGTTGTATTGGAAACAATATACACCAATCTGTGTGATGGTAGGAAGTGCTAGTTCCTTATGCTTGGGAGATTCTATGCTATGTGATTTAATTAGATAAATGGTTAATTACATTATTTTTAAGTTGTTAATTAATCAATTAGTTAATGATTAATTGATTGTGCATTTTTTTGTTATTGATGCGACCCCCCTGCTTGAACCGTGATTAAGTTATCTTTTTTTTTTGGCTCGACTTTTTTGTTCCAAACATCTTTTTATACGGGGTATGAATCATAGCTGAGCCTCACCCACCAAGTTTTGTTTCAGCAAAGGAACTATTATATGATGCTGTTTTTCCATCCAGCAATTGACAAATCAGTGAGCTCTTGATTAGTTCTTTTCTTTTTTCAATCATTGATGTATTGAATGCCAACCTGTGAGATGTGATTAAGGAGAAGGAAAATAATATGATCTGAGTTGGGTGTTAAAAGTAGATGAAGGAAAAATCATTTTCTAAAAGAAAGAGAAAAGAGAAAAAGTCCGTGCACATCTGATTTTTTTATATATATATTTAAATTAAATCGCAACTTCAAAAAGTTTAAGTATTTTTTTAATGAATAATTTTTTCAGTTTTTTTTTAAATTGATTATTCCTGTTGGAGTCAGGAGTGTGCCACTCCCCAGCAATGGATGGGTTATCGAAATTACGACTTCTGACGTTAAATAAATTGTATTTGCTATGCGTGTGGGATAGCCACAGGATGATTTATGAGATATTTCGAGTGTATATAATAATTTAGAATAGATGCAAATGCAAGTTGGGCTGTAATATTTTATTAGATATGTCAAAATTTAATTGATGATTGATTGATTTGGAGATCGTCGATGCGGTCATACTATTGTGGAACGTGGGAAAAGATCATGGTGTTGTACGATTACGATCCCTAATATGAAACTTCCAAGGAAGCTCAATACATGCGTGCGTGCACGCGTGGATGGCATTACCATTAACTCCAAAATTGCATTGTGCTCTTTGATAAACAATGAGGCACGGTAACACTTACATGTAATAAACTTCAAATTACATGATAAACCAGCAAACTTTTTAGTGTCAATTCTGTTGATTGTTTTAGCACAGTACCCATTTGGTGTAGATCCCACGTACAGTTGGAAAAGAATATTTGATGGCAAGTAATTCCCAAGCAGAGCTCCTTGACTGGATCTGGGTTCAACCAAAGTACAATTTCAATTCTATATCAGGTTGCTACAAGGAGGTGTCTCCCAAAGTGCCAACTGTATTTCAGAGATTGAGCAAGTGATAGTTGGATATCTAAGATTCCATCATCTTAATGAGAAATGTTGCCTCTAATGCTGATTCCTTGGACTGCAAATAACGGTTTTCCTCCACTAAATCTATGGTCAAATTCAGCAATATTGGCCGCTTTGGGTCGTAAATTAAGAGATCACGAACTCGTGCAACCCATTTTGCTGCTTCCCATACCCCAAATCTGAGTCATGAAAATAAAAAGCAAAGGTCCATTAGTTAGGTATAACCCGTTTGATTCTTTTACTATTCACATAACGACAATTAATGTATAGGTGACAGTGTGGAGGGCAATAGAAAGGTACATTTGGATGGTTGATAACAGAGGTGAAGAAATTGTGATTTTCACTTAATCCCCCATATACTTAACCCTATCTCTTGGTCTTCCTATCCTTTCCCTCCCACATGCCAAAAATGTACCAAGTTTATGATGCATGTCTTTGTTAGCGTATAAATAGGCTTAAGTGTCCGCAACATATGAAAATCAAAGGTTGACAGAGGCATCTAAACAAATCAGACCCAAATTCAATCTGAAGATAATTTTTCAAAGATTTGAAATGACGGGTGGGGGAAGCAATTCATAGACAACTTGGGCACACATTAAGGTAGACAAGCTAGACATGCTCATTATGTACACCATATGCCATTGATAAAACCAATGTTTATAGCAGACTCCATATACTATCAATCGAAGGCACAATGTTCTCTATGCATACAGCATTTTTCATATGAATAAACAACAGCAAATCCACTAGGCTAATGTTAATATAGCAAATACTAAAATATTATAGGCTTAATTGCAATTTTTACCCCCAATTTTTTCATTTTTGACGGATTTTACCCCCAACAAATTAATTTGGCACATTTTACCCCCAACTTTTTAAAAAAGTTGCGAATTTTACCCTCCACATTTTTTATGACGTGGCATGCTGACATAAGCATAAAAAATGAGGGTAAAATTCACCAAAAAATAAAAACTTAAGAGGTAAAATTTGTCAAAAATGAAAAAGTTAGGGATAAAATTTGTCAAAAAGTAAAAAGTTTGAGGTAAAAATTACAACTATTTTAGCATGCCACATCATCAAAACTGTGGAGGGTAAAATTTGCAACTTTTTAAAAAAGTTGGGAGTAAAATGCGCCAAATTAATTTGTTAGAGGTAAAATCCGCCAAAAATGAAAAAGTTTGGGGTAAAAATTGCAATTAAGCCAATATTATATGATACAATGTAGTTATGATTTAAAATACAATTTACTACAAATAACATAAAAACAGATTATAAGGATATAAATGTAAATCCCAACAAAGTATCTAATATGGATACCCATCCAACACCAATTCAGAAGCCATTTTGAAGTGCCTATATTTTGGTTGTC
The DNA here is from genome assembly GCA_026413185.1 of Pueraria montana var. lobata. Taxonomy (NCBI): domain Eukaryota; kingdom Viridiplantae; phylum Streptophyta; class Magnoliopsida; order Fabales; family Fabaceae; genus Pueraria; species Pueraria montana. Next base: position 47,181,956 of record CM048649.1, on the reverse strand, counting down.
ACTTTTATCATAAGTGCCTTCATTCTTTTACTAAAATACCACTCAAATCAGCCCCATAGAAAACTTGGATACCATTTTAGGAAGATATGCAAAGACATCAGTAATAACTTACCGTGTATTGAAAGATGAGGTTACTAATACAGCTGGATAAAGAACATCCTTTCGTATATTGTCATATGGAGAATATTCTCGAATTGCAAGAAAATCATCAAGGTCCCCAGGGTAGCCAAACTCTTCATAGTCAGCAGCTATAAGTGGCAAGATTGGATACAGAAGAGTGTTGGTTGCATCTAAAAAGGGAACCTACAGAAGAAACCATACAAAAAGGTAATTGAGATAACACATATAAAGTGGAGCCAAACCAAAACCCGAAAGCAAGCAAACATTCTTCAACACCTTCAAGACTGCAGCACGAAATAAATCTGGAGAACGATTAATGGCAGAAGCAACCAAAAGTCCTCCCGCACTATATCCCCAACCGGCCAATTTGTTTTCATGTACAATATCTTTTTCTATGAGGTATTTGGCACAAGAGATGTAATCATTGATTGAATTATGTTTCTTTGTACGTCTCCCATCATTATGCCATTTCTTACCAAAACCACCTCCACCTCTGAAACAGGCCACCAAAACTATCATATAAGAGATAAGACTTGGGAGAAAATAAAATTAACAATAAAAAAATATCCATATGGCCACTAAATAATGTGAATCCTACCTAACATCAGCATAGGCAACGACCCAACCTCGATCCAGGAGGCTTTTTAGTTCACTGCGCCACCGTTTGTCAAGTAATTCACCATAAGCTCCATGTCCATGCAATATCCCAGGTTTTTTAGCTTCTGTCTTATTGTTACGTGCAAAAACAATAGTCAAAGGAATCAAAACTCCATCAAATGAAGGGACCTCATATTGTTCGCAGGCATAAAACTCAGACAGGTCATTCCACAAGTGGTCATCTTCCAAGTTAGCATTCACAGGACTGGAGTGTTTGGAATTTGTGGACTCCATACTAATACTTGCAGAATTTTTACCATACAGTATTCTTGTCCTGTCATGAAGCATATTTTGCTGTTGAATGATGTTCCACCTACCCGTGGCCAGGTCATAATCAACCACAGCATCTGGCATCTGCAAGAAACTTTTGGTGAATGAACATATCGGGATTTGATGATCAGGTCTTTCTTCTAGGTTGAAATGCAAATGTACTTTGTAATTTGTATATAATTGTATAGGGAAGCTGTGTTATAAGATTGAACAAAAAGTAACCTCCTGAGACCATATACATATATATATATAGACATAGATATATAAAAAGCAGCACTGAGCATACTATAAATTGGTATATAAAGGCAGAAAAACAAAAACCTAACAAGGAGTAAAGTAAGAGGAAGAGAGAACTTGGAAAGCCAAAATTAATTCTACCAGGCTTACTGGCAAAATACATTATGAAGTATTTCTCAAATTGTTTTTCAACTTCTCAAAATTTGCTAGGATGCATATTAAAAGGGCCAGTGAATGGTCATTCAGAGTTGATATGATATGAAGGTAAACAGATGTTAACAGAATCGTTAAGAGAAACCATCTTCAGAAATTATCAAAAAAAAGAAAAAGAAATAATCATTCGCATACCACAGGTGATGATATTATAAAGCGCATGACAGATGAGAAAAAGTCATAGTTTGGTCCAGGCGAAATTTGGCAAACATGTTTTGGAAGCGACAAGTACTGTAGATCCAGTTTCTTCAGTTTAACTGCTCCCTATCACAAAAAGAAGATGGTCTACATAATTCAATAAGATTATAAACCAAAATTACATCAAGAGTTTATCTGTAAGAGATATAGCAAATTGTCTTTCATTACCTTCCCAAAGGGCAATGGCAGTCCAACTGAACAAAGTTGAACTTTTCGACCTTCCCTTACAATGAGTGCTAAGAATTTATCACTAAAATCAATATCCTCAATAATAAAATCTGGGTCGTCGACTAATACCTCCTGCAGTTCGCGAGGTCAAATATAACATGTAAGATAAAGCAGATTGTCACAGGCAAGTTAACTAACAAAACATGAAAATGAGTGAGTGTAATAACAAAATATCTCACTGTCTCAAGTAAGTACATGTTTTGCTTATGATATAAAAGAGGAACAAAAAATGAAACAAGCATAGAGAAAAAAGAAAAAGTGATGTTCCAAATTACCTCCCATTTTCTTGTACTTGAAGGATCATCCACTGGACTACAAAGAAGATAATGACAATCAACTGATTGCCCACCTTTGGGAGCATCTGTAAATAAATAAAGGTAACCTCGGTGATGTTCAATTATGCAGTGAGCTAGAGCATCACACTCCCAAACTAGTTTCAAGCCAGACAATGGATCAGCTGCATTTATTAGAAAGACCTAAGAAATGGTTACAATTATTATCCAATACAAAGGATCTTGATTTTACAGAGTTCCGTAGCAAAGATCTTTTACCTTTGATGATGTGGTAGAGAATGTATTTACAGTCACGAATTGAAAGTCTTTTGTGTGCCTAATATTAACATGAACACTTTCATCTGACTCTTCCAAAAGCAAAACATCTTCATCAGTTGATCCAATCAGACTGTAGTAGATACTGTGGCAAAAGCAGAAAGATGAGATTGAGGAAGATCACACAGACTTCAACGCTAGCAATCATAAGCAAAAATCAAACTATGGGATTCTTTTAAAGCCGCAAGCGCAACTTACATGCAATTCCTATGTGCTTTTGGGACTGCATTTCAATCAGAATTAAAGTTTCACCTTAGTAATAATCTACATAATAAAGGTTTGCATTAAAGATCAATGTAAATTACCGAGATGAAACTTCAATTTTTTATTGAAGAAAATCACTAAAAGCACTTAATGAACTCTATCTAAGTTTTGTTCTTCTTTTAATTCTATAAAACCACCAAGCCACCAATAGATCAATAACAATTCACCAACCGGTAAGGCCTCATTTTTTTATCTGTCACAACATAAAGCAAAGCCTGTCCATCTTTAGCCCACGCCAAGTTCGAAACTCGATCTGCCTGAGGCTTACTGCACAATGAACCCGAATTCAAATTTCTCACGGATAACTTGAAGTAGTCATTGTCTTTATCATACATAGTGTACGCAAGAAACTGATGATTCGGGGAAACCTCAGACAGTTCCTCGTAAGCATAACCTACAAAAGTCAGGTCAAAACAATCGTCAGCACTCCAAAACATCATAATCTAATATCAAACATAAGATGTGATTCATTGGACATTTTGTGCATAAAGTTTGCAAGACAAGACATCTGCAAGTGGTCCAATAATGATCCGATGGCCAAATACACCCAACAATAATTAATAGGATAGACTCTGATACTATCAGAGAATTTAGGTTTGAATCTAAGTCAATCTTAAAAGCTAACTTGTACGGTAAGGGATGTCCCTCAATAATATACACTATTTTGGTCATATCTATGATGGCCAAATACGCCCAACAACAATTAATTGGGCTCTGATATATCTTAGAATTTTGGTTTGAACCTAACTCAATCTTAAAAGCTAACTTGTATGGTAAGGGTTGTTCGTCCCCCAGTTATATACACTATTTTGGTCATATCACTGGTCAACATGAGATCTCCAACAGCGATTGCATAATTTACCTCCGAACCTCTCGGCTTCTTTATTGTAATCAACGAGCTTCTGCTCAATGGTTTTACCGGTAGTGAAATCGAAACCAGCGGGGGGATACTTATGCGAAATGAAGTCGTCGTTCAAGCTGGCCAATCGGCGGCAGAGGACGGGGTAGGGTTTAGCTTCTTCGGCGCGGCGGTAGTAGAGCCAGGGGCCCCAGCGGAGGGGAGGGGTGGAGAGGTCGTAGGGCATGCGAGAGGCCATTTCGAAGTGGAGCTTGCTGAGGAGGTTCTCGGAGTCGGACATGACGGCCTCGGTGTACTTCTCCTCTTGCTCCATGTACACGTCCATGTGCCGCATCGCCACCTTGTCGTTCAGCTGCGACATCCAGCTGTATGGGTCCTCCCACGTTGCGCCGTGGAAGCTGAACTTCTGCGGCTTCTTTGGGGCCTTCGGTGGGGTCGGTGGTGGCGCCGCCTTGTAGTGGCGCCGAGAGATGTAAGCGAAACGGAGCAGAGGGCGCATCGTTGGTGGCTCGGGGCGGAGGGAAAGGGTTTTAGCTCCAGCTCGTCACAAAACTTAAACCCCCGTTGCTGAGCACCTTTTTTTTTTTTTTTTTTACCAAATTAATATAAAATTTAAAATAATTTTACTAAAATTAAATTAAATCAAATGAATATACATTTACATTTACATTAGCATACATTCAAAACAATTTGTTAGTCTAAGATAATTTTGTCAAGTGTGTTGTACAAGTGCGAGAAGCATCATATACTTTAGTAAAAAAAAAAAAGAAGCATCATATACTGAGGGCGTTTGGTAGGGAAAAAACTTTTTTATACCCGATAATCATGATTTTTGGAAATGGTTAAAATATGTTTAGTTAGTTATAATATGTTTCTTGAAAATTAAAATTTTTTATGTTTGGTTACAGTAGAACTTTCCTGGATATATAAAAAATATTTACAAATATACCCTTTATTAAAATAATTTCATTAATATAATAATATTATTATGAATTACTATCATATTAGAGGTTGAATTATAATATTATAATATAATATTACAAAAGATAATAAAAAAATAAAAAATACAAAAGATGAAATAATAAATAATGAGATAAACTTAGATAATAAAGTAGTTGAAATCTATGTTTAAAAAAAGATAAAGATAAAAAATTACAAATTTTAAAATTAACATTTTTTTTTTCAAAATTAAAGAAAGATAGAATCACGTGGATAAGTGTAACGTTTAACAATCGAGATAAACTTATAGATAAAGATGAACCATAGGTGAGGATATAGATTCCTACCTCCCCTGTGGAAAAGTTTTCGTGGGAAACTGATTAAAAAAATTCCCGGGAAACTTCTTTTCCCAGGAATCTTATTTTTTTTTTTAAAATAGAACCCAAACATGAGAAACTAACATTTCCAACCTAACATTTATAGGAATCTAAAAACTTCTCATCTACCAAACGCCTCCTAAATGGTCAATTTAGTCTCAGATTTGTATTTTACTTTAGTTGCAATTATTAAAATTAAGAAAATTTCAAATAAATCTATGAATTTTAAAGTTTCATTTAAATTCATGAAATTAATCTTTTTTTTCCCTAAACTATTATTATCTTAGATTTTGATATGACATGTTGAATCTAACTGGGTTTGATTTATTTTGGTTAAATGTTACTTTTTGTTCTTTATTTTTTAGTATTTTTTCGTTTTTGTACGTTAAATTTTAAAAGTTTCATTTTGATCCTTTATATTTTTAAAAGGTATTATTTTGGTCCTTTCTTTAAGTTTTTGTTAACGTCGTCAGTGTTTCTTTAACACCGTTAGTGTTTTAAAATTTAAAATAATTAATCTAACATAGTGACGACTAAAAATCGTCACTATCTTTATTTTATTTTAGAAATTATAAATCATTAAAAAAACATCATCATCCCCTGATCTCCAAATCGGAAACCCACAATCTTCGACGCAAAGGGTTGGGACCCAGTCTCCGTCGCTGTCCCCCGAGCACATGTAGGACACGGACAGATCACCGCGGCACCCCTGCCACCGCCGAAGAACAACCACCTTCAAACACACTCCTAATTTTAAGAACAACCATGATTCAACAATCTAAGTTTAAAAAAATTAATTACAAAGCAGATCCAAAAAGAGTAGCCATGGAAATCAAATGGAGAAATCGTCGGAATCAGAAAACAGATCAAAAGTGAAATCAAATTGTCAGAATCAGAAAACAGATCCAAAGCAAAATCAAATCGTCGGAATCAGAAAACAGATCCAAATCGCAGCTGCACATGCACTTGCAGGAATCCTCGATGCCGTGGTGCTCGCGCTCGCAAGGATCGTTGACGCTGTTGTGCTCACACTCTCAAGGAGCCTCGATGACGCTGGACTCGCGCTTGCAAGGAGCCTCGAAGCCGCTGCGCTCGCGCTCGTACGGAACCTTCAACGTTGACGTCGTCGCACTCGCGTTCACAGGAACTCTCAACGTTGCCATTGCGTTAGCGCTCGGATTGCTATGCTCTTCCACTTCCTCACCGTGCCAATCACGAGGAACAACGAAGCTCCTCCATAGCTCCGCCGTCGCTGCAACAGGAATTAAGAAATTAGGGTTACTAAGAGTATTGGGAAAGGGTGGGATAGAAAGGGATAATGAAAAGGAAAAAAAAATAAAAAATAAAAAATCCTAACAATTAATTAAAAAATTAGTATATCTAATGGTGTAAAATCCTAATAAGAAAGAATGTAGCGGCTAAAAACCATCATTATGTGTAAATTAATTATGTTAATTAATTTAAACATTGTGGTGGTTTTTAACCACCATTATGTTAAAATTAATTATTTTAAAATATAAAAGTTAACGTTTCTAACGGAAAATGAAAAAAAAGACCAAAATGAAACTTTCGAAAACATAAAGGATCAAAATGAGATTTTTAAAACTTAATGTACCAAAACGAAAAAATACTAAAACATAAAGGATCAAAAGTAACATTTAGCCATTTATTTTTTATAGAACGAATTTATTTATCTTACTTCCTCTTATTACATTTATATTTTAGATGTAACCAGTTATGTGCATAATTTCACATGTCAAGATTGTTATTTGTTATGTCTTAAAACATAATTTGGTGACTTTTTTTATTTATATTTGATAACCATTGTAATACAAATGTAAATTGATGTGTGTAGTTAGTTAAAATTAAAAAAAAAAAATACACATATTTTTTTTTACTATTTGACATTGTAGGTTAGATAGTACATAATTGACTTTGGATTTAATGATAATAACAAGAGTAAATTACACATACTCCTCCTGAGGTTTGCTCTTATTACACTTAGCATTCCTCTATTTTTTTACATTACTTTGAACACTCCTAAAGAGGGGTAAGTGTAATATTTTTTAAACATGAGAGAGGGGTCAATGTAATGATTTATGCCTATGAGGGGGGGTCGGTGTAACGAAAGTCCAAAAATTAGGAAATTTTCTGTAAAGTTCAAAAATGGAGGGGTGCCGGGTCTAATAAAGACAAACCTCAGGAGGTGTCCGTGTAATTTACTCTAATAACAATGAACAGAATCTGTTTTAAGAAATATTAAGAAATAATTTTTATATAGTGTATTATTGGAGGATAGGTATCAATTCAAAAAATATTTATGCTCTCATATATATACAATATTAGAATAAAAGAGAAAAAAATAATAATATAATAAATAACGTGATTAAAATATAAAAATATAAATATAAAAAAAATCAGCATCGCACCATAAATAAAAACATCAATATATTACTTTACCATATGAAAAAATGAATTTGAACATTACACCTTGACCTGTGTGGCACGTGCTAACACACAACATACCCCAACAGAGTGAAGCATATAGCTGCAGTGCATATTACAACTCGATAGCCAGTGTAATTCCGTGTACAGCTCCTAGTTAGCAATATATGTACATGAACAGAATCCAAGTCATAGATGATATGACTTAACACTAACACTCTTGTCTGAACTAGCAGTCAATGAGAGAATGAACTCGCCTCAATGCTATACATCGAGTTTTCACTTAAGCTAAAGTTTGGTCTCTCTTCGTTCCACTTCAAAATCTCCTTTGCATATTTAAGTGCTGCATCGACACTATCAGGTTCCAGCCCCTTCACCAGAGACACATACAAGTTTCGCCCCGTAAGAGATGAATAAAGCCTCTTAAACTTGACCCCTATGTAATAGGAAGCCAGCTGAGCAAGGGAGGGGCTAGTGTTAATGCTGTTGCTGTTGATGCCAGAGCAATTTCGACTAATTACTGGACGAAAATCAGATAACCAGTCACACTGGGTCAGCGGTGTTCGTTCTATTTTCTCCTCAAACTCATCTAATTTGTTTAATATCAACAGGAAGTCCATTTGCTCAAACGTAGGATGAGTAACAATGGCTTCGAAAAGCTTCCTGCTCGATATCATCTTGTTCGTGCGACAACCATTTCCATCAACAGAGAACTGATCGTAGTCGCTCAAGGAAACACAGAAAATGACCAATCCAACATCCTCAAACATTTCTAGCCACTTGCAATTTTCTGCTAGTCCTCTTGCATGTATTGTAATTAGTTGATACCTGTAATCAAGGAGAACAAAACATGGTACAGATCAGCAACAACTTATAGCAGTTTTGGCAATTGGATCAATCAGGACTACCCAGAAAATTTCTCACATGTAACAATAGGTGCAAATATTTTCACCCACCTAACTAAAGAATCATGTAGATCAGCAGTGTCGACAGTTTCCTCAGGAGCTGATTGAGGAAATGAAAACTCTACAGAAGCCATCCCATTGGATGAAGTAACTCCTTCAGCATAGAGGATATCTAAATCCGAGGGTTCATAATCAGTCCTCAATATCTCAACAGCCTAAACAAAGAATTGAAATGTTAGTTTCTCAAAGCCACTAACCCAACAATCTTTTCCAACAGTAAGCAAATATAAAGGAAACATTAAAAAAATAAGGGTGCAACAAGGTGCAAATTTTGCAAAAATAATCCTGATGAAGCATTCTAATGCTTAACGGATGGATAAAAAGCAGGTTGAGTGAGGTTAGTTAGTGAATGAATTAGCTAAAATTAACCTGAAGCCTAAAAATTGAATTTAAGTCTGGCCAAACAAACAAGCCACGAGAGCAAAAACCATATCCTAAGTTCATTTGGATCAAATATATTGAACTTATCATTCATATGATTCATACATTATAAATTTAAATGAAGATTTATTCCTGTCTAATGGAGGATCCCATTATCTTTGATAACCACAAAATTATATATCCCTCATTTCTTCCAGCATCACCAAGAAAAAATATATACCCCGCTCTTAACATTTTCTGTTATATGCAAGTGAATAGCAAACACATGTCAATGTTCAGTTCAAAACTAATGCACTTATGTTAACAAGAGTACATGCACAGATTAAACTTTTGATGAAAATAAACACAACAAAAGAATGATCTCATACCCGCTCTAAGAAATAACTGGCGACACTGGGTAGCAATTCTATTTCATTTCTTCTTTCATAGGTGGCCTTAATGGCTGCATCATCCCATAACTCCTCAATCAAAGGAGCATATTCACGAGTAGCGGCTGGAAAGATAGCATCAAGCTTGCCCGAAACCATAGTTTTCAGAAGCCAATCAGAGAATGCTTTCAGTCTTGTGCCAATAGAATAAATTGTCTTGTCGCCACGTTTTGGACTGGTTCCTGAACCATAATGATACCAGCCAATCTTTAGTTCAAAGGGACAAGCTAAATGTGAATCTAAGTGTCCCCTGTAGTCATCTATTATTTCTATCACTATCATTTAGTTGCACATCAACATTTTTTTTTCTTTTGGTTGAAAACATATCAACACATTTAAAGTCTACAAGAAAACACTTTTGGTCATCTTTTTTTTTTGTCCTAGGTTAGAGACCACACGTGTCTCCCAATTCACTGGGTCAGAGACTAATCCCGCTCACGATGCGTGGCTGCCGCTGGCCTAAGGGAATTTTGGACACAGAAGGAATCGAACACGGATTCTCCCACTAAATAGATCGTTCCCCCTCATGTGAACACAGCGGGACCTTACACCACTACGCCAACCCTTTGGGTTACTTTTGGTCATCTGAACAAACTTGACAGGTATATAATTATTCAAAATTTTTAAGTCCTTATAATAAATATATCTATCGTCCATCCGAACTAAATTATTAGTAATTTGTCCATCCAAACATATTTTGGAGGGAAGAATGGATAGGAGGCAGAAAATAGAACTCATACCTGTAGTGTCAAGCACAAAAGATTTACTTTTCTTTAAATTCCCCAGGCTTTCTTCTTCAAAACGCTCACGACCCTCAAGGAGTATGCCAAGATAAGCATAGACATTGGTCTGAATGGTCAACTTTATATTTTCACGTTCATCTTCTGAAAAGGGGGTGCTTTTGTAAAGAATCTTGGCCTGACATAAGCATTTACAATTCTATAAATACATTGATTTCTTGGCTTTTAGCAACAACATGCATGTTGACAAAAGGCAGAGTTAACTATTGAGCTTGTGTTTGGGATGGCGGTGCGGTCACACAAAATCCAATTTAAAATCACAGTGCCTTTGAAGTAACTCGTAGTTGCTTCAGGAAAATCACGTACTTTATGTGATTTTATTGGATCCACCACGATTTTGGTGGTATCCAAACACACACTGAAACTAAGTAACACCATCAGATTTATTTTATTTTATTTTATTTTTTGTGGGATGGGGGGACACATTGATAAGCAATAAACACCCTAATAGTTTGAAGTGAACAATGCTTCAAGTGCCTGTGTATAATCATAGCATCCACCACTGCTCTTTAGACTTTAGATCAGTGTTATCAATGGCAGATGGCGGAAGGCTGAAATTCCACCACATAAACATGCCACTGTGCCTTATAGCACCGCCATGGCGAGCCTCCCTTCATAAATTGCCTATGGCGATTGGCAAAAAATCCGCCACGCCATTCTGCCATGGTGGCGCTATTTAACAACACTGCTTTAGATTACCCATGCTAGTTTCCTTTCAAAGAGAATTAAGAGATGAAAATTTTGATGAACATATGCTTATGACCAAAACCATACATATGTACTTTTTCTCACTAGAGAAAGTTCTAAGCATGACCCAAAACACATAAGAATTAGTTAACTCAATTATAAAATGAAAAATACCTGCTTAAAAATAGTGCTTGTTCCAGACCCGGTGTAACCAAGTAAGAGGAGCTTATGAACTATTCCATGCTCAAAGTGCTCAGGAACTGGTCTGGTAACCACATTGGAGGATAGAAACCCACACGAACTTGAACATCTAGAATTAGAAGGAACTGGCAGGGACAATAAAGCACATACAAGCTTCGTTCCAGCCTAACAAGTGAAATAAAAGAGTGTGTAATAATAATGCAAATGAACATTGGCGCATAATAAAATAAAATAAGAGACAAATTAGCACAAAAAACAAAAAAAGTTACCTTCCCCCAAATACACCCTTTTGTATTTTTCTGTCCTTCTTCTTGGTATGAACCATCCTCATTGACCCAAAAATGTGGGTTACCAGCACACTGAACTCCTGCCAACTGCCCAACCAAAACAAGATCCTTTCAACAACTACAAAAAAATATTAACCTAAAAAAACTACAAAAAAATATATTAAGATAGTGCCTTTTAAACTTTTCTGTTTTTTTTTCCTAATATATTGAATTTCCAACCTGCAGCATCCGAAGCTCAACTTTTGTTATTTCCCTTCCATTAATGAAAACCTGCGTGTTTCCATTGCTAGCATCCGGTTTGATGGGACCCCCAACATTCAAATGAGGACTAATAATTCTACAAGGCTTCTGTCCTTCCTGCAAAATTCACACAAACAAACAATCAGCACAGTAAAACTCAAAAATTCAACACAAAGCTATTCTTATTCTCCCCAAAAAACACAAACATACCTTCCCCCAAAACCCAGACACCTTATCATACCAATAGTTCCCGGGCTTCAAATTCTTGGGAGGATTAGCACAACTCTGCAACGTGACAAGTTCCTCAAATGAAAGAGCGTTCCCATTCACACAAACATACTCAGGCGGAAGCTGGTTCACTTCACAGAACCTCTCCGCCTTCATAACTTGCCTAACCTCCAAATGATTGAGCAATCTCTCCAAAATCCGCGAACATTTCCCCAAACTACCCCTCTTAGACTCATCAATTGGAAACCCTATGCAACCAACGCATTTGCGACCTTCCGGCATCGAACCCATTGCTCTCAACACGCAATTCCCGCAATACTTAGCATCACAAACGAGACACACTTCTTTCTCCGTTAACCTATTCCCTTTCAAGCAACGATAACACGAACCTTTCTTCCCCTTCCTCACACTCTCTCTCGCTTCGTGTTCTTCCTCGTCGAAACTCACCACTGGTGCGCGTTTAACGTCGCATTCAGTTTCGTGTTCGTTGGTTTTCAGAGGAGAAATATGAGACGATGGATAATCGGAACTCAACGTGGAAGCGTAATCGCGCTGGCTCGAATCGTTGAAATCCAAACTCTCTTTCTCGCAATTCGAGTGCCTCAACAACAACGCGCTCGAGTTTATGGTTCCTAAATTGTCCGAAAACGAGTTTTCGCTGCTCAACTCGCATGTGTCGTTGGCTTCCGCGGCGGCGTCCTCGAACGCGATCACGGAGGTCGGAGACACCGTCGTCTTGCTCCGGTCGAAGGCGATCACCGACGTCGGAGAAACCGCGGGCTCGGAGTTCGGCGTCTTCGGCTCCTTCGAGAACTGAAGCTCCGGCGCCGAGAGCGGTTGCACCACAGGCAAAGACAGCGCGTCGGAGAACGGAACCTCCGCCGCCACCGGAATCTTGTCGACGGTGATCGGCACCGCGCGGGGGATATCGTACGCCGGCGGCGGTCCGTTGTACGCCACGGCGAACGAGTACTCCGCTTCCTCGTCGGAGGAGACGTCGGCGACCACCGTCATTGTCCTCACCGGCGACATAGTTACCCTAATTCCCACGCCGATGCAACATTGAAGAATGAAATGAAACAACTATGAAAAGGTAAATGAAACTTTCAGTTCAAGTTCGCACCAAAACAATAGAAATTGAACTTTCAAAATAAAGGCATGGAATGTTATTATTTTTATTTTCTTTGAAAAGAATAAAGACGAGTCTAGTAGGCTAATAGAAACAGTGAAGAAGGAAGGAAAAGGGAACCTAATTTTAACTAGGAAGAAGAAAGGTTTGAGAGGGCGATATATTTTTCTCGAGAATGCAGCAAACAGAGTGTGGATTGAATTTTACGTAGGCTTGGCTTGATATGTTCAAATTTCAAACAAATGAGAGAGAGAGAGAAAATCACGGAGAATCCGTAATGGGGAGGAGGAGTATGTACTGTGTACTAGCGAGGGAGAAAAAACGAAAAAGTGTATAAGAGGATGGGAGGGAAAAAGACAGGGAAAAGAAAAAACGGCAACTGGGGTGGGTGAGGAATCTTTTTATTTCTTTCTCTGTGTTTTTTAATTTTTAAATTTTAGTTTTTAGTTTTTTGTGCATGTGGGGTCGGAGGTGGCGTGTAATTAGTATCGGAGTTTTTGGTTTCTTGTTGCAAGGATGGATGGAGATAACAGAGAGAGGTTGGGAGGGACCATGGGCAGGCAGAGGAGAAGGGAAAAGGATGGCGACGCAAGAACATACCACGGGCTCCGCGTGAAGTTTTTAAGTGGCAAACACAGGAACGCCGATCCTCTGCCCCATTCATCCTAGTCACCTAAAAATGTTAAGTAGTTATCAGTCAGACCTGAAAACATTCACTCTTTCCTTTCCTCAACTTCCAACCTAGTAATTAAATAAAAACTCAAATGGAATCCGGGGTTGGAAAATAGTTACACTTTTGTTGAGAGAAATTTTAAAATGAAAATATAGTAAATTGCTTGTGGAAACTGCTTAACCGTACGAAATGAGCTTCACGCATAATATAAGAATGATTTTAGGATTACCATTGTTTTATTGTTAGAGGGAGTTTAATGGATTTTTTGAAGAAGAAACTCTTTTTGTATTTTTTGTTCTGAATGTACTTTTAGAAGACTTGTTGTAGTAATTCAAATATACACTTAATTTAGTTATGTAAATATGGTTTCCTTTCCTTTATCTTTTTTATTTTTTTCGTGCTTGCATGGGCATCAAAGAGTTAGGAATGCGCTTATGAAATAACTATCTGTTATATGAGAAAATTAATGTAAATCTATAAGGGAATGAGGATCATTAACACAACACCATACACATACTACAACAAAGTAATATGGGCTTTTCTCATTTTTAAACAACAAAGCAATATGGGGTTTTGCTTCCATAATTGAAGTTATGCTTCATTGTGAAGACGCTCTCCTTCTCCAAGATGACACTCTCAATCATTTTATTGTGTTTTACTTTCGTGGCCCTTGACTTCTTAGTGATGGTTTTTTGCTTCTTCAAGATGACACTCTCACTCATTTTATTGTGTTTCACTTTCTTAGCCCTTGACTTTTTAGCGATGGTTTTTTGCTTCTCATCTCTTATCCTATATCTTTCTCAATACTTTGTCTTTCTCTCATCTTGTGATGAATGCCATTACACACAAGTGACCACAAGACCACCTCTCCATTGGGTGCATAGGAAGTGTAACCAAACTTGTTGTAGATCAAGGTTAATCCTCTATGTCATACTGTCTCCTATGATAGTCTCATTGAACTCAAAGCAGAAAGGGGCCTATGTGCACATGACCCTAGGGCATCCATGGTGGTCTTAAAAGCAAAAAAAAAATTGTAGTCTTAAGACCAAATTGCACTTCACCGCGCCTCACTTTAGTACCAAAGGAAACAATTCACATCGCACACCGAAACAAACCCCACCATAACCAACCACCCACCACAGTCATTGGTGAGACCTAAACACCATCCATTAGGAAACACCTCACAAAGCCATAATGTTGAGCCACACACATAGGAAGTCACTACCCATTGAACCTGGGAGATAAGGAGAATGAAAACACGAATGGTGTATGTCTCATTGTGCATGTTGATGTCAATGGAGGATGAGTGAGCCATAATAGTGGTGGCAAGGAGAAACCGCCCTAGATTCATGTGGTTAGGTTGCGTAGTCAAACACAAGTTGACATTGATTAACTTAAGCTAGGAGGAGTGGAAGGTTTCTTAACAAATTGATTAAGAAGGAAGGTGTTCAAATTAGGCTAGGGCTAAACCTGAGTTTGAGGTCCACCCTCTTTGACATGTAGACCATGGACAAAGGTACCTAGGATTAAAGTCATCTCACAGTACTCGAATAATAACATATAAATCCCCTCTTAGGCCATGGACCCTGAATATGGAAATCTAGCTCATTCTCATCAACTACCTCATTGTTACAAGTATACATATTTATTACATTATACTTGAAGTAGGGCTCTTTGCTAACTTAAGCATCAAAATGTCATTGTAGATACCCCACCATCACTCATGGAGTTCAGAATCATAGAGTTCAAACAATTAGAATTTGAACCATCTCGTGCTACACTTCAAACCAATTAAAAAGAAGGGAGAGGGAGGAGAAGAAAAAAAAGGTACATAGATAGGGATGGAGAGTATTTTAATATTTAAACCTTTATTTTATTTTAATATTTAGTTTAACTCTTAAATATTTTTTAGTCCCCATAAATGTCACTTTTTATTTTTAAATTCTATAATTTTATTTTTTGTTTTTAGTCTCTACAAATATGTCACTTTTGCTTTTAGTCCCTAATGACATTATCTTCTGATAATGTGGCACATTTGATGATGTCACAGTAATGTCAACATTTGATGACATCATCTTTTCCTAACATGCCATTCAATGACATCATTATTTGATGATGTGACACTTGATGACATATGTCTGCTTTTTTGTAACAGGGTGACGAGAGGGACTACAAACAAAACGTTTGAAAATTACAGGGACGAAAATCAAACAAAAAAATGATAGGGACTAAAAGCAAAAATTGATATGATTACAAGAGGATACAATTACAAGCCTTAAAATAAACATTAGGGGATAAAAAAATGGTGATTTTGAATTTTGAAATGATGAAAATAAAAAAAAAATTACGGAGACCAGAATCAAAATTTGCTCATTTTATAGGGACAAAAAAATAGTGAATTCAAAATATTTTGATTTTGATTTTAGGTCATTCATTGACAAATATAGTTTGTTATCATTTAACTTTTTATTTAGATAGTGCTTTGAAAAGTGAAATAAAGTAATTTAGATAGCACTTTAGGGACAAAAATAAAATTCAAAAATTTATCAGAGACTAAAAGTATATTTAAGCCTAAAATAAATGTTATTTTTTTACGTTAAAATGAACTTTAGAAACAAAAAATAATGATTTTATATTTTAAAGAGATGATAATCAAAGAAAAATATTATATATATATATATATAGAGGAGGAATCAAATTATACCAGTGTAACTCTAAAAGAGTTATACCATTTTAATAACTTGATATATAATGAAATTTTTATCGATTCAATCGTTGAATTATATCTACATATTATCAAGATTCTTTGTGTCAAATTTTGTCAAAATTGAACAACAATAAGAAGGAAATCAAATGATCCATATTTTAGTATATTTTAATAAGTTTATATTACGTCGATTTTAATCTATATGAATGAGGTAACAAATAATTTTGAATTAATTTGAAACTTTGTATACATAATCTATATGAAAGGAACTTTCAATTCAATGGTGGGTTTTAAGAAAACATCATCCAGTTGAAAGTTATTGAGTGGTCTAATAGTTATTTAAGTTACAGTGTAAATTGATCTCTCTTCATATATATATATATATATATATATATATATATATATATATATATATATATATATATATAATCAATTTGACCATAGTTAGATGAATACATAGTTATACCATTTCTTTCACCCATTCAATGAATGACCCATCCTCAAAAGCCGAATCCAACAATTTGTTTCTTTCCTATGGCAAAGTAGAGCTCAGTTATTTTTCAACTACCGGAAGGAAAAACAGCTAGTTCCTTTGGTGAAGCAAAACTTAGTGGGTGAGGCCCAACAATGATTGTTACTCCGTATAAAAAATATATATAATTTGAAACAAAAAATTTGAGCCACAAAAAAATAGATATTCTTCATTCAACATGGATACTACTTTGCGTTGGTTGAGGTGCCAAGCAGGAGCGGCACTATAAAGTAATAATTTGTTTATATATTATCAATGATTAATTAATTACTTAAAAATAATATAGTTAACTGTTTATCTAATTAGATCACATCAGTCAAGTGGTATTAAAACTTTCTAAGGGTAGCATAGAAACAGAATCCCCCAAGCATATAGAACTACTATCATTTCCTACCATTACACAGATTGATTTAAAGAATTTACTTCCAAATTCCGATACAACGTAATTTGACAATCTCCTCTATTTGAAATCTGTAGCGATCAGAAGATAAACAAATACAAATAAAATAAGATTTTTTTATGCATAAATAAAAATAAGATTTAAATAACCTTTTCATCATGATAAAATAGGATATTTTTTATTTTAGTTCTTTAATTTTTTTTAATCCTTTAAATTTTTATTTTATTTTAATTTCTGCTATCAAATAACAATTAACTGATTTTTTTTTATCAGCAAATAACAATTAACTGATAATGTAATATTGATGTTGACAGTCCAGTTAGACTCTTGATGAAATCAAACCCCTCAGTTTTATAAGAATGAAAATGTTATTTAAGCCTAAAAATAAATGCCCAGTTTCAGAAATTCGTCGTTTCTTGTTCTCACTTTTTTTTTTAAAAAAAAGGGATCAATCGTTAACGACAGACTTCATCGCCACACTGTCGATTAGTGGGAATTTTTTTTTGAAAAATCCAATGTTTAGGATTGAGGCGTTTGTAAAAATTCTGAGGGAACAAAAACAAAAGAGAAAAACAATGCCCCAAGGTATTGACGATTGTTATCTTCGGGTACCAAAACAGAAGCACATTCCTTCCACTATGCTCGATTCACTAACTTTTAGGAACAAATTTAAGTCAACAAAGAAAGCACCAATTGGATGGTATGATAAAGTATAGCATGAAAATGAACACTAAATTTTTACAGAAGTTGGAAATCCTTTCGTATGCAACGGAAGCTAAGTATATATATCAGTAGAAGTTCTACCCATACAAATCTTGCTTCAAAGTACACCATGGCTTCCCGATATGTAACAAATCTCTAAAGCCAACTCTACAAGCAGCTCAAAAACAAAAGAGGAAAATTACAAATGTAAGCAACAAGAAACATGAATTAACAAATCCACCCCACTTTCCTTATCTTGCTTTGATGCAGAAAATAAGTTTCTATATCTAGGACCTTACAAATCATCATCAATTCATTCTTCATGCAGCTTCTGCTGCTGCCCCTTTTGGCAACTTCTCACAAATAATCTTCCCAAAATTGAATCAAGTTGCGGTGATTTTGCCATTTCATGTCTCAGAGCCTTCTGGAACAGTAGGAAGACCACCTTCTCTGATAAATGTTGGGTTGAGAAACTTAGCCACAAAAGCCCACAATTTATATACATCCTCAAAATTCGTCAAAAACCCCAGTGAAGCTGTGACAACTTCAAGCCTTACAAAGTTACCTTTTCCATTGCGCCGACCATTCTCCATTGGCCTGCAAAGAGTTGTGTCTTCAAGATTCGGAGCTCCACGGTGCTGTCTTGATCCATCAAGAATCTGTATATGACTAAGAAAACCAAGACCAAGAGAGATTCCTTCTTTCTCAGCTAGCTTTTGAACTATCTCTGGATTGATTAACCCCCTACTTCTGTCCCTCACATTGAAAGCCACAGCTGCACCTCTTTCATATTTTATTTTTGGACCATAGATGTGAACAATATTTGCTTTTTCACCGCCATCAGAAGCAGGCAACTTCAGTTGCAGTAACGAGGTAACAAGCCAATTTATCAAAAACCGAAGTCTAAGTGTAGTTTTATTGAGACCAAGCATATTGACATGATCGATATGTCGACATATTATCTCTGGTTCCCTCCTGCCCCAGTCCTGCCCATCACCATATTCCCCATCACTTGTGGCCTCTTCATCATCAAAGCTAGTTGCAGATACGTCCCCTGGCTCTAGGGTCTGGCTTAGGTACTCTTTACGATTATCTTCCATGCTAAATGACACTCTTCTTCCCCTGCTGTTGGCTTCATTCTCTTCCAAACCCAAAAACCTACCACCACCATAACGATTCCCTTCTCTCCTACCCAACAACCTAAATTCACCTTCAGTTTCCCTTCTTATGGCACTCTCTTTGACATCAGGACATATTTCAGAGGTAGAGCCATTCTCCAAGCTTTGATGCCGAGCAATAGAAGTTGAATTATTGAGCCAAGATCCATTATTGACTGCTTCACTGGTTCCAGGTTCTTCCATGATCTCATTGACATGCTGATGGTCTGACCCATTACCATTTCTTGAATAATGATCAACATCCCCAACATGCTCTTCTTCAGGTACCTCTTTGACCCGATCTAGTTCCTGTGACATCAGGACTGCAGCATCAAATGACAGCACGTGGCGGTCTTCATGAGCACCTAGATTTACTTCTCTGTCATCGTACATCGGGCTGCCATACATCTTGGAAGTTGGTTTTGGAGAATGTTGCTTCTGGTTCCTCCTCCCATTGAACCAGAAAGGTGGTAGGGGAGAAGCTATCTTATGTTTATTCGATTGACTTGCACCGTCAGACCCCAATGGACTCTGACCCAAATCAATCCAAAATGAGTTGTCCGATGACTCGTCCTCACTGAAGACAGGGCTCTTTATCACCTCGCCAACAGATATGCTCTCAGTCTCCTCAAATATGGTGCTAGTTCCATCTCTTTCAGAGCTGTCTTGATCCATTTCAGTCTCAAATACTTCTCTGACCTGTGCTGATGTGTATGCACCAGAAAAGGCAGGCAACTGTGTTCCCTGACGAGTTTCAGACGTCTTATCACCCAACCCAGTGATTTCATCGTCTTCAATCCCAACAAATTTATCCAAACCATCTACAGAATCACTCAAATACACTGGAAACTCCGGGGTAATCTTCACCATTCCAGACCCAGTACAACCAGACTGATTTTGAAGGCTTTGCATCACCGATTTCTTGATCAGAAGACAACCAAAACCTGTGGGATCATATCCAAAAACCCTGTAAAATGATGTAATGATAAAATCTGGCCGAAATAGGGACAAGCCAAGAGAATCCATATCCTTGGGGCCCAGTGATCCAGCATCCAGTAAGACATGCCAGTTGTTCTGCTGGGCCAAGGCCATCCACTGGTATGAATACTTAGCCCCAGTTACTCTAGACTGAACTGGGAACACAAAAAGACCAGTGGCTGAATCCTTCTTCCTCTTCTTCTTGTTGGAAATCTGTTTTCTCAAATCAGTGGAGCATAGTTTGAGGGTTGGCCATTTGAACCATGCACTGTACACTTTGGCACCTTTCTCCCTGGCACTCTGAGCCATCCAAGCAACAGACTGGCTCTCATGGTCAAACATGGTCAACAACTTTTTGTTTGTATGGAAAGGGTATGATTCAGCCAGCAATTTAAAAGCTGATCCTCTACTAACAGTAAAAACAAGGCCATATTCATTCTCAGGGATATTCAAATAATCCATAATCCTAGCCTTTATATCATGTTCAACAGTTCCTCTCTCAGAACCACCATAAAGTGCATGGTTACTCAAATTAGCAGTTATCTCAGACAAACTAAACGTAGAAGACTCCCAATAATGAATTGTCTGAACAAAAGAGAAGAGTCCAAAACCACAGTAATCAAGGCATACCTTAGGGGACAAATGTGAGTATTCATCAGACCTCAACTGATCAACCTTCTCCGAGGACTGGTACTTGGGGTACATGGTAAGGAACTTTGAAAATGCTTCCTGGAGGCTAGGAATTTCCTCCTCAGACTCGAAGATTCTCTCGGCTGCAAGGGCGGTGGCACGAAGGAACTCGCGCTGGGCGTGCAGCCTGGCGAGCGATCGGGATCTCCCAAGGCCATCATCCTGGTTGGCAGCAGAGTCAGGCTGGTCTATGTCTTGAGATTTGGAGAGTGAGCCATCTTCAGAAGCTTCTTCAAGAGCTTCCCTGAGCTTGTTTTCTTGCAGCTTCCGGAGCATTGATGGGTTTCTCCTCATGTCTACATTGGATTCGTCTTTCCTCCTGCTCTTCTTGTCCATAAGCAGTGCAGCACAGTGAGAAATGGGCTTCCATAGTGAGAGATGCATGGTACCCTCCTCTTCTCCTCACACAAACCAATCTGAGATTATTTGAGACACTTCAAACAACACAAACAATAGGGTTTAGTCTAGTTTAGCCCATCAATCTATAACAAATTGAGCTTCAACTCCTTCAATAAAATCTAACAAGACAAGGAATCTGGAATCTTTAAATATCACACCACCCCCAACAATCATGAAAACATGAGATGTTTGTTTGAGAGAGAAACAAACAACTCAGCTCACCATTTCACGCCAAACCCAACATAGACAAAAGAAAGCTTTTATTTTGTCCAGAACCCAGAATAGATTTCAATACCCAATTTCTCAGAAAAGCAGAGAGAAGGGTTACAAGAGAGAAAGTCAAAAGCTCAAACCCTAGAACCCAGATCCCAAAATTTGGAGGGCAGCTAACAACATCAACAAAATTCAAAAAGGAACAAAAAAAAGAATTTTGGAGAAATGGGTTTCAAGGAGAATCAAATGACAAATAATAGAATCCCCGAAGCTCAATTAGTAGCCAGAGACACTCCACAAAACACCTGAATAACCATCAAAGGTGAAGAAAGACCCTCTTCTCTTTCTCTCTCTCTCTCTTCAATTCACTGCAGCATAATTAAAGCACAGCGCCCCACAGCAAATTCTCCTTATACTAACAGAGAAGTAATAAAACCAAGACAAACCGGCTTGGGTTTGATAACTTCACTGTACGATTTTCTTCTTAAATTGAAAACCAAAAAGAAATGAAAAGAAAAAGTAAAAGAAAAGAAAAAGAAGGGAAAATTTCAATTCAGAGTAACCCCGTTGTCCTCTCTCTCTCTATCTCTGACCCAAAATCCTCTTTCAACTCTTCGAAAACAACCCTTGCTTAGCATCCACTGTAGGTGCAATTCCGTTTTGAAATTATCGGAAATTGGTGCAAATTGTAGATGCTATTATTGAGATGTCTTAGGGTAATGACAATTTGTTTAATTATAAAAAAAACTTAAAAAATGTATAAATGTAGGCACGACTTGTATTTTTATTTCTTTCAAATAATCTTATAAGTCGTGAAAATAAAAAACACAACTTTCACATTGTTAATTTTTTATTTATTTATAATTTCGACATATGAGTCTTGGATAAAAATCACAATCTCCTTAATGTTTTTTTCTTAATTTTAAAATCGTTATATTGAATATGTTTTGTTTGTCACATATTTTCTCTTTTGGAAGAAATCATAGATGAAATATTAAATGTGGACACATTTTTCTTTTAGAATTCAAACTTTTCTGAAAGATTAATTTCTTCTACTAGATCCAATCCTATTAAGTAAAGTGATATTAAATAATGAATATAGAATGTAATATAGTAACAAAATATAGAACATTAAAAAAATTAATCGTGGATTAAAAAAGACTATAAAGATAAGAATGTAGAAATTCAAATGTAAATTAAAAAGTAATATCAAACAAAAAATAACAAAATATAAAGATAACAAATCAGTAGTAAGATGATATTCCATAATGAGATCTCTTTTTTCTGGCGTAATGGTTGAATTCTTCGACGTTATTCTATTTGTTGTCACTTTTTGTTTTAACATGTTACTATTCTACTTGTGTTCATTCATCTTTTATTTGAACATGTCTTTGTAAAAAGAAAGTCAGAATTATTATTAGTATTATTATTGTCGTCATCACTGATATCATCTTTATTGTCATCGCAATTTCTTTCTCTTATTTGACGAGGTATTACAAGATGATCATTTTCCAACAATAGTTGCGGGTATGCTAATGGCAACGTGAAAAAAAGTAATGGTAATCATGAATGAAATTGATTCAAAAATATTAAAACTTAAAAGATGTTAAAAGAAATATAAAATGCAAGAAGTATCTACTTGTACTTTTATTTATTTATTTTTATTAAAGGAATATTTTAAATATTAGAAATAAAATATGTTCTAAACAAAATTCAAATGTGTTACTTAACTGAATCTAGATAATTATAATTGAAAAAACAGTTAATTAAATAAATTGTAATAATTTTTAAAATACATATTTAGAAATTTTAAAATTAATAAAGAAACACTATAATTTTTTTTTACTGCAAAGAAACACTATAATTAAAAATTATATACATGACGTATAGATTTAACAAAAAAAAATAAACACGTGAGTTGTATCTCAGCTCAGATATATGACTTGTACATTTTTTAAGTTCTTCATATTTTAAATTAAATAAATATTTTATTTCTGTATTATCACTACTATAATATCAACGACTTAAACCAATTATATATATATATATATATATACATTCAAATGATCCATATTTTTGTATATTATGAAAAGTTAGATTTTAATCTATATAAATGAGGTAGCAAATAATTTTGGATTAATTTGAAATTTTGTATACATGATCTATGTGAAAAGAACTTTCAATTTAATGGTGGATTTTAAGAAAACATCATCCAGTTGAAAGTTATTGAATGGTGTAACAGTTGTTTAAGTTACACCGGTATAACTTGATCATTCATCTCTCTCTATATATATATATATAAACTATCCTAATCGACTAATCCAGTATTTTCCAAACGAAACTACACCAATTAACCGTCTCTCTTTTTTTTTTTCCTTGGTCAGATATCACAGATGTCTCCCAATCCATTGGATACGTGACTACTGCTGATTCAAAAAAATTCTACACACAAAAAAAATCAAACACAAATCATTCTGTTAAATAAATCGTTCCTCTTAGTTTGAATGCTCCATCATGGCGATAATCTTTGGGTTCAATTAACCGCCTCAGGGGAGAGGGGACGTTGACTATTGCAAAAACCAAATTTGTTAGTAATATTAAAATCAATTTTCGATTTTGATATTATTAAAGAAATTAGGTTCCTTTGTCTATGTTGGGGGGTGGGACCCACAAGCTGAAGTAATGGCTAAAAGTCAAATAATCGCTGGCTTGTAAAAGTTGTTATCTGTCCAACAGGGCAAACCACAAAGTCCAAAGCTCCGAATCCCTCTGTAGCTTGGATTTGTGAATATCAAATATGGAATCGCACTAGTATTTTAATTTTAGTATATATTCATTGTATAACACAAATATTTATTTAATATAATTAAATTTATAATAAATAAACATTTTAAATATATAAGTTATATTTTAGAATTATAATAAATAATTTAATTTTTTATATAAAGTTATTTTTATTTATTGACAAAAAAATTTTGGCCAATTGATGAAATAATGTATGAAATGCGCGTTCAAATTAAAGAAGACAAAAAATATTAATAATTTTTAAGTGAAAGAGTGAAAATAGTCAAAATACACGCAATTTTCAACATAGGATTATATTATCACCCACAATCACATGCTTCCATTATATTTGAACCATTGTCTTTTCAAAAAAAAAAAAAATTGAGCCATTGTATTTATTTTAAAAAATAATTATCATTTTAAGGTTCTATCATATACAAAAATTTTAAAAAAATATTATTAGTTAACAAAAAAATTATTTTAAAATAAATATTTTTTTAAAATTAACAATTATTTAAAATAGTATTCTTTGTAAAATTAATATCAGAGTTTTCTTTTATATCTCACCAAAAAAGCAGTAATGATTTTTTTTTCTTAAACCCTTGTTATTTGAAAAAGTTGAACAAATTTGAATCATGTTAGGTGAATTTATTCAATGGGGTAAAATTCTCTCACTTAAGGTAGACCTGTAATATTATTTGATGTCATTTGCTTCATAGATCATTTTTTAATTTTGATTCTTTTCGGGCAAATTTATTACTTTGAAAATTTAAAGAGTGTTAAGAATACCCGTTTTTTGTGTGTGTTTTCCCTTTCTTTTGGCTCAAAGCGAAGGTGTAGCTTTAAGTTTCAAATTCAATTTTGTATTGAAATTAGAAAGAATCTATTCTATTATCGCAGCCCCTTAAAGCTATAAAAGAGAGAAAATTAAAAAACGAATCTTTGATCTAGATGGTTATTTAGAAAAAGGTTATTGTTAGATTCAACATTCCAAACCCTAAATGATATAACAATTTGTAATGAGCTTTTAGATAAGGGAACAATACATTGAAATAAATGAACAATGATCAACAAATACTTTAGTTTATTGAGCCAAATCAACAGCATCTATTTCTTTCTTTCTTTTATTTTTATTTTTATTTTTATTTTTATTTTTTTGGAAGAGAAGAGACAAACGAGAAATCAGACATGCAATCTAGAAAAGAATATTATATCAAATTGAGTGAGTATTGCTCTATTTTAATTTTCATGATCAACTCCAGAAACGATTTCAGTTTATTGCTTTAATATAACTCACATTTTGGTCAACCCTTGCATTGCAAGTGGAGGATCAATCAAAACAATAAAATTACAAATTTTCATAGACATGCCTGCCTGTGCCCAGTTTATAATCAATCCGTGATAAGGGCGTTGTTTATGACGTTTATGTGATGTTAACCACTTACTATTATAATTAGTACTACTACTACTATTATTATTTATTATTAAGTGATCAATGCATAACTTCTGAGTTTCTTGTCCATCACCCACGTTTTTGTCATATCCATTGAACTTCATCAAGGTAGGTAAACGGCAAACTCACGTTAATGCATGTTGAAGTATGGACTTTAATAATTTTGTTTGATCAACATAAGCTAAGATGAGATGTAATATACATACAATATTAATTATTTTTATTTTTTATGTTTATTTCTTTTCATCTTATCATTTATTACATTTCAAATTTAGATTTCTTTCTCTTCTTTCTCTTTCTCTCTCTCTCGGTTGTATAATTTATTGTACAAGTATCATTTCTCATTTATAATAGTATTTTTTAATTTTAATTTAAGTCAATTTTCAAAATTAATAATTTTGATAAATTAATAAAATAATATTTTTTAGAAATTTTCTTATATAAATTTATATCCTCGTCAATATCATAATCTTCAAAATTACAAATATAATTAGAACAATTTAGTAAAACAGGAATTTATTGTTGTTTTTTTCTTGAAATTTAAATATAAATGAATATAATCTCTAACTTCTCTCATTGCAGTTTGATGTTGTGTTTTCTAATTGTATCAAAAACTTGTGAAGAGTTGTTGCTACTACGAGTACTATCTTTCACGTGATTTTAGTTCTAAAAGTATTGAATCACCCTCAATTTCACCCTAAACTAGATTTTCAATAATACTAGACACAATTTCTTCTAATACTTAAAAATATTTATCATTTTAACCAGTTGATTCAACAAAAAATTGACATTTATTTTATTTCAATAACTGACATCATTATGTTAAAATTCAACACAAGTAGTTTAAATTTAAATTCTTTTAAAAGTCAAACCAAATTATACAATTCAAGGAATCACAAGGCAGGTGGCAGGATTCCCAATAGGGCTTTGCTATTCTCACCCCAGCTTTTGCTATTTTCACCACCCACGAGGGTGGTTTTTTTATGGATTTTCGAAAATACCCTTTTCAACGGAATCGTGATTCCGTTGTAACAAGAGGGGGTGCAGGGAAATTGTACAATAGAATCATGATTCCATTGTATACTTGTACAACGGAATCACGATTTTGTTGCACAATTTCGCTGCACCCCCTCTTGCTACAACGAAATCACGATTTCGTTTTACACCTGTACAACATAATTGTAATTGGATAAATTTTTATAACAGGGACCTAATATATCAACAAAATACCATCAATCAGTCACAATACAATACAGTTTTGTAAAAAATGTCCAACACCTGAAACATTACAAAAAGAAAGTCCTTTAATAACAATTATTAATAGAAGATTAATTAACTAAAATGAATCCCTAGTAATGTCTGCTACATATTGAGATCCTCTAGTTTTTGAATGAAATGGTATTGAGTTGAATTCTTGCATGTGTTGCATGTATATTTTTGCCATGAACGAGCTTTAACAGTGCAGTATGTTCTCCGTTGATGTGCAATAGGAGGCAGGGGACAATCATCTTTTAAAAATAGCTAAACAATGAAAATTAAACTGGTAAGGTTCAATTAGTGAACAATTTTGCATAGTTAATAGTTTAGTATATTATATGTACCTGCACAAAGTGATTTTCTTTAACAAATCCAATAGCTATAAGACGTTGTTGTGCAACAGATGGAGGTCGACTCCTAAGCGGAAAGAAAGTTCAACTTTGAAGCATAGATAAGTGGACCAACACCACATTATACCAACTAGCAATCACATAACCCGTGTCGGGAATAGTCATCCACTTGTTAATGGTTGTTGGTCCACCTTGGAGATATAAAGAGCTGATTAATTCAACCAATCTTTCTTCCGTGCCAAAGAGCTCAACATAAAGAAAGTGCCATGTTTGAAGTTCTTGAATCAAGTCTTGACGAATTAGAGCCTAGGATTCCTCACTCATACCTAACATAGCTGCAATTGCTCTATAATCGCAATTTCCATCTGCTTTGACATCAATAATTTTTTGGATGAATTGTTTCAACTGATCGGGAAGCTTATTAACATAAGGCATCATTTTACTGCGCTTATTGTCACTGACAACTTTGGGAGACATAGTAGGAGTTCCTGAACTACCTATCATTGTGTTCATTGCATCGACTTGCTCCTACATTGAAGGTGCACGTTTAGTAGATTTCACAGACTTTGGGGCACCCTTTGTTTTCATCTTCTCTGAAGGGAGACACATTGAAGTGGTATCTAGAAACGCAAGTTCACGGACTTTAGTCTTCATTGTGATTTTTCCGAAGACATCAAGTTGGAAAAACCTCTTTAACAATGCATCCAACTCATGTGTCAAAGTCAAGTCCCTCCAAGAATCATCGGAGTCATCTTGGTTGATGGATAACATCTTCCAATGCACGTGAATTGACCTCAAGGGTATTGAGCCAAATATATTATTGAATCTAGCAAGTTCACACGCACACGATAGACCGTGAGTAGTTCTTAATGTGCAGCCATAAGCATAACTGTCAATGCCAACGCTATCAACCCGTTTGTACTCATTGTAGATCAGGTCATGTGCTTGGTTTAATACAAAGTATCTTCTTGTAAAGCACGTTATTAAACCTGTGGTCCACAACATTGATGTTTTTTTGGAATGAAGCCTTAATCTTAGTATGTTGCAACAAAAGCATGTTATTCATGGCATCCCAACAACTGCACAAGTCTTCCGTACTATCTCGAAGCAATCTCTTCAATCGTGCATGTGCGCCTTCAACCCTATCATGCAACCAAAAGTAATGTCAACCAAAGTATAAAATTAAAATCAACGAATGTAATTATATGGAAAAGTACCTATTAGTTATTTTGTTTCCAACATGCATAACTAGATCCATCCATGCTTGCACAACTTCTCCTTGAGAGGTATCAATCATGTACATTGAACATACTCAAGGAAAAGTGGATAATGTGAGCATAGGTTTGTGAAGTTTTTCAAGTTTACCTCTTACAATTGTTCATCAGCAGATTGCATTAACCCTTCCCAAGCATCCAACACTTTGTCCCATTCTTCCACGTTGCCCACATGCATCTTGCATTTTGCCCTGACATTCTTAGAAATGTGGAATTGATATAACAAGTTGGTTGAAGAAGGAAAGACATTCTCTAACGCATTCATGAATGCAAGATCTCTATCAATGACAATAACCTGAGACAAGACATCATCTTTGACAAACATTTCTTTCACCCTATTTAATGCCCATTGAAAATTGTCTATCATCTCAGATTGTAAATAAGCAAAGGCAAGTGAGAAAGTCATGTCTGTTGATGTCACCCCAACAATCTCCAACAATGGAAGACGATATTTGTTCGTCTTGTAAGTAGTATCACATATCAATACTGTTGGAAATGAATTTAGGAGCTTGATAGAATCTGGATGTGACCACAAGACATCTCTTACAACATCTTCAGTGTCGACCCTTCTATACCAATAAACATATTGATCGCATTTTATCAACTTCATCAGATGTTGTATTTCAGTTCTTGGACCCCTTTGTTGTCGTCAATATTTTTGTCGCTCATTGTATATGGTTTTGATGGGGGTGACATTTGCATAATCTTTATCTTTGATTGTCAACAAAATTTGCCCAGGCTTCACCATATTTTTGGTCATTTGGTTTAGCAGAGTTTTTTCTTCACTGCTTAAACGACCAGTATATGCATGATCCACCAATGTTTCACTGACTTCAGGGTTATGAAAACCACAAACCACATAAATTTTCCAACCAATGTCTTTCACAAGCCTCCCTTTTAATTTAAACGGGCACTCACATTTTTTGCTTCTAGTAGTCTTGCGGACTAACTTATCTGTATATTGTTTGTACTTTCCTCCCTTTTCACAAGCCAGTAGGACAAAAGTTTTCTTGGCAATTTCTAATCTTTCTATGGCAACAACAAATCCAAGCTCCTATGCGACAAATCGAACCCACATCAACAAATCATCTCGCTCTTCAAAAGCCTAAAAACAAAATGCATTCCTTCACTAACAAAACACACATATACAAAAAATATCATATACATAAAAACACTAATTAATCAATAAACATCATCACTCATGAAATTATTGGAGAAGTCAGGATAATTGTGCTGAGGTTCAATGTCCATCACATAATCATCTGCTTGCATTACATTTTGTTGAACGGGTTGGTCAAAAGCATTTTCACTTGCATCAATCATATTTCCCCAACTACTTGGCATCGTAACTTCATCAGAAATAAAACTATTACAATCCATTGTTACCATTGAAAAGAGAAAAAAAATTCAAAATTTAATAAATGAATAACAATGAAAAAAAATCAAATACTATCTGCATACACAATGGAATTGTGATTCCGTTGTGCATGAAAAATGTCACACACAACGAAATCACGATTCCATTCTGTATGACATTTTTCATGCACAACAAAATCACGATTTTATTGTGTGCAATAAAAAACAAAAACAAAATAACGAAATCACGATTCCACTGTGCATTCAACACATTGGAACCATGATTCCGTTGATCTACACAACTTACCGGTGTGAGTGTGAGTGTAAGAATGTGAAGGAGGAGAAGGAGAGTGTCAAGAGAAGGGGATGGGAGTGAGGATGGAGAGTGTGAGGAGAAGGGAGTGGGGTGGGGTGTAAGAAATGGAGGAGAGACGACAAGATAATTTTATAATGTTAGGGGGTGAGAATAACAACTCCCTTCCCAATATGGAGAGAAAGGGTCCAAAGGACCAAAGCCTTTTTTTTTTTTCCTTAAAAGATAGCCAATTTTTGGTCATTTTGGACCGCTCCTTTTATCCTCTTTTCTTGATATATTAGAGCTCCAATTTTCATTCTTTATTATCTAAAATAAAAATTAAAATATCAAAATGTGAGAAAATAAATAAAATTCCTAAATAAATATACAAAAATAATGCAAAGAATTTTTAATATTCTAAAACTCTTTTTTTTAAGACATTGAGTTAAAATTCAAAATAAGTACTAAGCAGTTTAAATTCCTTTAAAATAATAAAAAAAAATTATATAATTCAAAGAATTTTTAAACATTTGTCTCTTTACATGCCACTACCTATAAATTCTCAAGATTGACGACCTAGTATGGCAATTCACTCCTTGCGCAACTTGTCATGTACAGATTTCTTAGATTACATAGATTACGAATGTCCTTTAGTAAACTTAGAACGCTTGTACACTTTGAGATGTCAAGAAGTCTTAGCTTTGAAAAGTTTCCAATAGAATCTGGTATACCTTCCAAATCAGTACAGGAACTTTTAGTCCTAGGATTTCCAAATTCTCCAACTTCCCAATTTTTTGGGGGCAGCAAAGTAAGCTAGTCGCAATTAGTAATACTAAGCTTCTTTAGTGGGGGTAATATCACAGACCTCAGCAGACAATCCCACTATATCCTTGCAATAGTCAATGTTCAAATATACTAGATTTGGAAATGAATATGAAACTACGATGTTACTATTTTCAAAAGCGAGACTTATATTCTGCAACTTTCTTATTAGCATTTTTTTTAGTCTAGACCACACTGGAGATAATCCTGTTCGAGTCGGGTAAGATCACTATAGACAGTAAAACTCTCCCTCCAAATATTTAATGCAGCTGTATACTTTAGAAATGGTATAACTAACAGATGATATAGACAATGTGCGGGCTTGTACCTGTTGGGGATTGCTTCTCGCATGAGCTAGCATGCTATTGAATTATTTGTTCTAATATATATATATATATATATATATATATATATAGTAAGATTAAGTGGCTGAGAAGAAAAATAACTAGTCATTGTACCTTGCTACTAAGACATTAACAAGATTCATGGAGTGTCTTAGAATTGTGAGTTATGAACATAACTCAATCCTATAAAATCGGCTTATAAGGTGAGGTTTGTACATCACTTATATACTCTATTTTAGCCGTATATCACTAAATGATGTGGGATCTCTAATAGAATGTAATTTTTTTATGATGTTCATTGCTTCTATGCTGTCATCGTCAAATCTATATATCTCTGCCCACATATCAACTAGAGCAGGAAGAGGAATTCTTTGGTCTGGAGTAAATAACCCTGGTTCATGAAGCACTCCTTGAGGTCGGGATAATCTCCCAAATCATCCAAGAGTAACAACCTCCACCATCTTTTTCCACAACTCAATAGGGCATCTTTGTCTTATCTCGTGATGACCACTTCAAGTGAATGATTTCAGACAAAAAGGGCCGGTACAGATTACTTCCATATGTCAGAAAGTAAGAATAAGCACCTTTCTGACAATTTCTTCGTCAGGAAAACTTGACCTGCTTGTTTCAAGAGAGCATGGTGTTGTCGGAATAGGGTCATTGTCTCATTGAGTCTTCATGAGCAAGTGGTTTTAAGATATACAGGGTATCAAGGAATTTGTTAGAAGGAATATTTGGTGGGGCTGAGTGAAGAAACTGGTTCTTCCTCATAAAAGGTTTCTATAATTTCTGTTATTTGTTTGTTTTCTATTGTTCATCTTGTAACAGAGGTTTTTACTCGTTTTAATTCAGTATCAATATCACTTTAAGGAGCGAATTATACTCGTACTACCTAAACTTTTTTCAAATTGCATATAACATTACTATTTTTTATTTCTTCACTATCCCTCATTTATGTTTAAAAATATTACACTCACACCCACTTATATATTACACTAACACTTCATTTATATTTAAAATTATTATACTAATACTTCCTTATATATTACATTAACACTTCCTAAAAGAAAGTGACAGTAATAATTAAAAAAGCAATAAGTATTTATGTATTTTCATAAAACTTCATGGTAATTAGTGTAATTTATTCTATTTTAATTTTACCATTCCTATTATGGTTCCTGTCAAAACATCATCCAGGACCAACAATAGTGGACTTTCCTCAATTTTCCGCAGCAAAATTCCCAACTGTTTAATTGCATCTACATCGCTTAGAAACTCAGGCACGTGGCATCCACAATGTTCAAATAGTCTCTCTACAATATTCTTCAACTTAGGCGTTTGTGGGAAGGTGACAAATAAAATATTTTCCTTGAATATACCTGGTGAAAGCAAAGAGATTGGTCAGCCAAGAGCATTTGATTTGATGTTTTGTACCAAACACACAATATTGTACAAAATGAATACAGGTCAAAAGAAAATGCTTCTCTAGACTCTAATCTGTTTAAAGCATTATCTGCAAAGAATATGAAATGATATCTTCTTATTGATATAAAGATACATATCAATCTCTCAAAGTACATCAATATATAGTAAGCTTGAAGTCTACTTTAAGCTGTTCTACAGTTCACACACAGTAACCTATTTCACATCCTGTCTTTTGGAAAAAAGATCTTTTTCATTTTTTTTTTCCATTTCTTTCCTTTCTAGGATTTTAAACAACTAAATGATACTCTCCATTAAATATGTATTATGTCCATTTCACTTTTTTTTTCTCAAAACTTAATAATAAAAAGACAAAAATACAACTTCCTCAAATTTTACAGAATCCATAATTTTGATCCCAATTTCAAAACAGAGACTCAGTTTTCAAAAAACAATTTTGGTCTAATCATTAATTTTGCTTACAATTATTTCTTTTATTTCTTAGATTTTAATTAATTAAATAATTTCTTGATGGTACCTTAAATAAATATATTAAGTCTAAGGTTTAATTGGACTAAAATTACTGATTTTAAAAAAAATTGAGGGATTAATTATCTCTATTTTAAAATGGAACACCAAAATTATGGATTGGACAAAATATAAAAACTAAAATTGTATTTTAGCTTAATGAAAAAGGAAAAGAAATGGAAAGGATCTTTACCCTATCTTTTACTGTCCCTATCGAGAGTTCTTGAAAGAGTATTGTATATGATAGAGGACAATGAAGTTATGAAAGCACTGTCGAGGGAATAACTATCACTCTAAACAAAATTCATAATGGGCATGAACCTCCTATACAAGAAGAGCCAAAGAGGAATTTAGTTAACCAATTTACCAGGCATCATAGAACCAAAGAGGAATTACCACTTACCCTTGACTTGTTTATCCCAACACGCTTTGTAGCTAATGTACCGGATCCACCCAAACCAGTCAACAAAAGGAAGGACATACCTTCCATTTCTAAGAACTTCCATCTTCAACTTGCTCAACAATTGATTGTTGAGCAAGTTGAAGATGGAGGTTTTCAGGAACGTAAAAGGACATTTAGATCTCCAACACCTTTAAGTTTCGGCTCAAAATTGTGATAAAAAAAGGTAACAACTTGTGTGGTCTCTCCCAAGATAACCAACCTGGCCTCCTTCCTCTGTTCAATCAAACAATGTACAAGTTATCAAAGGCATAGAAACCCAGCGTTGATGCATCAAATTGAGAGTTTAGAAAAAGAAAGCAAAAGAGGAGAATAGAAAAAGAAACACAGAAGCAAAAGAAAAATAGATACATACATAGATTTAACGTGTGGGATTGGATTACAATTTGGGGCAAAACATTAACAAAATTGAAGGCTTCTCAACATGGACTGCTATGTTCTTCTCTTTGATTTGCAATTGAGAAGATTAAGATTATGGGATCGCGAAACATGGTGTGGTGTATATATAGGTCACGGTTTTGAATCTACCTTGGTTTCTTCCTCTGAGTTTCCAGTGACCTTCCTCAATGAATTCTATTTATTCAACAGTCAAATGGACAGAAATTACGTACCTACATAGACTTCCTCATTGAGGAGAGAAATTATTATATAATTATTACATTATGGCAATCTAATACAGGATACGTGTTTGGCACTTACACAGTTATAGGTGCTTGGTCAACGTTTTTTTAAGCTTATTTTTTCTTAATGGAGACGGGTCAAATAATTTTATTAAAAACCCATAAAAAAATTAAGCAATTTATCTTCATAGAATAAAATTGAAAAAAATAGATTGACATTATAAAATAGCAGTAAAAAAAATTGAAAAAATAGTTTTAATTAAGTTAATAGGAAAAACTCTTTTACAACTTATGATAAGTTTATTCACACAGTCCTTTCTTCGAACCTCACCTGCACTTAAAATATTAATTTATAATTTTTCAATAATTTCTTAATATGTATGGGTTTCTCTGTTAAATAATTCTTACATATTAATTTTATTTTAAATTTTGTTTATTTATTTATTATGAGATCTTAATTTGTTTTTAAATTATTTATTTAGAAATTTAAAACAATATTAATTATTTTTTTTGTTTTCATTACATAAAATAAAAGTACGTTACTAAATTGAGTAAATAATATAGTTAAATAAAATTTAAATATTCGACAATATTTATAATTTTTTCTTTTAAATATATTTTTAATACATTGAAATTATTAAATTATGCTTAAATAAATTTTTTTATCTTCTAAAAGTATTATTAAACAATAGTATAAATGTTTTTTAAATTAATATTTAGATTTATTCAATTGATATTTTATACACTAAAATACTTATAAATCATCTTAAAAATAATTTTTATTATTAAAATAATTTTTTACATTTTTAAAATTAAAATATTTAAATACATTTACTACATGAAATAAATGAATGTTACTGAAATAAGTAAATAATAGTTAAATAACATTTTAATATTTAAAAATATTTATAATTTTTATTTTAACATTTGATTTATATTTATATTTCATATTTTTAAATTTTTTAATGTGTAGTTAAGTTTTTAAATTTTTAATTACAATAATATATTTATATATATTATTTAGATTATTTATTAAATTATTTTTAATATATTTACACTATAAAATTTTGCTTAAATAATTTTTTAATCTTGTAAAATATTATTAAACAATAATATAGAAGTTTTAAAATATTTTATATTTTTTAATTAATACTTATATTTATTCAATTAATTAATAATTAATAATATATATAATAAAATATTTGTAAGCCATCTTTAAAATCAGTTTTTATTAATTAAAGTAATTTTTGACATTTTGAAAATTAATTTTTTTAATTATATATTTTAATGTTTTTATGTATTTTTTATTATGAAAATAAACTTATATTGATTAAATTAATTTATATAATATATTTTATTTTTATCAATATATTGCTCACAATTTCACTCGGTAACTCAACACAAGAAAGAAAGGAAACCTTACCCTCACACGTATAAGCCACGTCTTTGACAATTAAGGCACAAAAAGGGAAAAAAGGACATCTATTATCTATTAACTATCTATAAAAAGTAAGTCCTTCTTGGTCACGTGTCAACATTTCGAAGCTCTAACTTTTTGATTTTTTTTTTCCATTTTTTTACTTATTTTTCCTCTTTCATACACACTGACAACCCCTCTTCTCTCATATATCTTTCCGTCTTCTCACCCTCTCCGCCGTCTCTCCTTCTTCTCCTTCACCACCACCACGATTGAACAGCGACACCCGTCTCCATCTCTTTCCTTCTCTCTGTGTACGAACTCGCCTCTTCACCACAATTGGCTGTGAACAACTGTTACAGTAATTACTTACTGTTATACTTTGTCTAGCTTTTTATGCTATATTTCATTTATGTTTTTATTCTAGAATTACTAGTTTTTATTCTAGAATTACCAATTTGTTGGTTAAATATTAATTTTCATTGAGTGTTGCTTCTTAAAAGCTGGGTGGCATAGGTAGTGCTAGTTTGTTAGAATATTCTCTTGTAACTACCTTGCATACTAATGGGCCAAGTGGCTAAGGAAAGAAAATACGATCATTCAGAAAATATTTCTCTCTCTCTTCTAACTATTCTCTGCAATTTGTTTTTGTCTCTCTTTGCACCGAGCTCTATTCCTCCATTGGAGCTCCTGCTTTGAGTTCAGGATTTTTACTAGATTCCTCCCTAAAAATCCAAACTATCACAATTGGTATTCAGAGCTTCGATCTGGTGCTTTGAATATGGCCAACGCTACCCGCAGCCAAACTACCATTGCCGACTTGGAGAAGAAAGTCAACGACAAACATGCAGAAATCAATGCTCGGCTAGAATAGATGAGTGAGGGCATGGAAGAAATTCGGAGCCTCTTGCGCGCGCAATCATCACACAACCATAACGATGGCTTCTTAGCTAACAACAACGGCAGTCCATACACGGAGAATCGTGATGGAAATGCTCAACGACATAACAAATCGACCCATAATCCGTACTCTACAAGGATTTCTAAGGTGGAATTTCCCAAGTTCAATGGGAAGAATGTGAAGGAATGGTTGTATAAATGCGAACAATTCTTCTTACTGGATGGTACACCTACGGAATCTAGAGTTCGCCTAGCTTCCATTCATTTAGATGGAATTGCTCTTCAGTGGCACCTGAATTATATGCAGAACAAATTTGATATCTACCCTTCGTGGTAGCAGTATGTATCTGATGTAGCAATGCGATTTGGAGAAGCTTATGAGGACCCTCTTTCTGCACTAATTCAAGTAAAGCAAATCCGCAAGGTCCAAGAGTATGTTGATGACTTTGAACTAGCCCTGACTCAGGTTTCTCTATTACTTGAACATTCATTGAGTATTTTTTTAGCTGGTTTAGAACATAGTACCCAGATGCATGTGCATATGTTCAATCCTACCTCAATTTCCCATGCTGCCAATTTAGCCAAATTGCATGAAGCCTCTCAGATTTCTACCAATAAGCCCAACAACCACTTTAATTCACCATTTACCAGACCTATAAACCTGAATCCTAAACCCCCTTACACAAATAACCAAAACAACCAAACCCAAAACCAAAAACCTTTGTTCACCAAAACCCCTAGAACCTATTCTGCATCTGAAATGGTTGATAGAAGAGCTAAGGGGCTTTGTATGTTCTGTGATGAGCCTTTCACACCTGGGCACCATCTTAAACATAAGAGATCACAGATTTTGGTGATGGAATTGGATGAGGAGGAATCAAATATGGATGATAATTATATTACAAAAGAGCTTAGTGAGGTGAATTTAGAGGATTCCCCATTTGAGAGTCCACAAATGTCCTTGAATGCACTAACTGGAACCTAAAATTACCAAACCATGAGAGTTACTGGCATGCACAATAAAAAACAATTGCACATTTTGCTGGATAGTGGCACTACACACAATTTCCTGGATTTGGATGTAGCAAAAAAGTTGGGATGTAAGTTAGAAGCCATTTCCCCTAAGGAAGTTACTGCAGGGGGTGGAAATCGTTTGGAGGCTTCATTCATTTGCAAGGGGTTTAGTTGGCAACTGCAGCAAACTAAATTTACTGTAGATGTAATAGTGCTTCCACTAGGCTGCTATGATTTAATCCTTGGAATACAGTGGTTGAAGACCTTGGGGCCAGTCTTATGGGACTTTACCAAACTGCAGATGGAGTTTTCAATTGATGGGAAGAAATTTTTATTAAGAGGAGCTAAACCAACTGGGATTAAGTTGATTAATAACAAATCTTTCGCTCATGCAGTCCAACAGGGAGCAGAGCTATGTTTCCTATACATTGACCAATCTAACAAGCTGTTGGAGATACCAACCTGTCAGGTGCTACAATCTGATGATAATTCCCACCAAGTACATGCTGCAATTGTGCAAATTATTGAAAAATACTCAGATGTCTTTGAAGAACCGAAGGAAGTACCACCCTCTGGACCTGGTTTTAATCATAGAAATAGAATTCCTTTGAAGGAGGGAACCAATCCCTTTAGTTTGAGGCCTTACAGGTATTCAGTTGTCCAAAAGGATATAGTTGACAAACTTGTTGACGATATGTTGGCACAAGGGATAATATAGCATAGCAACAGCCCATTTGCATCTCCAGTGGTGTTAGTGAGGAAAAAAGATAGTTCATGGAGGTTGTGTGTTGATCATAGAAGGCTCAACCAGTATACTATCAAGGACAGGTTTCCCATTCCTCTCATTGAAGATCTAATGGATGAATTGGGTGGCTCCACTATTTTTTCTAAATTGGATTTAAGGTCTGGTTACCATCAATTAAGGATGGAAGGAGGAGAGGAGCACAAAACTGCATTCAAGACTCATGTTGGCATGTTATTTGAGAAATTCCTAAGCCACAAATCAATAAAATGAACCTCTTAATCTTATCTGCATAACACAACTTCAAAGAATCACCACCCGTCACCAAGAAGTACCCAACAAATACCCAATGTAGCAGAGGACAAAACCAAGATTAATGAAAAGCTAAATAGAAACGAAACCATATAAAAGCTACCCCTTCCCTTCATAAATTTCCCCCACATCAGATCGCATCACTTATTGTTTATTCAACTAGGCATATTGTTTCTCTTAACAGAGGATCATCAAACAATATAAATTACCCTACATCATATCTCCATATGACACAAACCCCCAAAATTGATCTCCATAAACTTGTAGCCTTTTACCCGCACCATACTCAGTTGCTTGCCTGCACATTACAATTATTCAAGATCATATCAAGCGAAACATAATTCTGGGAGATGAAGTAGTGGAGGGAGAGGAGATCGGAGTAGCGGGACTGGCAAAGAAGGGTGGCGAGGACGGCGTTGATGGTGAAGATGGTGGGGGCGGCAATTGGTGGTGGACGCAGCCTCGTCGAGGTTGCTTGGGTGTAGCTCAGAGCGGAGAGGGGAAGTTCCATGCGGAGTTGACACTTGCAATGGTAGCACTCCGCCGCAGCTTCCTTCGGGGAGGAGATGCAGAGGAGCGGAGACGGTGTGGAGGGGATCTGGGATTTGGAGAGAGATAGGGTTTGGGATTTGGGCTTTTTATTTTTTCTAAAAAATGAATTATACTAAGCAGATTTTTATTTTATATTTTTTGACAAAAGCCGCCACAAATCGCAACATTGTTTGCCACGTCGAACTCGATTAATGCCGTCTAGACGGAAGGACTAAAAAAATCATTTTTCAACTTTGAAGGACTAAAAAAATGATTTGTAATTTAAGGGACTAAAAAAAATATACCTCATATTTGAGGGACCAAAAATACATTTAAACCATCGATAAATAATACAATAGAGGATACTGTTTTACTGTTCATCGTAGGGATTGTATGAGATGATATCCTATTGTGTGGAGGGTAGGTGAAAATTTGTAGAGATTGTGTGAGAGGATACCCGGTTGTGTGGAGGGTAGGTGAAAAAAAAACTGGAACAGTAAAAATCTTTATTGATAAAACTAATATTTAAAGAAAGTAGATACTGTGACAAATGTTTTTGGGTGGAAATTTTTTGTATTTTATATTATCTTTTTATTTCTATAAAAATAATGTTATTTTTTGGGTAGAAGAATATGTTGGTACAAATATGAATAATATTATATATATATATATATATATATATATATATATATATATATGTGTGTGTGTGTGTGTGTTCAATTTAATATAAAAAATTAAAATTAAAAAACTCAAAAGCATAAAATGATTTTTTTTGGGTTTAGTGAGAAAAAAAAAACTAACTAAAAGAATGAGAGGAGAATCACATGCTAACTCCTCCAAAGCATTTGAAGTGCTTTTTTAATTTATTTCTTATAATGAATATTAAAAATAATATATGATATATTTTTGTAATATAAAAATATGGCTTAAATATGTTGAGTCCATAATAAATTACCGAATTTTATTTTCAGTCCTTAATATATATATATTAAGGACTGAAAACAAAATTCGGTCATATATATATATATATATATATATATATATATATATATATATATATATATATTGCATTGAATCTCTGATATATATATTTTGTTTTGGGTTTTTGTCGTCAGTTAAGTCATGACATGTCAGTTAAAAGTTTTAAAATATATATTTCTGGGGCCTAAAAAATCGTCAGTATTCATTTATAATTGTAAATTACAATTTTTGCAAGCTAACAATTGCTAGAATCAATTAAATTAAAAAAGTCAATTAAGTGATAACGTGTCAATTAAAAGTTTTAGAATGCGCGCGATTTCCGGCGCCTCAAAGATCACCAGTATTCATTTATAATATTAAATTACATTTTTTTGGTAGCTTAAAAACTGCTATAATCAATTAAATTAAAAAAAATAACGGATCAAGATATCAAACCTTGAAATGACATCACGAAACAACCCAGCCTTCACATACTGGATATCAAACCAGTAAAGGAGACCACATCTCTCATGAACATGTCATCAAACACCTTTTTTTTTTTACTTTAATTAATTATGGGGGGTTTAAAACTGCCAAAAATTGTAATTTAAAATTATAAATAAATACTTTAATAAATATTTGTTGTTCATTGTAGAGATTGTTGATAAATGATTGAATTTTGTTTTGGGTCTCAAATATTTTTATTTTTGCGTTGGATCTATGATATATTAAAAAATTTGTTTTGTCTCCCTGCCATTAGTTAAGTGATGACTTGTCAGTTAAAAGTGTTAAAATATATATTTCTACGGCCTAAAAAATTTTAGTATTCATTTATTTATAATTTGAAATTATAATTTTTGCAAGCTAAAAATTGCTATAATCAATTAATTAAAAAAAAGGGAAATGGCATCATGAAACAACCCAACCTTCAAATATCGGATATTAAACCGTTAGAAATTGTAATTTAAAATTATAATTGAATACTTTAATACACATTTGAGTTTCATTATAGACATTGCTGATAAATGACTAATTTTTGTTTTGCGTTCGATCCCTGATATATTAAAAATTTTGTTTTTGGTCTCTGTTATTAGTTAAATGATGACATGTCAATTAAAATTTTAAAATGTGATTTTTGAGCCAAAAGTTTTAATACTTCTACAAATTGTAATTTAGAATTATAAATGAATATTGGCGATTTTTGAGCCACGAGAAATCACATTTTAAATTTTTTAACTAACAGCATGAATCAAAAACAAAATTTTGAATATATCAGGGATCCAACGTAAAAAAAATAGGAATTTAAAACAAAATTCGATCATTTATCATGGACTCAAATCATATTTAAACCTAAAAATAAATATTAAATATATTATAATATGTTCACATTTTATTTTGTTATTTTTTTTATGAAAATTGTGTTATAAGTTATACTTACATTTATTATTTATACATGAAATGAAAAAGAGTAAATTACACAAAATCCTCCTATGGTTTACTCTTATTACACTCAATACTCCTCTATTTTTTACATTATTTTGAGCCCCCTAAGAAGGGTTCGATGTAACATTTTTCATGCTTAAGAGGGGTGGTCGATGTAACGATTTACGCTTAAGAGGGAGGATCGGTCTGGTGAAAGCCCAAAATTAGGGGGGTTTCTGTAGGGTTCAAAAATGGAAGGGTATCGAATATAATTAGGGCAAAACTCAAGGGGGTTCGTGTAATTAACTCAATGAAAAAATATGTTGGTACAAACATTAATATATAATGAGCCCCCTAAGGAGGGTTCGATGTAACATTTTTCATGCTTAAGAGGGGGGGTCGATGTAACGATTTACACTTAAGAGGGAGGATCGGTATGATGAAAGCCCAAAATTAGGGGGGTTTCTGTAGGGTTCAAAAATGGAAGGGTATCGAATATAATTAGTGCAAAACTCAAGGGGGTTCGTGTAATTAACTCAATGAAAAAATATATTAAATATAAAAAAGTGGAATTAAAAAACTCAAACATGTAAAATGATTTTTTTGGGTCAGTAAGAAAAAAAAAAGAAAAAATGACAGCAAATTAAAAAAAATGAGAGGAAAATCACGTGCTAACTCTTCCAAAGCATTTGAAATGTTTTTTTAATTTATTTCTTATAATAAATATTATAAATAAAATATAATATATTTCTATTGTTGAGTCGTAAGACGAATCAGGACCCTCAATTATTTTGATTTTATGCAAAACAAATATTACGTAAAAAGATTGTGTCTCTTAAATGCCAACAGACGAAAACGTTGGATCTGCGTCTATAAGATACAGATGATACGCAGACAGACGCTTAAAGTCTGAAGAAGCATTTAAAGGCATAGTAAATGCGTTATCGTTTTGTAATCTGTTTTGCAGGGAATATTCATAGAACATCCTCCTAGGATCTGTCGAAGTGCATAAAGGGGAACAGAAAGAAGAGTCAAAGTTTCAGAAGTTTCCTCGCCTCAAAAGACGCGCTACAACTAGCAATAAGTACTTGTCTGAGCAAGTAATGTGACCACTACAACAGAAACATATGGAGTATATCTCAAGAAAGATAAGCAGGGTGCTTTATCAGTTTAGAATGACTAGTTGGTGACAAGCATTTAATGCTTGCATTAAATGCCCCTCAACCACCTTCCTTCAGACGTTGGTTAGACGCAAGAAAGAAGACCGTTTAGAGACAACGGTTACTTCCTCAGCAAGTCTATATATAGAACAAGATTTGAAGTACTAAAAAAAAACACACGAACCGAATTCAAATTCAAGCATTCTTTCAAGCCTTCATTCTTTCTCTTGTAAAAATTCTATTTGTCAAAAAGCTCTCAAACCACTTTGTGTATCCTGAGAGAAAAAGACTTTGTTCTTAATTTTGTATATCCGTCTATAAGATGATAGTTGAAAAGTCTGTGCGCCCTTACAAAAACAAATCTTGTGATTTGTTTTAGAGCCAGAAGTGGCTTGGTAGTAAAGAATACTTGGGTTTTTAGCTTGGAGAGGCTAAGTGTGAAAAACTACTTGGGTGAGCCAGAAGTGGTAGTGAACAATACTTGTAACTTGTGAAAGTTAGTGGAACTTGGTGGGTTGCCAAGAACTGAACGTAGTCTTGGGATGAGATGAACCAGTATAAAATTTTGTGTTGTCTTTCTTGCTCTGTCTCTTATAACTGTTTTGAACTGACTTTGTCTTGTGATTTAAATATGTTCTCTTAAAAAGAGCTTTCATCTGTGTACTATCGTCTATTAAAATGCTTTCTTCAAAAACGATCTCTTTGGTTCAACAGACGCTACACGTTGTTTATAAAAAGTTTGCAAATTTTTTTATAAATCACAATTCAACCCCCCTTCTTGTGATTTTTGCCTTTACAGTTTGGTATCAGAGCTCAGCCTCTAAGGGTTGAGCACCTGACCGTGTCTAGATGAAAAGATCCAGATGGCCAGTCACGACAATCAGTTCATTCCCGAGGGAGCT
This sequence comes from Pueraria montana var. lobata, assembly GCA_026413185.1. Lineage (NCBI taxonomy): Eukaryota > Viridiplantae > Streptophyta > Magnoliopsida > Fabales > Fabaceae > Pueraria > Pueraria montana. The sequence goes on along the minus strand of CM048649.1, from coordinate 47,138,419 downwards.
TCTCTAACAAGGCCTCCAGCCTTTCTTGGAGATGACTATCCCTACTGGAAAGATCACATGGAGATGTACATCAAGTCCAACCAGTATCAACTATGGAACATCATCATAAATGGAGATATTCCCATCACAAGGCCCAAGGATCAATGGACTCAAGATGACTATAACATCCTTCAACTCAACAACAAGGCCAAATATACTCTGACATGTGCTTTAACTAGAAATGAGTACAAGAAGGTGCGTAGACTAAAATCGGCCAAGGAGATTTGGGATTCTCTCTGTACCAACTATGAAGGAACAAAAGATGTTCAACTAAGAAAAGCTGCCACTCTGACCAGACACTATGAGAGTTTATCCATGAAAGAAGGAGAAAGTGTCGATGACATGTTTGGGAGACTTCAGGTTCTTCTCTCAGACTTGTAATCTCTTGGGCACACGTACACTAAAGCTCAGATTAATATGAAGATTCTTGACAGTATGCCCAAAGTATGGGAACCCAAGACCACAGCTATCCAAGAAGCAAGGAACATGAGAACCTTGTCTTGGGATGAGTTGCTGGGAATTCTACAAGTACATGAAGTACATCTGCAGAACCGAGACCACTTGCCTACAAACAACGCTAACAATTCTGCTGCTCTCAAAGCTGGTGAAACCAACATCATCAAGGAAGAAAAGAAAAGAGCCCTCAAGACTCTGAAAGTACAAACAGAAGAATCAGATGAAAGCTCTGCCAAATCTACAGACGATGAGGTTGTCCTCATGGCTAGGAAATTCAAGCAGATGCTGAAAAAGAAAAATAAGTTCATGACAGTCCTCCAAAAATAAAGACTCCAGATTCAAAAGAAAAGATAAGGAGGACAGTCAGGAGATCATCTGCTTCAAATGTAGAAATCCAGGACATATGAAGTCTGAGTGTCCAAGGTTAAAGAAAAAGAAGTCCTACAATGGCAAGAAAAAGAAGAAGAGTCTGATGGCCACATGGGATGACTCAGAAAGTGAGCAAAGCAATAGCTCAGACGATGAACAAGCAAATATCTTTCTGATGGCAGAGACAAAAGAAAAAGTTGAGGTAAAAACTTGTTCTAAATCTAAAAGCTCATATGGTTCTTCATCAGATGATGAAGAGGGGATGCCTTGTGACATTTTACTCCAGAAATGTCATATGGTCTCTTAGCAATGTAAAAAATTTAAACAAAAACTCAAACAATCTTTTTGTGAAATAGAATTGCTGAAGAAATCAAATGCAGAACTAGCAGAAAAAATCAAGACTTTGGAAGAGAGCCTAAGTCAAACCAATACCCTTAGTCAAACAGACGATTCATCCGTAGTTGAAAAACTAAGCAAAGAAGTAGCTTGTTTAACTAAGGATTTTGGGAAGTTTCTGGAGAGTTCTAACACCCTTACCATGCTTTTAAAATATCATCAACATCTCCATGATAAATCTGGTTTAGGCTTAGAAAAAGACGCATCTGCTTCTACTTAATCTGACCCCAAAAAAATGTGACTTTTGTGGAAAGTCTGGACACTTCAAGTTCATATGCATACACAAGAAGAAGCAAATATCTAAGGGCACTAATGCTGCTGGGCCCAAGAAGATTTGGGTACCAAAGTCTCAAATTATTCCTATTTCAGATATCCTTGGTAGGAAAAGGTAAGAGTTTGAGCTGGTACCTAGACAGTGGTTGCTCACGACACATGACGAGAGAAAGGTCTATGTTCCTAGACCTAAAGCTAGTTGAAGGCGGAGCAGTTACCTTTGGAGGCATGGGAAAAGGACGCATCACAAGAGTAGGTAAAGTTGGTATGTCCTCCCTAACCTCCATAGACAACGTCCTATATGTTGAAGGTCTGAGGTATAACCTACTGAGCATAAGTCAATTGTGTGACAATGGTTATATAGTCTCCTTCAACAAGGACAAATGTATAGTCAAAATAGATGATGGCAAGTCTGTCTTTTCTGCCAGACGACACAATAATCTGTATGAAATTGATCTTATAGATCTTAGCAAGCAGAAGGTAGCGTGTCTGCTATCCAAAGAAGATGAAAGATGGATATGGCATAAAAAACTTGGACAGGTGAATCTGAAACACATTTCAAAAATTTTGAAAAAGGGTTTAGTAAGAGGATTGCCCGAGATTTCTTGGAAAACTCATATTCTCTGTGAAGCATGTCAAAAGAGGAAACAAATTAAAACTTCCTTTAAATATAAAAATGTTGTTTCCACCTCCAGACCATTGCAACTCTTGCATATGGATTTATTTGGTCCTACTAGAACGTTGAGTCTGGGCGAAAAGAAATATGGCCTAGTTATTGTAGATGACTATTCAAGATATACATTGTTATACTTCTTAAGCCATAAACACAAGTCTTTCAAGGTCTTTGAAATATTCTGTAAACAAGTTCAAAATGAAAAGGGCTTTGCATCTCTAGCATCAGAAGTGATCACGAAACTGAGTTTGACAATGCTGAGTTCAAATCTTTCTGCGAAAAGAATGGGATTTTTCACAACTTCTCTTCACCGAGAACACCTCAACAAAATGGGATAGTTGAAAGGAAAAATTGAACTCTACAAGAGATGGCTAGAACCATGCTCTGTGAGAACTCTCTATCTAAACACTTCTGGGCAGAGGCTATGAACAGTGCTTGTTATGTCCAAAACAGAGTTTTGATCAGACCTATGATTGAAAAGACTCCTTATGAACTATGGAGAGGAAGAAGACCCAACATTGCTTACTTTCATCCTTTCGGATGTGACTACTACATCTTAAACACCAAAGATCAATTGGGAAAATTTGATTCTAAGGTGGATAAGGGTGTCTTTCTAGGATATTCTGATACATCTAAGGCTTATAGAGTTTTCAATACAAGAACCTTAGTTGTAGAAGAATTTATCCATGTTAAGTTCAATGGTGGACTAACATCTAATAGGAGACTATCAGATCTTTAGGATGATTTTGCAGATATGCAGATAGGTCCGTCTGTAGCACCAAAGTCAGACGAAATTCAACCTCTTCAGGAAATTCTTCCCCATATTGAAGGAGCTTCTGACTCTCAACCACAGACAAGGGACTGGAAATTCGTAACTATCATCCATAAGATCAGATCATAGGAGATTAGAAAGAAGGCATAAAGACCATATCATCCTTCAGAGATCAAGCATCTTATGCTTTCGTCTTAGAAATAGAGCCAAAAGTGATAGACAAAGCCCTGACAGACGATGACTGAATCTTAGCCATGGAAGAAGAATTGAACCAGTTTACCAGAAAAAACATTTGGACCCTAGTTCCTAAGCCGAAAAATAAAAGCATCATTGGAACAATATGGGTTTTCAGAAACAAAACTAGATTAGTAGCTCAAGGCTATAATCAGCAGGAAGGTATAGACTTCACTGAAACTTTTGCTCCTGTAGCTAGATTAGAAGCTATAAGAATCATACTTGCATTTATTACTCATTAAAACATTAAGCTTTTTCAAATGGATGTTAAGAGTAGAATGCCTTTTTAAATAGTTTTATCAAAGAGAAAGTTTATGTTAAACAACCTCTTGGTTTTGAAGATCCCACTCTTACAGATCATGTTTTTAAACTCAAGAAGGCTCTATATGGTATGAAACTAGCACCTCGCGCTTGGTATGACAGACTGAGTTCTTTTCTTTTAGAAAATGATTTTATGAAAGGCAAAGTAGATACTACTATTTTCATAAGAGAAGTTGGCAAAGATTTCATTATAGTTCAAATTTAAGTTGATGATATTATCTTTGGAGCTACTAATGAATCTCTTTGCAAGGATTTTTCTGATCTAATGAAAAACGAGTTTGAAATGAGTATGATGGGAGAACTTAAGTTCTTCTTAGGACTTCAGATCAAACAGGATAGCAAGGGGATCTACATTCATCAACAGAAATATACAAGGGAGCTTCTTAAAAAGTTCAAAATGGAAGATGCTAAACCAATGAAAACACCTATGCATGCTTCTAGTCCCTTGAGCAAAGACGAATTAGGTAAACCAGTAGATCAGACGATCTACAGAGGTATGATTGGCTCACTTCTTTATCTTACAGTCAGTAGACTTGATATTATGCATAACATCTGTCTGTTCGCCAGATTTCAATCAGATCCTAGAGAGTCTCATCTTAAAGCTGTTAAAAGGATCTTACGTTATCTAGTGGGAACCACTAACCCTAGTCTGTTCTATTAGAAAAATCAAGATTTTAGGTTAGTAGGATACTACGACGCAAACTATGCAGGAGACAAAGTTGAACGAAAAAGTACAAGTGGAGGATGCCACTTTATAGGATCCTGTCTCATTTCATGGGCAAGCAAGAAGCAGAACTCAATTGCCTTATCTACTGCAGAAGTTGAATATGTGTCTGCTGCAAGTTGCTGCTATGGGTAAAATATCAATTAGAAGATTACTCTAGTTTTGAAAACAATATACCTGTATATTGTGACAATACTAGTGCAATCCATCTATCAAAAAATCCCATACAACATTCTAAGGCAAAGCATATTGAAATCAGATATCATTTCATTCGTGATTATGTTCAAAAAGATGTTTTCGATATTAAGTTTGTAGATACAGATTACCAATAGGCTGATATATTTACAAAACCTTTGTCTGAAGAATGTTTTGTCTTTATTAGGGATCATTTGCATATGCACATGCTTTCAGATTAATGCTTGCATTCATCAGACGATACCCTTCGTCTTATTTTCTTCATTAATCTGTTGGAACTAATGTGTGTTCTAGTGTATAGACATTAGAGTGCCCATGTTCATAACAGTTATAAGTCTTTTCGTTTTCACTCAAAACATGCGCCGCCCTTTTCGCTATGATGAGACAGTTTTTGAAAAGTTTGTAATGTTTTTAAAACTATTCTTTTTAAAAGTGCTTAAAGAAGAAGGTTCCTTTGATCTTTCTAATCTCTCTGAAATTCTCTGAGTTTCTCAAAGACTTCAATGATCAAAACTTTCTCATCTTTTCTTTTCTAAAAATCTAAACTTTATGTGAACAAATAGCACCAAAGAAGCAAGCCTCATCTTCTGTTACTCCTCTCATCTGCAACATGGACGAAGCTACTACAACCTTTCCAGAAGAGCTTTTTATCCCTAGAAAGTGGGCGAGTTTGAAGGAGCTGGCAAAGGAGGGTTTTGATGTCCTTGACATGTTCACCAGAGTTGGGTGGACCAACTTCGTTGGAAAACACAACATCTGGTATCATGGACGGTGGATAATCTTCTCTACGATGTGGTGAGACCTGCAAACGAAGACCCCAAGAAGAGAGCTGCAACCATGAAGATTTTTCTCCGGTCTGCCAACATGACTCACATTTGCAGACTCCTTCACAATATGCTCTTCAACATCGTGCTCCCAAAGACTGGGTCAAGGGACAACGTAAGCGAAAGGGACAGATTTTGCATCTACAGCATTGTCATAGGAGAGAAGATCAACCTTCCTGATCTGATCTTCTATCATCTGGAGCAAGACTTCAAAGACAGATTCTCCACGAAGAAGCAGAAGAACCTCATCCCTTATTTTATGTTGTTCACTCAACTAATGAGGGATGCTGGTGTTGATCTGATAGAGTTCGAAGCTTCTAGAGAACCCACACAAGTGACAAGAACTACCTTTGTAAGGATGGGAATAGCTCACAAGTTCCTTGAATGGGTAAAGAAATAGGGAACCAAGGTGAAAAAGGAGCCCAATAAGGAATCGTCTGACTAACCTGCGTCTGTCGTAGAGACACAGACTCTACCTCGGCTCAAACCTACACAAACCAAACCAACCACCAGACGCACCCAACCTCCTTCCTCAGACCAACCCAAAAAGCCCAAATAACAACCATCTTCAGATACCCCCTCATCCCTAAAGAGAAAGGTTTCAAAAGCACTATCTGAACCAATCCCTGAACCTCCTCTCAAAAAGCCTTTCACCATAACCACAAAAATCCACATCGTCACCAAAGCCAAACTCACCACCTCATCTAAACCTCAACCTTCACCTTCCCAAACCCAAGAATATGATGTTGAGATTCTTGATGCACCTCTCTCTAAACCTCAAGCCTCACCAAAGCCCAAGTCTGCACCCAAGCCCAAACCTTCATCTTTTCCTCCACCGACTGACAAGAAAGAAGCAACCGCAATCAGGAAGGCTCACGATTTGTTTGGCAAGGAAGCTGCCAAGAAGGCTAAGCTAGATAAAAGCCTAAAGGAGAAGGAGCAGATTGAGATAGAACAATCTGTGGTAGAGTCTATTAAGACTCTATCAACTGAAGAACAAAAGAGGAAAGTTGCTACAACTGACGTTGCAGAAGAAGAAACAATAGAAGAAGTTGTTCTTGAGTCTATCAAGACTCTTTCCAAAGAAGAACAGAAACAAGCAGTCATAGATGATCTCGGGAGAATTGAATATGCCCTGATTCAAGCAGCCGAGATAGCATCTGCAGAAGTTGCCTATAAGCAAATTGAGCTTCAAAAATAGATGACGACGTAAACGAAGCTGAAATAGAAGAACTGAATGAAGCACTTCTTCAGTCTGCTTTGGAGGCAAACACCCAAGGTTTGGATATTGGAGAAGACCTTATTGAAGCTGATGACTCGGGTCCTCGTGCCATCTACAGACCAGTCACTAAAGAGGACGAAAGGAGAGTAGACGAGCAGCTGGCACAGTCTAATGTAGATCATGTTGCAAGGCAGATGAAAATTTATGGTGGCTCATCATCTATATCCACAAATGAACTTCAAACTCAGACTGGTGAAGACATGCAGACTCTGACTGAAGACGAACTCTTCAGACGAAGAAGGTATGTTGCCAAGGCCACTCTCTCTCTGGGGTACATATATGAAAGTCTAGCTCTAGACTTAGCTCCTAAGTATTGAGGCTATGACTGGATCATCAGACGCAGTCCCAACATCCCACTTCCTCTAGTGCAACCACCAATAGACCCAGACGTCAATGTCAGATACTACCGTGGGTGGAAGCGACCCAGAGTCAATGAATGGGAACGCTGCAACAGGGAATGGAGGAGGAAGGATATCTGCACTGATGAGGATTAAGCTTTCTTGCTTGATTCCATCAACTTTGTAGAGTTGTGGAAGAAAGGTGTTCCTGGGATTTACCCCTTCAATCTTCCCAACCTTGAAGTTCTTTTAGAAGAAGAAATGTCTGCTCTCTCATGATATAAGGAGGAATCTCATTTCAGAATCTTCCATCCTTGACAGACAGCAGCACCAGACCCAAACTCCATTATCTTCAAGCACAACCCACGTGGCAGACGAAGCTACACCCTTGAAGCCTCAGTTTGGCGATGGCTCTCAGTACTAACAGATGAAGTACCATTTTATGAGCCTGTCAACCTTCAACAGATGATGGGTCTTCTTGCCTATCTCAATGTGATTCTTCCCCGGAATCACGCTAAACCAGGACATTCTGTCTATTCTGAAGATTTCAACTTGGACAATCCAGAAGCAAGTCCAACTTTCAATCTATGGGAATCTTCAGACTACTCTGCAAAGTTGCGTATGAAGTTGTAGACGTACAAGGAAGAGATCAAGAAAAGGCAAAACTCCTTCCGACAGATCCAAAGACGAGCACAGACGCTGCCTCACTTTCTCGGCACACAATTTCACTGTGTGGCCTCTAGTCAAACCCAATTCAAGCTTGCTTTGGACAAGGTCATCCCTATTCTTCCAATCTTCAATTACAAGGGTAAAGAGAAAGTTGAAGAAGATGATACTCCCAGAAGATATATTCGAGTGCGAAGAGGCAGATCCTTCAGAAGGGAGATTGACACCATCTTTCAGAAGTCAGCTACTGAAAGAACATCTGAAGACTTAAAGACCATCAGACGTGTCAAGAAATTTGATGCTTTATGCTCTGGTCTGGAACCTGAAGACAAGCCTCCTACAAACGGATATCATCTAAAGATTGGCAGATGTTATCAATGCAAAGGGCATCAGCCCTTTCTCTCTGCATCCAGCACCACGAAACTCATGCCATGGAAGTCCACTTTCTACTATCAGTCTGATAGGGCCTTCTCTTTTGTGGTGGAACTGCCATATTCAACCTTCTTCTTCGACAAGCTTATTCTGGGTATTATGCAAGAACCAGATGATGCCATTGTTCCATACAGACCCCTATCTCAGATGAAGAAGTCTATGATCTGTATGTTGAATTATAGGCAACCAGAAAAGCTCTGCGTCAAGCTCTGGAAGACAGGAAAGCACTCAAGGTTGAGCTCAAAAAGTGGATCAACATTGATGCCTTCTTCAAAGGACGCCGCCGCAGACGCACTCCCACTCCACTAGGTTCCCCTATGGTACTCTCATCAGACTCTGACTCTGACACCTCTGACTCTGACGGTCCCATTCCTGGGGAACCAAGTTTTGCTGATCGCCATACAAAAGGGGGAGAAGGGAAGAGTAAAAAGAAAGCATCAAGATAGGGACGCATCTAAGGGGAGGCTACATCTAAAGGGGAGGCCAAGAAAAATGGAGAGTATTTTTTTCTGTTTATCATCTGTAAAAACACATAATCTTGATGTGAAAACTTTTAAATAAAGATGAGTTGTTTGATTGCTCATCAAACCTGAGTCTTCTTTTCTCTTTGTTTAAATTCTATGGTTATAGCTAATGTTTTCAGTAGCTCTGATACATCTTTTTACAATATTTGCTTGACATCATAAAAAAGGGGGAGATTGTTGAGTCATAAGACAAATCAGGACCCTCAATTATTTTGATTTTATGTAAAACAGATATTAAGTAAAAAGATTGTGTCTCTTAAATGCCAACAGACAAAAACATTGGATCTGCGTCTGTAAGATACAGATGATCAGCAAACAGACGCTTAAAGTCTGAAGAAGCATTTAAAGGCATAGTAAATGCATTATCATTTTGTAATCTGTTCTGCAGGGAATATTCATAGAGCATCCTCCTAGGATATGTCGAAGTGCATAAAGGGGAACAAAAAGAAGAGTCAAAGTTTTAGAAGTTTTCTCACCTCAAAAGACATGCTACAGCTAGCAATAAGTACTTGTCTGAGTAAGCGATGTGACCACTGCAATAGAAGAATATGGAGTATATCTCAAGAAAGATAAGCAGAGTGCTTTATCAGTTTAGAATGACTAGTTGGTGACAAGCATTTAATGCTCGCATTAAATGCCCCTCAACCACCTTCCTTCAGACGCTGGTCAAACGCAAGAAAGAAGATCGTTTAAAGACAACGGTTACTTCCTCAGCAAGTCTATATATAGAAGAAGATTTGAAGTGCTAAAAAAAACACAAGAATCGAATTCAAATTCAAGCATTCTTTCAAGTCTTCATTCTTTCTCTTGTAAAAATTATATTTGTCAAAAAGCTCTCAAACCACTTTGTGTATCCTAAGAGAAAAAGACTTTGTTCTTAATTTTGTATATCCATCTGTAAGACGATAGTTGAAAAGTCTATGCACCCTTACAAAAACAAATCTTGTGATTTGTTTTAGAGCCAAAAGTGGCTTGGTAGTAAAGAATAGTTGGGTTTTTAGCTTGAGAGGCTAAGTGTGAAAAACTACTTGGGTGAGTCAGAAGTGGCAGTGAACAATACTTGTAACTTGTAAAAGTTAGTGGAACTTGGTGGTTTGCCAAGAACTGGACGTAGTCTTGGGGTGAGACGAACTAGTATAAAATTTTGTGTTGTCTTTCTTGCTCTGTTATCTCTTATAATTGTTTTGAACTGACTTTGTCTTGTTATTTAAATATGTTCTCTTAAAAAGAGCTTTCATCTGTGTACAATCGTCTGTTAAAACGCTTTATTCAAAAATGATCTCTTTTGTTCAATAGACGCTACACGTTGTTTATAAAAAGTTTGCGAAAATTTTTATAAATCACAATTCAACTCCCCCTTCTTGTGATTTTTACCTTTACATCTATAATATAAAAATAAATATTAAATATATGATAATATGTTCATATCTATAATTCTATTTAATATTTGTATAAAATTAAACTAAAAAACAAAGTATACTAAATTGTAAAATCTAGATTTTAAATATCTATAATAGTATTTAAGATTTGAATAAAATTAAATTATAAAACAAAGTATACTAAATTATAACATCTAAATTATATCACAAAATAGTAAAAACATAAATATATTTAAAATATTATCATAAAAATAATTTAGATATGTGCATAAATTGTATAATAAAGAGCCTTAATATGAGCCATTTAATCCTTTATTAATGTTAAATTTTAACAAATCAAATCAACAACTATTGTGAAGTTAAAAATTTGATCAATAGCTATAAATTCTTCAAGTGAAGTTAGATTTATTTTAGGCAAATACAACTCATAATTTCTCTATTTGAAATACAATTTTTTTTTTACATTATTTCATAATTTCTTAATTTTCAATCATTGATATAACACAAAAGATTTAAAGAAGAGATTTTACAAAAGAAGATATGTTGAAATTAATATAGGCATTAACCATTAATATTTTCACTTGATTTTACTTAACCCTGTTGATCTTTTTATAAAAAAATTTAATTGTTTTTTTATTAATTTTAAGATTTTAATTTGTAGATATAATTTTAAATATTTTAAATTAAATTTAAAAATATCTGAAAATGAAAATTTACTCCATAAAATCTTATTGACTTAAATCTAAAATATTATTAATCATATTTGAAACTAAGATAATATTATATTATATTATATATTTTATACTATGTTTTCAAAATGTTTTACTTTAAAATTTATTTTATTTTTATATCATATTAAAATTTGTGATATTTATACAAGGGGTCAAAAACATCTTTAGTTTTAAAATATGCTTAGTATTACATGATTGAGTTTCTCATATTTAAAAGAAATAAATTATATATTGTATCTATTTGTTTAAACTTATTTTTTTAAAAAAGCATTTTTTAATAAAATAATTTTTTTATTTTTTATGTGTTTATCTAAATTGGTTTTTTTTTAAATAAAAAGCAAAAAATTATTTTTTTAAGAAAATAAATCCTATCTAGTTCTTAAAAATTCATTTTTTAAAAAAATACTTTTTTTTAATAGTATTATTTTAAGTTTAAACAAAGTAACCATTACTTATGCATTTATCAATAGAGAAATGTTATTTTCTCATGATCATATTACTAATATATTTCTAAACACAAACAAATTTGAAGCCCATACGTTACACGGGACAAAATGTAGTTTATACCAAAGGCGAGATAGAAATTTTGGCAGTAGAAAAAGAAATTAAATAAAAGGGTAAAATTTCATAATTGTACCGCTGACAATTATATCACTATTGACATGTCTATTGACAATTATATCACTATTGTTAATTTTCATTTTGAAATCAACTTTTTTTTTGTCACATAAAAAAACCTGATCTATTTTTCCTTCTTTGTTTTGCTTTTTTATTTTTTTATAAATTATTTTTCTAACTATTTTTAAATTAATGGTAAATCAAAATTTAAAAGTTCTTTTATGAAATTATTTTTATTTTATGTTTTTTAAATTCAAAGATCTTATATTTTTACCGTAGTACCATAAATAAAAAAATATTAAACTAAAATTAATATGCGCATCAATGTGTAATAAAATAAATAATTACAATGTATGAATTTTAGCGCTATAAAATGCAATAGCAGAATAGAAATGCAGACACGCAGGCGCTGTCGCGCTTGTTTTTCCGCTAGTTCAAAACATTTCACATGCGGCTATTTTCATCTATTACAAATAAAACTTCCAAATATACTCCATTCGTTCCAGTTTATATGACGTTTAAGATTTTGTCACGGGTATTAAGAATGCAATTAATTTGTTGAATTTTCTAGAAAATATTAGGTAACTTCCTAATACACCCTTTATCTCTCTAATTAATTACTCATACTACGCTACTCTCACTAAGTATTGATTAAGGGTAGTCTTGGAAAAAGATATTTAATGCAGCATTGATTTTGTAAAACGTAATCTATTTTGGAACAAATTTTTTTCTCTAAAACGTCATATAATATGGAACGGATGGAGTACTTGAATACAACAACTAGGATTAACCTAGTGGTAGAGAGTTGGAGTAATACGTATGAGATAATAAGTTCAAATCTCGATATAATCATTGTACACTGAAAAAAAAAAAAAAAACATCTATGTTTGCAAATTTCCATTAACCTATTTCACATCCATCTTTTACAATATATCTCTAGTAAGACCGTAAGAGTAGGGTTGGGCAAGGAACCGTGGCCAACCAGAACCCAACGAATCCGGATGTCTTTTTCTGGTTTTGGGCATGTTCGGTGGGTTACTTTTTTATTTGTTTTAATCCGTAGGAATCAAAGACAGTACCAAAAAATTTATAACGCTCATGCATCTTATTCAATCAAGTAAGATAGACCCCTTTGGATGGGTTATCTAATAAAAAGAGTCGTCTTTTCGGATTTAAATGGGTTGATTCGGGCGGTTTTAAATTTATAGATCCATCGAAAACTGACTGGACCGAACAGAATACACACTGTATGCGAGGCCCATTATCCAAAGGCCCAACAGCTTCCATCGTTCACACTTAAACTTCGTTAACCTAACTTTGTGCCGCAGCTCTCATAAGTCCTCTCTTCCCTCTCTTTCTGGTTTCTCTCGCCGCAGTCCTCACTTCCATCAACACAACCCTAGTGAGTGCCTCTCTCTCATCTCGTTTATTTTGCCCTCCATCTTGGCGACTCCGAGATCCCACAATCCCCTCTTCATCTCTTCATCTCGTGATAATTTTGCGATTTCTGGTGTAACTTGCAGTTCAACGGAAGAGTTTATGAAATGAGTATTGTATATGATAGAAAACATATAAATGAAGTTATGAGGGAATAACTATCACTATAAACAAATTTCATAACGGGCATAAACGTACTTGCTATACAAGAAGAATTAGTTAGCCAATACAATATACTATCAGATTATCAGCGAACTAAAGAGGAATTACCACACCCTTGACTTACCGTCCGTCCTGAGAACTTCCATCTTCAACTTGCTCAACTGTTGAGCAAGTCGGAGATGGATTTTCAGGAACCCCAAAAGGATACTTGATTGGTGCCTTTAAGTTTCTGTTCAAAATTCTCCATCTCAATAAGCTCAGTAACGTAATGGTGTTGGAACACCAATCAAGTGAACTCACTAGATTATTGATCACTTGATTGGTGTTTCCATCACCATTAAGTTTCCGCTCGATAGACTTGTTTGTCATCCCAATCATTCCGATTATGCTGAAGTGTTGGTTTCTTCTCTGGGTGGGTTCAAGAGTTCATTATAATGCTTGATCCCCTGCGCCACAGGAATCAAATCCTTGAGGGTTGACCTCAGGATTCACTTGTTCCTTTTCTTCTTTCTACCTTTTTTTTCCTTTATGTCCAGGATCAAGACCATCCTCGATGCCTTTTGAAATCATGTCAAAAAGGGTAACAAGTTGTGTGGTCTCTCCCATTGGTGTGCCCTTCTTCCTCTATTCAATCAAACAATGTACAACCTATCAAAGACATAGATGCATCAAATTGACAGTTAAGAAAACGAAAAGAGACAGCTATATAATTTTACGACAAAGACGAGAATTAAGAAAAACACAGATAGATACAATGAATCTCACAGAATCAATGATAGAATGAACGTTCACCTTTCTTTTCTCTCCAAATCTTGAGCTCCAACGGCAACGGATGCGATTGGATTGCAATTGAGAAGATTAAAATTTTGAGGTTGGGAATGGTTTTGAATCTACCTTGGTTTCTTCCTCTGAGTTTCCACCGACTTTTCTCGATTCTATTGATTTATATACTCGTTCCTAAACTATTTTGATGTTTTAGTTTTTTTATTTTATTTTTAAATTCATAATGTTTTATACATTTTAAAATTTATTAATTATTTTTTTTTACATATATCTCTATTTAATATGATCTAAATTATCATAATTTTTTTTATTATAAATATTAAATAAAAATATTTTAGACTAAATTTATTATTAATGAATTATATTAAATATTTCTTTAAGCGTATTTAGTTAGACTTGCTAAACGTCAAGTACTAGTACGCTTCTTCCTTGAAAGTTGAAACGGTACAAGTGGTTCCTAAATAAGATGGACAAAGTGTTTAACAGCGCGCGCATGTCTTTTTATTGGATATACAAATTTCTCAATCTCGTATAATGCACGGGAAGATTATCATTTAAAAGTAATAATTTATTAAGAATGTCAGTTATATTTATAAATAAACTTTTTTTTAAAGTGTTCTATATTTAAAGGCCAAAGGTCCAAAATATCATTTTAGTTCATTATTTTTTTTTGTTTCTTTATGTTTTAAAATTTTTGTTTTGATTTTTTATGTTTGCAATATTATTCAAAATATCCTTATGTCAGTTTCACACTAACGTCGTGTGTTTTAATTTTTCTTTTTGACAGCAGTTTACTTTAAATTTTAACAAAGTAGCGATTTTTAATTGCTGTAATTTTTTTATTTTAAATTTTTAAAAAAGTTTAAATATAATTTTGATCCCTCTATTTTCATCAATATGCAATTTTGATTTTCCATTTTAAACTAGAGACATTTGGTCTCCTTATTTTAGAAAAATCAGAATTATGGTCCAATTCTCAATTTTTACTATGCTTTATTTCTTTTATTTATGTGCAATTGGACCTTAATTACACCCAACATATTCACTTAAGGTACTATCAAGAAATGATTTAATTAATTAAAATATAAGAAATAAAACTAAAAAAAAATGTAAGCAAAATTAAAAATTGGATCAAAATTATAATTTTTTTAATATAGGAAATCAAATGTCTCTATTTCAAAATAGGAGACTAAAATTGTGAATTTAACAAAATAAAGAGACCAAAGTTATATTTAATTCTTTTAAAAATTATAAATCCAGAATCTTTGTCTTCCTAATGATGAAAAAATGTTAACATTTAAAAAAATAATAATAAAATAATAATAGTATCATTTATTGAAAGGATCTTTAGTTTTGCTTTTATTTGGTGATTTCCACGTTTTCCCTCACCTCAGTTTCTCATATTCAAGTGGCAGAGTTTCCCCGAAATAACAGATTCTTTCATTGTCACCTAGCGTATACCATCATTGTATTTCTTGCTCTCCACGTTTTGAACCGGCTCACAATTTCACTCGGTGACTAATGACGAAAAAATGTTAACATTTAAAAAAATAATAATAAAATAATAATAATAGTACCATTTATTGAAAGGATCTTTAGTTTTGCTTTTATTTAGTTATTTCCACGTTTTCCCTCACCTCAGTTTCTCAAATTCACGTGGCAGAGTTTCCCCGAAATAACAGATTCTTTCGTTGTCACCTAGCATATACCATCATTGTATTTCTTGCTCTCCACGTTTTGAACCGGCTCATAATTTCACTTTGGTGACTCAACACAAGAAACAAAACCTTACGGCTCCAAAAATAAGATATAAAATCAGCACTACTTCAGTTTGGGATGGTTGTATCATGTCGGACCAATATGAAGCGCAAGTTTCATCTGCAAAAGCAACTCATATTATGATGTTAATTGAGAGAGAGTAATCAATGGTGGGTCACTGCAACTTTCTTATTAGCATTTTTACTATTGAAGAGTATATACTTCAGAAACGGTATAAACTAACCAGATGACATAGACAATGTGCGGGCTGATACCTGTTGGCGTTGGGGATTGCTATTATGCTATATAACTAGTCATTGTACCTTGCTACTAAGTGGCTGAGAAGAAAAATAACTAGTTATTGTACCTTGCTACTAAGACATGAACCTGCTTGGGCTGGTACCAGTTAGGAATACGTAAACTGCTTTTTTCCAAAAGAGCATGGTATCGGATAGGGTCATTGAGTCTTCATGACCAAGTGGTTTTAACTTTTAACATATACGGGGTATCAAGGAACTTGTTAGAAGGAATATTTGGTGGAGCTAAGTGAAGAATCTGGCTCTTCCTCAGAAAAAGGGTTCTATAATTTCTGTTATTTGTTTGTTCTCTATTGTTCATCTTGTAAGAGAGGTTTTTACTCGTTTTAATTCAGCATCAATATTATTTTAAAGAGCAAATTACACTTGTATTTCTTGAATTTTTTTTTTTAAATTACACGTAACATCACTCTTTTTTTTATTCTTACACTAACTCTATTTATGTTTAAAAATATTATATTCACAAATTTTTATATGTTACACTAACGCCTCTTTTATCTTTGAAACATTATATTGATACTCTCTTATATATTACACTATCACTTTCCAAAGAAAAGTTATGTAATGGTTGAAAAAAAAAATGTTTATATAATTTTATAAAACTTCATAAGTGATTAATATAATTAATTCTACTTTAATGTTCCTGTCAAAACATCATTCAGGACCAACAACAGTAGACTTCCCTCAAGTTTCCGCAGCAAAATTTCCAACTGTTTAACTGCATATTCATCGCTTAGAAACTCAGATACGTGGCATCCTCAATGTTCAAATAGTCTCTCTACAATAGCCTATCTGTGAGAAGGTGACAAACAAAATATTGTCCTTGAATATACCTGGTGAAAGCAAAGAGATCTGTCAGCTAAGAGCATTTGATTTGATGTCTTGTACCAAACACACAATATATTGTACTAAATGAATACAGGTCAAAAGAAAATGCTTCTCTAATCTGTTAAAAGCATTATTCGCAAAGAATATGAAATGCGTATGATATCTTCTTATTGATGTACATCAATATACAGTAAGCTAGAAGTCTACTTTAAGCTGCTCTACAGTACACAGTAACCCATTTCACATCCTGTCTTTTAGAAAAAGATCTTTTTCATTTCTTTTTCTCACCACTTTTTTTTTTTTCATTTCTATTATTTTAAAAAATAAATGATACTCCCTATTAAATATGTATTATATCCATTTCATTTATTTTTCTAATATTTAATAATAAAAAGACTAAAGTACAATTTTAATCCTTCTATTTTATTTTATACAATTCATAATTTTTGTCTTTCTATTTCAAAATAGCTAGAGATATTTAATTTTTAATTTTCAAAAATCAGCCATTTTAATCCGATCATCAACTTTGTTTATATATTTTTTCTTTTATTTCTTACATTTTAATTAATTAAATAATTTATTGATAGTATCTTCAATAAATATGTTAGGTCTAAGATTTAATGTGACCAAAATAAAAAAATAATAGTATGCAAAATTGAACCATGAATCAAAATTATTGATTTTTGAAATTGAGAAATTAAATGTCTTTATTTTGAAATAGAGAACCAAAATTGCATATTGAACAAAATAGAAGAACCAAAATTATATTTTAATCTAATAAAAAGAAAACGAAATTGAAAGGATCTTCAACCTGACTTTTACTGTCTCTATTAAGAATTCATGAAAGGGTATGTATATGAATATGATAGAGGACATATAAATGAAGTTATGCAAGCACTGTTGAGGGAATAACTATCACTCTAAACAAAATTCATTATGGGCTCAGACTTCCTGTACAAGAAGAACCAGAGAGGAATTTAGTTAGCCAATTTACCAGGCATAAGAGAACCAAAGAGGAATTACCTCTTGCCCTTTGTTCATCCCAACAGCGCTTTGTAGCCAATGTTGTTTTACCGGTTCCACCTAAAGCAGTCAACAAAAGGATGGACATACCTTCCATCCCTGAGAATCGAACTTCCATCTTACTTGCTCAACAGTTGCTACTGTTTGTTGAGCAAGTTGAAGACGGAGGTTTTCAGGAACTTTCAAAAGGACAATTGATCTCCAACAGTACCTTTAAGTTTCTGCTCAGAATTATGGTAAAAAAAAGGTAACAACTTGTGTGGTCTCTCCCACGATAACCAACCTGGTCTCCTTCCTCTGTTCAATCAAACGATGCCCAAGTTATCAAAGGCATAGAAACTCAGCGTTGATGCATCAAATTGAGAGTTTAGAAAAAGAAAGCAAAAGAGGAGAATAGAAAAAGAAACACAGAAGCAAAAGAAAAATAGACACATACATAGATTTAACGTGAGCTCCAATTTGGGGCAAAACATTAACAAAATTGTAGGCATCTCAACATGGACTGCTATGTACTTCTTCTCTTTGATTTGCAATTGAGAAGATTAAGATTATGGGATCGCGAAACATGGTGTGGTGTATATATAGGTCACGGTTTTGAATCTACCTTGGTTTCTTCCTCTGAGTTTCCAGTGACCTTCCTCAATGAATTCTATTTATTCAACAGTCAAATGGACAGAAATTACGTACCTACATAGACTTCCTCATTGAGGAGAGAAATTATTATATAATTATTACATTATGGCAATCTAATACGGGATACGTGTTTGGCACTTACACAGTTATAGGTGCTTGGTCAACGTTTTTTTAAGCTTATTTTTTCTTAATGGAGACGGGTCAAATGATTTTATTAAAAACCCATAAAAAATTTAAGCAATTTATCTTCATAGAATAAAATTGAAAAAAATAGATTGACATTATAAAATAGCAGTAAAAAAAATTGAAAAAATAGTTTTAATTAAGTTAATAGGAAAAACTCTTTTACAACTTATGATAAGTTTATTCACACAGTCCTTTCTTCGAACCTCACCTGCACTTAAAATATTAATTTATAATTTTTCAATAATTTCTTAATATGTATGGGTTTCTCTGTTAAATAATTCTTACATATTAATTTTATTTTAAATTTTGTTTATTTATTTATTATGAGATCTTAATTTGTTTTGAAATTATTTATTTAGAAATTTAAAACAATATTAATTATTTTTTTTGTTTTCATTACATAAAATAAAAGTACGTTACTAAATTGAGTAAATAATATAGTTAAATAAAATTTAAATATTCGACAATATTTATAATTTTTTCTTTTAAATATATTTTTAATACATTGAAATTATTAAATTATGCTTAAATAATTTTTTTTATCTTCTAAAAGTATTATTAAACAATAGTATAAATGTTTTTTAAATTAATATTTAGATTTATTCAATTGATATTTTATACACTAAAATACTTATAAATCATCTTAAAAATAATTTTTATTATTAAAATAATTTTTTTCATTTTTAAAATTAAAATATTTAAATACATTTACTACATGAAATAAATGAATGTTACTGAAATAAGTAAATAATAGTTAAATAACATTTTAATATTTAAAAATATTTGTAATTTTTATTTTAACATTTGATTTATATTTATATTTCATATTTTTAAAAATTTTAATGTGTAGTTAAGTTTTTAAATTTTTAATTACAATAATATATTTATAAATATTATTTAGATTATTTATTAAATTATTTTTAATATATTTACACTATAAAATTTTGCTTAAATAATTTTTTAATCTTGTAAAATATTATTAAACAATAATATAGAAGTTTTAAAATATTTTATATTTTTTAATTAATACTTATATTTATTCAATTAATTAATAATTAATAATATATATAATAAAATATTTGTAAGCCATCTTTAAAATCAGTTTTTATTAATTAAAGTAATTTTTGACATTTTGAAAATTAATTTTTTTAATTATATATTTTAATGTTTTTATGTATTTTTTATTATGAAAATAAACTTATATTGATTAAATTAATTTATATAATATATTTTATTTTTATCAATATATTGCTCACAATTTCACTCGGTAACTCAACACAAGAAAGAAAGGAAACCTTACCCTCACACGTATAAGCCACGTCTTTGACAATTAAGGCACAAAAAGGGGAAAAAGGACATCTATTATCTATTAACTATCTATAAAAAGTAAGTCCTTCTTGGTCACGTGTCAACATTTCGAAGCTCTAACTTTTTGATTTTTTTTTTCCATTTTTTTACTTATTTTTCCTCTTTCATACACACTGACAACCCCTCTTCTCTCAGATATCTTTCCGTCTTCTCACCCTCTCTGCCGTCTCTCCTTCTTCTCCTTCACCACCACCACGATTGAACAGCGGCACCCGTCTCCATCTCTTTCCTTCTCTCTGTGTATGAACTCGCCTCTTCACCACAATTGGCGGTGAACAACTGTTACAGTAATTACTTATTGTTATACTTTGTCTAGCTTTTTATGCTATATTTCATTTATGTTTTTATTCTAGAATTACTAGTTTTTATTCTAGAATTACCAATTTGTTGGTTAAATATTAATTTTCATTGAGTGTTGCTTCTTAAAAGCTGAGGTGGCATAAGTAGTGCTAGTTTGTTAGAATATTCTCTTGTAACTACATTGCATACTAATGGGTCAAGTGGCTAAGGAAAGAAAATACGATCATTCAGAAAATATTTCTCTCTCTCTTCTAACTATTCTCTGCAATTTGTTTTTGTCTCTCTTTGCACCGAGCTCTATTCCTCCATTGGAGCTCCTGCTTTGAGTTCAGGATTTTTACTAGATTCCTCCCTAAAAATCCAAACTATCACAATTGGTATTCAGAGCTTCGATCTGGTGCTTTGAATATGGCCAACGCTACCCGCAGCCAAACTACCATTGCCGACTTGGAGAAGAAAGTCAACGACAAACATGCAGAAATCAATGCTCGGCTAGAACAGATGAGTGAGGGCATGGAAGAAATTCGGAGCCTCTTGCGCGCGCAATCATCACACAACCATAACGATGGTTTCTCAGCTAACAACAACGGCAGTCCATACACGGAGAATCGTGATGGAAATGCTCAAATAATTTTATTAAAAACCCATAAAAAAAATTAAGCAATTTATCTTCATAGAATAAAATTGAAAAAAATAGTTTTAATTAAGTTAATAGGAAAAACTCTTTTACAACTTATGATAATTTTATTCACACAGTCCTTTATATTAATTAAATTAATTTATATAATATATTTTATTTTTATCAATATATTTTTTGATTGACTTAAACAATTTGAACCGGCTCACAATTTCACTCGGTAACTCAACACAAGAAAGAAAGGAAACCTTACCCTCACACGTATAATCCACGTCTTTGTGTACACGCGTACGTATAAGGAACAAAAAGGGCAAAAAGGACAGCTCTAGTAGTCACTTCACACAGATTCCCTCTCTCACGTCACGTACGCGTAACAAAATCAGTATTCACTCACAACACAACACTTTTTCTCCCACAAACCACAATAACAATCCATACACACTCACCCCTCACACCCCGTGTCAATCTCTTTTACACATTCATTCAAAGAAGCAATACACACTGTGAAATGTAATGTAATGTACCTTCTTTTCTTCTCACAAGGACGCACTAGGCAACTTCTTATCACTCTCTTTCTTTGGAATAACACACTACCACCACCTCACTGACCAACACATACGTAACAAACCTCACCCTCACTAATTCTCAACCAGCAGCGCACACCGCCCAGTGATGACTCACACCACACCATCAAACCACCATGCTTCATTCAATTGGTTTTGTTTCTCTCTCGCTGGTTTCTTTTATTAATATTTTGTTGCCATTATAATGTTTTGTTCTGCTATATATATTTTTTCTTGCCTCACATCATCCATGACCAACAACAGTACTTCCCTCAATTTTCCGCCAGCAAAATTCCCAACCTTTTTAATTGCATCTTCATCCCTTAGACACTCAGGAACGTGTGGCATCTACAATGTTCAAATAGTCTCTCTACGATATTCTTCAACTTAGGCGTCTGTGAGAAGGTGACAAATAAAATATTTTCCTTGAATTTACCTGTTGCAAAGCAAAGAGATCTATCGGCCTAGAGCATTTGATTTGATGTCTTGTACCAAACACACAATATTTTACTGAATGAGTACAGGTCAAAAGAAAATGCTTCTCTAATCTGTTAAAGCATTATTTGCAAAGAATAAGAAATGCTTATGCTATGTTCTTATTGACGTTAAGATACATATTAATCTCTCAAAAGGACATCAGTATATTGAATACCATCATTTATATTCAGAAATAGGAAACATTTCACATGGGGCTATTTTCATCTATATTACAGATGAAACTTCCAAATATACATGAATACCATCTATGTTCACAAATTTCCAATAACTTATTTCACATCCTTCTTTTACTATATCTATCTATCTATCTATTACTCTTAATAAAAAAAGGTTTTGGTTGTGACATATGTCATTATGTGGTAAAAAAGTTTCCCTCCAAAACTTCTCTTTCTTTCTAATTTCTCTCTCTCTTCCTTTTCAATTTTTTTTTCTTTTTATCTTTTTTTCTCTTTCATATTTATACCTACAAGACCAAAAATCTTTATTATTCTATTAGCCAAAAATCTCTATTATTATTATTATTATTATTTATAATTTATCATATTATTATAATATTATAGTACTGTTTTATGTCCTTTATTTATAAAAAAAATTATATTCAATAATTTATATTAGCATGTATAATCATAAAATTAAAAAAATTATTATGGTTTTGTTGAAATTATATTTAATTTATTTTAAAATATGTAATATAATAATATGCTTGATATTATATAAAAACATGTTATTATTATATTAATTGAATGATAAATTTATATAATTACTTATTACTTTTTACTTAAAAATCGTATAAAATAAATTGAAATAATTTCATAAATAAAAAATTTTGTCGATTAATATTTATATTATAAGGTTGAGTTTTTTATACTAAAAATTAATTTTAATCTAATTAATGTTTTATATAAATTAGACTCTACATTTAGATATATTTTTATTATAAAATAATTTTAAATTACTTTACGAATTTTAAATTGGTTTTAATTTTATGGTAGAAATCACAAATATCATTCGAGAGATAATTCTACTCGAGACCATTATGGCGACAAAGCTCTCTCTTCGAGTATTTTACACAAGTGCATGCCAAAGACTCAATAATATTATAAATTAAAATAGTTTTTATTTTTTTATGGTAGAGATCACAAATATCATTCACGGGAGATAATCCTACTCAAGATCATTGTGGACGACAAAACCATTTTTTTCTGGGTATTTAACACAATTGCATACCAAAGATTCAACAATATTTTTTATGTATTTTGAAATCCTATAAAATCATTTTTACTTATAAATTGTATAAAATAATTTTAAATAATTTCATAAATAAATGTTTTTCTTGAATAATGTTCATATTATGAGAATTTTTATATTAAAAAATAATTTAAATCTAATTAGTTAATATAATTATTACAAAATAATAATTTGACTCTGTGTTTAATAATTTCATATACAAAAAATTTATCGATTGATATTTATATAATAATGTCAATTTTTTTAATAAATATATAAAAAAATATATATTATAATTAATTTATTAAATATATTTTTGATAATAAAAAAGTTTGAAATAATTACTTACTGAATAATATCATAAATGAAATTAATTTTAATTTTAATTATAGTTTATAAACTATAAGTATTATAAAATTAATATCTTTCTTTTAGAGTATAATTATAAAATAATTTAGTGTTTTTATTATTTAACATTTGAAAATTACAAAAACATTTAAATTTAACATAAGTTGAATCCTTTTTAAATTTTTAAACGTCAATTTCTCATACCATTTTATAAACATTTTAAATAAAATAAGAAATAATTGTGCAACTATAATCAAATATATTTTTTCTATTTGAATACTATTACTCTTTTTGCATTTTCGAAAAGTTTAAACAATTAATTACGTTTTCTCAAAATATATTTAATCTTTTTATGAGACTTGACATTTCTCAAAGTAGTGGCCATTTTTAATGGATAAGGATGGAGACGGGGCGGATATACCCAACCCCGAACAAGAACGGGATGATTACAAAATTCTATCCCCAACAGAGATTAGGGATGAGGACAAGGACATTGGGGACAAGGAATGACATATTCGTCCCTGCCTTGACCCGTTGCCATGCATATTCATAATCATCACTTATATATTTTTTGGTTTTAATTATTTACAAATTTGGATAAGATTAAAATATCTTTTAGTCTTTTAATTATTTTATTTTTTGGTTTTAATTTTGTTTTCTAAATTAAAAAAAAAATACTTTTATCCATTCACATGTCTTTATTAGATAAATTTATCATATAACATTATATTATTATGTACAAAACAATTTATCCTCTTTTTGTTGCTTGTAATATATTAAATTTGAACTCCATCTATGGCTACTCCTATTTCGCATGGTATTATGTTTTTTAATATACAAATTCGCATCGTATTTGCTCTTACTCAAATATTTTCATCTTATTATTATGTTCATACAAACCACAAAAAAATATAGTTTAGACTTTTGTAAACAATATATTTACCACATAAACATTGATTCCTTTAACAAATAACAATAATGACCTTAATAAATTGAATATGTATTACATTATTTACTTGCCTATAAAATTTGCGAAAGGCCGAGTCACCCGCGCGGAGGCACGGGTATCGTGCTAGTTTCTAGTAAGACTAGGGCTGGGCAACGAACCTTGGACCGACCCGGACCCGACAAATCCAAATGCTTTGGACAGATTCGGATAAAGCAGATTTTTTTTTTTGACTTGAATGGATTAAGTCGGACTGGTTCGGTTTTGGATTTATAAACCCATCAAAAACCGTTCCTAACCGAACAGGTATGCGAGGCCCATTATCCAACGGCCCAACAGCTTCAATCCTTCACACTTAAACTTGGTTAACCTAACTTTGTGCCGCTGCTCTCATAAGTCCTCTCTTCCATCAGCACAACCCTAGTGAGTGCCTCTCTCTCATCTCGTTTATTTTGCCCTCCGTCTTGGCGACTCCGAGATCCCACAATCCCCTCTTCCTCTCTTCATCTCGTGATAATTTTGCGATCAACAGAAGAGTTTATGAAATGAGTATCGTATATGATAAAAAACATATAAATGAAGTTATGAAAGCACTATTGAGGGAATAAATATCACTCTAAACAAATTTCATAATGGGCATAGACGTACTTGCCATACAAGAAGAATTAGTTAGCCAATATAATATACTATCAGATTATCAGCGAACTAAAGAGGAATTACCACTTACCCTTGACTTACCGTCCGTCCCTGACAACTTCCATCTGTTGAAGATGGATTTTCAGGAACCCCAAAACGATACTTGATTGTTGCCTTTAAGTTTCTGTTCAAAACTCTCCATCTCAATAAGTTCAGTAACTTAACGGCGTTGGAACACCAATCAAGTGACCTCACTTGATTATTGGTCACTTGATTGGTGTTCCAACACCATCAAGTTTCTGCTCAAGAAATTTTCTCACTGTCATCCGAATCATTCCGATTATGCCTATGTCTGTCCCTGCATCTTTTTCTTTGATAAGAGTGTCGGTTTCTTCTCTGGGTGAGTTCAAGAATTCATTACAACGCTTGATCTCCTGCACCACAGGAATCAAATCCTTGACGGTTGACCTCAGGTATCGCTTGTTCCTTTTCTTCTTTCTACCTTTTTTCCTTTATGTCCAGGACCAAGAAGACCATCCTCGATGCCTTTTGAAAACGTGTCAAAAAGGGTAACAAGTTGTGTGGTCGCTCCCATTGGTGTGGCCTCCTTCCTTCCTCTATTCAATCAAACAATGTACAAGTTGAGAGTTCAGAAAACGAAAAGAGAGAGCTATATAATTTTACGACAAAGACGAGAATAAAAAAAACACAGATAGATACAATGAATCTCACAGAATCAATGATAGAATGAACGTTCACCTTTCTTTTGTCTCCAAATTTTGAGCTCCAACTGCAACGGATGCGATTGGATTGCAATTGAGAAGATTAAAATTTTGGGAGCGCGAAACATGGTATATATAGGTTGCGAATGGTTTTGAATCTACCTTGGTTTCTTCCTCTGAGTTTCTACTGACTTTCCTAATGATTTATATATTTATTCCACAATCAAGCTGACAGAATTTACTTAGACTTTGCTGAACGTCAAGTAGTTTCTAGTTTTGAGCGTTTTAAGCGTACCGCGTAGGCGCGTACGCTTCTTCCTTGAAACGGTATAAGTGGTTGTTTAATAAGATGGACACAGTGTTTAACGGCGCGCGCATATCTTTTTATTGGATATACAAATTTCTCAATCTCGTATAATGCACGGGAAGATTATCATTTAAAAGTAATAATTTATTAAGAATGTTAGTTATTACTACTATTATTTAATTATATTGGGAAAACATCATTTAGCCCCCCTAAACTTTATTCCTTTTATAAATAGACACTTTAAACTTTAATTTTGTCCAAATTGATCCTTAAACTTTATTTCTTTTACAAATAAACACCATAAACTTTAATTTTGTTTCAATCAATCCTTAAACTTTACCTCTTTTACATATAGACACCTAAATTTCAATTTCATCTCAATTAATTCTTAAAATTTACTAACTTCATAAATAATTTTTTATATTAAATTAGAGTTAAATTACTAATAAAAAAAATCTCAACTGATTATTTGTTTAATCTTAACTATTTATTAGTTTTATTTTTTTAAATCACTTTTCCAAACATTTGTTTTATAAGCTAAATAATTCATTAATATAAGATTGCTTGTTATGAGCACAAGAGGTGTCCAAAATAAGACTCATTATAAGAGCAAGTTACTGCATACAAAACATACAGTAAACTGAAGCTAACATTTACGTATTACAATACAATTTCACTCCTAAATTTCTATACTCATTGTATAGCTATTAAATCCTCACCAAACCGCAAACGTGTGCCTCAGACCTTTCTCTGATTACTTTTCCAAACATTAAAACATAATAAAATTAAAAATTAAAAATCAAATAATTTTTTTTTATTAATGTTATTATTTCTCCTTTTTATATATCTTCTAAATTCATATTCTTTATTATATTTTAAATATTAAAAAATTAGTTGTAATAAAAAAATTAATAAATGATTAACATTTAAGATAAATAACTTGAAAAAAACTATTTGTAAAAAAGATAAATGTTAAAGATAAATTAAAATGCAGTTAAAGTTTAAGGTGTCTATTTACAAAAAAGTTAAAATTAAAGTATCAATCATAATAAATTTAAAGTTTATGGTGTCTATTTGCAAAAGAGACAAAGTTTAAGGATTAATTGAGACAAAATTAAAGTTTAGGGTGTCTATTTGCAAAAGAAGTAAAGTTTAAGGGGGCTTAATGTTCTTTTCCCAATTATATTTATAAATAAACTTTTTGTTAAAGTGTTCTATATTTAAAGGCCAAAGGAAGCATCAAAAAAAAAAAAAGGCCAAAGGTCCAAAATATCATTTTGGTTCATTATTATTATTTTTTTTAGTTCTTTATGTTTTAAAATTTTTGTTTTGATTTTTTATGTTTGCAATATTATTCAAAATATCCTTATGTCAGTTTCACACTAACGTCGTGTGTTTTAATTTTTCTTTTTGACAGCAGTTTACTTTAAATTTTAACAAAGTAGCGATTTTTAATTGCTGTAATTTTTTTATTTTCAATTTTTAAAAAAACTTAAATACAATTTTGGTCCGTCTATTTTGATCAATACGCAATTTTGATTTTCCATTTTAAACTAGAGACATTTGGTCTCCTTATTTTAGAAAATTCAGAATTATGGTCCAATTCTCAATTTTGACTATCCTTTATTTCTTTTATTTTTGTGCAATTGAACCTTAATTACACCTAACATATTCATTTAAGGTACTATCAAGAAATGATTTAATTAATTAAAATATAAGAAATAAAACTAAAAAAAAATGTAAGCAAAATTAAAAATTGGACCAAAATTACAAAATTTTTAATATAGGAAACCAAATGTCTCTATTTCAAAATAGAAAACTAAAATTGTCAATTTAACAAAATAAAGAGACCAAAGTTATATTTAATTCTTTTAAAAATTATAAATCCAGAATCTTTGTCTTCCTAATGATGAAATGAAAAAATGTAACATTTAAAAAAATAATAATAAAATAATAATAGTATCATTTATTGAAAGGATCTTTAGTTTTGGTTTTATTTGGTGATTTCCACGTTTTCCCTCACCTCAGTTTCTCATATTCAAGTGGCAGAGTTTCCCCGAAATAACAGATTCTTTCATTGTCACCTAGCATATACCATCATTGTATTTCTTGCTCTCCACGTTTTAAATCGGCTCACAATTTCACTCGGTGACTAATGATGAAAAAATGTTAACATTTAAAAAAATAATAATAATAGTATCATTTATTGAAAGGATCTTTAGTTTTGCTTTTATTTAGTTATTTCCACGTTTTCCCTCACCTCAGTTTCTCAAATTCACGTGGCAGAGTTTCCCCGAAATAACAGATTCTTTCGTTGTCACCTAGCATATACCATCATTGTATTTCTTGCTCTCCACGTTTTGAACCGGCTCATAATTTCACTTTGGTGACTCAACACAAGAAACAAAACCTTACGGCTCCAAAAATAAGATATAAAATCAGCACTACTTCAGTTTGGGATGGTTGTATCATGTCGGACCAATATGAAGCGCAAGTTTCATCTGCAAAAGCAACTCATATTATGATGTTAATTGAGAGAGAGTAATCAATGGTGGGTCACTGCAACTTTCTTATTAGCATTTTTACTATTGAAGAGTATATACTTCAGAAACGGTATAAACTAACCAGATGACATAGACAATGTGCGGGCTGATACCTGTTGGCGTTGGGGATTGCTATATATATATATATATATATATATATATATATTAAGATTAAGTGGCTGAGAAGAAAAATAACTAGTCATTGTACCTTGCTACTAAGACATGAACCTGCTTGGGCTGGTACCTGTTAGGAATACGTAAACTGCTTTTTTCCAAAAGAGCATGGTATCGGATAGGGTCATTGAGTCTTCATGACCAAGTGGTTTTAACTTTTAACATATACGGGGTATCAAGGAACTTGTTAGAAGGAATATTTGGTGGGGCTAAGTGAAGAAGCTGGCTCTTCCTCAGAAAAAGGGTTCTATAATTTCTGTTATTTGTTTGTTTTCTATTGTTCATCTTGTAAGAGAGGTTTTTACTCGTTTTAATTCAGCATCAATATTATTTTAAAGAGCAAATTACACTTGTACTTCTTGAATTTTTTTTTTTCAAATTACACGTAACATCACTCTTTTTTCTATTCTTACACTAACTTTATTTATGTTTAAACATATTATATTCACAGATTTTTATATGTTACACTAACGCCTCTTTTATCTTTGAAACATTATATTGATACTCTCTTATATATTACACTATCACTTTCCAAAGAAAAGTTATGTAACGGTTGAAAAAAAGAAAATGTTTATATAATTTTATAAAACTTCATAAGTGATTAATATAATTAATTCTACTTTAATGTTCCTGTCAAAACATCATTCAGGACCAACAACAGTGGACTTCCCTCAAGTTTCCGCAGCAAAATTTCCAACTGTTTAACTGCATCTTCATCGCTTAGAAACTCAGGTACGTGGCATCCTCAATGTTCAAATAGTCTCTCTACAATAGCCTATTTGTGAGAAGGTGACAAACAAAATATTGTCCTTGAATATACCTGGTGAAAGCAAAGAGATCTGTCAGCTAAGAGCATTTGATTTGATGTCTTGTACCAAACACACAATATATTGTACTAAATGAATACAGGTCAAAAGAAAATGCTTCTCTAATCTGTTAAAAGCATTATTCGCAAAGAATATGAAATGCGTATGATATCTTCTTATTGATGTACATCAATATACAGTAAGCTAGAAGTCTACTTTAAGCTGCTCTACAGTACACAGTAACCCATTTCACATCCTGTCTTTTAGAAAAAGATCTTTTTCATTTCTTTTTCTCACCACTTTTTTTTTTCATTTCTATTATTTTAAAAAATAAATGATACTCCCTATTAAATATGTATTATATCCATTTCATTTATTTTTCTAATATTTAATAATAAAAAGACTAAAGTACAATTTTAATCCTTCTATTTTATTTTATACAATTCACAATTTTTGTCTTTCTATTTCAAAATAGCTAGAGATATTTAATTTTTAATTTTCGAAAATCAGCCATTTTAATCCGATCATCAACTTTGTTTATATATTTTTTCTTTTATTTCTTACGTTTTAATTAATTAAATAATTTATTGATAGTATCTTCAATAAATATGTTAGGTCTAAGATTTAATGTGACCAAAATAAAAAAATAATAGTATGCAAAATTGAACCATGAATCAAAATTATTGATTTTTGAAATTGAGAAATTAAATGTCTTTATTTTGAAATAGAGAACCAAAATTGCATATTGAACAAAATAAAAGAACCAAAATTATATTTTAACCTAATAAAAAGAAAACGAAATTGAAAGAATCTTCAACCTGACTTTTACCGTCTCTATTAAGAATTCATGAAAGGGTATGTATATGAATACGATAGAGGACATATAAATGAAGTTATGCAAGCACTGTTGAGGGAATAACTATCACTCTAAACAAAATTCATTATGGGCTCAGACTTCCTGTACAAGAAGAACCAGAGAGGAATTTAGTTAGCCAATTTACCAGGCATAAGAGAACCAAAGAGGAATTACCTCTTGCCCTTTGTTCATCCCAACAGCGCTTTGTAGCCAATGTTGTTTTACCGGTTCCACCTAAAGCAGTCAACAAAAGGATGGACATACCTTCCATCCCTGAGAATCGAACTTCCATCTTACTTGCTCAACAGTTGCTACTGTTTGTTGAGCAAGTTGAAGACGGAGGTTTTCAGGAACTTTCAAAAGGACAATTGATCTCCAACAGTACCTTTAAGTTTCTGCTCAGAATTATGGTAAAAAAAAGGTAACAACTTGTGTGGTCTCTCCCACGATAACCAACTTGGCCTCCTTCCTCTGTTCAATCAAACGATGCACCAGTTATCAAAGGCATAGAAACTCAGCGTTGATGCATCAAATTGAGAGTTTAGGAAAAGAAAGCAAAAGAGGAGAATAGAAAAAGAAACACAGAAGCAAAAGAAAAATAGATACATACATAGATTTAACGTGAGCTCCAATTTGGGGCAAAACATCAACAAAATTGAAGGCATCTCAACATGTTCTGCTATGTACTTCTTCTCTTTGATTTGCAATTTGCGACAATGAAAGTAGCAGCTACGGAAAGAGAACTCACTGTCAGATTTGTGATTGAGAAGATCAAGATTATGGGATTCCGAAACAAGGTATATATAGTGACTGGGCTTGAATCTACCTTGGTTTCTTCCGCTGCGTTTCCAGTGACTTTCCTCGATTCTAATGAAATATATTTATTTAATTATTTCACGGTCAGATTGATTGACAGAAATTACTACCGTTATTACTGTACATAGACTTTCTCGGTGAGAAGAAAAATTATTTATTACATAACGTTAATCTAATCTAATACAGACAGAGGCCCACTTATTTTTTTTTCCTTCCTTCTGTACTACAAACATTCCAAAAGAAGGAAAGGATTGATTTTTGTTTTCTTTCAATCCATGCTATTCTGTTTTGTTTGGATTCTTGCGTTTCAAACGGACAGTTAAGAATTTGTTTCTGAGTTGATGCATTCAAGTAAAAATTTAGTTGAATTGCTTGAAATACTAAAAATATTATGGCATTGTGAAAAAATGTAAAAAATAATACAAAATTCTTTTTAGCAACTCGTAAGAGTTGTTCCATTGAAGTTGTCCTAAGTAGCCGCATATACTGCCATCAAAATTTCACTCGGTGACTCAAGACAAGAAACAAAACCTTACCCTCACACGTATAAGTCTCGTCTTTGACAACTAAGGCACGAAAAGGGATCCCTCTCTCACATACGCGTAACAAAATCATTATCCACTCACCCACCACACAACACTTTTTCTCCCACAATAACAATCCAATCCATAGAGAACACACCCCGGTAATCTCTTTTTTCACGCGCTAGGTCACACACATTCATTCAAAGAAGCAATCCACACTGTAATGTAATGTACCTTAATTATTTTCTTCTCACAAGGAAGCACTAGCTAGGCAACTTCTCATCACTCTCTTTCTTTGGAATAACACACTAGCTAGTAGCTAGTAGCTAGTAGCTAATAATGTAATGTTTTGGTCTGTAAGTAACTGGTGGCCGGTGGGTGTTCTGTTATAATTTCTTTTCAATTGCAACTATTTTCATGTTATTGGATCTGCCTTTATCTTACGTAAATACGTATTCTGATTTCACTGGCTTATCATGATTGAATTAATCACTTATGTCAGGTCTTTGGTGTTTTTGCATTATTCTTTTTCTTTGTTGTTGCTTGGGTTATAGGTCTTATCTCTATTTTATTTGAATCATTTATTTACGAGAGTTTCTATGATACTTCTAATAATTTGAAAGATTTTGATACTGTTATTTTTTTAACCAATCAAATTTTATATAATTTTTCTTCTCGTTAATTAATAAAAACTTTTGTTATTTTTAAATTAGTCCTTGATTAATTAAAATATTATTTTTTAAAATAACAACTATTTTAAATTAAAAAATCTTATTAAACATTAGTGATCAATTTAAATATAAAGATGGAAAGAATAGATATGAAGAGATACTTCACGGAAAAAAATAGATAGGAAGAGATAAGCAGTAAAGAAGATAAAAATATCACAAATTATAATATAATTAAAATTTATAATAAATAAATATTTTTAACATATAATTTATATTTTAAATTTATGAAAAATAATTTATGTTGTGATATATTTTATTTTAAATAATTTTTAAAATTTGTAATAAATGAGGTTCTTGAATAATTTATTTTTGAGTTTTTTTTTCTATTGTTTCGTTGTTTTTATTTCCTCATCTATCAAAAAGTTTAAGCTCTTAAAATGCTAATACGATGAAAAAAATTAAAAGTACCCTTAGATTCTTTAGAAAAATTTAGAAAGGGTAAAAAAGAAAATATGGTGTAAAGTATTTGACATTTTTAATACTAATTAATTTATTAACCTTGGTTAAATAGAATTTTTTGTTAGTTTTAAAATAGTTGTTATTTTAAAAAACAATATTTTAATTAATCAAGGATTAATTTGAAAATAACAAAAGTTTTTATTAATTAATGAGAAAAAAGATGATATGCAATTTGATTGGTTAAAAAAATAACAGTATCAAAACTCCCAAAATTATTGGGGATACCATAGAAACTCTCTTTATTTATTTGTGTGTGCTAGCTAGCACCAACCCTCAGGATGTGTGGCGGTTGATCTTTGAAGTTTGAACTACAGCGTCCCGTGTTTTTCTGTTTTACTAGATTTTAAATCCATGCAATTATCAATTTTTAAAATATTTAGTATCATTATAATTATATTAAAATTTAGGAAGATAAGTTATTATATTTTTAATTGAGGAGATGTTGTCTTAAAAAATATTAAGCTTGTTGAAATTTATTTTGATTTGTTCTTTCTCTAAATAATAATAGTGATGTAAATACCTATATGAAATATATAAATTAAAAAATATAATAAATATAAATTTACAATTATTTAAATTTAATTTGAGTATTCATTTTGATATTGTGAATACTATGTTTACATGTACTTGAATTTTGTGTGTTTATATTTAATAATTTATAATGTTTTTATTGTAAAAATTAAAATTTTATTTTAAAATGATTAAAATATCATTTTGAAGGTATTAGTTTTAATTATGTGATATTGTTGAAGTTTTGAATTGGATAACTTCATTATGACTTAAATTGAAGATTCTCTATCATAAACATTATAAAATATTAATTATAAAAATACAAAATTCAAGTACATGCAAATATAGTATCCACAATAACAAAAATGAATACTCAAATTTAAATAATTATAAATTTATATTTATTATATTTTTATAATTTATACATTTTATATAGGTATTACATCGCTATTATTACTTGGAGAAAGAACAAATCAAAATAAATTTCAACAGGCTTAATATTTATTAGACAACATCTCCTCAATTAAAAATATAATTAGTTATCTTCCTCAATTTTAATATAATTATAGTGCTACTAAATATTTTAAAAATTGATAATTTTATTTATGTATATTTTTTTATATAAATACTAAATATATAATTTGATTGAACTTGTGCATTACACGGGTTTAAAATTTAGTAGTATAATAATAATACAATAATAGTAAAAAGAAGTTGTAAATAAATAAAAAAGCAGAAAAAGAAAAAAGAAAGAAAAACATAAAAAAAAGGAAAGAAAAATGTAAAAAAAAAAAAAAGGAAACGTAAAAAGACAAAGGAAAAAAAAAAGTAAGGATGTTGAAGATAAAAAAAAAGGTTTGAGGAAAAAAATAAAAAATAAAAAGGCTTAATTATAAATTTTACCACCTAACTTTCATTATTTTGCCAATTTTCTCATCTAAGTTTTATTTTTGTAATTTTTATCATCCAAAATTTCAATTTTTGCACATTTTACCACCGCCGATTTCTTAAAAAAAAAGTTAAAAAAAATACAAAATGATGTCGTTTTGTTACAAATGTAATGGTAAAATGCACAAAAATTAAAAATTTAGGTGGTAAAATTCGCAAAATGATAAAAGTTAATTAGTAAAATTCGCGAAAAAAATACTTGGATGGTAAAATTCCAAAATAATGAAAGTTAAATGGTAAAATTTACCATTAACCCAATAAAAAAAAGATGAAAAGTTTGGCGGGAACAATGAGCATGTTATTGACCAGATTTTGTTATAGTAATGGATTACTCATTCAATTCAATTTTTTTCTTTATTAATGTGTGAATTCAACTCACGGTGTGAATTCAACTCATGCCTGTCTAAACACTGATTTTCTTTCTTTCATACTACTATTGATTAATTGAAACGGGGCACCAGTTTGCACGTTGAGATCAATTTGGCCTTCCCGGATGCATCCGTTCTCATTTATTTATTTATATAATATATATAATAACATGATGTGTTCTTTCATTTTATATATAGTTTAATACACTCTTTTTCATTTTTATATATATAGTTTGACACATTCTTTTATATATATAAAAATTTGGGCGTGTGAGGCTTCTCTATGTCTCTTATCCATTCTTTTAATGCATATAGATTTAAAACATTATTTGAATTTACATATGGCTCTTACACAAATTATACACCATATTTAAAAGTCATTTAAATAATAAGGTCATTAATTTCGTAGGCTTTTAATTAGAATAGTCCTTTAAGCCAGATAAAATGTCTCAAATAAAAAAAAATCAAGTCAAAATTACATGTTTAAATAAATTCTCAATTTAACTAAATTTCTTTGTGAAAATTAGTCAGTTTCTCTAAGTAACGTTAGATTAAATTAACTTAGTGCGTGAATTTAACTAAAAACAGTTATTTTTTTTAGAAGAAACAAATTGGTTGAAAACGTTCGTTTAATTAACATGATTTATTATCTAATTAAAATTAAATATTTTCTAAAATATGAGTTGTTAATGGTAATTATTTTTTTGACAGAAATTAATGGTAATTATTTTGGATTCACTTCCTATTTGGTTATTTCGAAAATCTAAGGCCCGGTTCGGGGTGATTTTCCATTTTTAGTTTTAAAATTTTTAAAAACCAAAACCAATTTTAGTTTTGAGTTTTTGGTTTCAATTCTTTTTTGTTTTTAGTTTTTAAAAAGTTGTTGCAAATTGAAGAATGATAAATGATTCAATCATTTTATTTTATCTTGCTCCACTATGAAATAATGCAATAAAAAATATTCACATAAAAATAATTAAAAATAAAAATAATTAAACTTGTGGCGACAGTGATGGTGGCGGGGGTGGTGACGGTGGTGGCAGAGGTGGTGGTGGTGGCAGAGGAGGCGACAACAGTGGTGGAATGGTGGTGGTGGTGGCTGTAACACCCCGTTACATTAAACACAACTCATACTAATATTTTATTTGTTTTAGTTATTATAAAATGAGGGTAAATTTTTTGCAATTAAGTGAAACATTCATAAAGCATATTTAGCATGCATAAAATATTTTATAAAGAACCATGATCTTCTTTTAAATAAAAATCAGTTCATATAACAAAATAAATGCAAAGAAATTATGTACTAGCTAATCCCAATCCATATATCAAATAATCCTAGTCAGAGCAGTACACAATTTCTACCCAAAAACATGAATGAATAAAACTAGCCTTTAAGTCTCGTATCTTCTCGTCAGTCTCCGCAATCCTTTAAATAATCGTGTTCGCATGAGAGCTCGATCGTTGGGCATGACCGTCATCTTCACGTATTCAATCAATAAGTACATACACAACAAGAGAAAGGAGTGAGACTTGATTCTAATATATATATGTATTAATAACGGTATAAACTACTGTCAAATAATATAATAGCGGAGGACCTATTGTCTATCTTGTCATAACATCTCAACCTTCCAGACGCAGTATGGATCCATACACCATGATTGATCAATCATCAATCACAATACCACCTTCGGGAAACGATGGGGAGTGAGTATACCTCAACTGCTGCCACAGTCCCATACCTGTGCAGCTCCACAATCCACATGGTACTCGACACCGTTCTTGGTGTTGCTCAATATCATATCAGTATGCATACTTAAATCATGGGGCAATCTCCCCATAAGGTCACATCCCCGTTGCATCACGAGGTATACCCTCCGCGTCATCATGAAGTTGTCTTTGTGCTTATCGAGGTGTACGAGTTGGCATTATCAGTCCCGGAACGTAGGAGGTCGACCTACTCATTGGGACGTCACACACTCGATGCCTTCCACCCCTTAGACCTTAGCCAAGGTCACGCATATCAACTCGCGGTGTACCAAACCGTAACTTCCCGCTCCATCTCCCATCAAGCCTTCCGCCTAAATTGGCTAAACCAAGTCACGTAACTAAAATGTACTCCCGGAATACATCCTCAGAGACTTATTCATCTTTCACGGGTTGTTCTAAAACATATCTCTACCTCAACAAGCAGAGGTTCATCATTATAACATAGAGATACAACAAAACATAATAATCATAAGATTCAGAAATATCTCTGGTCTTAGCTTCTCTGAGCACCAACACAGAATATTAGCACATCTGCCTTACAGACAGATAAACCATGTTGTCAGAGTACAATCATCATATCATATATTAAGTAGCTAATATAAGGATTATATAATATCACAAAATACTTAAACAAGACATTAGATACTTAATTTTTAATTTCACTACTGATTAATTTAACAGTTAGCTAATGTTTAACTGATCTATACTTCTATTAAATTTTTATTAAAAACCTTTAAATTTGTTTTATCCTTTCTCATTATCTAATTCCTTAACTTAAATTGTTAAAAAGAAATAACTTTCTATCTTGTTATAAATAAAATATTTCCTTACAAAACATAAATAAATTCTAATATTGGAATATTCCTTTATGATGTGGAAGATCAAATTAGACTGCAACCACAGAGCATACTTAGAGTTTTCCATAGACTAAGTTTAAAAACTTAATAGTGAGAAAAATCTTTTTCTGATGTGGAAGGTCAGATGAAACTGCAGCCACATAGCATACTCCAAATTTTCTCTAAATTTTATTCTGAAAAGCTTAGTATATTTAAGAAAACATTTTTCTTCCAAAAATAAATTTACAAACACTTTCTATTCTAACTTTATATTTATTTAAAATTGTAGTCTCTCTATTTTCCTTCAAAACCCGTGAGCAATTAGAAATAAAACCAAATTTACATCAAAACCCTATTACTAAGTATGGAATTTAGTGTTAAGATTATCATCATAAAAAAAATTCAAGAAGGATTCATAGAATGAAAACAAAACTTGTTCCTCCATTCATCACCGAAACACACACACTTGTCATAAAAGTGGTCTTAGTTTTCTTATACAAAATTCTGTAAAAATGTTGTCTTGACCCAAAACGAAAAAATTCCTCTTTATATTTTCCTCTCACATAACCGTAATATTACTCTCTCACACCAGCACCCATTTTTTTATTTTTTTATTTTGCTTTACACCTCTTATTTCTTTCCGTAAGTTGCGTTTGTAAAGGAAAACTTTGGTTGTTTTTCTTCATGAAGATACCGAACCAGTGAAGGGAAACTAAAAACGTAATCAAAGTGTGAGACTTATTTTTATTCAACAATTCGAGGGGTTCCTTTCTTCATAAAAGAGAAGAAACAAAACAAAATAAATATTTTCTTGACCCATCTATAGAATCCGTGAATCCCAACAAAAGAGTTTTTAAAATAAAATCAAATATGCAACCCACACTAACTCCCAGTGTTTTGCTTTTTATTTTATGCTTTGTTTGTAGTGTAAACTGACTTTTTAAAATAAAAACAAGAACTATGGAAATTTAAGAGAAAAAGAGAGAACTTTTATTTCATTTTTAATTGTGAAACACAAAAGTTAATAACCTTGTTCTTCCAGCCCCTTCGTGGTTTAAGAAAATTAAAACTTCAATCCTTCCTTTTCTTTCGATAAAACCGTGCCATCAAAGTGACAAAGGGAGAAGAAGATTTTAATTTTTAAGATACATAGCCCAAAACTACACATATTTGGGTTCATTTTTAAGGTTCAGAAGCATAGGATTAAAAGGAAAATTTCACCATAGTCTCCCTTAAAGAGAGACAGTCCAACAACCATAAACAGAACCATACAACAAGGGAGAATGGGTTTACAACATGAAAATAAGAAAGGGAGAGAAGATTACAACAAAATTGGACATGGTCTCCCTTAGAGAATAGACACTTACAACAGCCACAATAGCAATGAAAATACAGAGAAATGGAAATACAACAAGAAATAAACAAGAAATTAAGAGAATACAAGAAAAATCAAAAGCATAAAGATACAAAATAAGAAAAATAACAAGTGAATCAAAGTCTCACTCCCCCCTTACCAAGGAAGTGAGGTTCGTTCACAGCAAAGAGGAGAGGAAGAAGAAACCTTGCTTCAAGGTTGCTTCTTGGTAGAGGAGGAAGGTGGCTTTGGTGGTGGGTGATGGAGGTTTTTGTTGGTAGTGATGGGTTTGTGAGAGAAGAATAGAAGAAGAAGAAACTTGAGAGAGAAGGGGCTGCTGGTTGCTTGTTTATGGTGAGGAGAAGAAAAAAAAAACAAAATTGAATGGAAGTGTTGAGAGAAAGGCAAAATCGAAGAGAGAAGGCAAAGAAAAGAGAATGGGTCGTGAGGGAAGAGAAAGAAATTGTAAAGAGAGGGTGTGAGGGCTTCCTTTTATATGCAGTTACTAGACTTTTATTTTTATTATTTTTTCATTTTTTGTAAAAGAAGAAATGGCTGACGTAAATGAAAGGAGGGGTTAGCTACATGGACAGAGGAAGAGATGATGTGGAATGAGTTAAACAAAAATTACACATTAAAATTTTATCCGTGTCTTCTTATATTTCCAGTATAGGATTTACGGGTAAACGTTTTATAACTTTTTAACCAAATAAATTTGTTTTTAGTTGAAACATTTTAGGAGACTTACATTATATGTATCATTAATTATTATGACTTAAAATTACATTTTTATAATTATTTTTGAAATATTTGAATTAGTTAGGTATTTTTAATCAATAATTCATATTAATTTCGTTTTAGCTTTATAAATTTCCAAATTTTACCAGGAATTATATTTTTATATGTGTGACTTAAAAATAAACTGACTTTTTTAGTTTCATCAAGTTTTGATATTAATCCTATACTGGCTGACTTATCAGCAGTCTGTCAAGAACGTTCGGTAAAATTTTCTCAAAAGTCTTTAGTGAATAATCATTTCAGATCTATTTCTTGTTTAATTATCATGAAGACCTGGCCTAAAATAAAAAAAATATTTTTATAAGAATAACAATCAATTTCCTACTAAAACAAAAAAGATTAAAAATTTAAAATTAAAAAATTTCAATATTACCAAACAAACTACGTGACTCTGATTTTTATTTATACCTGAGATACATAGAAGAAAGGACCCAACCTTGTTTGAGTTGAAAATAATAATAATAATAATAATAATAATAATAATAATAATAATAATAATAATAAGTGATAAAAAATCAATAATAAAAAGTTTTTGTTTTCTTTTAAGTGGTAAAATAAATATTTAAAAAATAATAATTTTGCACATTTAATTAGAGTTAATTGTTTTAGGACAAACGTTTTAGGCTGTTAACTCATTTCCTATGCATAATCGACTCCTAAACTCAAATTTGGTTTTAAAAATCATTTTTCTTTTTTAAAGGGTCTTCCCAATTTCTCTCTTAATTAATAAACTTCGGTGACACCTCCTATTTTTCTGTTTTCTTTTTTGTCGTCCCGTTGTAACCCTAATTGTGACAGGAGTGATTGTGTCGTTAATCATGCCTATGGCAGTCCACATTTAGTTTGGTGGTCTTGAGGAGCATACCCATCACCTACCTATTCACCCATCTCACATAGGGTGGATAATGCATAAGCTTATCTGCTAAGGGCT
Source organism: Pueraria montana var. lobata (assembly GCA_026413185.1). NCBI lineage: Eukaryota > Viridiplantae > Streptophyta > Magnoliopsida > Fabales > Fabaceae > Pueraria > Pueraria montana. The sequence continues at coordinate 47,098,070 of CM048649.1, read as the reverse complement.
ACGCAGTAGTAATAGTGGACTCTAAGTCCAGCTATCGAACCTAAAGGACCAGTTGTGTTCCCAAACAACTAATTTTGTAATAAATTAAACAATCTAATTTTAGAATCAAATTAAGTTGAATGATGTTCAATTATTCCTTTCAGAAAAATGAGAATTAGGGTAGAAAGTTTAATGTGAGAACAATTATAATGAAAAGCCTATGATTGTGATTTCGCATGCACCCATTTTCCCCCAATTCTAATCTCGACAAAACTCCTAAATAAGTTAATTGCAGTGACCTTTTGAATTCATTAGTTAACAATTTACCATAGTTAATAATGTTGTTTCCCTTGATTTAATTCCCAATTGATCGTAGGTGAATTAACTTAGGGGAAACGATGAATCGCAAAGAGGTTGATTAACAAGATGAATCCATTGGAAATTCATACAATAAGATTGACCATGCAAATTGTACAAATCCAATCACTTCACAGTTCAATTAATCGCAAATAATTGATCATAGATAAGAAATTAATTTATGTTTAGAGTGATCAGTTCTAAAAAGTAATAAAAGCAGTAAAGAGATGACACAAATAACTGAATAACATCCATGATTTATTGAAATTAGAATTGGGGTACAAGGGTACAACTACATCACAATCCGGCTAAGAGACACTAGCCACTCATGTTCATGAAATAACCAGATAACTCAAAAGAAGACATAACGATTACAAAGAAGGGAGAAATTTTACAATGACGACCCTTATGATGATCTCTACATCCTACTGCAGCTCAGAGTCTCTCACAATGCCTTTTTCTCGCTCAGAACCCTCAATTTCAAAAACAGAACAAAAGATCCCCAAAAGTCTGCACCTATTTATACTAAAACAAGAATTTTGCAACCACAACCACAACACCATGTTCATCCAGTGTTGGATGATGATCATCCAGTCTTTGACGACGATGATTCTGACATTGACAATTACCCCTTTGACATCCCCCCTCAATCAGATCGTCGATGGGAAACGGGATTCAAGGTCGATATTCCTTGTTTTGATGTCGACATTAAACCTATTGTTGACACTGATGATGAGGTTGATGTGGATGTTGATGAAGAACTCGTATAGGGTATTGAACCTATTTTTGACACTTATGATAAGGTTGATGTGGATGTTGATGAAAAATTCGTACAGAGTGATGTGAGTCCATTGTTAATGATAAGTCGTACCTTTTTCATCCTTCATTATCCAGAAGATGGTTTGCATCGTACTAGTATTCTTACATCTACATGCACGATTGTGGATTGGAGGACGAATCTTTTCGACGAGGGAGGGAATGATGTAGGAGCGTGGCACTCACATTGCATGATTAGAAAGAATAAACTAAAGCTCATTTATATGAATGATATAGCATCTTAAGGCCTATGTAGAGTCCAAGACAAAGAAATAACTTGACAAGCATGTGAAACTTCAAAAAGCATCAAGAAGGTGTCCTCCCGGCATTAATTAAAATTTTATTAGGGAAATTAGGAATATATTATTTTTTTCTTTGTAATAAAGTTATCACATCTTTAACATATTTATAGCATTAATTAGGAATATATTAATTAGTGATATTAGGAATATATAATCTTTCCTTTTTTCCTTTTATTTAGATTCTAGAAAATTCTATTTCTGGTTATATACAGAGAAAACATATGTATTCAAAGGGGAGATGAACATTGAATAAAATTTAAGGATTTTCTCAATTTCTCAACCTATTGATATTCTTACGAATCGAGTTGTTGAACCCTCATTCTGTTCCATCACGCATGCTGCATCAAAAACTCTGTGTTATTATTTTGTCTTATCTATTTTTATCTAACCTATAATTGTGTTTCTCTTTAAAACACTTGTTTTCGAAAAAGGTTTGATAAAACAAAGCTTTTAAAACTATTGACCAACCCTCTTTTATCCACTGCTCGTGAAAACTGTTTTTCATAAGACGATATTGGCTTTTTTGTAAAGGTTTGTGAAAAAGTTTTCAAGAAACACAATTCAACCCCTTTCTTATGTTTTCCTATTTCCTACATTGACCCATATTGGTTTTAGTCCTCCAAAAATAATTGGCTAAATTACACTTTTGGTCCTTTATTTTTATTTTAGGTTGCAATTTGATCATTTATTTTTTAAAAGTTGCAAAATGGTCCCTTATATTTATTTTAAGTTGCAATTTGGTCCTTTATTTTTTAAAAGTTGCAAAATGGTATCTTAAGTAATTTTTTTTATAACATGTTTACACCATAAGTAATGTATTTTTTATTTTTTTTGGGAATAAACATGCTATAAAAAAATTACTTAAGGGACCATTTTGCAACTTTTAAAAAATAAAGGACCAAATTGTAACTTAAAATAAAGATAAGAGACGATTTTATAACTTTTAAAAAATAAAATACCAAATTACAACATAAAATAAAGATAAGAGACCATATGAATAATTTAGCCAAAATAATTATATTGCATTTAGTCTTTGAAACAAAATTCTTCCTTTAAATCCTTTATCTAACTCCGTTATTTTTTTATATTAAAAGTTTACAATAGTAACTACTCCAACATTAACATTTTCATTTTCAACGTTAACATTTAGTGTGCCTTGCAATAATAGAAAAAAAAAATCATATTACAACTCTTTTATTTTCAAATAAATACATACAATTAAACTCATATATTACATCCATATGTTGTTGTCTTGTTGGTAGAACCTAATTTTGAGAACAAACACCAACATATACATTGATTGTAATAATTAGAATCCCAACCGCATTTGTTACAATAGGTAGAGGTAACTTACATTTAACAAAAAAATAAAATAAAAATTAACATACTTAAATAAATGACTTTGAAAATTTCAGGAACAAAATGCAATGAAATTATTTTTGGAGGACTAAAATCAATATGGGTAAACATTTGGAGGACCAAAATCATATTTAATCCTATTTAGAATATTCAAATAACAAAAATCATTATTAATTTAAATTTTAAATAAAAATCATACCAATTATAAATATTTTAATTATTATAATTATATATTTTATAAATGAAAAAATAAATTAATATTAGTATAATTATACATTTTTATGAATTAAAAAAAAAGAGGTACTGTCCTAATTTTGTTTTTAGGAAAATTCCAATCACCATTGAAATGAAACAAATATTTTTGCCCGATAAAGCAGCAAGATGAAGACAATTAGACGACGTGTCTAGCACGAAACTCATGACGAGCAATACCAATTTGCCACTCAACACGTGTTCCGCCCCGTTCAGTCCATAGACATATGAGCCAAGCCAACAATTTCCCCTTTCCCGCCGAGTCACTCACCCATTCCATTCCACTCCCATACTAAAATTCTGTTAATCCTTCCTTCAAATTCATCTTCTCCCTCACAATTCTCAACACAACACAACTAAACCAATTTTCAATCCATGATAATATCACTCTCACTCTCTCCATGCCCTTGAAAAGCGTTATCCGGCGGAGACTGCTGTCTCTGCTCCAGCCATGGCTCCGAGAAGAGCCTCACCTTGATCTCCAATTAGGGTTCCTCAACTCCCTCGCCGTTCTCACCAACCTCCGCTTCGACGTTTCCGCTCTCAACCGCCTCTTCGACGCTCCCGCGTTCCTCTTCTTCAAGGACCTCACCGTCGAACGCCTCACCGTTCGGTTCTCCATCTGGTTCCCCCCGGCCTTCACCATCGAACTTCACGGCGTGCGCATCGTGCAATCGTTCGAGTAATCATATCAAACAGTCACAAGAAGAAACGCTATCAGTTTTTTTTTTATTTTGTTATTTTTCCTTTTTTCGTTGCTTAACTGATGACGTAACTGTTTTGGTTTTGAAGGAAGCCGGAAGCGGAGGAATGCGTGGCGCGGTTGCAAAATTCGAAGTATGATTATTCGGATTATCTTAGAAAGAATCTCTCGGCGCTTGATCCTGAGGTAATGAGTGCACTTCTTCGAGTCTTACTTTACGATTCACACTGAGGTAGATGACGAGTGTTGCTACTTGGTGAGGTTCTTTATTGGTCTAATACGGATTTTTCTCACAATTAAACGAGATTAAAAATAATTGATGTAATTGCTATCAGTTACTTTATCTGGTAGGATGGTACATTGGCCTGTTTGATTCTATTATTAAGTTATTTGCTAATTTATTACTTAAAATCACTTGTTGGATGAGTTTTGTTTTGAGATTGTTTCCAAAGCTTAACAACAGATTTTCTCACAATTAAATGAGATTAGAAATAATTGATGTAATTCTTATCAGTTACTTTATCTGGTAGGATGGTACATTGACCTGTTTGATTCTATTATTAAGTTATTTGCTAGAATTATTACTTAAAATCACTTGTTGGATGAGTTTTGTTTTGAGATTGTTTCTAAAGCTTAACAACAGATTTTCTCACAATTAAATGAGATTATAAATAATTGATGTAATTCTTATCAGTTACTTTATCTGGTAGGATGGTACATTGACCTGTTTGATTCTATTATTAAGTTATTTGCTAGAATTATTACTTAAAATCACTTGTTCAATGAGTGTTGTTTTGAGATTGTTTTTAAAGCTTCAGGATGCTCTGGTGACTGTAGGGATAGTAGTTGTTTGAAGTATAGTAGAAAGAACTCGTGAACACAAGTTAAAGAAAACAAAAACTAATAAAATATGTGGTCCTTTTTATTCTCTGACAACAGACCATGGAGTACAAACTTTCATAATAATCAGATAGAAAATAGACTTCCAAACATATTTTTTGAATTTTAGGTTATGAAAACAAAAACTGTTTTTAAAAAGATCAATCAAAGAGGTCCCTACTGATTTGCATACTAGTGAACCTTTTCTTCTGTAGGAAGGTATTGTACAAAATCTATGTAAAATAATGGAAAAATACTGAAAGTACGTAGGTTTATTGAATGAGGAAGATTGTGGCTATCTCAATCTCATGTTTTAACTTTTAACCATTTATACCTCTTTAGAGGGAATACTACTAGAATAGGGAGAACCACTCCGTGCTCAGTCAGTAGATTTGTTGAAAATGGGAAAAAGGCACTTTGCGATTGATATCTATTCTGAGTCCTAGGAAAGATGCATACCTAGGCTGCTAATATTTGTTTTTTGCTTTCCCATGCAGACTCAATTTGTTAAATATATTGTCATTATGGCGATTACTGTTACCAGTTACCTTTTGTATGAATTGTAGGGCTGTTCGTTGCATTACATTTTGGAGAGGATCTTATTTGCTGTTCCTGAGAAAAAAGATTTTACAACATCTTTTTGGAATCTTATTCTGAAAAACTGTCATCTAGTGGCACATCGTATTCATGCAGAGGTTCAATTGCCGGTCTTAAATGATGAGTTTATGTGTTTTGGGGAAATAAAGGAGTTTAGTGTAAGGTCTAAAAATCTGGATAATAAATGTCTTCTCAGAGGTTTTCTTAGTACAATTTTTATTCCAATGAAAGAGAGCACTTTTATATTAAAAGGCATTGGATTCAGGGTCAGATTAATTGGAAAAAATCCCACAGACCATGTTTTGCTTTCTTCTGATATGCAAATTTTTATTAAATTCAGAGATCTTAAGCTGGCAAATTGCACTCTCTGTTTTCCAGAACTAGCTTTTTCATTCTCTCCAGACGGCATTTCTGTATGTCTACTTTTTAACAAATTGCTATCTAATAAGTACAATCAATCTAGAAGTGCTAGAGAATTATGGAGAATAGCTGCCAGCAGAATTGGCCATGTGACTGTAACTCCTAAGTTGTCATTGCATAGATTAGTTGGAGTTATAGGTCAATGGATACACTATGTCAATGCTTATGAGAATATCTTGCTGTTATTTGGATATTCTACTAGCCACACATGGAAGAAATCCATTTCTAAAGTGTCTCGTAACAAACTGATTTTAAGTTCTGCTAGACGCCATTGGGAGTTGATCTCTGACATTGAGAAAAAGTTGCCTGTTGAAGGCATATCACTGGCAAGGAGAATAGCTCGTCATAGAGCAGCATTGAAAGTTTCAATTAATTGTCACAAGGAACATGTCACTACAAATAAACTTTTTCTCCCTTTTCTTTTTATACTGGCATTTATGTGGAAAGTGATCGCTACGATTATCCATTTTCTAGCAAATATCTTTTCTGGGAAAAAAATTGTGCAAGATCCAGATATTGATGGATGTTGTTTGGATTCTTTGGAAAATCTTATTGAAGACCCTTGTCAAAGTTGTTGCTTTATGCTGAACTTTGGGAAAATCATAATGACAGTTTCCAAAATCAACAAAATTCATCCATCTGTATATGAAAAGTTACAGTCATTTGCTGGGATTGTATGCTCAGACATCCTTTCAATATGTTTTTGTATTGATGCTTTGTTAGTGGTATCTGTAAAAGATATTTTTGAACAGAGAGTCTTTCTATCATGTGGGCAAATGAAGGTTGAATCTACACCTTTGACAATGTCAGCAGAAGCATCTACAGTGAATCCACTTAGTTCAGCTAAAGGAAATGGAAAGGAAGGTGTTAATCATATGGAATCAATTATGTGGGTTGAACCTGCAAAAACATTTCTCCTTTCAGAAATTGATGCAGGCCGAGCTGAAGATTCTTGTGATTCTCATATTGAAAGCTTTATGGAAAAGTTGTCTGTGAGTTGGAAACGAATTTGCAGAAAATTGAATGAAAATGAGATTGAGTATTCAGAAAATCCATGCCTTCTCTCTAAGGTTGAGATATCTTCCACGTACACAGACCATAAGAATCCAGATTTTGGGTTTTGTGAATGTGGTTTAATGCTAGGGAAATTAAATTTAGTTTTGACTCATTCTTCAGTATCATTGCTGTCTCTAATTCTTAGTCAGATCCAACATGCTATTTACTGGGAGGACAGCAGGGAAGTGTCCATTGCTTCAAATTTTATGGACAAAGCAGAAATTGCTTGGGTTAACAAATATGACTGTTATTCCAAAGAATTGATCATGACCTTGCTTCAAAAGCTTCCAGAGAAACTTATTCATTTTGGAGTATTTGTTGATGGTCCTTCTGTTAGATTTTCACACAGAAGGGAGGCCAATCTTGGTGGTCAAGACATTAATGACATTATCAGTCAGGATAATTTTGATCTCACTTTTGATTTTGGTGAGATTGAAGTGATTGTTAGTTCACCTTCTTCATTTGGTATGGCACCATTGACAGGTCAATTGGGGCATGGCAATGCCAAAGCAGAGTGTGTTAAATTGGAGCCTCGGGTGATTGAAATTCCAAAACCAAATAATGATAAATATGCATCCTCAGGAAATATTTCAATTGGTTCCTACCTTCATCTAAATGGCATAAATGCTTGTTTGGAGAAATCAGAAGAAAACCATCAGATTCAACTTTTTATATTGAAGCCAGTTGCTGTCCAAATATTGTCCCTTAGGTAGGATCTTGGCTACAGGCTGGTACTTTGTTTTCATTATCAACTTCTTCCATTTTATGATGATGGTTTCTTACAGGTGTTCTTATATCTTGATGAATTTTATTTCTTTTGTCCCTGGTTTTTCTCTTCTCCTTGACATTTTAATTTATGGTTTGAATTAAGTTTTTTATTGTGCGCTTATTAGATTTACTGAAAGAAAATTTTATTTATGAGTTAAAGATTACAAAAGTCACTGAGCTACTGAGATACAAGCCTATATATAGAGTCAGTTATCAGTTAGAAAGAGAGTTGGTTATAACTGTCTGACAGTGACAGTTATGACTAACAGTAAGGAAATAAAAATATTACAAAGAGGAGGTTTCTCTTACAGCGCTTGTGTATCATCAGCTGTGATAAGTTGATATGTGTGGTGACTAGCGTATTGGTCACTATGGTGACTTAATTTGGTTAGCTCTGGTTTTGGACTCCTAGATGGAAGCTCTATCTAATATCAACTTACTCCTGTCATCTTGAACTCCTACAGTCAAATTTTACGTTTGGATAATGGTGATTAATAAGATCAATTCCAATAGTATGTTACAGATCATAGACCTTGCACAGCTGTTTCCTCTAGTACATGTCTATTATAGTATTGCGTCATGTCGTGTAATATGTGTGCCTCATGTGTTTAGCAATACAGTATAGGAAAGCTTTAGCTTCTAACTGAAGTTAGTTATAGTTAGCTGATGTTTCTTTCAGTTACCAGATCATGTAATCAGGGCAGCTATAAATAGCTAACTCTCACAGTTGTAACCAACTGATTCATTATTCGGATTCAGTTTTCAGTTGCAAATTTATTTACTCTCTCTCTCTGAAATCTATTAGTCTGTTACGTGTAAGGTAGTCAGGAAACAGGTGGCTATTTGTTGTGGATAATCTGTATGTAGTTCTTGGTGAATATTGGTTGTGTTCTTCTGACTTGGAGTAGTTTCTAATGTGTGTTTTAACTTTTAAGGGTTAAAAAAAAAAATGAAGAGGCTAGAACTTTATGGCAGAATGCCTTCTATGCTATTCTTTGGTAATGCTAATGTACACATTTGAAGGGTTTTTCTTTGTGGTTACATGTGTTCAGGATAGTTTGTGTTTATGGTCTCTCTCTGGTGTTCTTTTTAAGGGAGTTTCTGATATACAAAAACCTTGGACAGCTTTGTTACCCATTTAAGCCTACTAGGCTTACTGTTTTCTTTTAGTTTATTTTTAGGGAGGATTTCTTATCTTTCTCCTTTGTTGTCATTTCCCTCTTTTCTCTTTATTAACATTCTCCTGTGTATATATATATATATATATATATATATATAAGGAATACACAAGTCCTGTTGTATATCCAATTAGAAAGTTTAAAACTCCTAAGGTCAGATATTTGGTTTGGATAGTGGCAATTAATAAGATTAATGCCAATAGTTTGTTGAAGATTCATAGGCCTCTCACTGGAATTTCCTCTAGTATCCATGTTACAAAACTGGACCAGAATTGAAGTAGAAGGATGGAATCTATGTTGTAACTCTGAGTCTCTGAATTGATATCAAGTTGATGCTGAACAGAGACCAAGAACAACATAGAACATAGAATACAAACTCTCTCACTCCAGCTATTTGAGAGACCTTAGTTTTCCTCTCCTTTCTCCAAAACAATCGATACCTCCCTCCCACCAATATCTGTGACTGCCTTATAACCAATTCTAGCTGTACAGTAACTAACTAAACTTTTACTACTGTTATCTGTCATTTCTAATTTTCTATTAATGACAGATGATGGCTCTACTTCTCTACACTCACTCTTATTCTTCCTAACATAGACTTTCCTTATTGGAGAGCTGCTAGCGATACACCCCTTCAAATGTTTCACCTTGTCCTCTAGGTGAAATACAGGAAAAGTGTGAAAAGTGTCTTGAATGGTCGCTTTGCTACTGACTTAAGAGTCATAGAATATTGGGAGTAAGAAATTCTGGGGCTCTCCTTTGTTTCCTGTCCATATTTTAAAATTGTGTTATTTCATAAGCTTCTGCCTTGATGTGATTGTGATTGTGATTTTGAATTTTTACGATTAATTTGATATTTCAGGGATTACATTTATTCCTTGAGCACAACAATATCTGCCTTTTCCGCTGCTTCTGACATAACTGCTGAAGGTTTCACTGTTTTGTCATTTTTGGATGAGGTGTATATGATCTATAAGGTGATTATCTTTTCTCCCTATTTAAGTAAAATGATATTTATTGTTTTTTTGTATGGTATACATGAATAAATTCATTGTCAGAGAGGTATTAGATATTTCTAATGTATTGCTTCTTATTTATCTAGTAATCTGTATTAAAGCAGTTGGTGCTGGTGTCAAAATATTTTATTTCAATTTCTTTGAAGATAACCAAAGTATTTAACTTAGGACAGAAGAGAGGTTGAGATCTATTGTTTAGGTTCAGTGTTTTCTTGGGTAAATGTATAGATAAATCTGAAGTTGTTATTAACTGGATTTACAGATTCTACACGTAAAACATTTATTATTTGACTTAGATTTAGGACAGAAGGAGATTTTTGATGTCTGTTATGATATTTATTGAGAGTTATTGTCTATTATTTCATTATTTTTGTTTTTGTATTGTTCAGATTGTTACTTTTTCTTTTATTGGGACAGATTTGTTGCCTTTAATATGACTCTATTCTAGGCAAGTACTTATGAACATAAGTCTATGAATCCCCTTTTCACAGTAAAACTAAAGTACCCTGGTACCCGAAGGCAGTGAAGGGGGAGGGGGGGGGGGGGGGGGGTGGGGGGGTGGGGAGGTAGGGTCCTTGGGAAATAAAAAAATACTAATAGAGAAAAAGAAATAAGAAAAATAAGTTTTTAAGTTAATATTTTTTTTAATTTCTTTCTACTAGTGGATTCTATCTCTAGTTTTACACATAAAATTAATAATAAATATTTTTTTAAACTTATTGTTTATTAAATAATTATTTATTAGAAGTTAAATATTTAAATAATTGTGTAAAAAAAAATTTTCAACCCCCCTCTTGATACACTCGTAGATCCGTCCCTGCCCGAAGGCTCCTCGCTATGCCTTCTGAAATTAATGACTGAAAATTAATGTTCTGAAATTCTTCTTTCTAGTTGGTGTCAGAGCTCTACGGTCTGTATGGGTCTCTGTTCCCGCTGTGATTGTTGTATATTCAGTGTGCCTTAGGCATTCCTTCGTTGCTGGACTACTTTGTGCTTTCATTTTTCATCTTGCCCTATTTTGTTATAGACTGTGCAGTAGCCTAGGTGTCTTGTGTCCATACTGCCAGTGGAAGGTCACCCTCTGTTAGAGACACCTGATACTGGCCACTGCCTAGAGCCTAGCTGGCTGAAACGGCCTCATGCCTCTTCACGCTCACAGAGATCCTAACGTGAGATCCATGCATCACCTTCTTGGCCTCTGTTCACCTTACTGCCGGTCCCATTTCGCTTGCCAGCATCCTTACACCTGTTTCTACTGATTAGACGGTCTAGTTGCCTGATAATAGAGAAATAAAAATAAGAAAAATAAGTTTTTAAGTTAATATTTTTTTTAATTTCTTTCTACTAGTGGATTCTATCTCTAGTTTTACACATAAAATTAATAATAAATATTTTTTTAAACTTATTGTTTATTAAATAATTATTTATTAGAAGTTAAATATTTAAATAATTGTGTAAAAAAAAATTTTCAACCCCCCTCTTGATACACTCGTAGATCCGTCCCTGCCCGAAGGCTCCTCGCTATGCCTTCTGAAATTAATGACTGAAAATTAATGTTCTGAAATTCTTCTTTCTAGTTGGTGTCAGAGCTCTACGGTCTGTATGGGTCTCTGTTCCCGCTGTGATTGTTGTATATTCAGTGTGCCTTAGGCATTCCTTCGTTGCTGGACTACTTTGTGCTTTCATTTTTCATCTTGCCCTATTTTGTTATAGACTGTGCAGTAGCCTAGGTGTCTTGTGTCCATACTGCCAGTGGAAGGTCACCCTCTGTTAGAGACACCTGATACTGGCCACTGCCTAGAGCCTAGCTGGCTGAAACGGCCTCATGCCTCTTCACGCTCACAGAGATCCTAACGTGAGATCCATGCATCACCTTCTTGGCCTCTGTTCACCTTACTGCCGGTCCCATTTCGCTTGCCAGCATCCTTACACCTGTTTCTACTGATTAGACGGTCTAGTTGCCTGATAGCAGGCCAGCAATTAAGAGACTCTATGTTAGGAAGAAAAATAGTGGGACAGCTGAAAATAATGTCCCGGCTAATTGAATGTAGAGTTAGTTAGTAGTTGTAGAAATAGGTCCAGATTACAGCGTTATGAATTCTGGGTTCATTAGTTGCTATATAGTTCCCAGATCCATTTCTGTTTTCTAGATTCATTTTCGTTCGTTTGTCTACATATTCATTGTAACATTTTGTATAAATATGATATCAGTTCAGTGCTGTGAACCTTTGATACTGAGCAATTCACCCAAATTAAGATTTTTCTTTCACTAATCTCTCAGTTTTAACATGGTATCAAGAGCCTTTTATTTTTTATTTTTTTTATTTGCTGTGTGTTTTCCTCTCTCTTCTGCGGCTGCCCTTCTAAGATCCACCATGCGCAGGTTCTTTAATGAAGGCTGGATGTGAACAGGATGAATGTGAAATTGGAAGTGATACCTGTTATGAACTTTGGGCAAGTTGCCTAGAGTGATGGCTAGGCACAAGGGACCTACTATGGAGGCTGGGTACTCAATTGGTCAGCAATGAAGGCTGAGAACAGTGGAAAAGTGGCTCCTAGATTGGGAGTGACGATGTCAACTTGAATGAAAAGTTTCTTGATATTATTTCTGGATATTAAAACTGTACAAGGCATTGCATTATAAAGGCTAAGCAATATGCTTACTTTCCTTAAACAAGACTAAAAATATTGTAACTACTAACAATCAGCTGTACTTTTCAATAATTATGGTACAGCTAGTGCAGGACTGTGACAAAACTAGTGGTTTTTTTAATAAACTATAATTTTGCTTTTTGTGCAATGGAATATTTTGTAAATGCAGTTTTATGCTAATTTATGTATGTATATTAGCAAGTCATGACTAAAGGATGTTTTTCCCTACTGACAGGCAGTTGCAAGTTTGACTTCTGTGGTATCTTATCTGTTTAGTAGCTCTGGCGATACTGATTTCATGCATCCTGAAATTATGAAACAAGAAGCATTGTTTGCTGCACCTGATAGCAGTGAGGCAACTACACGAGGGGCTTTTCTGACAAATAATGTCTGCCCTTTTTTTATTAATGTGACCTGCAGATTCAAGTCTATGGAGATTGTTCTTCATAATTCTAGGACAAGTGATAATTTGGAGAGTTATACCACTAATTTTCACTCTTTAACTGACAACAAAATGGCTGTGCATAAGTTGCCTGACTCTGGAATTTGGATTTCGGTTCAGCAGACAACTATTGTAATATCTTGCGAAGAAGAGAAAATGGATCTCTTGACTGATTTATCAGGAATCCTGTCTTTTGTTTTTGAATACCAGAATTCAATTGGAAACAACATTGATCATATTGTACCTGAAAATTTACTACTGCGGTCTATTAATTGTTTACATGAAATATCTCTTTCTGGTTGCTCGTTTACTTTATGCTTGGGTCTTGTTCAAAGAGTCTCATCTTCAGGAAATGCAAGCAAAACATTTGGTAGTTCTAATACTAATGGCAATTCATCTTACTTAGTACAAGAAACTAATTTGACAGCCTTTGAAAGGTCAGGTAATCAATCTTCCCAACCAGTTATGAAAATGGGGTCTCCAACAAATATCAGCGTGCCAGCTTCAGCAAGTCACTGGTTACTAATAGATGTTGCAGTAACTAGTATCTTCATAGGGAGATGCTCACTGAAGAGTGATCTGATTCAAGCACATAAATTGAATAAGCTTCTGTCTTTGCTTTCAATTGGTCGAGAATTTCATATGATATCCTGGGAGATCCAGGTAATTATTTAAGGAGCTAGAAAGGGAATAATAATCTCAGGCATGTTCCTGCATTTTTATTTTTATTTTTGCGCCTTCTATTGCAAATTGAGTCTCAGGGAGTTTATCTATTTTACAGATGAAGCTGTTTTCTAACATCTCAGGATTTAAAATTTACATCTTCTCATACTAAATTATAAATTTTTGAGCAGGGTGGATTCATTTTTCTTGAAACAACATCTTTGCCAGTGGCCATTGATAACTATTCTTCATATCTTCATTATATTGGCAATCTCACTTCTGATGCACACCAACCCAATAAAGGCATCAAGAAGGAAGAGCATGGCAGAGAGAACTATACTTCAGATGATGTGATTTATCAAGGAACTGTTAGCACATCTCAACAATCTGCAATTAGATTGCCGGATTCATGTGACTTATCTTTGTCTCACTTTACTTTTGTTTTAGCTCTTGAAAACGAATATGGTAAATAGTCTCTTCTCTTGTTTTGTAGTGTAACTGGATTTTTTTTTTTTTCAAATATAATACAATTCAAATTCACTACTGCAGGTGGTATCCAAGAAATTGTAGTAGAGGTTGACATCCATCTGAATTTTGAATTGGCAACTACTGGGAGGAAATTAACAATTGACCTTTCTCGTTTATCAATCCTATCTCAAATTATTCAAGGGAGAGTGGAAGATGAAACAGAAATTCCTCATTTTTCTTCTGTCACATCAAAAGATTTGTCATCTCAGCTTGCTTCAGTAGATCCTCTTTCAGGATTTCAGAACTTTGGTGAATTGAATTCAAATAGTGATGCAAGTAGTTCAAAAAACACTCTTCCTGTTCAGCTAAGTTATCAGAACCAAATTTTGAAAAATTTAAGAGCTTTCATGTCGCTGGAGAGGCCAGATAATGGTATTATGCATTTGTCTCGGTGTTGGTTTGGCATTGGTTCTGTTTCAGGTTTTGATATTACACTTTCTGTATCCGAAATTCAGGTGAACTTCATAGTATTATTAATTTATTATAATATTTAGTCAATAGTTGTCCCTGCTGCTTTGTTTTTTCAATCAAATTTGGCAGTCTTGTGTCATTGTTTTTCTTTCCCTGCATGTACTGCTACCAATGTTATGTTACATTTGTTCTAACTTATGTTTTGATATGCCAATATGCTAGACAGTTTTGTCAATGTCCTCCTCACTCTCTGGGATATCCAGTCAGAATACAATAAAAAATTTGGAGAGAAATCATTGGTCTACTAGCCATGAAGTTGACAATAGTTTGGAAGCAATGATTCCTGATGGTACTCAGACAACAGCTATATGTTATCTGTTTATAATCGTTTGTGAAATTTCAGTTCTAATTAGCAACGATCTTGTGATCTTGTGTAGGGGCAATTGTTGCTATTCAAGATGTCAATCAACACATGTATTTTACAGTTGAAGGTGAAGAAAAGAATTTCAGTGTAGGTGGTGTCATTCATTATTCTCTTGTAGGAGAAAGGGCTCTATTCAAGGTATGAAATATGTCTAGCACATCTTCCTTCCTATTTTATTTTATTTTTTTAAATCACTGTTCAATCTTCGTCTCTACCTCTCAATTGCTGCAAATTTTGCAGATCTGGCTCTCCTTTCAGTAATAAAATTCTTGATGTTCTTGTCAAACTCTTAATTATCTGTTTTTAAAAAATAAAGTAATTTTAGGGTCTTAGCAATGCATTGGAGTTTATAGTTCAGATTTAACTACTCTAAAATGAGAAAGTGTGTAAAGTGAGAAATGGTGTATCCTTGATTTCTACTAAGTATCTTGTAAACTTCAAATCAAGGGTGGATACACCCTTAATTTCTCGCTTTAGAAGAGTCAAACCCTTAAAGTTTTATAGGAATTTGATTTAGAATATCTTCATGACTCACGTATCAAATCAGTAATGCTTTAGTTGTTGTGCTTGGTGTGATTTTTATGTGTAAGTTGTGGATGTGGATATGATTTGAAGTTTGTGTTTGCGAGAAATGAGAAATAAGAAATTTTCTGAATTAGCTTGAATGTGTGTTCACCCAGTAGTATGTGTTTAGTTTATATACATGAAAATTACAAAGATAATAAATTACAAATACAATTTACAAGGGAGTAATTAAGTTAACACTATTTCCTAAGATACATTGAACATATTGTACTTGCTATATATACAAAGAACTTAAGCCACTTGGAAAGTGGAACAATAATGTGGTTCAACATCCAACATTTCCCTTCAAGCTGGTGAATAGGTATTCTCAATTTTCAGCTTGGATTCTATTCTTTCAAACACTAGGCTGCTCAATCCTTTGGTGAAGATATCTGCAAGTTGTCCTTGTGAGGGTACATACAGTGTACAAATCAAATCACAATCGAGCTTTTCTTCAATAAAATGTCTGTCCACCTCATTGTGTTTAGTTCGATCATGTTGAATAGGATTATGAGCTATGTTGATACTGGCTTATTATCCAAATAGAGCTTCATAGGTCTATTACATTTAATTTTCAAATCTTCTAAAATAATCTTGAGCCAAATTAATTCACAAATACTGTGTCATAGCCTGAAACGTAGCTTAACACTAGAACGAGCTGTGCCTTTTATTCTTCTAAGAAAAGTACAATACCTTGTAGTGGATCTCCGGTCAATAATTGACCCTACATAATCAGCATTAGTATAAGCTGTAAGAGTCGGATTCTCATTCCTTCTTTTTAAATACAATTCCTCTTCTAGGAATTCCTTTGAGATACTGTAAAATTCTCTGAGCGGCCTGTAAATGAAGATCTCTTGGGTTGTGCATAAATTGACTAATTAAACTTGCAAGTTACAACAAATGCAATTTTTAGTCTCGTGTGGGATAGGTTAATTAATATCCCAACCAAACGTTGATACATCTTAGACGTTGTAGGGTGCTAATACCTTCCTTACACGTAATCGACTCCCGAACCCGTTTTCTGGTTTCGAAGATCATTTTTAAAGGTTTTCCGATGTTTTCCCTAAAATAAATATTGGTGGCGACTCCTCTGATTTTTAACATATTTTTTCGCTGTCCCGTCGTGACCCCGGTTACAACATCCACCATTGCATCTTCATCTACACTACTCAACTTATGGCTTGGATCTATAGGAGTACCCACAAGTTTATGAATTGGCTTACTTGACTCCTCGAGCAATTTGTCATATATTTTTGTTGGGAGATGAAAATACCTTTCCCGGAGTGAGCCACCTCAATTCCCAAAAAATGCTTCAGCCTCCCAAGAGTTTTTATTTCAAATTCTTTTGTTAAATCCTAACTCAAGACTTGTTGCTCCTTCCAATAATTTTCAGTCACAATGATGCCATCTACCTACACTAATAGCACTATCACTCCCCTTGAAGTTGAGTGTTAAATGAACAAAATATGATCTCCATTACTTTGTTTGTACCCTAAGGTTGTCATAACCTTAACCTTTCAAACCATGCTTGGGGTGATTGTTTCAACCCGTATAATGCCTTTATCAACTTGCAAACAGAATTGACAACTTTTTTTCGATATTCTGGTGGGACTTCCATATTAATTTCCTCAAATCTCTCTCAATCCTTACAATGAAGACTTGCAATTCTTAACTCAGAAAACAAATATGGAAACACAATTTTGATGAATCCAAAAGAGGGTGTGTGTATTCTCTCCAATACTGGAAAGCTCCAGTATGAGAGAGATACACACAAAAGATGCTAAGGGTGTTAATTTTTTTATTTTTTTTTATCATTTAAAACCTTTGTGTGTATCTCTCTCAAACCTTTGTATGTATCTCTCATACTGGAGCTTTCCAGTACCGGAGAGGATACACATTCCAAAAGAGGGATGTCCTAACTGAGCTATGGTAAAGCAGAATTTTTCATTATTAGCGAGTACAGATTCTGACGTGAATGGGTGAAACAGGAGGTTTTTTGCCGTTAACTTATTGTACTTGCTATACGAAGAACCTAAGCCACTTTGGAAAGTGGAACATTAATGTGGTTCAACTTCCAACAGTGTTCTATGAGACCATCTATTTTAATTGAGAGGATGCTGTGCCAAACTTTGATTGTTGAATGCTTAGGCTCTTGCTTGTGGATTACAGTGTAGGTTCTTCTATTTTTCTCTGCTTTGTTTTTGAGCTAAATTTCATGTCATTTTTATTATTTTTTATTGGAAATATTGGTTGTTCTTTGTTTTTCTAGTGTCACGATGTGTATGTAGCAAATGTATCAACTAAAGCTTTTCTGCAGGTCAAACATTGTCCCCAAAGGAGGTGGAAGTCTACAGTTTTGTGGTTTTCCTTTATATCATTGTTTGCTAAGAATGATATGGGTGTGCCGTTGAGATTAAATTTTCGACCTGGATCATGTTTTGTTGACATCTGTTGTACTAATGATGGAGGATGTGCACTTTGGAGAGCCTATCCTCCTGAGAGTGAAAACTATGTAGGAGTCATTGACTCAGAGGCTGGCAATCAATCAATGAAGAGAACTTTCTACCTTGTGAACAAAAAGAACGACTCTGCTATTGCTTTCGTAGATGGTGCTCTAGAGTTTGTCAGGAAGCCTGGAAGTCCAATCAAGTTCAAAATTTTTAATGATATTACTGCTGCTTATGGTGTTTCAGAGACAGCTAGCTATCCTAGAATGGCTCCACAAACTACTGTACACACAGCTGAAGAAAGTACTTCATGGAAGGGTGGAAAACTTCCTTGTATTGATATTAAAATTGAAAAAATTTCTCTGAATATTGTTCATGAACTTTCGGATACAGAATATCTCTTCCCTCTCATTTGCTTGTTCATCAACAATACACAACTTAATATACAAACTTTAGCAACAAAATCCAGGGTCATAAGCACATCAAGTGCAGTAGTACATTATTTTGATGCTGAAAGAAACTTATGGTTAGTCTAAATTCCCATTTGAAATGTACACTCCTGTACACATACTTTTTACACATATTTCAATTGAACTACATTCATGATATTATTTTATGTTTTTAAAATTTTAGGGGAGAACTTCTCCATCCTGTTGAAATTTGCATTTTTTACCGATCTAATATTCAAGCCCAGCTTTCAGAATATAGATCTCATGCCGTGCCTGTTAATTTCTTCTTCAGAATGAAAGAGGTTGTTAGAGTTATATCTGTTTTTTGGTTTTTTATTTTCATTTAGACATTATATCACTATTTTCTAAAATTTATTGATCATCTGGACAGCTGGACGTTTACTTGAATGAGAATTCGTTGGACGTGCTTCTCTTTGTGATTGGGAAATTGAACCTATCTGGTCCTTATTCACTGCGAAGCTCCATCATTCAGGCTAACTGCTGCAAGGTTCTAGATCTAGTGCATCGATGTGTTTTTACCATTATAAAGAAACAACAGGACCTAATTGATGGTCCTCCTCTCATTTTCCATTTTTGCTTAAGCACATAATTCTTTGTTTAAGCTTCTCTTTGTCTATATCTTGTTTACCTTAAGTCAGATAAGCTAATGTTTTAAGCTCTACCAAATTAATGGTGCAATTGTTATCATTATGATCAACTAATAATAAATGCTACATGGCAGGTGGAAAATCTGTCAGGCTTAAATCTTCTTGTTCACTTTGATCAGCAAAGTGTAACAATACCCAGAAAACAATCTGCCTCCATTTTATTAAGGTATGCAATTGTTATTCATTTCCATGTATATGACATTATCAAATATCAAACAATCCTTGTTCTTATGCTGGAGAGTCTAGGCTTTCTGACAAAGGAAGGAAATTTTGTTCCCACACTTATTTAATTGCTATTTTCATGTGTAGCATGCATATTCCTGATTGATTTTTTTGAGCGAGTATTATTTCACCATCATTTGATTGGAAATTTGGCCATTTGATCCAAGATCTTGATTTTTGCTTCAGTGAGGTTGATATTTTTTTGGATGGTAGCTCTTGATAAAGTTGTGTTTATATTTTGTGCTTATTTGATGTTATGATAATCCCATCTTTCCTTTCTCTTTTGTACACCTCTCTTCTTGCATATGATTCGTGCCATGTAATTAAGTTATTGCTTATTCATATTCGTTATTGAAGAGAAAAAATTTAATGTTTATGGTTGGATACCTGTGCTTTTGATGATTGTGAATTTGTGATTTTCATGTGACAGGAGGATCTCTGATTTCAAAAATCAAGATTCAGAAGCAACTTCTATTTCTATCCAACTTACTGATTTTGGTTCTTTTGCAACTTCTTCTAATCATCTCATACTTTCACGAACACAGACTCTTGCTTGGAGAACCCGAATTATGTCTACAGAAGGTTTTTCTTAACTACTTTCTTTCCCATGCATTATTGTTAAACTGACATTACCTAAAATGGTCTCCAGTAAAATTATTTCAAGACACTTTTTTGTTACTATGGCAATGTTCCTAAGTATTTGAATTACATTTCTAATGCAGTATGTTGCCTTAAATGAAATATTAATTTTGTTACCGTATCTTAAATCATTTATGACTTGCAATATAAATGCGATTATCTGACCATGATGGAGAATTATTGGTAATCAATATATTTCATATTCATTCATTAATAATAATAATATGCAGTTTCTTAACCATGGTTGGAGGTAGTAAGTGGTTAAGGATGTTGTATGTTCTATATATTTGTGGTTTATTTATTGGTGTGCATACTTGAGAGCGTGCAAAATCAGCAAAGACTGTCCTTATTGTTTTCATTATTCAATGAACAGGTTCAAGAACTTTCCCCGGGCCAATATTTGTGGTTAACATTTCTAGAAATTCAGAGGTATCTGCAATGTCATTGTTCTGCACAATTATAATTTCTTCCATTTATAAGTAAGGTTAATATAAATTTTAAAAGGAATATATAGAATTAAATAATTAAATAGCATGAAAAATATATATTATATAATAAACAATATAATATTACAAAATAGCGTATATAATATTCAATAATTTACTTTTATTTTAATTATAAATTTATTAATTCAATAAAATTGATAATAGTATGTATTATTAAAAATAAAATTATAAAATTTATACTTAATATAATATATTTTATGAAAAAAGCAATAAATCAATAAAAGGAAAAATATTTGTGTGCTTGTCTGTATATGTGTCATGTGTATAATCTAAGTCAGATAAATTGCCTCATCTACATCTATAGGCTTTAATGATTTTATTTTTTCATCAGGTTGGTCTGTCGGTTGTGGTTTCTCCTTTGATTAGAATACATAATGGAACTGGATTTTCAATGGAACTTCAATTCCAGCGGCTTGAGCCGAAGGAAGATGAGTTTGCATCTCTGTTGTTAAGACCAGGGGATTCTATTGATGATTCTATGGCTACGTTTGATGCCATAAACTTCTCCGGGGGAGTAAAGAAGGCTTTAATTTCCTTTAGTGTTGGTATACACTTTCATCTACAAGTACTGTTATTGACTGCTATTCCTTTTCATTTCACACAACTTTTCTCCTATATGCTATTCTCTACTATTCACACTTAGAAGTTATAGTAATATTTTTCAAATACTATTCTTTCCATTCACTATTCTAATGCATTATTTTACTACGTAAAACATGAATATGATAGTGTATGTGGCTGCACTTAGTATTGGTAGCTCTTCTATCCTGGTTAATAATGCTGCATTTCCTCTCATTCTCAACTTTGTTATTAAGACATACATAAATACCAGAAAAAAGGAAGAATTTTAAGCACAAGGGATCCCACAAGGATCCTCAAGCCATTAGCTTAGTATCAATTGAAATTATAAATTTAGGATTCGTGAAAGAGGAAAAAGGAAAGACATATAACACTGATTCTATTATTGGTATGAGAGTATGGTACAATTTTCTAATCTAATACTTTTATTTACAATTTTACACTAATAATTAAGTACTAGTACAAGCCAGCCGAAGTCTACTCACACAATAACACCAATAGCCTAATAACCCTAACCTAATATATTTATGCTCTCCTTCAATATATAACTTACTAAGATACAGCTTGTTACAAGTAGCAAATCTCAAACATGAAGCACATTGTTCAAGTGAAGAGAAGACTGGATTTGAATGTTACTGCACCTGATAATGGGGGTCTGTGATCCATTAGTGATAGTGATGTGGTGTTTACTAAGTAAAAAGGTATAAGATGAAAATAAGAGGGATGAGGTGTCATCTGATCAATAGTACCATAGTTAATAATCCCGAGAATTTCAGTGTCAAAAGCATGGTTTTAAAAACCGGACCAACCCGGCCAGTCGGACCGGTCGGACCGTGACCCGAAGGTTAGACCGGGTCGAGCAGGCTATCGGACCGGCCATGTTTTCGACTCGGTCAAACCCGGTGCGACCCGGTGACCTGACCAGGGTCACGCACTTTTTTTTTATATAATTTTTTTTAATTTTTTTTAAATTGCTTGAAACGATGTCGTTTGGATAAAAAACCAAAAGAAAGATAGGTTTTGTGGCTGTGAGCGTTTGCCAAAACATTGATTGCTGTGTCGTGTTTGTGAGTCTTTGACTTTTCTTCTTCAAACTTCAAAGTGTACACAGATAAATCCTAAGGCCCCTCATCTTAACCATATCGATCCACACCACATGATTTTATTTAATCCAACTTGAATGTTATTTTTAGTTGATTCTGTTTTATTATTTATGAGTAGTGATTCTTAGGTAATTAATACTGTGATTCTGTCACTGTGAATTTTGTTTGAAGAAGTGATGGTATAGTTGATAGTGTGATTTTATTATTTTGAATTCTGTTTAAACTTTAAAGAAGTGTAATAAGTAATTTATAATGTGATTTTGTTACTGTGAATATCAATAGATTTGAACTTGAAAAATGAGCTTGTGGAATTATATTAATTTGTTATGTGATTTTTTTTTGGACTTTTTTAAGGCAGGTATAAAATTTTCAAATTTTTTAATACAGACCGGGTCATGCGGGTCAATTAGTAACCCACTGGTTCGACCACTGACCCAGTGCCTTGACCGGGTCGGTCACCGGTTCGATTTTTAAAACTATGGTCAAAAGTATTAAAGGATAAGAGGCTAAACTCTTACCAGTCATGGTTACAGAACAAGTGCTAGATGACTTACTAAGAGAGTCCATAAGAGCTTGCAGGATGGGTAGGTCACTGTGGGTAAAGAGTTGAAAAAAGGCTGATGGAATCGATTTCTCTTAAGACATGGTGATAGATGATTGGCAGCAACAAGACAATCAAGATAAGGTTTCCAACAGTGTAAAAAATGAGCACCCAGTGCCGAAACACACTATCAATGAAGGGAAGAACAAGGGATTCCAACAACAGCAGCTAAAATCCTCAATGATGGGAAGAATGGTTCCCTGAAATGGGAAGGTGATGCTTGGGTTACTCACGCTGGTGACGGTCTGCCAGTGTTGCAGCGCATGGTGTACTTTCTGTTGGCAGTATTTTAGGATTTGACCAATATAAGGGTCGTGAACCCATTTGTGGAGTCACCAATTTGTTTTGAGCAATTTCATCGGAGGATGGTGGTGGATGATGGCAGTGGAGTTGCCTGAAATAGAATAATGGTGCAATGAAGGCATTGGATAAATGGTGGGTGCAATTATGGCAACCCAAGGCTGGCCGCAATGAAGGCGGCTGGGGTTCCATGTGGAAGCATAATTGGGAGCTTTGATATAAACTTGAAAAAGGTGGCTGAATTTTGTTTTCTAATTTTGGTGATTACAGAGGGTGCTTACAAATCATATATATAGATTACATTTAACCTAATTAAGGAATTGCAAGAGAATAAGAACTGTACAAAATACAAATAAAGTCGAATCAAATTTGTCCTAATTATGGAAATAAATCTCCTCTAATTATTGTAATTATACTACACAACAGGCTCTTCTGTAGTTGTTTTTTTAGATGCATTGTCAATGGGTTATGTTGAATACCATTTTATTATGACTTTGATCATTATTTTATTATTTCTTTTTATTTTGTTCTGGATAAATATGTTTTCTTCTGAGGGACCTGTCAGTATTTGTTCTTCTAAGACTTGGTTGTATAATTTAATGTTTATCCTGAGCTGATGCATTTTAGTGATTAATTTTCAGGTAACTTCTTATTTTCATTTAGACCCAAAATAACAGAGGAACTAATTAATTCTGAAAGTTCTCTTTCGTTGGAATGGTCGGATTATATTAAAGGTGGAAAAGCTGTCCGGCTATCTGGAATATTTAATAAATTAAACTACAGAGTTCGCAAAGCATTATTTGTAAAATCAGTTAAGTGTTCCTTTAGCACAGCACATTGCACCCTTAAGTCTGAGGGGGTGAGTGTTGCCAATATGCATTTTCTCATTCAAACAGTTGCTAGAGATATCCCTGTTGCACCCGAAAAGTCTACTGCTGCATTTAAAAATGAGAATCCAACAGTTTCATTGCTAGAGCAGAAAGAAATATATCTTCTTCCTACTGTACGGATGACCAATTTGTTGCATTCTGAGATAGATGTCATTCTAAGTGAAACAGGTATAGAAATGAATGCTTTCAAGAATGTATTTCTTTTAACTCTGTATTAATGTTTAATGTTAATTATGGTGAAGATCCGTCGAATCTGGTTGGATACGAAAAAATTGGGAAGCAGGCAGTTATATCATGTGGTTCAACAGTTGACTTTTATGCCAATCCAGAAGTTATATACTTCACCGTTACTCTAACTTCTTCTAATTCAAGTTCCAAGCCGGTAAATAGTGGGGACTGTATGAAAAAGTTTCTGAAGCAGAACAATGATGTCCAACATCTGGATATAAATTTGGACTTTGATGGAGGAAAATTTTTTTCAACCTTGAGATTGTACCGTGGAAACAGGGGCGTACTGGAGGTTGTTATGCTAGCCTTTGTTTTCATTCTGTAGAATTTATATCTAGTGAAGTCTATATATACATTGATTCAGTTACTCTAGTTTCTAACGAATCCATGGAGCTGCTTGCAGGTTGTCATTTTTACATCCTATTCCGTGAAGAATGATACAGACTTCCCAATTTATGTTCTTGAAGCTAAAAGGACGTCTTTATCCAGGTGATTCTCACACTTTTAGACAGTTAATAGAATCACACTTTTAGACAGTTAATAGAAACATTAATTGCATCTTTCTACATTCTTGACATATTGTTTGGCTCTCCATATGCAGAATTGAATTAGAGAATTTAAATCCGACCATTCCTTCAGAGCTAGGCTTATGTTTGCCACCAAAGTCAACTAGTTCATGGTTCTTGAAGTAAGATGAGTTATTGTCTGTCGTGTGTTGGTTTAATTGTTAAACAATGCTACCTAGATTTGCCTGTTTTATTATGTTCTTTATTTTTCCAGTGTCTTATTGTTCTCCCTGTTTTCAGATCTGAAAAAGTGCTACTGAAATTGGTGGAGGACCATACATCTGAGGCACCGCTTGACTTCGGTTCTTTATCAGGCCTTGCCGAAATAAGCTTTGGGAAAGAGGAGGGATCTGGGATTAAATCTGTAACAAAGCTTGGAGTTTCTATAGGTCCTTCTTCAGGAGAAATTGTTGTGCCATCACAAATGGTGACTTTGGTTCCACGGTATGTTTTTTGCAACGAATCTGAAGAATGTATCACTGTTCGCCAATGCTATTTTCAGGTATGCATTATGTATGTACCAGTTTATATGTGCACATGTATCTGTCTTCAGTAAGTGATTTAGCTCTCTTCAAGGATGAGGTGGCAGGTGCTATCTCCATTAACAGCAAACAGCGAATGCCACTACAGCTGAAGGAAGGGTTTCAAAAGACAAGAGAGTTCAGTATATTTGAGCATTTTATCAGAAAGCACAGAAGTTCCAGTGACAATTCCTTGTTATATATTCAGATTCAATTAAATGAGGCTGGATTGGGATGGTCTGGGCCAGTCTGCATAGCCTCACTAGGACATTTTTTCCTGAAATTCAGAAAACAGACTAATGAAGTTACAATACCAGACAACAAAATGACACAATTCGCAGCTGTGCATGTGGTGGAAGAAGGTTCTACACTTGTTTCAAGGTTCTACAAACCACCAAATATGAGTCTGCCTTATCGAATTGAGAATTGTTTGCATAGTCTATCAATAACTTACTATCAAAAGGTTGCATAACAATTCTGTCTGTTTTGTATTTTCACTGAATTGTTTGCCTTTTTTCCCATCACATCATTTGAGAAATTTCCAGGGTTTGTTGGAGCCAGAGGTTCTTGGACCTGCATGCAGTGCTGATTATGTCTGGGATGATTTAACCCTTCCTCGAAGACTGGTTATCCGCATCAATGGTTGTCATTTGAACCTTGTTATAGACTCTTTCTTCTAACTATTCTCAGTATAACTAATGCTGGAGTGGTTCTTATGATTGGGAAAGTTAAAATTTAGTAAATCTTGGTAAATTTTTTTTTCCAATTAATGAATATCGACCACTTAAATGATTAACACTGCATGAGGTTAGTACATTAACCACTAAAGTGTTTAATGTTCGTAAATTGGATTTTTAGTAACTTTTGGCCATGATTACCTAAATTGTGATTCTTGTTTGCTTTCCCAAACAAAATATTAGACATGCAACTTGAAGTGATGGTCTAATCTTAAATTTCTTGTTATGAATTAGATAACAAACTGTTAGTTATAAACCATGCATGTGTTTTCCCCCAATGAAACTTTTGGGATAGTTGGTTCATGACATGCTACAGAAATTCTATGGCCATGCAGTCTAGACTTTCATCCTTGTTGCCCCAGTTGTTTTATACAAAAGTTGAATTTCTGAAAATGGTAGGATGGTACTGTGCATTGTCCATAGTTCAAGGCCAAAGGACTGCTGTGTGAGGGGGTGTGTCAGTAATAGAATTCAGTAGAGAGAATAGAAAGAGAGAGAATTATGAGAAGAGGATTATTATTGATATTCTGATAAGTTACACTTGGAGAGATCTATTTATATTACAGTGAGGCTTGGCATGCAAGCTACTGAATCCTAACTAACTGCTGACTCAGCAGCTAACTAACAGAAAAGTAACTGTTCAAACAGAACTATTACAATACTCTATTATTCCCTCTGCAAACTCAAGGTGGTTTCAATTGTAAGTTGCTAACCACTCTGAGTTTGACTTGGAGTACAAAACTGAAGTTTAGAGAGGGGCTTTGTGAGTGCAGGGACGTTTCACTTTCACAGGGGCGGTGTGAGCTAACAGAGAACCTGATTAGTGATGGGTCGGGTCCTTAGGGTTTTAGGGTGTGATTTTTCTTTTTTCTGTTCTGTTGTGCCTTGGACCTCAAGTCCAACATTTCTCTGCCATATATTTTTACAAGGGTGGGTTTTTAACTTGTTATCTGTGTACTGTTATCTATGGTATAATATAATAAACTAAATAAAGCTTAATATATGAAAAATTACAGTAATAAAAAAATATAATCAACTAACTAATGATAGTAATAAAAACTAAATAAAACATAATATATAATAAGCTAAATACTATTAAAAAACTCTAAATAATATAATAATAAGAGATATATATATATATATATATATATATATATATAAAGTAAAAAATAATATAAATATTATTAAACAATACATATATTGTTATATAATACAAATTATATATATGTAAAAATCTAAAATAATATATATTAAAAATTTTCAGAATAGGTACAAAAAAGAATTAGAATAGCGGTCATCCCACTATACCACTTTTAGGGTCAGCCGCTCCGCTCCACTATTTTGGTATTGACAACTATGAGAATTACCTGGTGGGTCCTCGAATTCATGGTGGTCCTCGAATTTCGATCACAATCACAATCACTTTCTGGTTTCAGCCTCATGGCTGTTTGGTTGATTGAGATTATGACTAGTATTCTCATAGGCTTGTACCAAGTCATGAATTGTAGAATTTTCATTACTTGGTACAAGACTAGCACTAGAATTTTCATTATTCACAAGACTTGTTCCATTATGTAACATGTTTGACTCATCAATTTGAAGGTATTTTGTCGAGTCTTCTGCTATTCTCCCTCCTTGAAGATGATTGCATTGTTTTGTTGTATTGTTAAGCCCTCTCTTGTTTTAGTCTAAAGTTTGGAGTAGGAAGTAGTACAAGAGTGGTTTATGTTAAAATCTAATAGCACTGTTGATTTCTGTTGTAGATAGCCTTCAATTACGAGAGATTAAGTTGGATAAGGTGCGAGCATGGAAACCTTTTTACAAACTTGGGCAACAAAGGGTATTGGCTCCACGTTTGCTTTTAGACAAAAGATCAAGAGATCAGAGTATGAGTTTCAGTCAGCACAATGGCTTGGAAATGGAAAAAGTGGGGTATGAAATATATGCAGAGGGTCCAACCCGAGTTTTGCGAATTTGTGAGATCTCTGATAGTTTCAAGAGAGATACAGTTCTTGATTTGTGTGCAAAAATTCAATTGAGAGTTTCTCAGTTTGCAGTTCACCTACTTGAACATGTAAAGCAGGTATTCTTGCTTCTATTGGGTGTTTGAATCTGTCAACATCTGTTATCTGTTGATTGTCAATGAAGTTGTACTTTCCATGTTTAATATTGATGGTTGGTAATATGTGTGTTGCGTGAACATAAAAGAAAAAAAAAATTAGTTTTTGAACTAAAGGCATATATTGCCTCCTGAATGCTATCAGGTCATACTGAGCTTTTCTCAGTTTGTAGTTTGTATGATCTCGAGTCCCATCCATCCAAAGATAGTAGTACAAATGGAAAGGGGTATTTCATAATTCATATATATCTGTAATTAAGGATTTTACATGGATAATATATCAATGGCTCAATTACGAACATTGACAAAAGTATTGTGATTGTGAAGTTTTAGTGTCAAGAAATGTTTCCCTTGGAAAAGGGATTTGATTTTTCCTTGTTTACAATATCATATTCAATTCATAGTGAAAGCACAGCAGGTACAGTTATGCCTTTTTTCCCCTAAGTTTTAAACTTCACTTTCTGTTTTGAAAAATTTGCACACTTGCTGATTTGAATTTCTACTGATATTACTAAGCTTCTGTTTTGAAGGAGGAAGACAACAATGAGTGCAAAGATTTTACACCAATTGTAATTGCAAAGCTTGGGAATGTGCACATGATTACTGTTTCTAATAATCACCAGACATATAACCAGTTCAGTTTACAGGTAATGTGATTAAAATGCTTAATCCAACTTCATAACTGACTTGTACTATTTAATTCACATTTTTTTTCATACCAAGTCTCAGGACATTATTGCAGTTAAGGACTTTATTGATAATATCCTATTTGTTATTGATCCAGTACATGAATTTGGAGCTTAAGTGGAATGGAGCTCCTTTTGCATCAATGCTTCGCAGACATCAATTAGATTACAGTGACTCAAATGATAGCGTACTGAAGGTTGTTTTTGTTCTACTTACATCAAGTTCCAATGTTAAGCAATTTAGATACTCATCAATTTTTCTTCAGGTAAAGTTGAACGCTAGCTTTTTCTCCATTTTCCCCATTCTTTCTGGATTTTGTTTGCTTTTAAGCTTTTTTAGACTGTTAGAAGCCAATAATATTCACTTGTAAGGAATCAATTCAACAGCTCTATATGGGAACTGGTAGTACTCTTATATGATTTGACATACTGTTTTGTTTAGCCAATTGATTTGAACCTTGATGAGGAGACGTTGATGAAAGTTGCATCATTTTGGAGAACATCTCTTAATGACTCGGAGAGTCAGCGGTTTTACTTTGATCATTTTGAAATCCATCCGATAAAGGTTTTCCTTCTTCATTAATGTCTATCTTAACTTTAATTTGAATTTTTTGACTTAATTTATATTTCTGAATCTATCCTGTCTTTTGTAGATCTTTGCAAACTTTATCCCTGGGGAATCACGTTCAAGTTACAGCTCAACGCAGGAGGCTCTGAGGTCCTTAATTCATAGTGTGATTAAGGTTGTTTAACATACTTCATCGGCCTTCATTTCTTAAACATGATGTATACTCATGTACTTAGTCATGTTAAATCCTTATTTTTCTCTTCACAGGTGCCTCCCATAAAAAATATGGTTGTAGAATTGAATGGGGTCCTGATTACCCATGCTTTGATAACAATGCGTGAATTATTTATTAAATGTGCACAACATTATTCATGGTAAGCCTATGACATACTTTATTTTCAATTTTGTATCAAAGTCATGACTGAAAATTGAAGAGCTTCTCCAGGTATACAATGAGGGCCATATATATTGCTAAAGGAAGCCCCTTGCTTCCCCCAGATTTTGTTTCTATTTTTGATGACTTGGCTTCATCATCTCTTGATGTCTTCTTTGATCCGTCCCGTGGATTGGCAAATCTTCCAGGACTCACCTTAGGTATATGATATGCTCTGTTAGCTTCCTGTCTGCTCCCACTTTTATTTTCTAATAACTTTCACTGTGTTAAGAACCCAGAAACAGATTCCGAGTTTTCAGTAAAAGAGATTAAAAAAACAGAAAAAGTGAAAGAATACTTATGCAATATTTATTAAATTAAAAAAAAGACACCAAAATAGAGAATTCTCCTTCCAAGGCTTTCCCCTTTATTCAACCGAACTAAGGCCCAATTTCATTAATCCATGTATATTTTCTTGAATTTTTCGTTAATCTTATGTCAGATATTTTTTGCTTTTTATCAATTTTTAAATTTTTTTTTCAAGTTTTTAATTTTTTATATCTTTTATTATTGGGCCCACAGATCAGCCCATTAACCCGTGGACTAAGTGGGCTGGATATGGACTAGACAAAAACGTGGACCAAAACGGGTCAGCCCGGTCCGATCCATTTAAATGTGGACCAGAACGGAACAGGTTGGCCCATATACCCACCTATAGAATCAAGAATATTAGCAAGTTTAGGAACATGAAGTACATTGCTCAAGGACTAGGGATGGCTGAAGTTGAATGTTGCCTGATCCAACAATAGAGGCATGAGCTCCATTAGCAACAATATTGTCTTGCTCTTTCCAAATAACGTGGAATATGATGAGACGTATGGATGTGCATGGTTTGGATTTTTCAAAAAACCAAACTGAACCATTTTATAAAAACGGTTTCGATCGAATAGAACTTATTTTACAGAAATGGTTCAGTTCAGTTTTTTCTCATATGGTTTGGTTTTCTTTGCCCACCCTAGTGCATGGTTCAGTAAAACCGAACCAAACCATTTTATAAAAACGGTTTGGTTCGAACTGAACTTGTTTTATATAAATGGTTTGGTTCAGTTTTTTCTCAAATGGTTCAATTTTTATGGTTTGCTTCGGTTTTGGAATGGTTCGGTTCAGTTGCCCCGTAGTCAATGTTCCAAATATCTTGAGGAACAATACCAGAGACATTGAAAGAACTCTTACCCACAACTGCTGTCTACATTATAAACAGATTACCCACAAACATTGAATAGCCTATGGCTGTTATCTCTCAAACATGTATATATAGAGTTCACTGAAATGTATGTTTTACCACACTATGATGCTTTATTTATAATCAATCAAATAATGCTACAATTAAGGATACAAATAATGAACGGAATCCCTAATTTCTATCTATAAAAATCTTTCCATATTTCCCTATTTACATAGAATAAATGCCATATCTTTAACGCTCCCCCCCTGTGCCCCCCTCAAGCTGGAGCATATATGTCATATAAACCAAGTTTGTTATAAATGTAGTCAACACGAGAGCCATTGAGGGATTTAGACATTTAGTGACAGCTGTCCTTAGCTTAGGCGGTTAGTTCAGTTGTAACCACTTGTAGCAGCTATATAAGCTACATCTATACTCTTGTTAGTTAATGCAATCAGTTTCTTCTTTTTTCCAAATTACTTTTGTAAATCTTTGTCTGAACCATTAACATTCATGGTCACGGAATAATTGCAAGAAGGCTTACTGAGAAAATGACTCAAGGACTGGAAGGAGGAACCCTTGTCTTCAGCCATGACGAAAAATGGCCTATTCTAAATTAGTGCCTATTTTCAACACTCACTTATTTCTCCATTAAATTTTTTCTAATACGTGCAGACTGATAGTTGTATCTACTGTTTCAAATATGACATTAGGACAAGTATTCCTATGTTATTTCTACTAACTATTTGTATTTTTTTTTCTGCTTTGCTATTGACCAGGTACTTTTAAAATTATAAGTAAATGTATCAAAGGTAAAGGTTTTTCAGGGACAAAACGGTACTTCGGTGATTTAGGGAAAACTGTAAGTTCTTAGCTATTTGTTGTCTAGTAATTTTTTCATTGAATTACAAATGTGATTATGAAGTATAAGCATATTAATCAATCCACGACTGCTCAGCAGTTGAGATCAGCAGGCTCCAATATAGCTTTTGCAGCTGTAGCTGAAATATCAGACTCTATTCTGAAAGGTGCAGAGGCAAATGGTTTCAATGGATTGGTAAAGAATTACCACCTTATGTTTGTTAATTCGGTTACTATCATTTTAGCATGGCCTTATTCTCTATTGAATTATGATGTGTTTGATATTTGCATTTTTGACAAATTTAATTTTCAAGGTGAGTGGCTTTCACCAAGGAATTCTAAAATTGGCTATGGAGCCATCAGTTCTGGGAACTGCATTGATGGAAGGTGGTCCAGATAGAAAAATATCGCTTGATCGAAGTCCGGGAGTTGATGAGGTGTTAAATAATATTTTGTTGCACCTGTAGTGTTTGAATATTCATATTACTGGGTTGAAAATGTCTGTATTTTATTCTCTTGGCTTGGGTTGTATGTTCATACCAAGGAATATCTCTTTCTTAATTCTTTTGTTTTTAAACAAAATTGTTTCAGACTTCTTAGGTTGAGGGAATGTATGCATGTTGTTGGAAAGTTGCCTTAATTGTGGTCACTTATAGTCCGCCTTAGTTGTGGCCTCTTTGGGGTCTACCTTAATTGTAGCCTTAAGGGTGGTGATTTAGTCCCACATTGACAAGAGATATGGCTTAAACAGAACTTATAAAGCTTGGGCAGTCCTCACCTTACAAATCAGTTTGGGCGGTTGAGTTATGCCCTAAACCCAAATTCTAAGATGGCATAAAAACTTATCCTAGATTCATTGTTGGGCCACCACCTAAATTTTCCATGCTTAAGCCTGATAGCCCTGGGCGTGAGGAGTGTTGAAAATTCACCCTAATTGCGGTCACTCCTAGCCTGCCTTAGTTGCAGCCTCTTTGGGGGTTGCCTTAATTGCCAGCCTCAAGGGTGGTGGTTTAGTCCCATATTGGCTAGAAATATGACTTAAATAGAACTTATAAAGTTTGGACAGTCCTCACCTTACAAGCCGATTTTGTGGGGTTGAGTTATGTCCTATGCCCAAATTCTAAGACATGTATCAAATCAAACATATGATGGGGGCAGGGGAGCTAAGAGAATTAGAAATTGTGTGGTTACAATAATTGAATGAAAAAGGACTGAATATTATTTCTGAATAAATGAAACTGCACACAGCATTACATTAGTAGACTAAACTAAATAATTACTTCCCTTAATACCAAAAAAAAAAAAAAAATTATTTCCCTAAAATATATTTCTATTTCTATGGTTACTGATGTTCTGTCCTAATAGGAAAAGTAATTACAATAATTTCAAATGGAACCAATGTGGGACTGTTATAACAAAATATATAACTGAGTTTTACAATATTAATTAGAAATCTATTTGAAGGAAGGAATTTAGTTATGGAGGATATTTAATCCTGTTAGTGTATATGAAAAATATTCAATAGTATATTGATTATATCTTAGAATATCTTGTCCTTTCAGAAACTTTTATCTTATTCTTAGGGATCTTATCTTTAGGAAGTTACTTCTTTAGTATTTAGAGTCTATAATTAGTATAAACAAGGGTTAGTGCTTCATGTTTTCCATCTCATTGTAATGCATCAGATCATATCAAGTGATCTGGCCATAGTTTTTGTCCCAGAGCCCTGATCTCAATCCCAGATGCAATCTTTATAGCACATATCTGTCAAATTCTGTTAGAATGATAACTGAAAGTCACTAACTATAATGACTAACAGATACCAACCAGTTAAGGGCTTTCCTACAAGAAATATAACGAAATATGGAAACCATTCCTATGAGATCATCTAAGATGTGATTTTAATCTAAGATACAGTAAAGATATTATGAGATATCTTCTACATATTCTAACAAAATCTATGAAGAGTTCTATAATACTAAGGATATTGATTAATTATGCTAAATTGCTAATGACTTCAATTTCTCACTTATGTAATGATGTTTGCACATTAATGCTTAACAAAAGAAATATTTATATTTTCAGTTCTTCCATCTTGATTTTTGAAAATCTTGATTTGGTCATTAGTTACTAATTAGATATGCGGCCTGGTGCAGTTATACATTGAAGGATATATCCAAGCCATGCTGGATACAGTTTATAGACAAGAATACCTTAGAGTCAGAGTTATTGACAATCAGGTAATAATTGCATATATCAAGATTATCTTTCAAGTTTGACTATATCTGTAAAAATTGCATTGCATGCCTTAGAAGAACACTAGCACATCCTTTCGAATGAAATTTTAAGTACAGAACCTTGCTTTGAGATTGTTGTCCATAACTTTGCATGCATGTTATGCAGTGAAGTGATTGATTTGATTTTAATACTGGAGAGCATACAAATTGGAAAATCATTAAACAAAATATCTTAAAGTATGCATGAAGGACATCTTATTAAGGAGTGTTGATTCTGATCTGCACAGTGATTTAAGCTGCCTTTGTGCATTGTTACTGTCGAGTTTTGTTTTGATTCTTCTTTGTAATTTTCTTGTTAGTTTTCTGGTGGATGACCTGTGATCCTCCTATCTTGCTTTCTTAATGAATTTTTTTCTGTATAAAAATATATTAACCTTTGCCCTTTACTGTGTGGTTGTGGCGGACTTTTATACATGTTTAGGTTATCCTGAAAAACCTACCTCCAAATCATTCTCTTATCAATGAGATCACGGATCGTGTTAAGGAGTTCCTTGTGAGCAAGGCATTGCTAAAAGGAGATCCCTCAACCACATCGCGCTCTTTAAGCCGTCTTCGTGGAGAAAGTGTATGTTCTATTCTAGAGAGCATGTCTCATTTATCCCACTATTTTTTTTTTATCTTTTTCTTCTCTATTTGGTATTTCCATCTTCGTACTTATCATATTTTGTCACAGCAATAACTTTCTATGATTATAATGATGACTCACCTATGTTCTCTACTCATTTAAAGTATCCCAGTCTTTTTATATGAGAATCATGGGTTTATATATTTATGATCTCGTGCTAAATAGCTTCCCAAACTGATACTTCTCTGCATGCCTGAAATGCACTAGTTTAGTTGGGAAGCGCCTCAAATGTAATATATGATGATCTTATATACTATTGCAAGTTTATTTAACATTGAGTGCTTGACTTGTTTCTGAAAGGGAAATCTGCATACTTCTTGATATTCACAAATGGCATAATTCACAAATTGTTTTGCCAATTATATGTAAAGTTATTGATTTGGGGATATTTGTGTCAGGAATGGAGAATAGGACCAACAGTCTTGACATTGTGCGAACATCTTTTTGTTAGCTTTGCAATACGCATACTGCGAAGGCAGGCTAACAAGTTTATATTCAGCATAAAATGGGGAAAGAAGTCAGAGGTTAGTAGTCATGCAGCTGTGCCAGAAAACTCCAGTCAAAAAGTGCAGAAAGTGAGTTTCATTCGAAAATGGGGCATTGGCAAATTTGTCTTGTCTGGCTTGTTGGCATATATTGATGGACGTCTATGTCGTGGCATTCCGAATCCTGTAGTACGGAGAGTAGTTAGTGGTTTTCTATTGAGTTATATTGATCAAAATGATGATGAATAATAAATGTTACTATTGTTGCTACTTATGTTCGCAAAATAAATAGATGTGAAGTCCCCTTTGTGCATAGAGTATTATCTATGGGTGACATGCTCGCGTAACTTCACGTTCAAATTCAATGCCCTATCTGTCTAGTAAATAAATATCAAGGGTCCTTCCTCTAGTATTGACTTCGCTCGTTTCTGATCGACCAATACTGTTTAATCCTTCCCCCGTTTTGGTACTAACAATTTAATTTTTTTTATTTTATGTAACTGTAGTTAATATCTCAATTGAAATACCATCAATACGAGTATTATCGTAATTGGAGTCTTGTGAGTCAATTCGATGTATCACCTTTATTCTTTTTTTATTCTAGTCAATCGACACAGATAAGAAGCATTTCAAATTTTCAATTTCTTAAACGACCAAGTAGGATTTGAAATCTAATATTAAGTTCATCATTATATAGTGTATTGCAGCTAATTGCTTGCACTTCCACCAAAAAAATAAAAAGCTAATAGCTTGCACTGGTGTTCTAGTGTAAAGTGCGAAAAGCAGAAAGAGACGGGGACAGTCCTTGGTTTACTTGAAAACAGCTTGCCTGCCTGTTGTTTTTGTTCTACGTCATTTTCGACAAGTTATCCAAGTAACCAATTTTAGATCGAATCTGCATCGGTACTTCCATCGTTGTATCATGTATGGTATCTGATAGTAACTTACTTTTCACTTTTTTTAGATCGTGTTTGCTTTTCTGGATTAGTGTTCAATTGGGATGAAGTTTTATACGTATACTCTTTTTGCCACAAATTTTCTCATATCTTGTCTTTTTCACAGATACCTAGGGAACTAATATAAAAAATTGTTTACGCGCCTTCCTCTGCAATGTGAAAATTGATTCATTGCTTACCGCCTCTAACTGTTTTAATAATTAAATTATAGCATATAATAAATAAATCTATAAAAATTTTTTGCTCCAAACCCAATGCATGGTATCGGTTTTGCAGCAAACGATGAAACGAAATATCTCTTCACCATAACTAGCCACGTAGGAAAAGCAAAAACGTGGCATCACGTAGGTTTGACACAACACCGCTTAACAGAGCAACTGAATCTTGATGGTGTCAATCCTTTTGCCACGCGCTCTGTCTCTTCCGCCATATATTCGGCTATAACCCCTGTTTGAGTAAAACCACAGGCACAGGCTGAAAGGAAGCGAAACCACTTCCCAGAAACAAATTTCACGTAAAAGGAGGTCATTCAACTGTCTATATAAGTTCTAATTCTCTACAGAGAAAGCGAGAGAGAAATGGCTTTCACTATTTCCAGATCTCAATCAGCTTTCACTGAGAGAGAGAAGGAGAATCTTGATAGCTTAGGGGACAAGGAGTATGCAACAGAGGGTGTGATCTCGAGCCAGCTCCAGTTGAAGTCTTCTTTGTCGTCCAAAGCGTCTTCTCAAGGCATGGACAAACATGCAATCCTAAGACGCATCAGGCAACGCAGGTCCTACAACAGAGCCAAAAGCGCTTTGGAAGCTCTCATGGGCAACTCAGAAGCCACCAATACAGCCACTTCCCAAGAACAGAAGTGGCTTCAACTGGGTGACTCTTTCTCTTCTCCTTAACAGGAAAAAAACACAATCACCCCCCAGCTAGCTACCCATCTATAAATACCGCCCTCCCTATATCCCTATTATGCTATTTTAGTTGTGACCTTGTAAATACCACGTTCAATTGTTATTTATGAAGTTGGAAAGTACCAAGTTTTGCTTTGCAAGTATATATCATTATCACCTATCAGGTTGGCAATCCTTGGAAACCTCTTTAGTACATCGATCGGTTTGATCCAGACAATTAGTTTTTATTTTGTGCAACGAACAAAAAAATGGCTCAAATCTTAAGCAGCATCCATATCACTTGCAATGAATTCTGAAATCTGAACGTTATATATGCACCTATTTTATTTTTTATT
The DNA here is from genome assembly GCA_026413185.1 of Pueraria montana var. lobata. Taxonomy (NCBI): domain Eukaryota; kingdom Viridiplantae; phylum Streptophyta; class Magnoliopsida; order Fabales; family Fabaceae; genus Pueraria; species Pueraria montana. The sequence continues at coordinate 47,060,810 of CM048649.1, read as the reverse complement.
TTTTATTTTTAATTTCGGGAGGAAACTGTAGATAAACCTCTTAAAACAGTCGCCCTAACACTTTTTACTGATTACTGTTTTTCACAATTTATTGAAAATTATAAAAATCATAAGTGAGTGCTTTTTTTTTTTTTTTTAATAAATAAGAACCGAGCCTTACAATTTTTTTTTTGTAATTTATGATAATGACAAGAATAAAGTTATTTTCTCTCAGCGGCTATTCAATTTAAGAGTTCATCTCAGCTTAAAACATTTAAAGTAAAAATTAAGGTTACAATGTTGATATACTTATAATTTAATAATAATATTTATTATTTAATTACGTCTGTAATAATGAAATCAGCAAAAAAAAAAAAACACCTCTGTAATAATGAATATATTACTTTGGTATTTCCAAAATTTAGAAGGAGAAGATGGTATTTAGTCTAAGAAAGGGAAACTCTTGGATTCAAGATTCCAAAAATAGTAATGGTATTTAGTCTAAGAAAGGGAAACTCTTGGATTCAAGATTCCAAAAATGAGTTGAAACTATTTTATTTTATTCCACTTTACCAAAGTTAACAAAAAATAGAGTAAAATATCATTATAAGTCGGTTTAAATATGTTTTTAGTCCTTGCAATTTAGTGTTTTTTTGTTTTTCGTTTTTACAATTTTTTTTATATTTTAGTTCTTGTAAATTATGTTTGTTTTATTTTTCATCCTTAAAGCAGTTTAGATAACACTTTGAATTGTCAAAAAAGCGCTATCTAAACCGCTTTAAGGACGAAAAATAAAACAAACATAATTTGCAAGGACTAAAATAAAAAAATATTTTGTAAGGACGAAAAGTAAAAATACGCTAAATTGCAAGGACTAAAAAAGTATTTAAGCCTTATAAGTCACAATCTTATTTTGGGTAAAACATTGGGTAAATAGCCTAATTAGTCCCTAAAGTTTCATGTCCTGACAATTTCGTCCCTACATTTTCGAAATAACCAATATAGTCCACAAATGTCAAAATGTTGTGACAAATTAGTCCAACCATTAAGAGTTGACCGTTTCCGTTAATGTCAATAGTGACGTGGCACGCCATCGATGAACTAGCAAATCCACGTGTATAGGCAGCGTTCCACGTCAGCACTCCACGTCGGCACACAGTATGTTGGACTAAATTGTCAGTAAAAATGAAAAAAAAAATTACTGTTGCTTTTGGTTACGTACATAACGACCATTTTTCCCTCGAAAATTCAAAAATGCCTTCAATTCGTTCAAGAAATAATTGGCAAAATGGTCCCCAAGTTTTGACACTTAATGTCAAAAAGATCCCCAACTATTGATAGTTAATCAGTGAGAGCATGGTCCCAAAAAATATAACAAACTGGTCCACGACAATTACGTAATAAGCATGCATTCATAGTAAAATTGCAAAATGTGTTCATTACATTGCAAATACTACTAAAATTTCTAATGTGACAATACCCAAAACCAAAAAAGGACAGCAAATATTGTCTTAACATCCTTGATACTACCCAGAAGTACTACATTAATACTGTCACAACAGAAATTTCAAAAAAATAAAAACGAGTTCAAAAGGTAAATTGTTTCACAAAAAACTATTACAACTAAGAATGATGTTGAGGACGCTCTTTCACTTAGAACGATGTTGGAAATATTGTGCCAGTTTGAGTTTAGCATTTGTCATTTTGCGCATGCTATTGGAAATATTCCATTGTTAGCATCTTGTCCAACAACACACAGCAATTGACCCCCATAATATCCCTTTAAGAAACAACCATCAAGACCAATAAATGGTCTACAACCAGCCTTGAATCCGCTCTTACATGCATCAAGACACACATACATTCTTTGAAACTGTGGTTGGTCATGAGGTATTGGGATGCAATCAGTCTGGACTCTAGTTCCTTCATTGCTTCTAACAAGCTCAGCAGCATAATCCCAGATTTTTTCATACTATATTTTGATACTACCTTCAACCATGTTCCTTGCTTCTTTAATTGCCCTAAACATCTTCCTCTCATCTATCATCACACCGAAATCAACCTTCATGTACTCATGTGCCTCAACATGAGTTAAAGTGGGATGTACTCTTAACTTCTCAGCTAATTTCTCTGTAACACATTTTGTAGTAGCTTGGTTGTTCTTAAAAACCCTACCACAGTTGTGTTCCTAAAAAAAAGTTTTGAGTTGAAAGCTTCTTGTAGATTTGTTCCATGCACAATAAATCTCCTATGGACAACCCTTTTTGTTTGCAACGTGCTCTACCTCTTATGAGATAATTTTTTATCCACTTGATCTCCCTGCTAATGTTTATTATGTAGTCCTTAACTGCATCCTTAAACATCTGAATGTTATGAAATTCCATCCCTATCTCAAAGTGTACTGATCCAAAACGGCTAGAAGGATTGAACTGAGGATACACAATTTTTTTACTGCAGCCATCTTCATCATCACTGATGGGTATAGACCTCATAGATTCTGATTGAAAACTGTAATTACTTGTGTCAGATGAGTCACCATTATTCTCACTTGAAACATTGTACAAATTTAATGTATAAATAATACAACACTATGAAAACTTATTGAAAGGATTAATCCTTACAAAAATGGGGTCTTACTTGAAACATTGATGACAAAATCTGGATCGCTTTCATCATCATCATCATCAGATGCTTCTTCACTATCACCATCATAGTCTTCATCATCATCCTCTCCACCATCTTCATTATCATCCCCACCATCTTCATTATCCTCCCCAACATCACCAAAGAAGTCTTTCATTACATCTGCCGCTACATGAGTTTCTTCTACATTAAGACCAGTATAATCAAGTGGAATATCAAACAGAATTTCCACATTAAATGAACCAGAATTCCCACCCACTTCATCTCCTCCTTCCATATTGCCCACACCAGAATTCCCTCCCACTTCATCTCCTCCTTCATATTTCCCACACCAGAATTCCTACCCCCTTCATCATTGTCTGTACACTGAGTAGCAACATCATCAGCACCTTGACCCTGAGGTACTTCTACATTTGAGCTGTCAACAAATGCTTCATCAACATCATCAGCAACAGCTTCAGAGACATCCAACACATGGTCAAAATATATATGCACGTCCTTCTCTGGATCGGCGGGAGCTGTGTTACACATAGCCAACACATCCTTATCATTATTTAATGGAGTTAAACCACCCTCAAATCCTTTTCTGGTACCAAATAAAACACTTGTTGAAATCTCAGATTTCCACCGCAAGCTTTACAAAGGTCATGTACAGTCCACACATTCATCAGGTCAGTCTCCATGGACTCCTAGTAACATTCTTCACCCTTAATATACTCCAATACACCTTCTTCATTTCGGGCAAATCGTCCCTTATGGTGCAACAGAAGGTTAATGTCCACAAATATTCTGTAAGAGGAAAACAACATATCTTCCATTAGGAATTAAAAAAAGGAAACACATTCTACTCAATAGACACCCACAATGTAAGAGCAAACACAACAGACCACTGCTTTTTAAAAGAGATGAAAAACAGAGTCAAAAGATTCAGCAAACAAAGCATCATCAACAAACCCTAAACCTTAACAAAATGTGTCAACCTTAAACCCCTACTCCTTTTGTACCGTCGCATTTAGGAAACTATGAGCAGATGAAAAAAGGGGCTTAAACACATAATCATCAAATACCAACATTTGAGTAGGTGGAGGCAAAAAAAAAATTTTCGTGAAATACCTTAACACAGTCGTTGTTTGGCTTCAACACTCGTTACCAGTCCTCTTCTAAGGGCAGCGAACAGTGAACCGCCACCGTCCACCAGTCGTCGTCACTGTTTGCCACTGACGAAGCAAAGGCCAGGCGGGAAGGAGAAGAAGGAGGAAAAACGGTGATTTACTCTACAAGGTAACTGTGGTTGGTCACTTACAGAGGTAAAAAGGATAAAAAATTTCACTGACAAATTGGTCCGATGACCTAGTAAGTGCGTGAAAAACAACCGAGCCACATCGATTTTCCAGTTCATCAATGGCGTGCCACGTCACTCTTGACGTTAACGGAAACAGATACTCTTAACGGTTGGACTAACTTGTCACAACATTTCGACATTTGTGGACTAAATTGGTTATTTCGAAAATGTAGGGACGAAATTGTTCGCGACATGAAACTTCAGGGACTAATTAGGCTATTTACCCATAAAACATTATTATAAGTTACAATATCTCCATTTATTGACAACTTTTTTTTTTGGGTAAAATGTTTTTGGTCCTTGTACTTTCAGAAAAACTTGATTTTAGTCCCTGTACTTTTGAATTAACCATTTTAGTCCTCAAACTTTGAAAAACACTTGCTTTTAGTCCCTCCACTCTAATGGTGTTAATACTGTTAACGAAAATACAGTTTTCGACGGCTATAAACCGCCACAAAATACACATTCCTCATGTATTTAAAATCAACATCATTGGCGGCTAAAAACTGCCACAGATTATTTAAAAAAATAGATACATAATATGTCATTGGTAATGGAAGAGACGGACTTCTTGTTGAGTTTGAGTCTATTTTTTTAATAATTTTTGTGACGGTTTTTAGCCGCTAATGATGTTGAGTTTAAATACACAAGGAACGTGTATTTTGTGGTGGTTTATAGCCGTTTGAAATTGTATTTCCGTTAACAGTAATAACACCATTAGAGGGGAGGGACTAAAAGCAAGTGTTTTTTCAAAGTTTGAGGACTAAAATGGTTAATTTGAAAGTACAAGGACTAAAACCAAGTTTTTCTGAAAGTACAGGGACTAAAAACATATTTTACCCCTTTTTTTTTTATATGCCCATCTATTGCCAACTTAGTTGATATATTTATTTCCTCTCTCACTTTCAAAATATAGTTATGTCCATTTATATTGATTCACAAAACACTATTAAAAAATCCATGTAAATTAAAGTGAATTATAAATTAATCTCTGAATTATAATTTTTAAATATTTATATTTTTAGAAATTAAATTTAGGAACGAAATTAAATTACATTTTAGAATTTAATATCTAGAACATATAAGCATTTAAAAAATATATTTTAGATTTAGTGAAACAAAAAAATAAAAATAAAGCATAGTCTGAAAACTAAATTTTAAAAACCAAATAAATGGAGTTGAGTGTAAAACCTGTTTGACAAAAATGGAGCGTTAGAATGTATTTTAGATTCTAAGTGTTTTTGCACCATTATCACCTGATGTTTTTTCTTATTTTCCTCTTATCCATAACATTATATGGTATTTTTGAAAATATGCCGAAATATATGTAGCTTAAAAATGAATAATTTCTTGTTTGACGTGATTTTTAGCTGTAAGTTTCAAAAAATTTAAAAACAACAATTAACTTTTAATCTTAGTTTCAAAAATTTTAAAAAACCGTTTTTAAAATTTAGTTTTAATTTTTTTTTATAATTTTTGTTTTAAAATAAAATCATTTTGAAAGTTTTTTATCCTGTTAAAATTAGGTTAAGAGTGTGTTTTTCTGGTGATGACAATGATAACAATGACAATATCGGTGTCAGTGGTGGCAGTGCCGATTGTGGTAGTGGTGGGGCAATGTAGATGATGGTGGTGCCGATGACAATGATGGTCGTGGTGTCGGTGTCGATGATACAGTGGTGGTGGTGGTTGGTGGTGGTGGAAGTGCCAATCGTTATGACAACGACTATAAAAGTCATAGTGTCAATAGTGGTGCTAATGGTGATGGTAGTGATGGTGGTGTCGATACTAGTGACAGTGATAGTGGTGGAGGTTGTAACACCTTAAGATGTGTGTTACCTTTTGCCTAATTATTACTAAATTTTCAAAATTTAGAATATAAGGATATCAGAGTTTACTATGCGGAACAATAAACCTTAAAACATATCTTACGTAAACAAATCTAATACAAAGCTCTTGGCACTTATGTGCCGTACAAAACATAACCAAAAAGGGTACTTGAACATAAACTAACTCCCATACATTGGGAGATACAAAACTATAATTATCTTCCTTCATGCAAGCAACTTCAAGCTTCTCCCTTGAGCTCGTCCATCTGCTTAGCTTGTAAAAACATGAAACTAAAAGGGATGAGACATAATATCTCAGTGAGTGCTCTAAAGACTCTAGGTTGACTCTATATTCTATAGACCCTTTTCTTAACTCTCATGGCTTCTCATTTCTTTTCTTGATACTCATACTCACAACTATAATCTCAACATCTCTTCATTTATCCCTAAGCTGGACCAATATATATATATACATAAACAGATTCCAATTAAGGAAAAGGAAAGAAAACTAAACTTTATATACTTTGAAAATACTGTATATAATTACCATAATTTTTAACAAAAACCCAGTTCATATTATTTATCAATAACCACCAACAGAGAACCACATTATGAGTCACCCATCTCATAGTCATAATATAAATACTCAACTAACATCAACAACATACAAACACCAACATCCATAATCAAAATGATGTATATCATAAACCATTAGACAACCTCAATCATCAAGACTGACTCTACTCCATGGAGTTTCCACATCATATGAGCGGTCCCTCATAGGCCTCATCCCCTACCATAGTCTGTACATTCTGACCATTCAGGGAGTCCCTTGAGCTGACCCTACGGGAAAAGTGTGGTTTTATCGAAAATAGACAAGTGCTCTAGTGGCTTACCTCTGTAGGTTTGCAAGACCTTACATCTATAAGGATTGGCCCACTTGTCTATTATATAGGCCCATTCCCGTTAGCCACCACGAAAACCCCCAGCACTAGGTTGAGAGCCAACCAAGCACCCTCAACTTACGTGCCTACTCATATATCTATGCACCAACTGTGCATGCCCATGCACCAACTGTGCACGCCCATGCACCAATTGTGCAAATACAACATTCAGAATATTTCTGTGCATCAACTATGCACCCATCGTATTCTAGCAGCAAAACATATTTGGAGCCCCTTTCAGTCTTAGATACAACACCTCTGTACCCCCCATCTCCAATGGCCTGACTTAAGGGTCCAAATACATCTCAACAATCCACAACCATGACAACAATCCATCCCCTATACACTAAAAACTAAAAGGATCACTAAACCTCTTGGGAAGTAGTTCTCAACACTCCAACACACCATTCAGAGTCAAAATATAGGGGGATACTTGGGAAGATATCCCACTAGGCGAGACCCCCCGGGTCGCTTTAGTGGGCTGGAGTTCTGCCGTGAAACTCACCCTCCCAAGTATACAATTTTCTATTAAAATCTTCCCAAAGGTCATAGCTAACTCCTTTTTAACATATAGGGATGGTTACAATACAAGATTATCATTCATCATCAACATCATCTCATCAAAATCATACTCATCAATAATTCATATACATCTCAATAATAATACATTCACCTCATCAAAACATAATTATCTCAATAATAATAAAATATCAAGCATAAGCCACACTTTTGTTCGTTTTATAAAACATCCGTAAGAAATATTTGATTTTACTTTCAAAGCATTTAAGATCATCTGAAGTTCTCATTTGAAATTAAAAGATTATCTACAACTTTCGTGAAGACCATTTTCCCAACTTCTCACTCTAAAAAGAATTTAAGTTTTGGCTGTTGTAACAGATTACATCTCGATGTAACATATTACATTCTCAACGTAACATATTACATTCTTGATGTGACAGATTACATTTCGAATTAACATATTACAAATCCATGTAATCGATTACAACTGACCCAGAATCAATAAAACACACCCTGGGACTCGAATTAACCGATTACAAACATATGTAATCGATTAAAACAGACCCAAGGCCTAAAAACCAACCCCTGTAGCTCATTTTAATTGATTACCACATGGTGTAATCGATTAAAATGATTCAAAACTGCATAACACTCGATTTTTCAACCCATTTTTCATCTTTCATCAAAATCAAAACCAACCCATTCAATCCAAAAGCTTCAACAATGAATTTAAATCATCTTTAAGACATTTCTAAACAATCAATTGCATTTATAACAACTTAAATCATTAAATCAACATACCCACATCAAACTTTAAGGGTTTTATTCTCAAATCACCAACATTCAAATTATTACAGTAAATCAAATCAATACACTCAATCAATATTCATTCTCACAACATGAACACATTAGAAAACAAGAAAAGAAAAGAGATGAACTTTCCTTAATCAAACATAATCACCAAAAACCAAAATCTCCAAACCTAAGGTTCAAAAGAGAAGAAGGGAAAACATGCAAATCAAGGTGATAAGGAAGGACTAGGGGGAAACACTCACCTCCCGGGACACGTAGAGATGAGCTTCGGGCACTAGGTCTTCAGATCTCTGCTCCATTTCCTTCTTCCTCTTCTCCTCTTTCTCTCTACCTTTCCCTTTCGTTGTTTCTTTCTCTCTTTAACACTCCTTTCTCTCATCTATATAAAATGTGTAGTGTGTGTGGGCTAAGTGGGCCTCAGCCCACCTTGGGTCTTGGCTCCCTATCTGGATCCTATTATCTCATTCCTAACAACTCCTATTAAAAGGTAACTATTATTAATATTACCTAAAGGTGTCCTTTAACCATTAAATATAAAGGCTATTCCATAAAGGATGTCTATTTATTATTTATTTCTAAGTTTCGTAAATTAGGGATGTTACAGAGTTGATTTTAGTGGTGACAATGGGAATGATCATTGTCAAATGTATAGGGAGGATGTGCTTTTTTAAAACTAAAAACCAAATTCACAAATATTTTTCTTTTGATTTTGAAAACGAATGTAAAAGTGTTTTGAAATTGAGTTAAAAATCATTTCAGCTCCATTTTTCCTAAACATGTTTTGTTTCAAAAATTGCATTTAAAAACTAAAAATCAAAACTCGCAAGTACCCCAAACGTGCTCTTAGTTTTTAGTAATTTGTTAATTATGTTTAAAATATTTAACATATTGTTGAAGTAAAGATAAGGAAGTAAGATTCGACACATTCACACATTCATGTAGTTGTGAATCATTACCATCGGATGAAGACCCGGGGTTTTAAATTTCATATGTATATTTTAAGTTTGATTTACGAAATAAAATATGATTCGTTCAATCTTCATCCAATGGTTAGAACTAGCTAGCTGGGTGAATATGTTAAATTACGGAGTAGAGAATTTGGAATATTGGTATAACAAGCAAGTAAATTTGTCAAAAGTTATTCAAATCCACGTCATCACACCCACCCCCACCTAGTCATGGACCCATGGTCCAAATTTTGTTCCATAATATCCACTAGGTCCAAACAGTCTATTCATAAGCCTTTTACCCCTTGAACAACAATAAATTCTGAGGTAGCAACGCACTTTCTGTTTCTAGACACAATATTTAGTGTATGTTTGGATATACAGTCAAATCACAGTGAGAACCCAAAAAATGTGGTGGAGCTCTGAAAAATTAGAAACAATTCTATGTTGCTTCTATTGCACTGTGATAAATAAAGCGATTTTAAGTTATCACACCGCTAATCCAAACATGCGATTAGTGTGTTTGATTTAAGTGTTTCTTGTGTTCTAGTATACATTAAACGCAATTTTATTGAGAGAAATTTTGACGTTCAAGGTGCTAAGCTCCCGTACAAACACAACCTTTAGACAACCAAGGCGATAAAACTTTAAAAGTTCATTGCAGTGGAAGCAAAAACGTTGACCTGGAAATATATAGACATGCATATCAGTATATTTTCAACTTCAATTGCATAAACCTCTCACTACAATTAATCACTCCCCAAAAGAGAATACAAACTACAAAGTTTCCAAATATTCAGTGGGAAATCGAGAATGTGGTAGAACTTATTCCTTCCCCGTATTATGGAGCAAAATCATAAATTCCAATGCATGCAAAACGTTACTCTTATAATTCTATCACTATATCGACCTCAGATATGAGATAGTAAAGTGATATGTTGCATGCAGCAAGCAAGTAATGGGGGAAAGCAACTGCTTCATCCTCATCCACCAGAGGTGGCAGATCTGCACCTAAGTTTGTGTAACCTGGCCACCTTGCCGCACAGATGCAGAGCCACCATTACTAGAGATAGGTTTAGGCAAACATCCAAGAGCGACCTTAGCATCACCAAACAGGTTTTGCACCACCATCCCATGACCTCACATAGGGACCACCACTTACATTAAGCATTACCATAATGTCAGATCTAGAGCTACTAAAAAAAACCAGTTTTAAAAAAAAAATAAACATAACTAGCAATAACTGGTTATATAATAACCAATTATACAAAACTGGTTATAAAAATGTAACTAGTTTTATAGAAATGGTTATTTCAAGTAACTTATTTAAAGAAATGGTTATGGTTAAACTCGGTTTTATAACTAGTTATTTCAAATAACTTATTAGAGATGCCTATAACATTTAAATCATGAAAACTTCAGCAGCCACCAACAACTAGCCAAGGCTTCCACTCATAGCTATCGTTAACACTGTTTGGTATAGTAATAATTTTATTCAGCTCGTACACAATACACATACTTCATTATTTATTTCATCATTGCATTTTTCTGTTTTCTGTAATTAAACAACCATGTTTTGTATAAATTAATGAAAATTAACATGAAATAAATTTTAATAATTTCAATGAACTAAACTATTGGCACTGAAAACAACTCTAATCAAAATCAACAAGTTGCAGTGCAGATAGTAGAGGGAACACAAGCAAACATGATTGTTCCAATCATCTATCAAAATACACACTCCCCTATTATAATTTTCCTTCTATTGCGGGATAACATTTGTGCCAACTTGCACACATTTGACAAATCCACTTCTCGGCTTGGTGAAATAATTTTTTTATCGTGACATTTGAACAGTATTTATCATGACATATGTATATACTATGAATTGCACAACTCCCTGCTACAATTTATAAATATTAATATTTATTTAGTTAAGTTAATATTTATTTAACCAATGTCTAAACAACTTCATTAAAAATATTATAAAATCAATTTGTTTTTTCAAAACTGATTAAATAACCATTTATATAACCGGTTATTTATCCATAACCGGTTATATAACTGGTTTTAGATATAACTGGTTATATAATCGATTATATATTCATAACCGATTATATAACTGATTTTTTAAAAACAATAACTGGTTATACAAAACCATAACCGGTTATACAAAATTGGTTATGGTTATGGTTATGGTTATAATAATCGCTTGTAATTTGGTTATTAATAATTATGGTTATGGTTATTTGAATAACCAAATTTTGAACAGCCCTAGTCAGATCTAGGTCGTATTTTATTTCAGTAGAGGCTTGAGCGGTACAAGCAGTTGGCTCAACTTATGCTGAGTTTGAGCTGGACAAGATCGTACCTCAACATGAGGAGGAGGAGGTACCTCAGCAGGATGAAGAGGTACCTTAACAATGGCGAATAGGATGTTTTACTTAAGGTGGCCAAATACATAAAAAAATTATTAAAGAATACTACCTCTATCCCTTTTTATAAGACATTGTTTAGAAATTTTCTTGTCCCTTTTTATAAGACTTTATTCTAATTATTCTTTGCATTAATTATTCTTGACCAAAATACCCTTAATTATTTCAGTCCACAATAATAAATGTTATGACTTGTCTCTTTCTCTCTCTTGTGAGGATTGGAGAATTAAAGAGTTTAGTTTTAAAAATTAAAACTCCACTACTATTATTCTCTCTCCATGCATTAATTATTTAAGGGTAAATTTGAAAATAATATTACAATTATAGGTAAATTTAATACTAATACTTAGATGAATCAATTTTCTTAATATGCGTAAATTAGTCAACGTCTTATAAATAGGGATAGAAGTAGTATATTTTTTTCTTTATTGTAAAGCTTTACGTGTTAAATAATAATCATTTTATAAATTTAGCATTATGATAATCATTTAATATGCAGGGTTGCTTATAAAGTATTTTTATATGTAGGATTGCTTAAAAAAAAGTATTGTTTTAATTACTCTTTTGGTCTTTATAGTTGCAACAACTTTCCAATTTCATTCCTATAGTTTAAAACATCCCATTTTGGTCTGTATATATAGTTGTAATTTTTTAACCCTTCTAGTCCTTGCCATCTAAAATCGTCTAAAGTCATTACATTTAAATTCTTTGAAATTGTTACAAAATTGGAATTGTCTAAATTTCTTAGCAGTTTTTCACTGTCAGATTTAATTTTGTAACAGTTTTAAGGGATCTGGATGTAACAACATTAGGAGATTTTAGACAGTGAGGATCAAAAGGGTTAAAAAATTATAACTATAGGGACCAAGATGGAATGCTTTAAACTATAAGGACTAAAATGAAAAGCTATTGTAACTATAAGGATCAAAAGGGTCATTAAACCAAAAGTAAATCAATTTTTAGAATTTTGCATATGCCTAGCTACACACAAATTTCATGTTTTGGAGCAAGTTTACTAAATTTGGAATAATAATTTCTGATAATAATCCGAGCTATCAAAGAGTGCATTGGTCCTCCAATGAAGGCATCCTTCAAGCATATTTTCAGAGAATGCAACGTATCAGCTGATGCTTTTGCTAAGCATGGCATGTCCATGGATCAGGTACTTTTGTTTTTTGTTCAGCCTCCTGCTTTTGTAGCTTCTATGTTGCTTGCTGATAAGCCAGCTTTAGGAATAAGGGTGCAATTTTCTTGTTTTTGGGCTTTGGCCCCTTTCAGTTAGGAAAAAAAAATAATTTTGATATTAAAACAACTATAAAATATTTACAAGACCATAGGCGGAACTATATGCATTAGAGGGTGGGCAAATACACCTCCTCATTTTAATAAAGTCACATATATTTATCTTAAAATTTTATATTTTGCACTCCCTAATTTTGTATGTTTAAACCTCCTTACTTATTTTTATGCGAGGATAAATAAATACACCCCTTTATTTTAGTAAAATTATAAGTATTTATCTTAAAATTTTATATTTACACATCTTATGTTTATATGTTTGAACCCATTATCTTATTTTCTCACTTTTCTTTTATGATAATTATTATTAGATTTATTTATTTTTAAATAGATTGCCCTAGCTAGTCCCGAGTCCTAGATCTACCACTGTACAAGACACATTATAATACATGTATATGTAAGAAAATTACCGCTTTATAAACCAAGATTTGAATCATAAAATCTCTATTTAAATTCAAAAGTTATGCATTCTAATAATATTGGTTAACTTTTCTTCTTAATATTTATATTATATATTTTTTTTTCATAAAAAGGACATAACTTATATGTTGTGTGAGATTTGTTAAATTAAATTGTAAAAGTGAGTAAACTTTAATGAAACTTTTTTTTTTTTATCATCTTTCATAAATTTTAATAATTTTGTCTTATATATATATATATATATATATATATATATATATATATATAATTACATATAAAATTGAGAGAATTAAAAAATTTTGGGGCCATGGCCCCTTATGGAGCAATGTAGCTCTGCCCTTGGGTACCTAAGTAGTACCAATGGGGACGAGTACCTCCATAGCACTAGGAGGATCACGCCCCTCCTGCATAAGGGGGTCAAAGGAGGAAGGACCCTGTTGACCACGACAAGAAGTACATTATAAAGCCTATTGGGAAAGGGTTAGTTAATCTTTCCTTCCATTTTGGTATTTGTATATGTTTAGCATTACTTCGGTATAAGTTGTAAATAACTCACCTCGGAGTAGGTTGGTAGTTCATCCATTCAGTTATATTCAGTTATTGACACGTGACTTCTTTGCCATGTCAGATAATAAACTTCAAATATAATAAGATATTATTTAACCAGTTTTAAATTAATTTAAACAAATCTAATAAGATATTATCTAATCAATTTTGAATTAATCAGATTTAAAAAGATGTTATCTAATTGGTTTTGTATTAATCTAATCAAATTTAATAAGATATTATCTAATCAATTTTGAATTAATTAAATAAAATATTACGACCTGGTTATATTTAATGAATAATTAAATTACTTACATTAATATATTAATTTATAATTTCAAAAAAAGAACAGCATAGTCGTTGATTAGACTTAATCAAATTTAACATACCTATTTACATTTAATGAGGAATTTAATTACTCACATATTTATTATATAATTTAAAAAATATTCCTAATATAAATTTGAGAAAATATTTATATATTTAAAATATTTTATAAAATTATTCATAAACAATATTTAAAACCTAAACATGATTAAAAAAATTATGAACATTATTAAATAAAATTAATTATTCCTAAATTTAATAAATATAACTAACTATATAAAAAAAATCCTTTATCTTTATATATAGAGAAGAAAGGTTGCTAGATCAATTTTTCCGTCTAAACTAAAGATACATAAGTTATTTCTAATTTTTGTATTTAGTAGATTTATATTATTCTTTCAAACCATGTATTAAATTAAAATTATAAAAAAAACACTTTTTGTCAAGGTTTATTAATGATTACAAATGAATTGTGATGTAAAAAATAATTAATTATTTTTATAAAATAAAATTGTCTAATAATTATATTTAACAAAGAATTAAATTGTTATATTAATGTTATTTATTATACAATTTTGATAATTATTATTTTTGTGTATTATTAAGAGTCAATTTTAATACTTTCTCCGTCCTTTTTTATAAGATTTTTTTTAGGGGTATTAATTGAAAAAGTAATTAATATTACATTGAATAACTAAAATGACACTTATTTTCATACTTATTTTTTCTTCTTACATGATACTTATTATGAGATTGAGGGAGTATAATACTCTCTCCATCCCTTTTATAAAACCACTTCAACTAATTCACACCCTTTTAAGAAAATTAGTTAATTTAGTTAGTAACTTTAAATTTGTCAATAATTTGTAATATTTTCAAAATTACCCTTTTTAAAAAAAGTTAATCATCTCTCTCTTTCCACTTAATTGTTTCTCACCTATTTGTTATTCATTTTCTTCGATCCTAATAAGAGAGAAACATTTATTAACTCCAAAAATACCAGTTCACTGTCTGTTTACAGTTAATTTTGCATAACAATAATTAGATGGGAGGACCCAATTAAAAAATAAATTAAAGTTCAGGATTCAATTAAAAGAAAAAAAAAGTTCAAGAATCTAATTGAAAATTTGGTAAAAGTATGGGGACCGGCAAAATAAATAAACCTTAAATATAATTATTAGACAATTTTATTTTACAAACATAATTAATTATTAATTGTTTTTTACATCACAATTCATTTGTAATCATTAATAAACATTGACAAAAAGTTTTTTTTTACAATTTTAATTTAATACAAAGTTTGAATGAATAATATAACTTTACTAAATACAAAAATTAGAAATGACTTACACACCCTTAGTCTAGGTAGAAAAATTGATCTAACAACCTTTCTTCTCTACATATAAAGATAAAGATTATAGTAATACTAATGCTCTAAAAAAAATTAAAATTAAAAATTTAATTTATAATAATTTGTTTTAATTAATAATTATGGATAGATATTAATTTTTTTTTGAGAGGATAGATATTGAATATTAATATATTACATATGAGTCTTTTTTTTTTAATTTGGTTGCTTTAGAATATGCTTTGTATTCAATAATAATTAAAAAAGGATTTTTTTTATATAGTTAGTTAAATTTATTAAATTTAGGAATAATTAACTTTATTTAATAACGTTCATAATTTTTTTTAATCATGTTTAGGTTTTAAATATTGTTTATGAACATTTTTTATGAAATATTTTAAATATATAAATATTTTTTCAAATTTATATTAGGAATATTTTTTAAATTCTATAATAAATATTTGAGGAATTAAATTCATCATTAATTGTAAGTAGGTATGTTAAATTTGATTAAGTCTAATCAACGACTATGCATGAACTTGATTTCGTAATATATATTATTATAAGCTTAATTTTTATTTTTGAAATTATAAAATTAATATATTAATGCAAGCAATTTAATTATTTATTAAATATAATTAGCTCATAATATTTTCTTAAATTAATTCAAAACTGATTAGATAATATCTTATTAAATTTGATTAGATTAATACAAAACCAATTAAATAACATCTTTTTAAATTTGATTAATTCAAAACTGATTAAATAATATCTTATTAGATTTGTTTAAATTAATTCAAAATTGATTAAATAATATCTAATTAGATTTGGTGTTTATTATATGACATGGCAAAGGAGGCATGTGTCAACAACTGAATAAATGAACTACCAACCTACTCCGGAATGGGCTATTTACAACCTATACTGAAGTAATGCCCAAACTTTAATGAAACTTTTTTTTATCATCTCTCGTAAATTTTAATAATTTTGTCTTATATATATATATATATATATATATATATATATATATATATATATATATAATTACATATAAAATTGAGAGAATTAAAAAAATTTGGGGGCCATGGCCCCCTCATGGAGCAATGTAGCTCTGCCCCTGGGTACCTAAGTAGTACCAATGGGGACGAGTACCTCCATAGCACTAGGAGGATCACGCCCCTCCTGCACAAGGGGGTCAAAGGAGGAAGGACCCTATTGACCACGACAAGAAGTACATTATAAAGCCTAGGCTGATTCTAGGGTGGGAAAGCTCATCAAATCTCCCACCGTGGGAAACAAATATGGTACGTTAGATATGAATCTTTTATCATCAACAGCCAAGATAAGTGAAGCCTACATGGAGATAAATGCACTGGATTATTTTTAAAAAAAATAAAAATAAAATTCACTATTCTGTCTTCCCCTTTACGGTTCCCAACCCTTCCCTTCGAAGCCCCAACTCACCATCCCTTTCTCCGACCACCACCCGCCACCCAAGAACCACCCCTCCCCGTCGACGTCCTCCATGTCCTCCTCCACTGCCGCATTCGTGCTCGTCGAAATTGATGGTAATCTTTGGTGTGGTTTTGTGTCCAGCACGACCGTCTCTCCGCCAAACCCTCCCTCCCTCCTTCCTAGTCCGCATCGCCCTCAAAGTGCTTCCCCGCTCGCCCCTTTGGACCACCTTCTGCAACGGCAAGAACACCAGCTTCACAGCCGCACTGGCGTCCGCATCCGCTCCACGCTTCGCACCATGTAGTGCTTCACCGTCGACGCCGCGAGTGCAGTGCTTTTAGGGTTGCCTTGCCTTGCCGTCGCACTTGCACTGTTCCGAGATGGAGAGCAACGAGATTTTAGAGCTTCATCCAAATGGTTCTATTCATCAAATGGTGTAAACTAATTTCTTGTTATTTTTATTTTAAATTAAAATTATTTGTCTGTACACCTTTGTTTGTTTTCGACAGAGAATTGGTTGGGGTTGGAAAGGGAGAATTGGTTGCCGGTAGGGGTCGGTGAAAGGGAGGAGTGTTTTTTTTAGATATTCCAGTATATGCATTCCATGATAGTTTTCGTGTATCAACATATCTAACGCACCATATTTGTTTTTCATGGTGGGGAATTTGATGAATTTTCCCACCCTAGAATCACCCATAAAGCCTATTGGGAATTTGATGAACTTTTCCACCCTAGAATCACCCATAAAGTCTATTGGGAAAGGGTTAGTTAATCTTTCCTTCCATTTTGATATTTGTATATGTTTAGCATTAGATTAGATTTTTTATATTCTTTTGATTTTTTACAGCTAGGTCTGGCATTTTGGGTCGTTGACAGTATTAGTCATGTCATTCCGTCACAATTTCGTGGTTCCTTTCATTCCTGCGGCACGGTCCCACCCACTGATAGATAGGAATGGTTTAGTAGATTCAAGGTATGTTGAACTGTCATTTCAAAAATAAAAAAAAAGGTATATTGAAGTTGAACTGCATGTTTATTCATCTTTAATTACTTTACTAATATTTCTTTTATTATTTACATACTGGGATTTGGTTAAAGTGGAGTTTAGATTTGGTGAGACACTAGTGAGAATGGTTTTCTTACCTGTTGCAGCAGGTTAGTCACCTATTTTTAACCTGCTGTAGCAGGTTAGTCATTAGGAGAGAAAAAAAAATTATTTAAAAAATGAAATTATATAAAATTATTATAATAAAAATTAGAATAAATATTTTTTCTTTTTTTAAAAAAAGTGGAAACCACCGGTGGTACTTGAACAAATTACCTATTATAATATGTTGGTTAACCGAAAGAAAAAAGTCATTTTTTTATTAATGAAATTATATAACCATAACATATTTTTTTATTTTTTTTTCTTCCGGTGGAGCATAAGAGAAATAAAAAAATAATTTTTTTTCTTCCGATTAAATAACCTATTATAATAGGTAATTTGTTCAAGCACCACTGGTGATTTCTACTTTTTTCTGTGGTTCCCACTTTTTTAAAAAAATAGAAAATTTTTATTATAATAATTTTATATAATTTTATTTTTTAAATAATTTTTTTCTCTCTCCTAATGGTTAACCTGCTACAACAGATTAAAAATGGGTGATTAACCTGCTGCAGCAAATAAGAAGACCATTCTCACCGGTGTCTCACCAAATCCAAACTCCACTTTAGCCAAACCCTTACGTAGTGACAATTTCACAATTACTCAATGTGTAAGAAATATGCACATGGGAAGATTGTTATGAGGGACATGTCCCTAGCATGTTTGATCAATACTGTTCAAAACATCTTGCAAATATGCTAATAAAGGTGAGGAGTGTCGAGCATAAGCACAACACAAGTGGATGCACGAGCAGGTTTGGGCTAATCTTCAGGCCTATTGGGATACCCCCTAACTTCAAGAGGCTTTTTCTTAAGGCACTCCAATTTTTTCTCGGCGCACCCCATGAAAAACAAATAGCCACCTGAACAGACCATTATACCCTTCTGCCCTTTTGATTATTAAACACAACCCTAACCGGTGCACCCCATAAACCTAACACCTCTCCCTGTCATTAGTTTTCCTTCCAGCGCCGTCGCACCCCGTCTTCTTGCCAAACCTTCCAGCGCCCTCCCACTACTCCTTTCGAGCACATCACACTTCACTGAAGGTAGTGCGTGTTGGTGGAGCTTTCTTGGCATCCTCTTCCTCCACCATTGAAGCCATCCTCTTCGGCTGCCAGTGAATCCGGTAAGTGGTTGTTTCGTTCGATTATTAATTTTTTTTTCTTTGTAAATTCCGGATTGGATAATCCGTAATAAGGTGAAAGTGTGTGTTGTGTTACGGATTAGCTAATCCGTAACACAACACACAGTTTCACCTTATTACGGATTGGATAATCCGTAGTATAATGAACGGATTTCCGTTTCCGTAATGCAACATATATGAAGACGTATTACGGATTGGATAATCCGTAGTATATATGCTATATATTACGGATTTCCTTTTCCGTAATGCAACACACACCTTTTGGGTTATTACGGATTGGATAATCCGTAACATATAAGAAACCAATTACGGATTTCCTTTTCCGTAATGCAAGACACCTATTAATGCTTTACGGATTGGAAAATTCGTAGTATATATGGAACTCCGGAAAGCTATTACGGAATTCCTATTCCGTAATGCAACAATGTATTACGGAACGGGTATTCTGTAATACAATTCCGGATTTCGATATATACTCCGGATTTAATAATCCGTAATTAAGGGAAAATATATAATTTAATTTTTAATTGTATAATTTGATTTGTAATTATATAATATGATATTTAATTTGTAATCCGTAAGATATGTAATGTAATTTGTAACTGTATAATTTAATGTGTAATTATATAATATGATATTTGATTTGTAATCCCTAAGAAAATATTTGTATAATTTAATTTGTAATCCGTAAGAAAATATTTGTATAATTTAATTTGTAATCCGTTAGAAATTAAAATTATATAATTTAATATGGAATTGTATAATGTAATATGTAATTGTATAATTTAATTTGTAATTGCATAAGATGATATTTAACATAAAATAATTAGAATTGTATAGGACAAAATTTGTATGTGACAGAATTTGTATGTCATTGTTGTTATATACATTTAGACGTCATTTAGTTGTGGTTGTTATATATTTGATTTGATATATGTGCAGAAATGTCACTCACTAGAGGTGGGAGTGCCAATCCGTCCCAACGTGTGAGACCCACTGCATCTGCACGAAGGCGTCGTGGACGAGTTGATGATGTTGTTCAGCATGAGGAGAATGAGGAGATGGAGCAACAGGAGGAGCCAGAAGTAGCTGATGTTATTGAGTTTGGTGGTGGGCCTGAGGACACATCAATCCTTACATTATATGTTGATCACGTAGCCCGAGATTTGTGGCAGGGATTGGTATACATATTTCCATAATTTATTTTAATAAATAATACATGTTTTTTTTGCATTGAATAAGTTAATTTTAATTATTTATCATTTGTAATTACTTGTAGGATCGGGGTGAGTTAAAGGTGGTATCACACGGACGTAAATTGAGAGCCTTTGGTCCTCCACACGAGCAAATAAAGGATTTGGTGAAGGATTCTGGCTTATCCCCATTGATTGAATGTAGTTATGTAACTGCAGATAAGGGATTGTTGTGTGCTTTTATTGAGAGGTGGCATAAGGAGACCAACACATTCCATTTGCCCATGGGAGAGATGACCATCACACTTGATGATGTGTCGTCTTTGTTACATATCCCCGTTGTTGGAGGTTTTTACAGTTACCCTCATTTGGATGCTTCGAGTGCTAATCCCGTGCTGATGGACTTGTTAGGAGTGTCATTTGAAGATGCATATGCAGAGACCAGATTCACCAGAGGGGGACATGTGCGCCTAAGCTTTTTGCGGGACGTGTATGCAAACAAGTGCTCGACGATGCAATGGACGCATGCAGCTAGAGCATACTTGTTACATCTAGTGGGGTCTACCATCTTTGCTGACAAGAGTTTTGGCGCTGTAAGTGTGAGCTTCTTACCGCTTTTCCGTGACCTTCAGTTGTGCGGGGGTTATGCATGGGGTGCAGCTGCATTGGTTCATATGTATGAGCATCTGGCTGATGCCAGTTTTGCTAAGACAAGGCAGGTCGGCGGTTATGTTACTCTTCTACAGGTAATTACTAATATGGTACCTTTTATATATTAAAATAAATATAAACTAAACGTATTGACCATAATTTTTGCTTCGTGGTTGTTGACACAGGCATGGATCTACGAGCATTTCCCTACTATCGGGTTGAGGACACTAGCTAAGAGATACAGTGAGTCATTACCACGATGTAGCCATTGGGTGCCTGGGAAGTTGTTATCAGTAAGCCATTATCGTTCACAGTTGGATGAGCTGAAGACAGATAAAGTTTGTTGGAGGCCATATGACGAGCATCGTGTAGTTCGTCCATTTGAGTTGATATCTTTATTCTCCGGATTCATTAGATGGGACTCTGACATGCATTTGCATTTGCCAGAAAGGGTATTGCGCCAATATGGTTATATGCAGACTATTCCTCGACACCCGAATGTTTTCACAGCTGTTTATCCATCTGTAGAAGAAGTTGATGAAAGGTGGTTGCATTTTGCAAATCACCTGATCAGGCCGGGAGAACAGGCAGTGGATCCCTCTGATTGTGTCCCAGGGTACATGGAGTGGTACTTTAAGATCTCCCACCCAATTGTGGACCCATGTAATGCGGGTCTCCTTCATATAGTCCCACTGATGATACCAGACAACAGACACGAGCCTGAGCATGTGGTACAAGAGGCCGAATCTAGTAGCCATGCAAATACCACTGCTGTTGTAAGTACTAATTGTAGTTATTGTTATCATACATTGGTAATTACTTGTGACAAAAATTTTATCATGTGTTTGTTATGTTTGTATGTTCACAGGCTGTATGTCGTAGGATAGCGGGACATTTACAACGTATGATTGATTTAAGGATGGTGACTGAAGGCACTGATGCCTGGGATGCTACACATGCAGCATTAATGTTAGCTGAAGGGGTCACTGATGAAGGAAATGTTTATAACAGAAGAGGTCGTGGTGGTAGGAGAGGTTGTGGTGGCCAACAACGTCGGGAAGGGACACAATGAATTAGTCTTTTCTGTTTACTGTATTAACTTGTTGAAATTGGACAACGGTTGTTTTAAGACATGACTATTGTATTAACTTGTTGGTACTTAAAGGCATTTATGCCATGTGTTCGTACTTCAAGGCTTTAATGCCATTTGTTCTATTGCGTGTACTGTTTTATGTTAATTGATACAGGTGATGAGCATTGAAGTAGGATGTCCATATTTTAGGGCAGGTTCTGCCAAATTTTTTATAGAAAAATAAATATCCTGCAAATCAAATAAGTAACTGATCGATCATATAGTAACGTTGACAGTTAAGTACGTTGTCTTTTAAGCAATACAACTTTATAAAGTACAAATAAGTAATCAATGTTCTGCAATGTTGACATAATGACGTGTCACCCCAAGTAATTGTGCGAATTGTTGCATTCGTCCAATGTAAGGTGAGACCCATGCTTTGGCAATAGGATGGCAATATGTAGACCACAACACATCAGTATTTGGTATCGGACAACGATCTTGCAAAAAGACCTGCATAATAATAACTACAAACAAGTTAACATGGCCTTTTTTTAACAATAGTTATAACATAATGTGAGGTTGTACCTAATGGTATACCTGTACAAAATGATTGCCATTTACATGGCCTAAACATATCATACGATGCACTGAGCTGTTATTGGGAGGTTGAGTTCTAAGAGGGAAGAATGACATGCTCTGTTTTTGCGATAAGAAAACTAGTATCACATTATACCTAGAAGCAATAACATATCCCATGTCTGGTATAGTCATCCATTTTTCCACAGATGCCTGTTCATATTAAAGTTAGTACAATGGAACTAATTATAAGACAGTAAATGTTATATCTGACAAAAACAAGTAATAGTATTTTACCATTGAAAGATCATCAACAAGCAACGATCGTTTTAGTTGCTCAAAACGCTCATAACCTCCAAATATAGTGGCATACTCATCACGCCACTGCCCAAGTTCTTTATGCAAATCATTACGCACTAAGGGCCAAGAGTCTTCACCCATACCTAGTAGTCCCGCAACTGCACGGTAGCCACAATGTCCATCAGCTTTGACATCAACAATATCCAATATATATGGGTGCATAATTACATTAAATTGATCGATCATGGGAGGCTTCCTCTGGCGTGTTGTTTGCTGAGATGATCTTTTGGAATACTTCAAACTTGATGAGCTGTCATGTACAGAATGTAATGTATCAACATGCTCAAAGTACGAAGAGTCACGCTTAGTTGACCTTTCCAATTTGGCTGCACGCCCTTTTTGTGAACCCTTAGTCTTGACCTTCTCAGTAGGCGGACACATTGAAGTCATCTCAGGGTATGCAATTTCGCGAAGTTTGGTTTTTATAGTCAACTTCCCACCAATGTCAACCTCTTTAAAACGTTTAAGTATGACATCAACTTCTTCCTGCACAGATAATTCTGCATATTCCTCATTACACCCCATGTCATTAAAGCTCAGTCTGGTCCAAAAAATATGAACTGCGCTCAGTGGTATGCTACCCACGACATATCTAGCTAGTTCACATGCACATGGGAGACCATGTGTGGTTCTTACTATGCATCCACAACGAGAACTATCAACACCAATAAACCTTACTCGATCAAACTCATCTGCAATATGATTCAATGCAAACCTTGAAACAAATCCGCGCACTCTCTTATACAATGTGACATTGAAACTATGACCCACGACATTAATGCTATTCTCAAATGAGCCTTTTATTTCGGTATGTTGCAATATTATCAAGTTGTTCATGGCATCCCAACAATTACACAAGTCCCCCATGCTAGTTTGAAGCAACCTTTTTAAGCTCCAATGTGCAGACTCCACTCTAACAAAAAATAAAGTTCTTGTTACTTATACTTGCATATTTGTTTCAAAATTACATTATGTATAAGAAATTGACATACCTGTTACTTGTTGTATTCCCTAAGTGCATAACTTTATCTGTCCATGCCTTTACAAATCTTTCCTTGTGAGGCAATAACCATGTATTTTTGACATAATCAACAAAGAATATCCATGGTGAACAAAGAACTTCAAACTTTCTGATACGGTCTTCATACTCAGATTCAGTCGGACAATCTATAACACTACCCCATGCATCCATGACTTGGTCCCATGCCTCTTTCGGAGTCACGTATGTCTTGCACTTCGCTTTCACATTCTTGTCAATGTGAAAATGGCACAATATATTAGTAGACTCAGGAAACACAATTTTCACTGCATTCATCAAGGCTAAATCTCTGTCAGTCACAAACACTTTAGGCAGTCCATCAAGTCTCCAAAAAAGTCCTCTCAGTCTCTCAAGTGCCCAAACAAAGTTATCTTGTCGTTCAGCCTCTAAATACACAAAAGCTGCAGAAAAGGTCAACCCAGTAGGCGTCACACCAACAATCTCAAGTAATGGTAGTCTATATCTGTTTGTTTTGTACGTACTATCCATCATAAAAACTATGTTAAACGCATTCACTAACTTCACTGCATCAGGATGTGTCCAGAAAATATCACGCATTACTTCCGATGTTTCATGGATTCTATGCCAATGAATATACATATCACGCTCAAGTAGGTTCATCAAATGTTGCATTTGTGTCCTTGGGCCTCTTTCACCATTCCGATATGCACTCCTTGCATTATATACTTGTTTTATTGTAGTCACATTATTTTCATTGTACTCTTTCAATGTGAGGAGAATATTTCTTGGTTTGACCATACTTTTCGTCATATCAACGAGCATTGTCTTCTCGTTAGATGTTAGACGACCAACATATGGATGGCCAACCAATGTCTCAGCTAAATCATGATTATGAGACCCACATAACAACTTCAATGTCCATCCTTCACCATTCTTAAGTGGTGTTCCTCTCAATCTAAAGGGACACTCACACTTTCTAGTCCCAGTCACCGTCCCCACTACATCTTTTTTCTTTGGCCTATACTTTCCACCCCTCTCACAACCCAACAAAACAAATGTCTTCCTTCCTGGTATCCCATTTGATGTGTCTGACCTCAAAATCACAATGACAAAACCCATCTTAAATGCAATTGCTCGAACCCATTTCAGTAACTCATCACGAGTGGGAAACACCTGCATAATAAAACATACAACATCAGTATGCCGATTAACCTTTCCAATTGTGTCACTAACCAATTAAACAAAACAATTACCTTATTTGTGAATATAGCAGTACAATCATCATCTTTTTTAATGTCTAGTGCATATTCAATCATTACATCTTCAACTATTGTGTGATCAACATCCATGTCTACTTCATCCGACATCTTGCTCATATAATGGTCCTCCATAAAATCTAATATTTCAAGAAAATAACACTCAAATGAATAAACACAAAAAATTTAACAAATTGCCCACATTGTTAACAACAATAATTTAATTATTATTAACTAAACAGGCATTATAAATACAATTTCAAGTGATTGAACTTAAACAGGTTAATAATAGTAGATACAGCGGATACAGTTTCTTTTACAAAATGCCTAGCTATATTACGGATTGTGTTATCCGTAATGTATATTACAATATACATACATTACGGATTACACAATCCGTAATGCAATTACAAGACATACGGATTGTCTAATCCGTAATGTTGTAATTGCATTACGGATTGTGTAATCCGTAATGTATGTATATTGTAATATACATTACGGATAACACAATCCGTAATGCAATTACAACATTACGGATTAGACAATCCGTATGTCTTGTAATTGTATTACGGATTGTGTTATCCGTAATGTCATTTTACGGATTGCCCAGTTCGTAATCCTATTACAATAATTACGGATTCAACTTTCCGTAATTAACTGTTCACCATTAAAAAAAAAACCCTTACCA
This sequence comes from Pueraria montana var. lobata, assembly GCA_026413185.1. Taxonomy (NCBI): domain Eukaryota; kingdom Viridiplantae; phylum Streptophyta; class Magnoliopsida; order Fabales; family Fabaceae; genus Pueraria; species Pueraria montana. The sequence continues at coordinate 47,034,872 of CM048649.1, read as the reverse complement.
GATGAAGAACTTGAACTGAAACCTCGCCGTCTACGGAGGAACGAGGACGAACGACGATAACAGAAAAACCTATGCTACCTTCTTCACCTTAAATGGAAGCTTCGTGGAAGTAAATACATCAACAACCAAGGCAGCAAACCAGTAAGAAGACAACGACAACGCGGAGGAACCACGAAGTACTTGCACTGAAGAAGAAGAAGAATGGGGGTGCGAATGAGAGAGAGGCACAATATATATTATAAAGAATAAGGGTATAACAGGTATATATAAATTTATGGGGTGCACGGGGAAAAAATCAAGGTGCCCTAAGAAATTGCCACTTCAAGAACGCACTTGCCAAAAACAAGGCCAATTGGGCCTCAACCAGAGGCGAAATAATCCACACTATGGGATGCAAGGCACATTTTGAGATGGCATGGGACGTAGTATGTATCCACTAACACGTGCTTTACAAAAGTTCGTTTTGTTTTACCATGTCATATACTAATAATCATTTTTTGGCAAGGCTGTGAGCTTAGGCTGAGATCCCCACCTCGATGAACTCTTCTTGGCCACCCACAAGAAGAGTCCACAAGCAAATGGGTAGATATTCGCTCTTAGAGGACATATGTAGGTTTTAATACAACTTGTTTGTTAAACAAAATAATTTTCTTACTAGTATATATTTTTTATATTGAATAGAAGGGTTATCTATAACGTCTTAGTCAGCAACATTCTCAAGTTGGTGAGTCGACCCTTCCTCTAGTGTGACACAATAGGTGACCAAGGTTGACGCGTGGAGGGAGGTTGTTGGGGGCAAGGAGTAGAGGACACATTTACAGCACCACAAACTTTGTCGTAAATGGTTGGTTAAATATTGGTTTTTTATATTTTAGTATTTTTTTATTTTAGTCCATTAGGTTTTAAAAGTTTTATTTTGATCCTTTATGTTTTAAAAAAGTTTCGTTTTGATCTTTTTAAACAGAAACGTTAAATATATTAACAGAAAAGTGTGATGTGTCCGTTAATGCTAAGTGAGATGTGATGCATCCTTTTTATTAAAATGACGTTAAATATTTCAGTCATTTTAGTTTTCAAAATGATTTTAATTTAGTTCTTTAAGTTTTTAAAATGTTTCATTTTGATCATTTAAGTTTACTATCAATTTCAGATACACACACTGAGTGTCTATGAAAAACCTTTTAAAATGTTAAATATGACATTTATTTATAATAGGTACTAGTGATATGAATGTTGGGAATAAGAAATAATTCTTTTAGAATTACTCTTGGATCCCTTCTCTATACTCACACACATCAAGAGGATTATTTATTTATGATATGTTTGTGTGTGTATTATTCATATTATATATATATATATATATATATATATATATACATATATATATATATTTTGAGAAAGTATTAAATTTTTATATTAATGGTCCTATTTTAAGCAATATAAATATGTCTAAGTTTTGTAAATACAAGGTGCTGATAATTTATTTTTTTAAAAATTGTTACATTAACGTAAGTTGAGCAAAGGCACTAATAGTGTAAGCTGTGTAGCCACCACTAATAGCGTCAACTTGATGATTGACGAGTGACTGATGCTAATAGCTTTAACATAGCATCTGCTTTGTGGATGCTAAAGTTAGCGAACAACAACATTGTTTCAATTTTTTTTTTCTTATGTTAGAATGTGGATTTAGGTTAACTTAACTTTACAATATCAACTTGTAAAATAAGAATTTTCTCACTTATATCTTTAATTTAGGACGAGTTTTACGGTGTGAAAGTAAAATAACTTTTCCACTGTACGACAGTAAATGCTGACCATCAGATAAAGTCATTCAAAGATCAACTGATATAATTATTTCTTATTTTTTACTTTTCTCGATATATCCTTCTTTTTTTTCTTCTTTCCCCTCTTCTCTTCTTCCCCGTTCTTCCTCCTTCTCCGGCTCTTCACTCACTCACCACTCACGGCTCCTCGTCCTGCCTCCTTCTCCGTTCATACAAAATACTCCTTTGCTGAATGAAGGCATTGCCATCTACTTGTGCATGTATATTCAATAAATTCAATTACTTGATGTTGAAATACGAAATCAAATCTTCCCTGCTTGATGAAAAAAAAAAAGATAGCACAAACATGAAGTGATGAAAGTCAACTTTCAGTTCATTCCTCCAGTCTCTTTAATGCAAAGCATCCAGGCATTCAGAGCTGCATTTTGTTATTCAAATGGCACTAGTTAGTTTAAATATTAGGAAATAAGTATTTATTTTTTATTTAAAAAATTATAAAAATAAGAGAATTATTATTTTCTTAAAAGTTTCCTTTACCTTGTGTTGAGATTTTCCAATCGCTAGTATCGAGGCCAGCAGCCCAAAAGAAATAGCCACGAAGCGAAAGAGCTTGAGCAAACCCGACCTTAACCTTCACCGTGACCGGGTCATCGTACCCGACCCAATAACTCCCACTATACGAACAAACCGACGCCGTTTCCCTGTCATACACAACACTCGCACCCGTTTCGTTGTTAAACTCCAACACTTGAAACAGAGCCATGGCACCATCCAACCCGGGACCCGGTCCAATAGCCGGAGCCCCGATTCCATTCACACTCGGGTCACGTAACTGCCACGTCCTCGCATATAGCGGCAAACCCATCATCACCACCTTCTGAGGAATAACCCCGCCCCGGATCCACGACCGTAACCCGTAGCTCACACTAGCGTTACTTTTCGGGTCAAAAAGCCCAGCTGGAGGCCCAGTATGGTTACTCCACGGCCCGTTGAGGTCGTAGCTCATAACGTTGACCCAATCTAAATTCTCGTTAATGGAACGCACCGGGTACCTCAACGACGTCGTTTCGGATAAGAAATAATCGACGGAGAAGTACACTGCGGCGGTGAGAAGAAGAGGTTCCCGGCCGGTGGCGGCGGCCTCGGCCGCGATTGCGGCGCGCCACACCTTGAACAGCTGGCCGAGGTCGTTCATCTCGTTCGCGGTTCGAGGGAACTCCCAACCTAGGTCAACGCCGTGGAACCCGAATGTGCGTGCGACGGTGATGGTGGAGTTGATGAAGGTGGAGCGAGCGGCAGCGTTGGCGGCGATGAGAGAGAAGAGCGTGGCGTTGGCATTGGCGCCGCCGATGGAGATGAGGGTGGCGACGGTGGAGCCAAGGGTGGCGGTGAACGTTGCGAGGGTTGTGGCTGTGGAGTTCGTAGGTGACATTGTTGGGTGCAAGGAATGCGTAGTAGACGTGGGTGAAGAGTGATGTGTTTATGGCTGAAGGAGGGAAAAGTGGTTGTTCGAGCCAGTATATGGCTTTTATGTCATTTGTGGCGGTTATGACAAAGAAAGTTGCTAAAAAGAGGAAACGTAGCATGTTGTGGCTTGCCATGAAGAAACTTTGGTTTTGGACTTTGCTTTTTAATTTTGCTTCTAGGCTTGGATGGATGGATGGGAACGTGTATAATATAGCTGCTAATTAATTAGGTTGAGTGTTATTGTGGAATATTTTCAAGTGGAGGATGGCATGTCGTTGTTTGTTAAAAGCTGTCATCGTGATCTTTCATTGTTGGTTGCTTTGGTTCGTGCATATATATTTGGAAATAAGTAATACAATTGGTTTAGGAAAGTGTGAGAATCTTCCTAAGATTATAAGCACGGCCGTTCATTCAATTATATAAGGTATATGGACAGAATGTTTATGTATTCTCTGGCCCTCGAACCAAGGTACAGAAACGTGTTTCTGTACTCAACGCTTTAATATCTCGCTTGATTTTTGTTTTCCAAGTCAAATGGTTGAAATGATTTAGGGTATGTTCATCCAGACCTTTCATTTTACGTTTAGTTTACAGTGGACCGTTAGATTCGTTTGAAAATTCATGCTGAAGCAAGTTGAATGGACAACCAAACATATACTTATATAATAGGTTTTCGAAGAAAAAAGAATAACTCGTGCTTCATTCTCATCGAGAACAGAAAAATAAGATGAAGCTTTGTCAACTCGTACTGAGTGATTAATTTATGGCAAAAGCACTATTATAGAAAAGAATGTAACGATCTTTTTCCTCCTAAACTATAAGTATTTTTTAGACAATCTTCTTCTTCGTGAGAGTATTCATAACATGATGATATTAATTAACTCACTCAACAAAGATTTTTATTTTTTCATGCACAAGTCGAATCAAAACTTTACTTAAAGAATAATTAAGTATCTATCACTTGAATCGATCACCCATTAATAAGATGTAATGTTAGATTAAAAGCAAGAGAAAAACAACCAAGATAAATGTAACATGAAGAGAATATATTTTGGACATTATTTTTCTGGCATGATATTCTTAAAAAAATAGAAGAAAAGAAAACCTATAAATTTTAAATATCTCATTTTTCTCTCAAAGAAAGAGAGTGTGTGTGTCTGTAAAGCATGTGAAATGATAAAAAAGAATCCTTCTCAACATATAAAGTAAAACAAAAAAGTATCCTATATAATTTTATTTATATCCTATTATATTATAAATATTCAACTCTAACGAGTTTAATATATATATATATATATATATATATATATATATATATATATATATATTTCAATATAAAAGTTTTTATACTATCAATTAATAAAAAAATTATTTTTATATGATTTTTAAAATAATCATTATAAAAGTTAACAAAATTTTCATATAACATTAAAAAATAATGTAAAAAACTTTACTGAGAGCATATATTATTTATTCGTAAAAGAAACTCTTTTTTTTATCTTTATTTTTTATTTCACAATTGTTTCATTAATTTTTTTTAAGAGGTTCAGCTCGTCCTTTCTAATACTCAAGGAGGTAATTGAGTAATTGAGATTTGAGAATTATAGTATATATGACTTGTAACGGGAACCCTTCCTAGAGCCATAAGTCAGCAAGCAATTCCTAACTTAAATTAATCCTGCAATACATAGCATGATACATGCATGTAACCTAGCTAGCGGATAGCCAGATAAAATGAAAAGAATTTGTTTAAGAAAAAAAATACAAAACACATCTTCACTAGCTGAATTACAACGTGCCTTGAGAGTGACCATTTGCTAAAGTCAGCCTGTTAATTGAATTCTTAGCTGATCATGCAGTTGCGTTCAAAGCTATGACTTCAAATGAACTAAGAGAGAGAAGTCAAACACTTTAAGGCCATGTTTGTTTTTCTGTTTGACGGGCATTTTTCAAAGCATCCAAATTGATAAGTAACAATTTGTTATCATGGGGTAAGCATTTTTTTTTTAATCATCATCATCATGATATTAGTGTGAATTATTCACTGACTTTATCAATAATTAATCTTTGTCGAAGAACTTGACTAATCACCTATAATGAAGTGTCCCCTCTCTTAGCCAAATTTTTTTTTTCCATTCATAAGGCTCGGATTCAAGACCTTGCTTAAAAACTTGAGATTAATTTCACTTGAACTAACGACATGTTGGTGGGCTAAGTGTTTCTTTATGTTGAACACAACCTAAAATCAAACATGTACTAAGTGCACATTTGAAATAAAATCTCATAATGTCTGGACAGATGCAACAAGGTGTAGCTTCTGCACCATTCTCTATTAGTTTTTCTTGGTTTGTGTAAAAAAACCTAAGATATATACTATAACACTTATTATGGAATGAAGGGAGTATTTATTATCTTTTCTTGGTTTGCAAAAAAAAACTTAGGACGACATATATTATAGAATGGAGGGAGTAATATATTATTTACATATTCTGTAAAAAAAAAATATTATTTACATATATAGTAGAAAAATACAAACAAGCCTTTAATATGTTATTATTTTATTAATAAAAATTGGATGTATATTATGTTAATATTTTTACTAGAAATAAAATTTAAATATATTACTCTAGCAAATATAAAAAGTTAAATTTAATTGGATAAATATTATATAAATAATTTTATTTGAACTTTATGGGTGAGATCAAATAAAAGAATGATTTTTAAAAGTCATTTTACTAATGTATATATATATATATATATATATATATATATGAGGAGGGATCTACTTACTCCAAGAGCAAGTATAAGAGAGTTACTCTCCATCTTCATCATTCATTTTCTTGAAATCTAATGGTTAAGATTAGTTATTCATTACAACCATTAGATTTCAAGAAAATGAATGGTGAGGATGGAGAGTAGCTCTCTTATACTTATTCTTGGAGTAACTAGATCCCTCATATATATATATATATGTGTGTGTGTGTGTGTGGGGGGGGTTGCTAATATCCATCATATATAGTTGGTGTGGATTAACATTCAAAATAAAAAATTTTGGACTTAAAAATTCATTAGTTCTTCTGTTTCTTAAAATTTAATTAGAGAATATTATTGTACTTTATCATTTAATTTTAAAAAAATATTTTTTCTCTCTCCTCTCTTTTTATTTTTTAAATGAAATGATAAAGTACAATAATATCTTTAATTAAATTTTGAGAAACAAAAAAATTAATGGATTTTTAGGTCCAAATTTTTTTGTGTTGAATGTTAATGCACACCACTAGGATGGATATTAGCAGTCCCCTATATATATATATATATATATGAAATTAATATAATAATAAAATATTATGTCAAAAAAGAATATAATAATAAAATATGTATTTTTAATTTATTAACATTTTCGTTAAGAAAGCTGGGCATTTGGGCCAAGGGTTTGTTTCCAAGTCATTCTTTAGAGGGGATAAAATTTCTAACATTGACGACCTAAGTACTGCACGCTGCAAACATAGTAGCAGTTGATAAAGACGAGTGATGAATTATCAGTTAGATTAATTATTTAATTAATTAAATTTATGGATTAGCATAAGTCAATTATTTAGGAATCATTATTTAATTATTAATATATTAATTATGATGAATAATTATTATCATAACACCTAATTAATTGTTATATTTTGTAATGATATTTGGCCTCATATACTATAAGTTACTTATTGTTATGTTATCTTGATCAATATATGGTTTTGACGAACCAATTGTATAGAGGGTAGTGTTCTCTCATTCTCGTTTTCAAACAAATGTTTCAGTCTCATTTTATGAAGAGCAAGTTGGTTCAATTCTTTATGTTAGGTAATAAAATTTCATCATCTAATTCTCTTTAGATTGTTGATTTAATATGTCATAATTTGTATCTACATGTTCCTGTTGGTTTAGGGATAATTAAATTTCAACATCATCTTGAAATGGATCTGTAATTCTGTATCTCTTTCTACTTTTAGAAATCAGAAAGCGAATGAAATTTAAGTCTACACCGCGATACATGGCCATGATCGAGCTCCAAGGAAGAGAAGTGTTATTTATATCACCACCTATCACTCGCATTTGTTCAACAGGTGCAATCAGTTGTCTGAGAATATGGGATGATCGTTTTCCAATCATAAAGTACTACTACCACTAGTATTTTGCATGTTAGCAAAGAAGCTAAAATCTCCTATTTCATGTGTAGGTTCGGGACAATTAGGTGGACAATATATTTTCTGCTTCTAGTCACATTGATGATCCTTAATTCACCAAAATTATAACAAAACATGATTTTTAAAAAATTCATCACTATAGCTTTTTGGCATAGCAGTAAAGTTGTGTCTCGGTGACTGGTTGGTCATCAGTTCGAACAGGCTCTTTGCATATGCAAAGACAAAGCTGCGTACAATGACTCTTTCATACCTTTGCATAGCGAGGAAGGTTAGTTACATTCTCTAATAAATGACTTGATTCATAGTTAAGTACTAGAATGCCCTGCTCCATCATCTTGGTGCCAGTTGAGAAATTGTAACATCATTGATTGAATAAAATTTGATCCCACTGTGAGATGTTTGTTCCTCATCTTCACGTTTATTAACTGAAAACGCAGGCATTTTGGGAGTACCAATAGCTGCACCTTCATTCTTCAGCAGTGAATCAACTTCCAACATGGAAGGTCTATCTGCAGAGTTGTCTTGAACGCACAACAGAGCCACATGCATGCATCTCATGATTTTACAAGGTGATGTTGTATCATCGAATGACGGGTCAACAAACTCCACACCTCTACCTTCCCTCCACAGCTCGTATGCCTAAAATAATAACCCACATAAGTAATTTCAGCATCAAGCAAACCAAGAATAAATTAAATCATAAAATGGATAGAATAGTCATAGAAAAAATAAGTGATAACTTACATATTCCAAAATGGTCATATTTTCATGTGTGCCATAATAACATGAAGTCCTCTTTCCGCTTATGATTTGCAAGAGAAGAACTCCAAAACTATAAACATCGTACTTCGTTGAGTATATGCCTTTTCTCACATACTCAGGAGGTACATACCCACTGCAAAGCCAACAGGAAGTGATTAAAGACAAGGAGGAAAAACCATAACACAACCAATGCTAATTTACTTACTATGTTCCAACGATCCTTTCTGTGTTTGCTTCAAGGTCATATTTCCTGAAAATTCTAGCCATACCAAAGTCTGCTATCTTCGGATTCATCTCGTGATCTAGCAAAACATTACTAGCTTTAAGATCTCGGTGGATTATAGTAAAATTTGAGTACTCTTGGAGATAAAGAAGGCCATGAGTAACGCCTTCAATGATATTGACACGCTTGTTCCAGTCTAAAAGAACTGATTTCCTTGGATCTGCATCAAGTTCAAAGCTGAACTATTAGTCACAGAAATGTGTAGCTGAACAAAACAGTACATTCTGGAATGATTGATAATTTGAAGTTTAATTGAGCTTTGCGGCAGGTTAAGATGTTTAGAAGAAATGAAACAACTTAATGGGGGACAAGTAATGTAACAACGGACCAAAGAGGAAATGATCTAAGCTTTTGTTTGGGAGGTATTCATAGATCAGAATCTTCTCATCCCTTTTTGTGCAGTAACCCAGAAGTCTAACTAAATTCACATGTTGTAGTCTTGCTGTAAGCGTGATCTCATTCTTGAACTCTTCAAGGCCTTGATTTGAGGTCTCTGAGAGTCTTTTTACAGCTATTTCCTGACCATTCCGTAATTTTCCCTGACAGAATCAAATCATAACATAGTCATCTAAGAATTATCTGTCAAGATGCAGACATAACAGAAAACCTTCAAATATATATGATATATCTAAGGTCCATAAATATTTACAAGCATTCTTTTCTGATGTTAAAGTTGTTTACACAGAGGAAATTTCTAACTTTAATTTGATTGCATGGTTGAAGGCAAATTCCCAGTATTGTGTCCTTTGGTCAATTAATCACTAGAAAACAAGGCATAACTAACAACTCTATATCCACTGCATATTCTGGCACTTTAATATTGAGAATAAGCAAGTTGCTTGATATTTGATAGAATGACTTTCAAGGCTATAATAATCTCTTATATGTCCTTGGTTACTTGGCATTATTAGGTGCTAAATAAATAGATACTTTTTCATGCGAAATTTATTCATCTGGATCAATGTTAAGTTACTAGAAGTTGCATAAGCTGTAGTTCTGATTCATGCATCCATATTAAATTTAAGGGTTAATAGTGGTTTTTGTCGGTGTTGTGAAAACCGGACCGGTTATCGACCCGGTCAAGGCACTGGATTGATGGGTCAGTGGTCGAACTGGTGGGTCACTAATTGACCCGGTGTATATTAAAAAATAAAAAAAATATAATATATCTAACAAAATGTGACAAATTCATAATTCATACTCTAAAATTAAAATCAATCATGATCAAACTATAAATTTTACATAATCATTTATTACTATAAATTATTTTGTTGGATGTTATCATTAAATTATTAAGAAAACTCTTGTTATTTTTCACGGCTAAATATAAAAGTTATCAGAGGACTATAGCATATCAAGATTAAAATAATAATAATTAGCTATTATATATTATTTTCAATATCAAAATAATATTATAGGAGCATATTATTATATGCTATTCAGTAATTAACTATTAACAATTTAATTAAAATGTTATAGGAGTATATTATTATATTATATATTATTTAGAAATTAGTTTTTGTTATGGTTTCAAATTTTAAATGGTACTATAAAAAAATTCCAAATAACAACATTTGTTACAAGAAATGTAAAAAAAAAAAAAAAAATGGAAAAAAAACCGGGTCAACCAACCGGTCCGGATCACCGTTTTTTACCAAAACCGGCCGGATCAAACTGGGTTGATCCGGGTCAAACCGGGTCGATGGCATATCCGGTCTGATAGCTAAATCGGACCGGACAGGGCTTCGATTCCGGTCGAACCAGTCCGACCAGCTGGTCCGATCCAGTTTTTACAACTATGATTTTTGTTCATGTAAATTTGACAATATTTGGTTTTTACTCCTGACTTTTAAAACTCTCACTTTTCGGCCCACCCTTTTGTAAATATCCAAATTTTCATCCCTCAATCTAACTCTTTTGGTGGTTAAAGTTTGACATATAAGGGATGAAAGTTTGAGAATTTACAAAATGCAGTGACAAAAAGTGAAAATTTCAGAAGTTAGAAACAAAAACCAAAGATTACCAATTTTGCAGGACGAAAAACACTATTAACCCCAAATTTAATATAGCGCTCTATGTTAAAAAATTGCTGGCAGTGCAACTAGAGGAGTTTTGCCTAACCAGAGACTAAAGTATCTGAACAAGTTAATACCTACAAAGTCATTTAAAGGATACATCATCACTATCTTACCACAGTAATAACGGCACTAGCTTTCATTCATTAACAGATGAATTTCCAAATCTTACCTTGTACACTGTGCCAAATCCACCCTCTCCAAGCCTATTATCTTTTGAGAAGTTATTTGTTGCCACTTTAATTGTGAGATAACTGAATACTATCAGATCAGAAGCGTTTCCATCGAGATCTTCTTCAGCCGCAGATAAATATCTCAGTTTATATAATATTTTTGTAACAGTGGCTACTGTTCCTGCCAAAACGGTGGGGCATAAATTAAAGGGGAAAACAAATATACATATGCCAATTTCTTGATATATAAGTATAACTGGATTTTATCACTCTCAGATAAAGGGAATTACATCCTTACCTCGGTGGTAGTAGCAAAATACTATTCCCAATAGAAGAGCCAAAGTCAGAGTTGTAAGCAGAACAATTATCACCAACCTCCTCTTATGATTATCTTTAATTTCTTCATCTACTTCTTGAGCTGAAGGATTGTGTTGCAAAGGAAGTGATGCATATGTTATTTCAGAAACTAAGAAGAATATTTTAAGCATATAACTAACAACATAATTATATAAATATAATAATCATAGTGTCAGTCCACCTCAACCAATTGTTCTGTAACTCACCTGCCCTTGAAAGTTCCCAATTTTCGTCATTGCCTACTTGGAACACGTTGTAACCAAGTAGCCCATTTTTCCTTGCATAAGAAACTTTGGCCCTGATTACCTGCGCATCATCAAAATTAACCCAAGTGGTGGACGCAACAGTGAACTGGCTCACCACAAAACTAGCATTGTAATGTGAAACAACATTTCCAAAGCTTCTAATGTAACTCTTTATTAACTTATAAGCCATGGCACCATCCATTGTAACAGCAGGTCCTGATGCTGGTGCTCCCACGCCACTGTTTCCTCCAGGGTTCACAAGTTTCCACGCATATCCATGATAAGGCAACCCAATTAACAGCTTCTTAGACGAAAACCCCCTCCTCCTCCACTCTTTGATGCCAGAATCAGTGTTATCCCAACCAGATGAACCATACAAAGCTGCATTAAAGCCTGTGACATTGTCCCTCTTAGGAAGATAGTAATCATATGCCACAAAATTCACCCAATCCAAATTCTCCTGCATTGAATCAAAGGGGTAACTCAAAGTGTCTGAAGCCTTGAGGTAGTAACCAGCCATCACCAACAACAACTCTGGCTTGCTTGAGTTTCTTGCCTCAGAAGTTATTGCAGCACGCCATTCCTTCAAAAGGGTTCCAAAATTTGTAACCTCCGAACCCTCTTGCCTTGGCCATGCCCCAGTGAGGTCTATGCCATGGAAGCCATAGAGCCTGGCTGTTCTGATTGAAGAATCAATGAAAATTTTTCTATGAGAAGATTGGTTTAGCATTGAGGTGAACACTGACGAGTCCTCTCTGCGACCCCTGATGGATAGAAGCGTTGAAACAGATGGGTTTTGGAGCTTCACCGTGCTGGTGAAGGCGAAGAACTTGTGCTCCTCAGAAGAGTTGATGAAGATGTTGTAGCTGGTGGAGTTTATGAAAGCAAAAGCGCATAAAAGGTGAGTGAAAAGCTTGGCTTCTATGTCTGAAGCAGAAATTTCACTGCCTGAATAGTAATAACCGGCTTTCACCCACGAAGGGTTTTCTGTAGAGGAGTGAGATTTGAGAGGAAGGAAGAAGGTAAGAAGAACAGTGAAGAAAACAATGAGATTCGAAGCCATCGTAATAATGATGAGAAGTGTTGTCTTAGTCTTCTGAGACAAATGTTCATTTATTTGTGTTGCCAAGTGCTGACACTAGCACCGTTCTCTTTACTTCATTTTTCGTTGGAAATTAGAAATACTTACCTCACCATCACCAACAGCCACAATGAACTGTTACTACTTTGATCACAATGGAGAATGCTACACGACTCGGTTGTAGCATAAAAACAACAATAACGATGGTTCTAGAGTGCTTCTATTATCTATTTACAATACAATTACAGAGTCAATACGTGTGAAAGACGTCCACGTATTTAACCTTTTAAATTCGACGGACAGCAGAAAATAATTTATTTTTTTATGTTTTTTCTACCATGATAGCAATAAGATTAGAATGTATTTTATATATACTGCTTAAATCTTCCACCACTAGACTAATTCTAATAGGTCTAATTTTATTTTTTTTATTTATGTCTTTGTTATTCTAAAACACAACTTGAATTTTATTTTGAACAATGATACCAGTACACCTCATTTTTGTTGTATGGATGGAAAGGAGAGAGATAAAAAATAAAATAAAAGATGAGAGGAAAAATATAAATCTAATAAATAATGTAATGAAAAATAAAAATATACAAGAAAAAAAAATGGAAGTATGATAGAAGAGAATCTGGTACATGTTTAGTATTTTTCTTTTTTGTTGGTGACTTTTATTTTGGAGAATTCAAGATTTATTCAAAAAATAATTTTATTGAAATCAAACAAAATTAAGATGAGCAATTAATTGTTATCTCTAAATATTTAACATAATTATATATTTAAAAGTGTGACCATTTAGTTAAACTCTAACAACCTCTTGTTAGTTAATCTTGTGACTTCATTTAACTTTTTATTGGATACTACTACTATAACTTTTTATTTATTTTCAATTCAATAATATTGAAACTTATTCTCCAACTACATACTTCTATTCTATTTTTTAAAAGTGTGATGATATATATACAACAAATTTTTACAACATTTTGTATAATTTATATTTTGTTTCTATTTCTCTATCATATCATTCATCCTTTCTAATATTTCTTTATTTTCTTATATCTCTTTTCGAAAATTATAAAATTTATTGTACAAAATTAATTTACGAGTAATATTATCCTTTTTTTTTTTTTTTAAATTGAGACGACTAACATAACCGTTTTTTAACGTTCACGTAACCCCTTTTTGTGGATTAAAAGACACAACTTGAATTTTAGTTCGATGACTTCTAACTTTTTTAGCTGGGCTGCTAGTCATTTATGGGTATAACTCTGTTCAGTTTTGCATACATTTTTCGTTGAAATAGTAAAAAAAATTTAAATTAGCATAAAAATAGAAAAAATCCACTAGTTAAACACGTTATGATGTGTGTGACTACTAACGTAATATTTTTTTTCCCTCTCCGTCGTGGGCTGCTTCTAAAAGCACATGATAGACGAATAATTGAGTTTCAAGGCTTAATTAATAAAGAACGAAAGACATGGTCAAAGGTCATTAACGGTTAGTTTTTTTTTTTCCTTTTCTTTTTTGAAGTGAACGGTTAGTTAATATAGGCTGTGTTTTGTTTAATTTTTTTAAATAAGATTTTGAACTCAAACTTTGTATGTATAAAAAAAAACCATATTTACTGAAAAAAACTATTTCAACCATATTGTAAATATTCTACACTAAAATAATCCAATAAAAACATATAAGAAAATAAATTATGTATGATAATGTAAAGTTGTTTTACATTGTCATCTAATTACAAACCATTATATATATGATAAATTTGTTAACTTTTCAATAAACTTTAAAAATTATATCAATAGTGATTTTTATTTAGTTGATGACATAAAAGTTTTTATATTGTATTAAATTAAAAAAATATTTGTGTTTAAAGGTCTTATATGCTGATATATATACTCTTCAAAAAAGTATGGTTGTTATATAATGCATGGTCTCATCCAAGTCAATTGTTTCTTTAAAATTAAGGACAAAAGAAAATCTATTTTACCTCTATGGATGGACTCAAAACAGATATTTCCTCGAAATTTCTCGTACATTTATTTTTATTATTATTGTTGTTGATGTTAAGAATCCTTCTATAATCTAGAGTAATTAAGGTTTGATTGTGTACCAAAAAAAGAGTAAGGTTTGATCTCATTAAAAAAACTTGACAAAGGCCGAAGACCTAGCTAGTATGATTATTGTTCATCTAAATCAATTGTTTCCTTAAAAGGACCGAAGAAAATCTGTCTTTCTTATATGGATGGACTCGAAAAACTTATTCTCTCAACATTGTTTTTCTTTTTTGTTACTAAGACCTTGAGACCTTCTTTTCTAGACTAACGTTTGGGAGAAGTTTCATGAAAGCTTAAGATATTCATACTAAAACTCTTAGAAAGAGGAGAGAGAAGAGATGATAAAGAAAGAAAGAAAGAAATATTCAATTAGAGGTGTTAAATTACTAAATACCCTAACCAAAAGAGTGCCTAAGATCTTGGGACAAGCTTCTTCTTCTTCTTCTTTTTTTTTTTTTTTTCAAAGGAGAAAAAAATATTTATTTATATAAAAATTAAAAACTGCTTTATATAAAATTGGTTAAATTACTTTTTTAGTCCTCTAATTTATTTTTTAAGTTCAATTTAGTCCTCTCATTATTCTAAGGTTCAATTAAGTCCTGCATTTTTTTTAAAAAAGTTCAATTATGTCTTTTATTTTTAAAATGTTCAATCAGATCTTTTATTTTTTTAAAATGTGTTAAATTTGGTCGAATTTAAAAATAAATTTGGTCTTATTTTTAAATTTTTTTAAAGCAAATGGAAGAAAAATGGGATCAAATTGAACCAATTTTAAAAAATAAAGAATTTAATTGAATCTTTTAAAAATAAATGACCTAATTGAATCATTTTTAAAAAAGCACATTACCTAATTGAATCTTAAAATAATAAGAGAACTAAATCGAACATAAAAAATAAATTAGAGGACTGAAAAAATAATTTATCCTATAAAATTTGCAGGGTGTCTTATGGAGAAAATTATATGATTTGAATTGAATTTATGATCATATTACAATTCGTATACACTAAAACAATTTGACTGGTACACGTAAGTTGTTGTGGAAAAATTGCCCCCCCGCCCAATTTTCTCATATTAGGAACATTAACTCCAGAAGGAATTACACTAAAACAATTTGACTGGTACACGTAAGTTGTTGTGGAAAAATTCCCCCCCCCCCCCCCCCCCCCCCCTCTTTTTCTAAAGTATGCTGACCCCATAACGTTGAAAGATCCTGCGACCTTGTTCCCACCTGAAATCTCGTAACAAGTAGAGGACCCCTTTAGGTATATATGGAAACAGATATTTTTTAGGCCAATTTAGTCTTTGACATGGGTTGGTGGGACGAGCTGATGCCACAAAAAATAATTTTAAACTTGGACAAATACACGGCCTCTTAATATTAAGGGATTAAAACCTGAATTGAAGGTTTTATTATTGACTTAAATACCTTTTTAATCTTTGAAATGTGGGTAATTCTTGTTTTTGGTCCTCCAAAGTTAAATCTGTTTTTTTTAGTCCTTGAAGTTCAAAAAATACATTTTTTAGTCTCTCTCAACAGCGCTGCCAAACAGGGAATAAAAAAATTCTAATTTGTGACGATTTTTTACTGTCAAAATTCAATTTTCAATTTAAATTTTAAAACCTTGTTTCTCCGTTCAAACGAATCTATTTTGTTCAAAATATCACCTCTGCAAGATTTTTAAACTAATAATATTCTCAAATTTTAAGTCCAGCAGCCATATGAATGTTTCTTATAAGCTCTGTAAGCATTATTAAATCATTTGTAATCTGATAGTGAAAAGGAAACTAATAGTTATAGTTGAATTTGACCATTGCATATACACGATCATCGTTTCATTTTCTTCACTTACGCCAACGCCTCCTCCCCAACGTTGGTGTTATGATCTTCGATTTTGAAAGAAGCTTTCTCATTTTCGTTTTTATATATAATTAATAATTTTGTTTCTTATAAGTTTTAATCTTGGATTTGAATTTCCTATTTTTGATTTGAATTTTGTTGTATGCATACTGGTTTCTAGTTTGTTCTTCGACTTTATATCTCTGAGAACTTGGAGGGGATTTGAGTTTTTTTTCCTTACAATTTGTGGTGGTTTATAACCGCCAAAGGAACTTTAAAATTTAAATTACAAAATCAAATTCTGACGGTCAAAAGCCGCCACAAATTGTGAATTCAATATGCCTTGTTTCGCACTAGCTAATGATATATGGCGAGAGGGACTGAAAAGATCATTTCTCAAGCTTGAGGGACTAAAAAATGCAAATTTTAATTTGGAGGACTAAAAAAAATATACTCCTAATTTGAAGGACTAAAAATGTATTTAAACATTTATTATTTTATGTCTAAAATCAATTCTTCTAGGATAAATTGATGATTCATCAACTCTTATTATTTCATGTCTAAAATCAATTCTTCTAAGATATATTAGAATTAAAAAATAAATGAGAGATACCATAAGTATCTATTATATAGGGATAAAATGAATGAAAGAGAGGTGAAGACTGCATGTCCACGCAGGCAGCTGTTGACCTGTCGAAGGGAACAGTTGAATTCAAAGCAGCCCTATACTGCGTCCGAACTAGTCAATCAAAATTGTTTGTTTATCAAGAGAGAGCTTCAGATTTCGTTTAAAACATATATATATATATATATATATATATATATATAGGGAGTTTTATTGCTTGTTCTCTCTGCTCTGCTAATGTGTGTTGGAGATTTCCTTCCAATGAGAACTATTGCTCCGATTTTCTTTCTTTGTGACAAACGTATTAGTCGCTAAGAAGCAATTCTAACGAGGCGAAAGTCAATGTCATCACTCTTGCACAGTGGATGCATGAGCAATGCTTAAGAGTTATAGATGCATCTAAGTGGACAACCAGAATATTTAGAGGTTGTAGCTGATGTTCTTTGCATCTTCACGTTCTTCATTGTAATTGTAAAGTTTGTAACATTTCATTATATATAATTTCTTCCTATCCTATTCTCTCAAGCGTGCATTGTACTATTATTGATATAAATGTTGTTTGACGTACAAATGAATTCCAATATAATGCTTAATTGCAATTTGCATATCATAGTTGCATAAAGAGTTGGATTTAGACTCTGCAATAATGCATGTGGAGTTATACTTTTCTTGTTTTGATTATTTATGTGATAAATTTTCAAAATTAATGAAATGTTATATCCTTTCATGAAGTTATGTATCTATTCATATAAATGTGTAAGTTTGAATAGATACGGCTCTTCTTCAAGAGACATGAGATGAGACTCTTCGTCAAGAGTCACGAGATGTGACTCTTCACTAAGGGTCATGAGATGTGACGCTTCACCAAAGGTCATAAGATGTGTCTCTTTGAAATGTTAAATCTCTTCACTAAAAGACATGAGATGGTCTATAAATAGAACCAATCTACATGCAGAAGAATACTACACAACAGAAACAAAGAAATCACCAAATTCTTTGTATCCAAATCATTTCCTTTCTTTCCTTATGCGCAGAGAGAATTAAGGAAACTATTATTCTGTAAACTACCATTGACGATATGGTTGATGTGGGTGTATAAACCATGTCAACGGACTCCATTGTATCATGAAGGTGATTCGCCAAGACACCGTATTGCATCCAATTCTATAGAGATTGGTGGGGGCGAATCGAACCTAAAGGTTAGTGTTTTACACACGCCTTGGAGAATTGCGCCTTTCTTGGTTGTTTCTTCTTTCTTGCAGGATTATTACCATCAATGGTTTCTTCTTTGGTATTTTTTCATTAATGTGGAGCCATTACCACCAATTTGCACCAACAATCTTTAGGTTGAAGTACCAACCTATGAAGATTGTTCCAACAATCTTTAGGTTCGAGTACTAACTATTAAAGATTGTTCTAACAATTTATACAGCAGAATAACATAGGAGAAAGCCGCATCTTGGGAATTTCACTGTTTTCACTAATCACTATAAGGTCTTGTAACTGCAATATTAATGTTCTATATTTTAGGTTTTCTTGAAAAGACTTTGTTTCTATGCTGCAAAGAAAGAGACTTTCGGTCTGATCAACATGGTATACTATCTGCCCACCATTTCAGTGATGGTTGCATCGTCTACTGAAATAATTTCTAGGGGTCGACATTCATTTACTTCTTCCTCGTCTTTCACTTTTGAAAATGCTGGCTTTTTGGGGATGGCTAGAGATTTATTTTCGTTTCTCAACATCGATGAAACTTCCAGCATGGAAGGCCTATCATTTGCATGCATCTTATTAGTTTGCACGGTGAAGATGGATCATCCAGTGAATCATCCATGAACTCCATACCCTTTCCTTCTTTCCATAACTCATAAGCCTGCAGCCATCACACATAAAATATATATCACGGGAATAAATATGATCTTCAAAGTCTAAACCAAATTAATAAAGTAACGAAAAAAATTTAACCAATTAATAATGTTTTCCATCAAATGTTGTAGAATTTACTTACATACTCCAAGAGCTTTAAATCTTCGTTCTCTCCATAAAAGCCATGTGTCTTCTTGCCACTTATAATTTGTAGAAGCAGGACTCCAAAACTGTAGACATCAGATTTAGTGGAGTACACGCCTTGTTTAACGTATTCAGGAGGAACATAACCACTGCATCATACGAATAATGGAAACACCGTTACGTAATTTGCTAAATATATAATTATGTAAAGTTCAAATGGTAGAGCTTTATCATCGGGATACTCACTATGTTCCCACAATCTTACTAGTGTTTGCCTCTTGTTCATTTTTTGCAAATATTCTAACCATTCCAAAGTCTGATATCTTTGGATTCATCTCGGGGTCTAATAAAATATTGCTAGCTTTTAAGTCTCTATGAATTATGGTGAATCTCGAATATTCTTGAAGATAAAGAAGACCTTGTGTAACTTCCTCAATGATGCCAACGCGCTTATTCCAATCTAATAATAATCGTCTAATAGGATCTGCGTGGAATTTCATATGACAAAAAGTTAAGTAATTAGTTAAAAAAAAAAAAAATCGTATCAAGAGGTTCAAGATTGATTCACAGTAGTTCCTCTCAAATAGGTGCATGATTGTTCTTATTTGACCCTTCCGTTATTTTCGAAAGTATAATCCTATGCAAAACTAATAAATTAAATCTTGTAAATTTGCCAAAATGATCGCACAAATATATCTACCACAGAATGAAGGTATAAGCATATTAAAGTGATGTTATTAATTTTCTTTATGCCTCTTCTTAAAGGAAAGATCATGGAATGAACTCTTCCATTTAAGGCTTTAACTTAAAATAGTGACACATTTATATTTCAAGTATATATAGAGAGTTTAAAGTTGCAAAGGAATCAAACCAAAAAGGTAGAAGTCCAAGCTTTTATTAGCCATGTACTCGTACACCAGCATTTGCTCCCCTCGTTCAACGCAGAAACCCAACAACCGGACAAGATTCACATGTTGTAGCCTTGCTGTTAGTGTTATCTCATTTTTGAATTCCTCGAATCCTTGTGAAGAAGCTTTTGATAATTTTTTTACTGCTATTTCCTGACCATCTGATAGGATGCCCTGCA
The DNA here is from genome assembly GCA_026413185.1 of Pueraria montana var. lobata. Lineage (NCBI taxonomy): Eukaryota > Viridiplantae > Streptophyta > Magnoliopsida > Fabales > Fabaceae > Pueraria > Pueraria montana. Next base: position 47,014,829 of record CM048649.1, on the reverse strand, counting down.
GGAACAAAAACACACTAGGTTAGGATCTTCACCGGAGAAGGCATTCCACAGGAACATTATTTTACCAAAGTTTTACTGATAATTTACCAAAATTCATTATAATATTAATTGTGATGAAAGGGGTCTTCTAATCTAGTTACATATATAGGACTAAATTTGGATGATTTTGTGATCAGAATGGGTTAAAAAAGGACCAAAACATTTGACCATTTGAACGAGAACAAAAGACTTTGATCAAACTAGTCCAAAATCTTCTGTTAAAGACGAGACACTTTAGTGGTTCTTTTGTCAAGATTATACCTTGTAAACAGGACCATAACCACCCTGTCCGAGTTTATTTTCATATGAAAATCCATCTGTAGCCGCTTCAATGTCAGAAAATTTATAGACATGCAAATCTGGTGCATCCCCATGAAATGGTCCTGCAGCTTCTTTATTATTCACTTTAGACTGAGAATGTTTGGCAGCATTGAGTGTCCCTATATATTTAAAGTAGTAAGTTTCTTCATCGATGTATATTTTCATATTAACTCTAAAATCGCAAAAAAAAAAAAAAAAAAAAAAGCTAGCTAAAAAATTTACCAGTTGATTTGAATAGTCTCTTCCTTTGGAAATATATTGTGACACCTAACATGAGAATTACGGTAGCAGTTACACTCAAAATGATCACTAACAATTTCCATCGTTCCTCTTTGTCGTTGTCAACCTGTTCAGCTGAGAACGTAACAGCAGAGATAAGTTAAATGGTGCTGTTCGAACAATATATAATGTCTATTGGAGAACACATATTCTCGCATGGCAAATTCAACCCAATATACGAAATATCATTGATCTGCCAAGGCAGCCTTAAGTCTTCAGTCATCTAAAATTTCCAATTTATTTCTATTTTTTATATAAATTATTCGATTATATAAGTTTTGCATATTTTCTTATAACTAATTTTATAGTATGATTGTGCAATTTAAAATATATATATATATATATATATATATATATATATATATATATATATATATATATATATATATATATATATACACACACACACGTTGTTATAAAATATTTAAGAAATCATATTACTCATTTAAAATTTGTAGAGAAAATTATTTTACATTTACTATGAAGTCCCACAAAAAAATTGGCATTAAATAATTATAGAACTTAAATTTCATAAAAAAGTAAGATCCCTAGAAAAAGAACATATTTTGATGAAAATGATAGTAATAAGATCACACATTAAATTCAAAATTAAGTGCATGTTTGGATTGTCGTTACAACAATCCAAACCTATGTTTCAAGAAGCAACACCACCCATGTTTCTATGGTAAAACAACCTTGGATTTCGTGCTGCTGCAAGTATACCACAAATCTAAACACATGCTAATTCTTTTAATTCTAAATAAAAATATATAATTCTCTTGGTTTTGATTATTTAATTAGTACATATTAAATCAATTTACTTTTCCTTTTATTAAGAGTTTATTTGAATAAAATTTAGAATATGAAATCACTTTTTGCTTCTTTTTTTTTTTTTCATTTAATTGAATCTTGTAACATCATGAAATTTAATATGATTATTGTTATTTAAAAGATTACATTGTTATGAGATTTAGTATAAAAATTATTAGTGTAAGAATTTATTTGAATTAAAATAATTGAATTATGATTATAAAATATAATATTATATATCTAGTTTAGATAAAATATTTGTTATATATAGTTTAAATGGGTCATCGATTTAAATCTTATCATGTTTTATCTTAATATATCTTGAAAGAAAAGAAAATAATAGATAATGCTAATAATGAGATAAATCTAAATAATAAAGTAGAAAAAGATAAAGAAAGATTTGGCAAGTCAAATTTATCTGATGTGACTCAATCTTAAATCACATATTCTTTCACTTCTATAAGATAGACAATTTCCTTTCCTATAATTACACAATTAGTCTCTTAGGGAATAGAAAATTAGTAGATAGTTTGAGGACCGAAGAGAAGACATGGATTGGTGGATCTTGTTGACATAGTAGATAGAGAAGAGGAAGAATAAATGAAAAGTGTGAATTACTTTGTTTCAAGAGGTGAGTAAAATGTCTTTTTAAACACTCCATGGTATATTTTTGAAGGATATAATTTTGGGGTTCTGTGGAAAGTTCAAGGCTAGTGAAATTTGGGTTTTATAGTGGAATTATATGTTATCGCTAATGTGTGTTGAGTGTAATTTCTGGATTACCATGAATATTTTGTTTATATGAAATATTAGGTGTTGTGGTAATTTTGTTCCTGGACATTTTGTGAAATCCTGTGACTGTGTTTCGTTATTCCGTGTGCAAATTGAATGTGCTAAATTAGGAATTAGTTGATAGGTGTTCTAGCAGTAGCAAGAAAATTAGATGCAGCGGTTTAATCTTGAAATTTGTCAAAGTCCTTGCCATGTTATATAAATATATAATCATTGAAGTTACGTGAGATTCAGGGGTTGCATCTTGGTCATTTCATGTAAATATAAAATTAAATTTATAATGATCGAAGGCTGTATTGTTCCTACTACTCTCGTGAAAATTGATTGCGTTAGAAAACCTCACTTCCATGTACATATATGCACTGAAACACATTATGAGTTTTCAAAGTATTTAGGGAATTAACGTGGTGGCTAAATCTTGATTTGGGGTAGGAACTTTGCCATGTTACTAAATATAAGAAGCTAACCTTGGAGTTACTTACGTGAGGGTAGGGATAGCGCATAAAGTATATATATATATATATATATATATATATATATATATATATATATATGTGTGTGTGTGTGTGTGTGTGTGTGTGTGTGTGTGTGTGTGTGTGTGTGCTTATTTGTGTATGTTGTATTATTTTATATTATTGATTGATCTTTATGATGTTATAACGTGGCTATGGTTTGATCACGAAAACTATTATTCTATTGGAGTTTGAGAATTAAATTGATAGTAATAAGAGATTACATATTTCTTTATTATTGTGAGAGTCGGTCATTACCTTATGGCAAGAGATGACGGTGTACATTCTATTTTGGGAATAGGATGATAGATACCTCCATCTGGGATAGGGATGAAATTTATGATAGATACCTTCATCTGGGATGGGGATGGGGATGGGGATGGGGATGAGATTTATGATAGATACCTCCATTTGGGATGGGGAAGAGATTTGAGATAGCTCCATCTGGGATGGGGAAGAGATTTAGATACCTCCATCTAAGATGGGGAAGGCAGTGAGACACCATTGCATGGATATGAACTCATAGACCTTTTACGAATCTGAGATCCACGCCGATTTTGGGAACCAAAAAGTCTAGTCTAGTGATTCTGGGAATCACTAAGTTATGTTTGAGATATCTATTTGAATGCATTGAGGTGTTAATTTTATTTATTGAAATATTTACTTTAATGAGAATGATATGTGTAACACCCCAATTTCTAAAGGAGACTTTCTTATATTATTTAAAATTTCTGGAGTAGATTAAAACTTTGACTATTAAAATGCCCTTCAATATACATGGAAATTTGTTTCCCTTTCCAAAAACTTGTACACAAAACCCATGGCATCACAATGTCCAAAAGACTTATTTTCAATAATTCATCCAAATCCTTTTAACTAACATATCTATTAATGAACCGACACTTTATCCAAACCGTTTACTTAATCAAACCTTCGATTCCAACGAAAACATTATGACTTAGTAAAACATTAGATATACATTTCCCAAAATCCTTCATTAGATAATGATATTCAACAAATATAAGTACATTTTTACATCTCAAACATTTATCCTTTCCAAATATAATTACATGTTCACATCTATCAAATTGAGTATATATAACAACTGAGTCACATCCAAAAGTTTAATACATCATAAATGAAGGTCTAGTCTACCCTCTCTTATATACAAGAAAAGACTAAGACTCAGAGCAATGACCCACAAAATACAACCCCTCATATACTCACTTGAACTCATAAGGTATCCTCAAAAGGTCATTCTTCCCATGAAGAAGTCCATCTCCATTGGCAGGGCTTGTCGTAGCCAATCCATTCCCCCTCAACAATCAAACCACATCATCGATTTCCATCTAAAAAAATGTTGGGCATATGGGTGAGCTTCTATCCTCCACATAAACCAACAATCAAAACGACCCGTAAGTCACAAACAATACACACACACAATCACTAGAGGCACTCTCACTGTCTCACTCGTCACCCCAAAAACATCTCAGCTCAACACTTATCTCTTTTCATGCACGGGTCCGCTGCCACTGGAATCCCCAGAACTCAGTGGACTTACACTATGTTAAGTAGGATGACTGTTGGGAGTACACCTTTCACCATGGTACAATGGCAGGCTCTCATCAACTGATGATGACTCGTATTTTTGTCAGGATGGCCGAGTCAGCTATGTGAGGACTGACTCGTCACAACTCAGTGCCTTACCCTCCAAGAACAACCTGCCTTATGATCATCTCTCAGGTACCAATTGTGGTCATCAATTACTCTGAGGACTGACTCTTTAACACCCTAAAAATTACAACTCAATAAATATATATTTGTGTGATTGAGTAATGATTTAATTGAAATTTATTTCTTTTAAATAAGAAAAGATATGTTTGAGTAATTAAAATATAGTTAGTATTATTGTGAGATTTTTGGAACTTTTTCGTGAGTTTCGTAAGTTGTAAAAAAAAAAGAAAGGAGGTGTTCTTAGAGGAAGTAACGTGTGAAAAGTAAAAATCTAATTTAAAACCCCAATTGAACGTGAACGTGGAAGCTTCCGATTTTCTTCACTTTTGCCTCCGTTTTTCTCTCAACCTGAGCTCTAACTTCTCTCTAAGTTTTGAGCATCAATTTTTATCTTTCACCGTTCATTTTTGGATATGTTAGAGAAGAGTTCAAGAGCTTCAAAACCTACCGATTGGATTTCGATTTCGTTGAGGTATGGAGGGGTTTCTTTTTTTTCCTAAGCTATTTCCATGTTTTCTTGTTAAATATGGATTGTGGCTGCTGTTGATGGTTTGTAGACACCATGGTTGTTGCAAAAACTTTTGAAAAACCCGAAATAAGCTAGTTGTGATTTGTGTCCTGTGACTGTGATGGATTTTTTGTCTCAGTTTTCGTGCATGTTTTTGAGGATGTAAATACATTTTCCTATGTTTTGATGCCTCTGGATATCGTGGTATTTTTTTCAGATTTTTTTAGCACTGTAACTATTTTTACCGGAATTATTTTCGAAAACTGTTGATTCTGAGAATGGGACTGTTTTGATTTTTACAAGAATTTTGGACGTGATTTTGGAAAAATGGAACTATGAGTTCATTTTATATATCATGAGGGTCATCTCTAAATTTTTGCAAGGTTAGGAAAAGTCGGGAAGTAATTTTAGAAAATTATTGTTTTGAAAAACGAAAACTGGACAGTGGAGAATTTAAATGGGGAAAATATCCTTTTTGAGTGAATTTGGCTATGAGAAGACTTTGTAACCTTATTTGGATTATGTAGAATATCTGTGAATTTTATCGGAATTTTATAGGAAATTTTAGTAATTATTTATGTTTTTATATGGGAGACTCTGTTATGAGACAGAAATGCTTTAAAAATACAAAAAAAAAGGTATTTTGAATAGGTATTTGGTGCTGAGAAAATTCCATATGCTATCTCACATCTTTGGGACATATAATGTAAATCTGAACATGAAACAAAGTTGATTTGCTTTTTACCAAAAATGTAAAAGTGCCCTTTACAGAGCTTGTTCAGAAACCATAATTAATTCTAAAATAATATTTACAGGTGTAATTTCGGTGATAAAAATTTATATGATGAAACATATATGATATATTATGTTCCTGTAAAATTTAACGAAATTATAAGTTAATTTGCTAAGTTAAATAAATTTTGATATGTAAGTACAGCCATAAGTTTATGCATGAAATTTAATTATGTGATTGTGTTATTGGGCCTAATGTCATTTATTGGATTTGCTAATGGACATTTCACCTCAAAAGGGAAATTTCTATAGAGAATGTGTGTATAATGTTGTTTAATGGATTATGTCGAATTATTGAATTATTGTTTGTTAATGATTATTATACTATTACCTGTAAATTGGAAACCAAGAGGAACGTGATCCTCGAGCAAAGAGTGCTGAAAATTTCTTGTGCATGTGACTTGTTTGCAATGTTTGTGATTGTGGGGACAAGAATAATTCATTCTTGTGTGGGAACAAGTGAACTCCGAATGGAGTACACCTGTAGATGGTAGAAAAATTACTCTAGCACTTAAGAACATTCATTATGTGCAATAGTGAATTAATTATAATTAAAGAGCGGGAACTTAATAATCTTATGAGATAGTAACTAGGAATTTCCTATGCGCACGGAGGACGTCGGATAATGGACGTAGAAAGAAATTTAGGACCCTTGCATGGATTTTGACAAAATGACTAAAGTAAGCATAAAACATGAGAGTGGGTGAGGATTTCCGTAAAACAAAGTAAAACATTTAAGAATCATGATGTGGGTCATGATTGGGTAACGTGCAATACGCACATGTGTTTGATAGTTTATAAATTGTGATTGTCCGAATCATGGTGAGAACCGAAAGGAGGAAAGAACCTCCAATGCTAAGTTGTGTGAGACGGTTGAACGGATTTGTTTGTGGACAAAGCTTGAACGGATAATTGTGGGACAGGTCGTGTGGAGGCTTTATCTACGATGAGCATTGTGCTTGTGAGATGACAGGGTTGTAATGTTTAACCACTGAGATAGTGGGGGAGTTGGATCTCCGTGTTGTATGTCTGGAACATATGTTGATTGAGGACCGCAGTCGAGTACCTTTGGTAGAAAAGCCCACACAGACCTGTAAAAGATGAATACCGATAGGGAGAGTGGTTGAGGAGTCAGTCCTCAGAGATTGGATGACCCTACAGAGTGGTACCTGAGGTGTGCTCGCTGACTTGCTGTTTCTTGGGGATCTGGCGCCGAGTTTGTGGTAGCGTTTCCACAGTGCCAACTTGGCAATCCCGACAAATGCGAGGCACAACCGTGTTGGTGAGAGCCCTGCCATTGTACAGTGGTGAAGGGTGTACTCCCAGCAAGTCATCCAACTTAAATTATGTAAGTCCACTGAGTTCTGAGAGTTCCAGTGGCAGCGGGCCTGAGTTGTGACGAGATGTGATGAGTTAAGGACTAGTCTGAAATGTGTTCAGGGTTTCGAGTGAGACTCGTGAGAGCACCACTGTGAAGTGGTTGATGTTGTATGTTTGTTTGAGACCGGAAAGTCGTTTGGTTGTTGGTTTAGAGGAGGAAAGAGACTCACTCCATACGCATTTATTTTTCAGATTTAGACAAATGATCTTATGCAGACAACGAAGATGGAACGAAAGGCTATAACAAGCACTGTGAACACGAGTGGATGTTTTAAGAGAAAGAAGAGGATCCTTCTAGGATGTTACTTGGGTTAATTGGGTATTTTTGAAATTTTCATTGAGTCACTGCTTTGAGTCTTAGTACTTTCTTGTATAAAAAGGGGTAGACTTGGTTTTAATATTATGATGTACCAACTCTTTATACGTGGCTCAAATGTATAATGTGTTATATTCCAAGATTTTAAATGCATAAGTATATTATGTGTAATAGAATAGTATAATGATGGATCTGATGATGTTCTTAATTAAAGAAAATTTTTGTTATGTTTCATGGTTTGCGTCGAAGTTAATGTCTTATAAAATGAGTCTGATTTATTAAGACTGATGTTTCATTAAAAGGAATTTTTATATATTAATAAGTTATTGTTGATGATTGTTGTTTGGAGTTTTAAGTAACAACCTTTTTAAAGGAAAAACTAATTTTCCCGTATTTTAAAGGTTATTTTCAATAATTGGATATCAAATTACTTCACAAATTTCTTAATTAATAAGAAAATCTTTAATAGTAAAAAGGGGTGTTACAGACTCCTCAACCACTCTCCCTATTGGGATTCGTCTTTTACAGGTCTGTGTGAGCTTTTCTACCAAAGGTACTCGACGGCGGTCCTCAATCAACATATGTCCCAGACATACAACACGGAGATCCAACTCCCCCACTATCATAGTAGTTAAGCATTACGACCCCGTCATCTCACGAGCACAATGCTCACCGTAGATCAAGCCTCCACATGACCTCTCAACACTTGCCCATTTGGCTTCCGATCACGTAAGATTATCCTTCTAAATCGACGCGTAGCATTTATCCACTGCACCAGTCACACTTGACCCCCAACAGAAAGGTTTCCCTTCTCATTCGATCCTCACCAACACAAAAGAAGGATCACAAAATTACTTATGCCAACCATCAATTTCTAAGTTCACACTCTTTTTACGGATTAATTCATTACTTTCCGTCACTTTTATCACAAAATCACCGTTTTTCACAAATGTGCTCCGCATAGAGTTCATTTGTTCCCATGAATATTATAAATCCTCGTCTCCACATTCAACATCCAAAACATATCAAAATCATGCGCACACAACTTTTTCCCAATGCCCAGGGTTCACATTCCCGAGGTCTTAGTCCACAATATATTATATACATAGCACATTTATTTTGCATAATGAATCAAGTCACAGATAATTGGTCAACACATAGCATATTGATGAATATTCACCTTTAGAGGTAGAATATCATCTCTCAAGCTTAAATACATCATATCACATTAATAACACAAATATCTCAATTAAAGCTAAAGTCAAGTATGCTGAATTATCGGTTTATAATTTTCTAAAAATACCAAATCAACTCCGAATATCATGAGAATTGGTAATAACACTCTTCATATGACATATTATGACATAAACATTCAGAACATCAAATCTCAAACATTTAAAATTTATTTTTATTTAACTTCCATTTCTGCCAATACACAAAAAAGTCACTGTTTTCTATTTATTTAAAATAGAAGATCAACTTTGTTTTTTTATTCAAACTTTTCAGATATCATACTTAGCATGTTGGCTATCACATATATTATTCATAAAGCTCAAAAACATGTATTTCTATTTCTCCAACAAATATCTTTCACAGCTGCCAGAAAATACATATTTCACTATTTAAATGTAGAAAAATAGTAAATGATGTTTATAAAACTCTAGAAAAATACCACACAATCTACATGACCCAGGTAATAAGATAAAAATTCACCACATGATAACTTCACCGATATATATAATTTTCCCCATTTAAAAGGTCAGTTTTGAAAAATGCCCTGTTTTGGACTTTTAGTTTCAAACAAATACTTTCCTATTTTTTTAGGCTTAGCCAATTTTTTTGTACACTCTCCATGGTCATTGAACACTTCCTTTAAAACATTTTCACCAAAAAAAATCTACAAAAATAATTAAAAATAAAAAACGCAACCTGACAGATTTGAACAATTTCAAAGGAAATTCGAAAATAAATAGAAGGAGTGTTTAAAATAATTTTTAAAATTTATCACATGCTTCAGAGACCGTAAAAATTATACAACAGGTCTTACATCTAAAAAATCATGTCCCAAAAATAAATTAAAAATTCGTGCATGTTGCGGCCCAAAAATCAACAACAAAAAATTTCACAAATTATGCATCAAATATTCACTCCAATGCCTATTTATTCTTCCCCAACACCCACACAATCCATGAACAGCCCCAAAATATCATGATTCATGAAGTTGAAATAAAAACTCCTCATACCTTTGTGTTTCCATGCAAAGCTTCTAAGCTTTCAACAATAATGACTTCTTTTGCCTCTTTGAGTGCCACAACCAAGATTGGAAGGAGGAGGGAGAAGAGAGCTTCCGGAGAGCGGAGGAAGAAAATGAAAAAAATGGAAGAATCACGAAGCTTTTCACGTTTATATTTGGAAAAATTTTGAAATGTTACTATCGACACCTGTTTTCCTCTAAAGGCACCCCCTTGTTTTATTTATTTATTTATTTATTTATTCTACAACTTACGGAACTCACGTAAAAGTTTCAAAAATCTCATAATAATACTATGGCTAAAAAAAATCTATTTATATTTAAAAGAAATAAATTTCAATTAAATCATAATTGAATCACACAAGTATATACTTATTGAATTGAAATTTTTAGGGTGTTACAATATGAGTGTGATTTGTGGTTGTTTTAATTTGACTTCTATTGGAGTATATTTATACAATATTTTATTTTAGATTCTTTGCTGGTATCATGGTTGAGTTTTTCTGGATTACCATGCCAGTTGAGAACAACACTATTTGTGAACCTTTTTAGAACTTGTTTTATTCACTGGGATTATTATCTCATTAAAAGTATTATTTTCAGAGCACGAGGAAGAAATTATTGAGACGACGAAGACTTGAAGACTTAGTTCTGTTTAGTTATTTTTTTGGGTTAATACCTTTAGAATAAATGGTTGGTTGTGGTTAATTCCGCTACTCTTTATTATTCATTTTTTAGATACCCATATTTGAGGATAATCTTTTTATTTATGTAATGATTCATTTATTTGATATTTTTTTATAATATTTGAGATATTTCAGACTATTGTATTTTCAAAAAAGCCCATATTATTTATGTTTTAAAGAATGTTTTATTACGAGTTGTTATTGTAACGAAGGGTGTTACAAATCTCAACAATTGAAAATTTTAAAAGATGATGAATTAAAAATTATTATATTAATCTTGAAACAATTTCAAGTTTTAGTGAGCATTAATTTGATAATGATGATCTTATTTTTTTTTTTAGAATTAAATGTACTGAAAGAAATACTAACAAAATAAATTAACGTCTTATTAGAAGTATTAATTATATTAAAAGATTTATTCTTTTTAAATATATGTAATGTTTATAGAATATTATTAACAACACTATTGTTATTGTTAAAAGAAGTTTTTCAAAATTAAAATTTTATAGATTCCATTTGAGATATAGTGTGTTGCAACATAGTAATTGAATGGATTATCATAAGTTGATATGTTGAATTTATTTGATTATAAAAATTTAAACAATAATTTTAAGGTTAAAAAATTTAAAAGAATAAAATGGAAATTAATGAGTTATATTAGATTATGATTCATACAAAATTTGCCTAAAATGGAAATTAATGAATTATATTAGATTATGAATAGCTTAAGAAAAAAAAAATCATGGTAATTATTTTTTTACTACTCTAAAGCACTATTCCAAATTGAATTGTGCAAAAGTATTAACAAGACGAGCCAAGGCACAAAATTTTGAAACTTAATTAACTAATGAAAACCAAGTCAAGATTGTCACCAGCTAGCTAGACTATACTGTTTCTTAGAAGGTTGTCATCAAATAGTACATTTTGATTGACAAGTACTGATTAATTAGATCCGGGCACTTTGTAGAAGGAAAAGTATTAATTTGTCATTGCTAGTCTTTAATCCTACAAAATTTAATTTCAGTGGACAAGACAAGCCATGAAATCAATTTCAGTTCTATATATTTTCTTAACCAACAAAGGCAGTTCATGAAAAAAATTAAAAAAAAAAAAATACGAACACATGCATGATCTAAAATTATATACGGATTCGGTTTTAGGAGACTAAATTAATTTAATTAGGAGCCATAAACCAAGTTTTATTCATTTGTTTTTGCCAGAATTAGTACCATTATAATTACTACTAGCTTAGTACTTCGGAAAAAAAAAAATTTATTAAGATAGAAGACTGACCCGTTATCATCTTTGTTCATCTGCTGCGCGACTAAGTGTCCAGTTATCATCGTCATGGGAAATTTGCCAAACGCAGTAACCAAGTAGCCCCTTTTCCCGCGCATATGACACCTTCGTTTGGACAGCCTCTACATCGTCAAAGCCAATCCAAGTTGATCCAGATGAGCAGTAATTAGTAACATAAGTGTCATTATAAAGTACTGCGGCCCCATTTTTCTGAACATCATTTTTGATGTCCTTGTAGCTAATAGATCCATCGCTGGCGCTACCTGTTGGACCCGTTGCTGGTGCACCTATTGTGTTGTTTTTGGGGTTTTGGAGTTTCCATGCATATCCAAAGAAAGGCAAACCCAAAACCAACATGTTAGCTGCTAAACCCTTCCCAATCCATGCTTTGATATAATAGTCTGTGTTGATATAATAAACCACAGGGTCATATATGTTGGAATGAAATTTTAGTAGTGAAGGAAATATGAGAATGAAGAGACTAGAAATTTTGAAGGAAGAGACTACTTGTATAATTGATCACTTCTTGTATTTTTGGCTTGATACAAACTATAGGACATCACACCTATTTATACTAGTGGCTCCTCCTAAACCAATGGTTAGGATTTTGCTAACACAAATTTAATCTAATGGCTACAAATGACTTTCTAGAATTTTCTACATAAATACAAACCTACTCACACATTCTAGATAATTCTATATGCTACTCTAGAATTATTTTCTAAAGAGTTTCTTCTAGAACATGCTTCTAGAATTTTAGCTTAGGATGTTTCTAGAAATTGGGCTTTTATTTAGACAAATAAGGCCCAAAATCAAGTTTATATTTCAACACCCCCTCTTAAACTTGATTTTGTTACTCCGATCAAACTTCTCAACCAAGTCTTCTTTCTTAAGTGGCTTGGTGAAGATATCAGCTACTTGATCATGAGTCTTCACGTACTCCAAATGCACATCCTTTCTCGTGATGCACTCTCTAATGTAGTGGTAGTGTGTATCAATGTGCTTACTTCGGTCATGGAAAACTGGGTTCTTAGCCAAAGCTATTGCTGACTTGTTGTCCACGAAAATCTTAGTCGGCTTTTCTTGTGACAAACCTAACTCCTTTAGTAGATTCCGTAACCAAATTGCATGGCAAACACATGAGGTAGCAGCTACATACTCTGCTTCACATGTAGAAAGAGTAACAATCGGTTGCTTCTTTGACATCCATGTGAAGGCAGTGTCTCCCATGTAGAACACAAACCCAGTTGTGCTCTTGCGGTCATCCACATCTCCACTCCAATCACTATCACTATATCCAACAAGCTTGTAATCATCAGAAACACGATAGTACAAGCCAAAATTTGTTGTACCTTTTATGTATCGAAGAATTCTCTTTGCCGCCTTCAAATGAGTGGTTGTTGGATTCTCCATGTAGCGACTAACAACTCCAACCGCATAAAGAATATCAGGCCTTGTGCATGTTAAATATCGTAAACTTCCAACCAAGCTTTTAAAGAGTGTTGGATCCACTTTTTCTCCTTCCTCATGCTTTGATAGCTTGATTCCACATTCCATTGGTGTGTTGACCGGATTAGAGTCATCCATCTTGAACTTCTTAATCACCTCCATAGCATAGCCTTCTTGAGTGATGAAGATGCCTTTGTCTTCTTGCTTTACTTCAATGCCGAGGTAGTAAGACATGAGACCAATGTCGGTCATCTCAAACTCTTTTGTCATCTCTTTCTTAAACTCATCGAACATGCTTGGATTGCTACCTGTAAAGATCAAGTCATCTACATACAAGCACACAATCAAAACATCATTATTTTGGGATTTGATGTAAAGTGCATGCTCATATGGACACTTGATGAAGTTTCTCTCATGTAGGTACTTGTCTATTCGAGCATTCCAAGCTCTTGGAGCTTGCTTCAACCCATAAAGCGCCTTTTTTAACTTTAAAACCATGTCTTCTTTTCCTTTGACTTCATAGCCTTGAGGTTGTTCAATATAGACTTCTTCTTCAAGGACTCCATTAAGGAAGGCAGATTTCACGTCCATTTGATGTATCCTCCAATTATTTTGAGATGCTAATGAAATGATTAGTCTAACAGTTTCTAGTCGAGCAACGGGAGCAAATACCTCGTCATAGTCGATGCCAGTCCTTTGACTATAGCCTTTTGCCACCAATCTTGCCTTATATCTTTCAATTTCTCCTTTAGCATTCTTTTTGGCTTTGTACACCCGCTTCACACCAATTGCCTTGTTCCCTTTTGGAAGTGAAACTAGCTCCCATGTGTCGTTCTTCTTGATCGCTTTGATTTCTTCATCCATAGCATTTTTCCAATTCTTGTTTTCTACAGCTTCTTGCAAGTTCATGGGCTCACAATTAGCAAATAGACAAAAGAGAGTAAGATTATCTTGATTTTCAGTTACCTCATAAAGTTCTTGTATGCTCTTGAAGCGTGGAACTCTTTCACTTGAGCTTTCATCTTCTTGACTATTTGCAGTTGGTGAAGTTGGTGGGGTAGTAGGCTCCTCTCTTACTTGGTCTATCCTTGAATGCTCTATGCTATCTTCTTCAAAACACGGAAAGAAGTTGTAGTCTTCATCATGTGGTCCCCAATCCCATTCTCCTTCTTCATTGAAAATGACGTCTCGACTAATGATTATCTTCCTCGTATTTGGATTGTAGAGCTTATAGCCTTTGGAATTGGAGTCATAACCGATGAAGATATGTTTCTCGCTTTTGTCATCCAACTTGCTTCTTTTCTCATCTGGTATGTGCACATGAGCAATGCTTCCAAAGACTCTTAGATGGGAAATGCCGGGCTTCCTTCCACTCCATGCTTCTTGTGGTGTTTTTCCCCATACACTTCTTGTTGGAGACCGGTTGGAAAGGTAAACTGCACAAGCCACTGCTTCTGCCCAAAACTCCTTTGGGAGTTTCTTGCTCTTAAGCATGCTCCTCGCCATGTCTAGGATTGTTCTATTCTTCCTTTCTGCCACTCCATTTTGTTGAGGGGATCTCGGCACTGTTAACGGTCGTTGAATTCCATGATCTTCACAATACTTTTGGAATTCATTTGATGTGAACTCTCCTCCACGATCGGATCTCATGGCTTTGATCTCAAGACCACTTTCCTTTTCAACAAGGGCTTTGAACTTCTTGAAATTCTCGAACACCTCTGATTTATGCTTCAAAAAATACACCCATGTTTTTCTTGAAAAATCATCAATGAAGAAAAGGAAATAATTACTCTTACCAAGTGAGCTTGGCTTGATCGGATCACACACATCTGTATGTATGAGTTCCAACGGCTTTTTGGCTCTTGAGTTAGACTCCTTTGGAAAGCTTTTCTTGAATTGCTTTCCAAGTAGACATCCTTCGCACACTTGATCGGGGTGACTAATGCAAGGTAATCCTCTCACCATTTCCTTCTTGGAGAGCAACTCTAATCCTCCAAAACTGAGATGCCCAAATCGAAGATGCCAAAGCCAAGATGCATCCTTGTAGCACATATTGAGACATTTCGCAACATCATTTTGAATGTTGAGCACGAACATTCTATTTCTTGACATTGGCACCTTAGCAATCAAGTTACTTGCAGTGTCTCTTATAGAAAGGTTATTGTCTTTTAAGCGAATATCATAACCTTTCTCTAGGAGTTACCCCAGGCTCAAGATATTACTTTTCATATTCGGCACATAATAAACATTTGAGATGAATTGATGCTCACCATTCTTCAAACGGATGAGAATATTACCTTTTCCTTTCACTTCTACCTTGGATTCATCTCCAAAGGCTACATTGCCGCTCACCGATTCATCAAGCTCCACGAACATGCTCCTTTTTTCGCACATATGATTGCTTGCGCCAGTGTCTAGGTACCATCTATTGTCTTCACTTCTTACATTATCCGTGCAAGCCATTAGTAAGGTGCCACCTTCTTTACTTCTTTCTTCAACATAATTTGCCTTCTCTTCAACTCTATTTTTGCTAGGAGCTCTACATTCAGAAGCATAATGACTGAACTTCTCACAATTGTAACATTTCACATTTGACTTGTCATACCTTGATCTTGAGTTGCCTTGCCCACGGCCTCTTGTTGAGCTTCCTCCTCTTTGAAAGTTGTTGTTGTCGTCACAGGGCCTCCAACCTCGTCCTTGTCCACGGCCTCGTCCTCTTCCTCGATCTCCACCATGACCTCGTCCTCGTTGGCTTCTATTACTGTGACTACTTTCTTCATTGGTTGAATCAACTTGCGTCTTAAGTAGTTGCTCCATGATCCCTTCCTTTTTCTTTTTCTTTTCTTCATAAGCTTGTAACGAACCCAAAAGTTGCTCAATGGTCATAGCCTCCAAGTCTTTTGTTTCTTCAATGATGGCGACAATATGTTCAAACTTTGGATCTAACGATCTAAGAATTTTCTCCATAATTTTTACATCGTCAAGTTTTTCACCATTTCTCTTAAGTTGATTAATGACTGTTAAGACTCTAGAGAAATAGTCGGAGATAACTTCGCCTTCTTTCATATGCAAAGTTTCAAACTCAGCTCTTAAAGTTTGAAGACGTACCTTCTTGACTGGATTCGCTCCTTTGTACGAGGTTTGAAGCTTCTCCCATGCTTCTTTCGCTGACTTTGCTTCCGAAATCTTCTCAAAAGCATCATCATCTAATCCTTGATAGATTAGATAGAGAGCCTTCTTGTCTCTCTTTCTTGAGTCTCTCAAACTATCTATTTGAGTTTGAGAAAGACTACCCTCATTCTCCGGCTCGGTGTGACCTTTCTCTACTATCTCCCATACATCTTGTGCGCCAAGGAGAGCCTTCATCTTGATGCTCCAATTGTCATAGTTGCTCTTGTTGAGCATTGGGACTTGGAATGGAACCATGCCGCTACTCGCCATCTCTTTAGAAAGGATCTTCAAGCTCTGATGCCAATTTGTTGGAATGAAATTTTAGTAGTGAAGGAAATATGAGAATGAAGAGACTAGAAATTTTGAAGGAAGAGACTACTTGTATAATTGATCACTTCTTGTTTTTTTGGCTTGATACAAACTGTAGGACATCACACCTATTTATACTAGTGGCTCCTCCTAAACCAATGGTTAGGATTTTACCAACACAAATTTAATCTAATGGCTACAAATGACTTTCTTGAATTTTCTACATAAATACAAACCTACTCACACATTCTAGATAATTCTATATGCTACTCTAGAATTATCTTCTAAAGAGTTTCTTCTAGAACATGCTTCTAGAATTTTAGCTTAGGATGTTTCTAGAAATTGGGCTTTTATTTAGACAAATAAGACCCAAAATCAAGTTTATATTTCAACAATATAAAGCTGAAGGTGCAGCAGTGAAGTTTTGTGTCGTCTTGGGTTCATGGTAAGAGTATGCATTAACATGTATCCAATTCAAGTTACTTTTGATTGAGTCCACTGGATAGGAGCCATACTCCAAATATGGTGAAGCATGAACTGCAGCAGTTAGAATCAATTCTGGAAGAGAAGAGTTAGCAGCTGCTTCTGCTTCTGCCTCAGATTTTGCAGCAACACGCCACTCTTGAAAAAGTTATCCTAGGTTGTCTGCATCTGAGGATGTGTTAATGGCAGTCCAAGAAAGGTCAAGGCCCTGAAACCCATAAAGCCTTGCCATTCTGATGGAAGATTGGATGAAGGGTTTCCTCGAAGAAGCGTTGCTAAGCATGGATTTGATGGTACCAAGGTTTTGGTCTCCGCCAGTGGAGAGAAGAGTGGTGATGGAAGGGTTTTTGAGTTTGACAGTGTTTGTGAAAGTAGAGAAGTGTTGTTGGTTTGATGATGAGGAGATTTCAAAGGAGGAAGTGTTGACATCCGCGAACGCGCATATGAGGTGAGTATAGAGGGAAGAGTTGATATCAGATACGGGAAACTTGCTGCCACTAAACCAGTAACCGATTTTGAACCATGATTGAGCTTCTGAGGATTGGAACATCGAAGCGCAGATGAAAACGTGAACGGAGAGGACATGAACCATTCTTGACGACGTTATTGTGTCAAGTAGTCCAGTTTTTCCTTCAGCTGAGGATATATTGATATTAAAGTGTGTTTGGTACCGCGTTGTGTACCAGTTGACGCGCGTATAGATGAAGCATCCAAGACCAGCTTCTGCGTAATTGGAGCATTGGATGTGGAGAGAGAGTAGAGGATCCACGTTCAATAATTTGTTCCAAACACACTTAATTGCATACATACACTTTAACGTGTGGGGACCCAAAATGCATGTTAGGTGTTGATTTTATGTCAAACTCAAACATTAGCAGAGACAGACCGCCAACGTATACCAATTTCCGTGGGACAAGAAAAGTCGTATGGAAAATTTTTGTAAGGAATTTTCTATCTAGAAATAATTTGAGAAATTATATTTGTATAATTCTTTATAACGATAACTATCAACGATTTAATTGTTAATAAAATGCAACAATCAAATTAAAAAAAAAACATTAAATGAGAATCACTTGCTTGTTCACGACTTAGTTTCTAAGACTTTTTGACCAAACTAGTAAAAAAAATAAAATTTATACCAATATAGAGTTGTTTAGAAACTATTTATATTTGATGGATGATTTTTGTCACGTTAAATTAACAGGAGACATTAGTCGAAGTGGTGCTTCGCGTATTTCGTTGGAAACAATACAGAAGGCCTAACCTTGTTGTTCGCCTCGCATTGATTTTTTCAAAACAGGTGCATCACTCCAGTTGTAGCCAAGAGGAGGCGCCTAGGCGTTTCCTGCTTTAGTACGCGCTGCACCTTTTTTGAATGAACCATTATATTTGAATACTTCTTTTTTTAAACACCTTATCAATATTTTTTATTTCTTTTTATCTCTTTTTTTTATCACATCATATCATCTATCATACCTATCATTTTCTCTCTTTTTTCTATCTCTCACTGGATGTTGATTAGCATGTTGGGTGTTCAAATATATTTTTTCTTTTTGAATACGAGGCGCCACTTGAACGACCAATTCTTTGTCCGGACGTGCTGCAGCGTGCTTTTTCTGTCTTTTTCTTTATCTGTCTCATGATATAGTAAAATATAATAACAATAAATGTTATATAAAAATCTTTTCTAAACAATTACACCTGATGACTCCCACAAGCATAAAATATATATTCTTTTAACTTTGAGTTAATTACAACAGCACCCCCTGAAATTTTTGCTAATTACACATACACCCCCTCCTTTTTTTCACCATACAGAAAACCCCCTAACTTTTGCTTTCTGATTACAGTGGCACCCCCTGAGCCCCTAACGCTGTTGACAGATCGTGCATGTGATTGGCACATGATGTTTTGATGATTTTTTTTCCCCAAAATGTCCTCATCCCCTTCCCTTGTGTGATTTCATTTTCCAGAACATGAAGAACTCAAAAACAAAACAAAAAACTAAAAACAATTCTTTATCTATAGAAATAGAAATTCAAGGAAGAAGGTAATAATCTATAGAAACCCAAAAAGGCATCCAACAAATCAAAATCATCAGATCCACTTGTAGCATCGTCAAACTTGTCATCATCGTCGGACCCAATTTCAAAAAATCAACCCCTAGGAACAAATCTCAATCAAAACACAACACAATTTCAAAAACAAAACTAAAAAACCAATCTCAACTTCCTCAAAACAATAACAACAACAGTAATAGTAACAATAATTAAACCACAAATATATTTCAAAAAATCGAATTTAGAAACAAAAATCTCAGAACATAAGAAATAATTGGAAGTGAAGAGGTTCAAAAGTGGAATTAAGCTAGTCTTCATCCCTTCCGTGCCACTATTCTCCGACCACCCATCAATCGCAGAGCTCTTCGCCAAGGCTTCCACTGAAGAGTGTAACGATGCCATTCCGAAAATGCCACCAACGACTTCACCGGTTTCTCGTGCCCTTCCAACACTGCCCAACAACAATACCCATTACTCCTTCTTTCCATTTGCCAGATCCTAATCGTTAGATCTGCTGAAGCACTCGCTAACAACCCACTATGTGACCCCACCATGACCCCGCAACGTCTCCATCTTCACGACGTCCTTTTCCTCGCACCTTCACTCCTACCGGCAGATCTCGCCATCGCAACCGCTGAAAAACAACACCGCGCCATCGTCGTCCAACGCAAGCGCAATAATCGTTGATTTCTGTCTCCCTATGGTGCTCACCAACGCGTGCCATTTCGCCTCACCATCCCTTCTCCAAACCTTAATGCTCCCGTATGCAAACGCTATGTAGAGAATGAGCAGAAGCGGCGGTGGGATGGCAGAGAGAAAAGGGTGATTGTTTAGGGTAAAATAAAAAGGGCAATTTCGATTTTACGCTACAAAAATAAGGGACAATTTTGTCTGTTAACATAAAAGAGAAAACGTTATTTAACACTGTTAGCAGAGGGGAGGCGAAAGTAATGCTAAAAAAGGGAGGGGGTGCATGTGTAACTGATAAAGATTTCAGGGGGTGTAGCTGTAATTAGCTCTTTAACTTTTGTCTCCTAACAAGCGCTTATAAATTGGTCAGTTCTCTTCAACTTCCAATTACCTTCCACATGAGACATTTCCTACAATTAATAGTTTCATACAGCAGATAGATGGCTCCCAAAGTTGTTCTTTGCTTATTTGCTTGTGTCCTGCTCTTGATGGTAAGTCCCTATATGTATGAAATGAAGCATGCTTGTACGTGGTTTACATTTTTATTTTACCTGTATCCACATGTTTTTTAACTATAAATTATTGAGTTTTTATTTTCAATTTTTTATTTAAGTTATGTATTTTTTTTCTTACAATGATTATCTAATTTTTTGTTTATAAAGTTTTATTAATTTCTATTAAATACTATTTTTTAAACTAATTAATTTTATTAAATCTAAAATACAAAAAAATATTATTGTATTTTACAGTGATACAAAAATTATCACCCATCAGGTCTTGGTATAATAAACTAATACAAGATGTATGCTGCAGCATGTCAGGATCAATAATTGGTCACTCAAGTGGCGCCTTGTATTCAAAAAAGATACAGCACGTACAGAAGCAGGAAACGGCTAGTTGGGTGGCGCCACCTATATTGAATAGGGTGGCGTCTCCTGTACTGTTTCCAACAAAATACATGAAGCATCATTTGGATTGGCGCCTCCTGTTAATTAAACCTGTCAAAATTCATCCATCAAATGTAAATAATTTCATAACAACTCTATATTGGTATATAGTTTTTTTTTTACTAGTTTGGTCAAAAAAGTCTTGAAACTAAGTCGTGAACAAGCAAGTGATTCGCATTTAATGGTTTTTTTTTATTTAATTTGATCGTTGCATTTTATTGACAATTAAATCGTTGATAGTTATCGTTATAAAAAAATAAGTTGAGACATGGCCAATGTTCGACTTTCCACTCCTTCAAGCTCCCCCTCTCCCTCTCTCTAACTGTTTCTCTCTCATCTCTCAACCATTTTAAAAAACTTTTAAATTGTATCACTAACACATCGTGCGACCACGACCCACGCCACTTTCTAATTCTAAGCATTCTTCAAATTTTTTCATCACTGTCTATTTATATAACTCCTCTATTTTGTATTTTTATTTTTGCTCACGATGGTTATAACTCTTGGACAAGCTGACCAAGTTCACGGCCACATCTTTGGGACGGTGTGCTGATAAACTTGTAATGAATTACATTGACAAAGCTATGACAAAACTTTTTTTAAGTATGATTGTTTAGTTTATTGTGAACTGTTCATGTCGGGAAGACGTCGGAGGGAGGACGGAGTGCCCCAAGGCTTAGTGGCTCCACTCTGCTCCCTCAACTCTGTCCTAACCATGAATCTGTGGTGAAGCGTGAAAATCACATCTATTTATACGAAGTGTTTCCCAACAACTCGTTACACGTGTCCTCATAACATTGGCCCTCAGGGACACGTGTCTGTGTATGTATGATCTGACTCACATCTCTAGGACGGTGTGCTAATAAACTTGCAATGAGGACACATGCATTCACAAAGCTATGACAAAACTTTTTTCAAATATGATTGTTTGGTTTATTGTGAACCAACAACTTACTCATTTTTTTCTTCTAAAACTAATTGAGTCAAATTAGATTTTACTTAGTTAATTACATTTTTGATATAACAAGTTTTTTGGACCAGTCATATGTTTGATTCTTAGTCTAGCCAGTTCAGTCAACTAGTCCGAGCCAATTTTAGTAATATTGATAATACCTGTTAAAATTATATATGACATTTTTTTTTTAGTTTTCATGAATATGATTTGTTTTTTTTTTATAGTTTTTATTAGTCTTTTTTTTTTGGTAGATGGAGTAAAAGTTTTTATTAGTCTTTTTTTATTAGTTTTTATTAGTCTAATCCTTATACCAGAATTTAATTTTTTTTTAAAATAATCTTTATCATCACTTATTATTGATGACACATGACATGCATGTAAACATAACACACCACATGTTACCTTAGAATATTGTTGATGTGGTACAATTAAATACATGTCATTTCACTGTTAATAAGTGAAAAAAAATTAATTTAATTTTTCAAAAAAACTTATGAGTAGACTTCACTTTCTATACTTCTAAACATGCAATACGTATTCTTCGCAATTCTAATGTTAACACATTAGTTGACATCTAGTTAGAGGAGCGATGAGAGAGAAAGTAGGTGAGAGAAGGGACGAAAGAGCAAAACACTGGGGAGAGTTCAAGGAGAATGGAAGAGTATCTACGTTCTATTTCTCAAGGTGTCCAGAGGGTTTCAATGAGCAAGACATGTGGAACGTATTTCAAAAATGGGGAAGGGTCTAGGAGATCTTTTTTGCACCAAGGGATAGATGGGGTAACAAGTATGGTTTCGTGAGATTCTTAAATGTGAAGGATGAAAAGAAGCTGGAGAAAGAGCTGGATAATATACATATTGGGAATGTTAAGATGCACGTTAACATCCCAAAATATGTAAAGGGCCGAAGAAGTTCTCTAGATAATGCGCAGAAAGGGAGAGAAGCCAATGGGAAAGGTAAAGCAGATAACCACATACAAAGACCGTTTGACGAAAATCTCGTGCACAGAAAGTTCGAGGTGGGTAGCTCATCATATGCACAAGTGGTGAAGCAATCTAGGAAGGAAGCGACAATGATATGGCAGAAGAAACAGAAACCAACGAATAAAATAAGACATGGCATGTGGAGTGGAATAGATCTTGTAGCAGAAGAAAAAAATAATGAGTGGCTCGAAAGCTGTTGGGTGGGTAGATTGAAGGATCCTTCACTCTTTGATAAATTGGATGAAGTGTTGGTGTTCAAAGAAATTGGCAAGGTGAAGTTCCAGTATATTGGGGATGACATGGTGTTGATGAAAGGTTTATCAAAAGAAAGTATTGAGGAGAAAGATACGGGAGAGGAGGAGGGGTTTTTGTCGATCTTTTATTCTATTTAGAAGCGGAACGAGGATATGATTTTGAATAATAGATTGGCATGGATTCGGTATTCTGGAATACCACTTCAAGTTTGGGGGGATGAATGCTTTGACAAAGTAGTAAGCTTGTATGGAAGCTACATCAAAGCGGATAAACCCACATTGGCTTTTGAAAAACTGGATACTGCCAGAATTCTTGTCAAGGTGTTGGAGCCTTAGATTGTTAACCGCTATGATGAAATAAGGATTAATGGAAGAATTTACATAGTGAAGGCGTATGAGGAAATTTGTCACTCAAGAGAAGAATGTTATTGCTGGAGGTGGGGGGGACAAGATAATTCAACAAAGAAAAATTCCATCGGAAGTGAGATGGGGATGGAATTATTATCATCTTATTCTGAGTTCGATGGGGAGGATGACGAAAAGGACGAAGAAGCTAGCAACCGGTCTGTTGGATATCGGAGATGGCCAGAAATAGTGGGTAAGGAAGAAATTTAATTAAAAAAAGGACCCAACAGTCCATACCCAGCAATCCAAAGTATTTGGCAACGGTCACAATGAAGATAAGGATGCAGCAGGAGATATCACGGGTGATAAGGAAAAAGGGTCTAATCATGTGGAGTGTAATGTTATCGAAAAATAAGCCAAAGGTAGTATAGGGGTAGACGTAAGTGGTGAAGGGGTAGGGGAAAAAGTGGGCCATAGTGAAACAATACAACAATCTTCATGTGAAAACAACTTGGGCCGATGCAACTTGGCCTAATACCAACAGAGAGAGACTGAACCAAGGCCAAATGGCATGTCGTGGAATTGTGACAATGCTAATGAGAATAATCTGACACAGGGTGGGAAAGGAAACAAGGTGGGAGTAGTCAAAAGGATTACGCCTATCCTTATATCTAATATCTCGGTCTTGGAGGGAAGCGAATGGAAAAAACAACTTGAAAAGGAGGAAAATGGTGAGTGGCAGGGGGAGGGATCCATAGACGAAGGTCCTGAGAAGGTAAAAGAAACACAACAAAGTAAGTCACCTGGCAGATACGAAAAGAATATGGAAGGATCTGAGGTCAGAAGAAAGGTCGATGAAGTGGAAAACAAAATCTTAATAGAGAGTCAATTGGCCTCTGGAGGTGAACAAGGGGTGGTCAGAGGTGCAGTCAGAGGAAAATCAATTATGCTAGAAGGAGAAGACTGATAATTGCCTCATATTCCTACATTTTGTAGTGATTTTCTGGGCAATTTGTTGATATTTTCCATGCTTTTGAGCTTTGTTTATCTTCATTTTAGTTAAGTTTTAATAAAAGTCTAGTTTAGTTAAGAATTTCTAGTTTTTCTCTTTTATGCTTGATCTTTTGGTTGTTTTCTTATGTTTTTTTTAGGAGTTTTGTGGAAGCAAAAGAAGCTTGTAGGAAGCCTTGGAATGGGCCTACACAACCAAGTTGTGCACCTGTGCAATAGTGTTGAAAATCTAAAGACAGTGAGTTGCACAGGCTATGCAAAAATCCGTTCACCCGTGCATCGCGCGTTGCAAGATTTAATCTTAATTTTGTGTTTTATCTTTTGTTTGGGCTTGAACCCTCTTTGGCCCATAACTTTAAATAGGGATTTTCTAGTCTGTCCTAGGGTTTCGAACATTGTGTAACGAAAGGAGGAGAATCCCGAGACATGCGTGACGGCTTAGAACGTGTTTTGGCTCAATTCTCCATGCTTTCATCATCTCTTGCTTCTTCCCCCATGGCCATGCATAGCTAATTTCATTCTTCGTTAGGGTTTAATCTAATTGAGTCTACTTCCATGTAATTACTCTTTTATTATTCAATTAAGCATCGTTATTGTTCCTTTTCTATGCGTAATGCTTGTTTTTGGCTTGATCACCCGAATGCATGATTCTATATATTCAATTATAATTGAGAAATTTAATTGAATTGCGAACTGGAGAGAACACCCAATACTTTTTATGCTTAGGGATAGGGTAAAAAGGATTGGGCATCGTTAGAACCTCTATTCCTAATGCAAATACTTTGGTTTAACTAATTCAAGGGATTGATAATGGAATCAAAGGACTTAGGTTCTCTCACTTAAGGGATTAAGGTTTGAATAAATTTGTGGGTTGATGATAACAAAAGTTTATTTGAATAAGAAAATTAGTGATTGCATGTTAGGATGACTTGATGAAGTTACACCCTGATGTAATTCATTCATTGATATAAACCTAATTTTTTGCGCACGCTACGTGTTTGGCGAATTTACCCAAATCCAATTTCTCTTCTTCTACTCATTTAATTTATGCACTTGTTTTAATTTTGGTTACCTAAATTCTCAATTTCCGTAGTCCATTTAATTTTTCTATTAATTACCCAATTATCGTACAAGTCCCTGTGGATACGATACTTTACTTACCCTTTGTTACTTGAACGATTTGGTACACTTGCCAAAATCACAACAAAGACTTAACGAATGCTATAGAGGAAAGGCTTTCTTCTTGGGAGGACAAGAGGGATAAGAGCAATTATGAAGAATCAAGGTATGCCCAAATTAGTCTTAACAATTGTCTGTTAGATGGGTGTATTAAAAATTGTAATAGGGTGTTCTGGAGGAAGAATGATTCTGTAGAAGCTTCAAAGATCTAGGAGATGGGGAAGAAATTGGGGGTAACATTCAGAGAGGATGAGAAAATTATATTGGAAAAGCTAATAAATATGGAGAATAGAGATAAAGGAGGATTGGAAGATGTTAAGAGGAAGCTTGTGGAGGGGGACAAAGAAGAAGTATTATGAAGATGCTATCCTACAATATTAGGGGTATGGGTGGGAGGGTGAAAGGGAAATATGTAAGACAAATTATTCAGAAAGAGGAAGTACAACTCCTTTGTATACAGGAAACAAAGAAATAGGCAGTTGATAAAATGATGTGTTTATCGTTGTGGGGGGATTCAGATATGTGTTGGGTTGTGGCACCGTTAAATGGAGCTTCTGGCGGGTTATTATGTATTTGGGATACAAAGCTACTTCAAATAAATAGTCATTTTCTGGGAGGTGGCTATATAGGACTAGAAGGAATTTCGAAGGAGAAGGGACAGCAAGTTGTCATTGTTAATGTGTATTCACCATGTGATTTAAGGGCCAAAAGGTTGTTATGGGATGAATTAAAGGCTAGAAAGGCTTCTAGTAACATTGAAAATTGGTGTGTACTCGAAGACTTTAATTGTGTTAGAAGGGGAGAAGAAAGAGTTGGTCGTGACAGACTATACGGGGGTGTGGGGGAAGCAAGGGAGTTCAACAAGTTCATTGAAGACACGGAACTAGAAGACATTTCTTTGGTGGGAAGGAAATTTACATGGTATAGACCGAGTGGAAAAGCTAGAAGTAGAATTGATAGGGTGTTGGTCTCAAAGGAGTAGCTTAATGTTTGGCTGGGAAGTGCACAATATGTTCTTGAAAGAAACATATCCAATCATTGCCCTACAGTGGTGAAAAGTTCCAATGTGAATTGGGGACCTAAACCATTTAGGGTGTTGGATTGTCGGTTTATGGATAAAAAATTTGAGGAATTTGTAAAAGAAACTTGGAGGGACTTGAGGATTGATGGTTGGGGTGCTTTTGTTATGAAGGAGAAGTTAAAGGCTTTGAAATGTAGCTTGAAAAGGTGGAATGAACAACATTTTGGCAACGTGGAGCAAAAACAAAAAAGGATTAGCCTAGAATTGAATGAATTGGAGGAAAAGGAAGATCAACAACCTTTAAATGATACAGAAATGTGTAGGAAAAAGGAGTTGCAAGAGGAGTTTTGGAGGGTGGTAAAATGTAATGAGTCTTTGATAAGACAAAAATCAAGAGACAAATGGTTAGGTGAGGGTGATAAAAATTCTAGATTCTTTCACACAATGGTAAATTGGAGGAGAAAAAAGAATATGTTGAGAGGACTTTATGTGGATGGGGTTTGGGTGGAAGAACCTTGGAAAGTAAAGGAGGAAGTCAAAAAAAAAATTTGAATTGAGATTCTTGGAGGTTGAGGAGGATAGACCTATATTGGAGGGAGTAAGATTCAAAGAAATCTTGGCGGAAGACAATCTCCTTCTTTTGGCTAAGTTCGATGAGTCGGAGGTTAGGAAGACGGTGTAGGAATGTGGAGATTCAAAATGCCAGGGCCGGGATGGATTGAACTTTAAATTTATAAAAGCTTTTTGGGATATCTTAAAGGGGGGGCTTGATGAAATTCATTGGGGAGTTCCATGAGAATGGTTCATTTCCAAGAGGTGGTAACTCATCCTTCATTTCTCTTATTCCAAAAGTGGAAGGGTCACACAATTTGGGGGATTTTAGGCCAATATCACTTGTTGGTTGCATGTACAAAATTCTTGCCAAAGTTCTCTCAAATAGGTTGAAGAAAGTCTTGAATGGTGTTGTGGATCGAAGACAAAGTGCTTTCTTGAGTGGAAGATCTTTACCACATAGTGTCTTAGTTGCAAATGAGGTGGTAGATGAGGCTAAAAGAAAAAGAAAGAGTTGCCTCTTGTTTAAGGTAGATTATGAGAAAACATATGATTTGGTTAGTTGGAGTTTTTTGTTGTATATGTTAAAAAGATTGGGATTCAATGATAAATGGATTAAAGTGTGTTTGGAGACTAGTTGTGTGTCCGTGTTGGTGAATGGGAGCTCGACAAGAGAATTTAAGGTATCCAAAAGGTTAAGATAAGGAGACCCATTAGCACATTTCTTGTTTAATGTGGTGGCAGAAGGATTATGCGGTTTGATGAGAGAAGCAATTGACTTGAATCTTTTTACTAGCTTTTCGGTGGGTAGCAAAGAGGTTCCAGTTAATTTAATCCAATTTGCAGATGAAACCATTTTCGTGGGGAAGGCTTCTTTGAAGAATGTTGTGACTATTAAAAGCATTTTAAGGTGCTTTGAATTGGTGTCGGGGCTAAAGGTTAATTTTTTCAAGAGTAGATTTGGGGCTATTGGGGTTTCTTCGGAGTTAGTGGTGAGATTTGCGGAGATATTGAATTGTAAGTTGCTCCATATCCCTTTTGTGTATTTAGGAATGCCCATTGGTGCAAATCCTAGAAGTGAGAGTACTTGGGACCCAATTGTTAATAAATTTTAAAAAAAAAGTTGAGTGGGTGGAAACATATAGAGTGCTTTCTTTGGCGGGAGGGTGTGTCTCATTAATTATGTGTTATCTTCTTTACCCTTGTTTTATATTTCTTTTTATAAAATGCCTACCATTGTGTTGAAGAAAATTGTAGCAATACAAAGGAATTTTTTGTGGGGTTGTGAGGAAGGAAAAAAGAAAATACCTTGGATGAGTTGGGAAAAAATTTGTGTGCCAAAGAGTCATAGGGGGTTGGGTATAAAGAATGTTGGCTTGTTTAATGAGCTGCTTATAGCAAAATGGAGATGGGAACTATTCAAGGAAAGTGATGAGTTGTGGAGCGAGATTTTGGTGTCTAAGTATGGGGGGTGGATAGGGCTTTTTAAAAATGAGGTGATTAAAAAATTATCTTTTTGGTGGAGGGACTTGTGCAAGGTGTGTGGTGAAAAAAGTGAGAGTAGATGGTTTGAGAGGTGTTTAGAGTGGAGAGTGGGGGTTGAGGATAAAGTAAGTTTTTGGCATGACGGGTGGGGTGGGCAACAACCTCTAGCCCATAAATACCCTAGGATCTTCTCGAATTGTAACCAAAAAGACAAGCTAATCATGGATACAAGGGAGTGGATAGGGGAACAGTGGACGTGGAATTTCTCTTGGAGGAGCGGGTGGTTTGAGTGGGAGCTTAATTTGGTGAATGATTTCCTTAACTCGGTAAGGAACTTACGACTGTATAGGGGTGCAGTAGATAGCTAGTTTTGGAAATGTGACAATGCTGGGATGTACACAATGAGGTCAGCTTATTCTGCTTTGCACGAGGAGTTGATTGGAAGCCATCATTAACATTTTGTGTTAAATATGATCTTAATGTATCGATGCTCACTTTTTCCCTTTATTTGATGAAATCTTATATATATATATATATATATATATATATATATATATATATATATATACACTTTCATGTACCATACACATATATACATCTAGCTAATTTAAACATTTTAAATAAGATAATGTTATATAGACGCTTTCCACACATAAATTACAGAAACATTGAACCGTACGTAGCTAAAGAAATTCCATCTATTAATTAATTACACATGCATGTTACAAAATACGTAGTACTCAACAATAATCATACACCCACACTTATTTTCATGAAGAATCTGTATACTTTTGTTTATGCAACCCATCTTCTCAAGAAATGACTTATATGCACAATAAGATAAATGTACGCGTTGGAAAAACGCTATATATGATTCTCATTAATTCCCTTGATTTTATTTTTCTCCACCGACTTAAATTTTTCTTCCAATCAAGGGCTAAAGGCCGGGCGAACCCATAACCAAAGAAATGTTCAAGTCAAACGACTACGGATACGATACATCCAAGTTTTGAAGCTAACTAATTTTTTTTTATTTATAACAGAAGCTAACTAATTAAAAACAGCACAACTCCATTGCTTTTATCATTGCAAATGATGACTAGCTATATAAGAAGCACATTTTTTTTTCTCTATTTAATTTTAATGCGTATAACACACGACGCCAAATTCTGAATTGCTTACCGTCCAACTTTATAAGGTACAATAATCATAATTTATACCCAAAGTTTCAATTTTTATCCAGGTAACTTTTTAACCATTCGAAACATACTATATATAGACAAGAAGAAAACATAAGAAATTCCATAGCAATCATCAACTAATTAAGCTACTAATTTTTAATAGAGTTTAAACTCAAAAAACTACTTCTTTCATTCTTGAATATAAGAGAAAAAAAACTAAGTTAATACTTAATAAAAAAAATAGCTAGCATCGTTTAACTGTATCAATCTCATTTAAAAAATAAATTATATTTCCTTAAAACTTAATATTAAGAATAAAAGTGAGACATTAAAAACAAAATATCAATTAAATATTGAAAGGGTACTTTGAGAATTATTTCATTAAATTAAGATATTTTTTTTCTTATATTAAAGACTGTATTTGTTAAACAAGAGCTATTAAATGTTGTATTTAATTGCAAGAAAATTGGGTTAAATAGTTGCAGAACATAAAATCTAGAGTAAATTACTTTGAGCACCCCTAAGGAGGTAAGTATAATATTTTTTAAACATAAGAGGGAGGTCAGTATAATGATTTATGTCTATGAGAGAATATCGGTGTAACGAAAGTTAAAAAATTATGAATATTTTTATAGGATTCAAAAATGAAAGAATGTCAAATATAATAAAGGCAAACCTCAGGAAATGTCCGTGTAATTTATTCTAAAATCTAACCAGCCATAATAGTACTCACCAGTTTTAGAAAGTGTCCATGAATCGTCATCGGCGCCAATTTGCCAAGCAAAATATCCAACCAAATCGTTCTCTTTGGCATAATTGACCTTGGCGGTGACACTCTGAGTGTCATCATAACCAATCCACGTTGTCCCAGAATAACAATAATCCGTCACAAACGTAGCATTATACACAGTCTGTGCCGTCTCATCACTTATGAATTCCCTAATATCCCCATACCCAATGGATCCACCTCCAGAAGTTGTTGCACCATTGGCAGGAGCAAATAGTCCATGGTCTTCACCATTCACCAAACGCCACGTGTAACCATAAAAGGGTAACCCCAGAGCTATGTGGTTACGGGGAAGTCCCAGTTGAACCCACTTTGTGACCCCTTGGTCTCCACTGAATTGGCCTTGTGGGTTTTTCAAAGGTGCAGGTGGTTGTGTCAAGCTTGGGTACCCACCAGGTGTGAAGAGGTCATAGGCCATAACGTTGACCCAGTCCAAATTGTCAACGATTTCTTGGACGGGGTAATATTCCAATAGAGATATCTGGTCAGAACCAGACACTGCTGCAGATAACAGAAGTGCAGGGTTGCCAGAGTTTGTAGACTCTTGAGAAACAGCTTCTCTCCACTCCTTGAGGAGTAACCCTAAGTTGGTCTTTTCTGTGTCAGAGGAAGGGTACTCCCAATCGAGATCAAGGCCGTGGAAGTTGTTGCTTCTTGCCACTTGAATGGAAGAGTCTATGAAGGTTTTTCGGGTGCTGGCTTGGCTAGCCATTGTGGCAAAAGCTTCAGCCAGTGGTTGGCTATGGAGAGAAGGGTTTTCACTGAAGGGTTTTTGTTCTGGACTGTTTGGGTGAAGGTTGAGAACGAGGGTGCGTTGGAAGAAGAAATGGTGACTTGGTTGGTGGTGGTGTTGAGGTCTGCAAATGCGCAAAAGAGGTGAGTGAAATAGGTGGGATCAATGTCAGAAACTGCACGGCCACCATCAGGGTGCCAATATCCTCCTTTCACTATAGTTTGTGCAGAGGAGAAACTGAATTGGAGCGCCACAATTAGGATGGTGGAAATCAGAAATGAAAACCTTTTTGAGTTAGCCATTGTGTTGTTCTTCTTCGTGTCCTTCATGGGTGTGATGCAGATTCGCGAGTTTCATTATATATCTTCTCGCCGGGTATATATGTATGTAATTTAATGGGTTCATTTGAGCAAGACTATTCTATTCTTTGTTCAAGTTTGATCCATATTTTGGCAGGTTACATGTATATTCAAGGGAATGGATTTGAAAATTCAAACACACTATAGATAAGTTTATTGACGGCACCAAATAGAAAAATGAACATTCTAGACTCTTTTTAAGTTATATACAGAGACAAACAAAGTTGTGAAGGGAGTGTGAAGACTATTCCTTAGATTGGTATAAGGAAAAATTGAACTTTGGTCCATATCTATAATTTTAGTAGTTAACTTATTTAGCAGGTTATAGAAAAGTTTGAAAATTCAGACAGTCTATAGAAAAGTTTATTGACGGCACAGCTGTAGAAAAAGAACAATATACACTCCAATATTATAAATACTCTTTTAACATCTCTTATTATTATTATTATTATATCTGTCATTGTCCTATGCATACTTAGCTAGCATCTCATCATATCCCACTGCTACCATCAACTAGTTCAATGACGTAACACCATTCCAAGTCCCATGCGCGTGATGAGAGACCAACAGGATAAAAAAAAAATAGTAATTATAAAGACTAAAATAAGATATTTTAAACTATAGAGATTAAAAAAAAAAAGTTATTATAATTATAAAAATCAAAAGGCTAATTAAACCTAATTACTACTTTTAAACTTAATTGCATTTAGGGTTTATCAAATACCACAAATTCACAATTATGAAATTTAGTATCCTTTATTCTAATTGTACAAATTTCATCTTCCAAATATCATCGTTGTGTGATATAGATAATGCGACGTTGATAAATGATAAGATATATGGTGTGACAATTCACATATGTAAATACCCAATTTTATCTCAACAGTTAAAAATAAGAAAATCTAAAAGTAAAAAAAAAGAGTGAAAAGACAAATAGAAAATAAAAAAAAACTAAAAAAATAAAATCAACAAAAGTTCATGTTGCCATTTATTTTGATTTGATATAAAAAATTATTTCTTTTATTTTGAGTTGTATGACTTAATTACAAAAGTGATAAAATAAAGAAAAAGAAGAAGAAAAAAATTATAAATGAATAAAAAATTAATATAATAAAATATGCTAACTTTATATCTAATATATTCTTCACTTAATTTATTAATATATTCTTCACTTAGAAACGACAAATAAAAAAGAGAGAGAATGCTCTTACTTTCTAAAATCAAGTTTATATAGTCTCAATTAATTTTCACATGTTATGTATTGAATTTTTTTAATTTAAAAAATACTTAATTACATGTCATATGATGATTAATTAAGAATATATTATGTAGTCCAAAATCACCTAATAATTTCTTCTCTTAAAAAAAAAAATCTACATGTCGTATATTAAAATTCTCAATTTTAAAAAAATTAATAACACTTAATTACATATCATATAATAATTAATATAATAATTAATTAGGAATGATATAATCCACACCTAATAATTTCTTTTACTTTCCCTTTCTCTCTCTCTCTTTTTTTGTTTCCCTCTCACTTTCACGCACAAAATACTCCTCAAAAAGCCGGTTGTTACGCCTCTCTCACTTTGAACCACCATAATTCTAAAGCACAACACAGAATATAACCACGCATTCACACTCCACTTCATAGACGACCTCCTCCTTCATCAAGCGGAAGGGACGGAAGCGAAGGCTTGACGAGGAACAGATCTAGGATTTCTAGATCTTGTCGGCGCCACCCACCACTCATCTGCTTTGAGTGCATTTTGCTACTATTCAAGAACGATCGATCTGTTTATTTATTCTAGTTTTTTAATTTAATTATTTTCCATTTTTATGGTTCAATTAATTTGCTTGTTTTTTTGATTTTGTATGCCTTGTGACATTTTCTTGCCCGAAATGTCATATGGTTAAATGAGATTATCAAAATGTAGAGCCTGAAGATGTTTGGGATCACTTTCTGGTTTATGTATTTGTTGTTTCTGGAATTTGGTAGGAGAAGGGAAGGAGGAGGAGCGGGGAAAGAAGAGATGAACAGGTGACAGAAGAGAGAGAAAAAAGAAAGGGTATAACGGGAAAGAATAGGAGAAAAAAATAAAATAAAATAAAACCACATCCATTGATCTTCATTTGAGATAATCTGACGGTCAAAAAATACTTTTTCACGATGGAAAAAATGTTTCACTTTCTCATGGTAGAATTTGTCTTAATTTAGTCATATCTCTAATCGATGTGGAATTAAACCACCACCCTCAAGGTTGCAATTTAGGTAAACCCAAAGAGGTCGCAACTAAAGAGGGTTAGGGGGACTACAATTAAAGAGGTTGCAACTTGTATTTGACTGTTTGTTTATTCTTAATTTTGTTTTTAAGAAATGATAAGTCCAAATAGGATAATAAAATATTAAATCACATTATTGTGACTAATATTTTATATTCTATATGATTGAAAATTTTAATAATTATTCCAGGTGAAAATCTGAAATAACTATTAAAAAGACGATTATACAAAATTATCAATATTTATGAAAAACATGAGAATAAGTCTCAAATAATTATGAAATAATTATTTGAACTTAAAATCATGTTTTATAGGCTTAGATATGGTTAGGATAATTTTTTCATAAATTTTAGAAGACTTCTGAGAAAATTTTACAAAATGTTATAGACAAATTGCTAATAGGTCAATCAGTATAGGATTAATACCAAGACTTAGTGAAACTGACAAAGTCAGTTCATTTTCAAGTTATATATATAAAAATAAAAATTCTAGTAAATTTTGGAAATTTATAGAGCTAAAAAGAAATTACTGTGAATTATTGATTGAAAATACCTAACTAATTCAAATATTTCAAAAATAACTATAAAAATGTAATTTTAAGTTATATTAATTAAAAAATTAATAAGTGTGCTAGACGTTCCAACTTGGTTGAAGCCACACTCATCTTTTGAAAGCCCAAAACTTATTTATTATAATTAATCTTTAGTTATCAAAATAATTTGTAAAAAAAATGAAAATTTTGGATAAAGGCCATAAGATTGCTATGGGGAACAAGCTGTACGTGTTTGGATTTTTGATGGGAGGGTCCAAAAGTATATTTGAGAGTAAAATAAGTTTGGGATCTTGTTTGAATACCTCTCAAAAGTATGTTTGAGAGTAAAATTTGACCTACAAACTCAATTTTGGAGAAATAAGACTTGCGATACTTTTATAAACTCAATTTGTAAACTTAAGTTTAACCTAAACTTAAGTTTACAAACTTTAATCCAAACATGGGTATACTTGGCTGCCAAGTTTAGTTGGGATAATCACAAATGATTTTCTTTTATTTTAATTTTCTTTTACCACAAGTTAAACATTATATAATTAACTTAAGATACCAACAAATTACTCATCTTCTTTCTCCCTCTGCTTCTGACGTGAACCAGCCCCTCTTCTCCAAACTTTCTCTTTAAATTTCTTCTTCTCCCTTACAAACATACACAAACCTCCATTGATGAGTGCTTCCAAGGTTCCAAAGCTTCCTCCTTTCAACTCCAACCATCATCCGGCTACAAAAACATGAAGCCCTCTTGTTCCTTCTCCTCCTTGGGGAATCCGGACTCACTTCCTTGGTAAGGGGGAGTGAGATTTTGATTCCCTTGTTATTCCTTCTTATTTTGTATCTTTGTGATGTAATAAGCTTCGCCCTTTTTATTTTTTCCTTGTATCACTTTAAATTCTTGTTTATTTTCTTGTTATATTTTCATTTCCTTGTAATTTTATTTTTGTTGTGACTGCTGCAAGTCTCCCTCGTTTAGAGGAGTCCATGTTCAATTTTTGTTATAATTTTTTTATTCTAATCACTTGAATTGAACCTACCCATGTATTGGTTTGAACAAATACCTTGAAAACCTGACCTTCCTTTTGTTCCTTACCCAAATATGTTACTGTTTTCTCTAAAAGAAAGGGGAAGATGTTTTCTTGTTCTGTTTGGGTATACTGGGTATTTGTTTCATTTAACTAATTAATCCTCTTTAAAAATCAAGTCTGGATCACATATTCTACACAAAGAGTTGGATTTATGAGTAAATAAAATAAAAATGAACCAAAAACTACTTGCCTTTGTCTTTTCCATTTTCAGTTACTGTCAATAGAAAGAGAGACGCTGACTTGGGTTGTGTGTGTGACTGAGTGAGGGAAATATAAAAGGAAAAGAGGTTTGTTTTCTTTTTAAATCAAGATCAAAAGTTTCTTTTTCCAAGGAGACAACCAGGCAAATTAACTTTGGGACACAAGTTTGGATAAGGGTGTTCAGTGGTGGGATTTCAAAGGTAAAGACCAAAATTTTATAATTTTCTTTTACTAGAATAACCTCTTCTAACAAAAAGGAAACTTAAGATATATACAACAGTGTGTGAGAAGGGTTAGGTGGGGATAAGAAAATTAGGAACAAGAGAGTTTGTTTTGAAGTTAACTCTTATGACAAATAGTCAAATACAAGCAATAAAATGAGATAGGAATGTTAGGGTGAGCATTCCGTGAAGAAAATTAGGAATACACAATTTTGTTTTAATACTAGGTACAATTTTATAACAGCTTAAATTTAAAATAAGAATTGAAAAGGATTAGGGAAGTGAGTATGTGTAATCGGGTGAGGAAGAAAGAAAAGGAAGATTGAGGTAGATTTCATTAAATTGGTAAAAAAAATCCCACTAAAAGATGTTTCCATAAAACTAGTCCAATAACAATAGAATAAAATGGAATTTTTTATTTGCAATTTGTTTTATTTTTTTTTATCATGAAGAAATAAAGGAAAGAAAGAGAACCAAGACCAACGACTAAAAGTTGTAAAAACAGTAAAAGACATGTATCCTGATGAGCTCTTGTTAGCCAACCAGTCAGCACAAAAATTGCCTTCTCAAAAGGTATGTTGAAGAGTGATATCCCAATCCTGAGCCATAAGGTCCTTGATTGCACGAATGAGGGGAGCATGAGTATGAGTTGTAATCAGAAAGAAAATTTTTAATATTATAATCTATTTATGTTTGTACAAGAAATATTTTATAAGAAGTTAATTCTTTTGACAATTTAAAATTAAGAAATTAGACAAAAGAAAAGATAAAACAAATAAATTTAAGGTTTTGATAAAATTTTAATAGGAGCATATATCAGTTAATCACTAGGGTTTTAGTCCGTGCAATGCACGGGCTTATTTAAATTTTCACTACCCCTTATTTATATAGTCAATAGAAAAAAAATTGGAAAGAAAAAAAAAACAAAAGATTATACAACACATCAAAAGAAAATTGAAAAAAGAGATAATCCATCTCTAAGAAATTAAAGACTATAATTTTTTTTTAAAAAAAAGATAAGGAAATATTAACTTTGAAAATTGAAAAGTAAATTGAATTAAGGATTTAAAATTATTGAAGAAAGAGAGAAATCTTCTAAATTAAAAAATAGAGTTAGAGAAATTATCAAAATAAATATTAAAAAAAAAAAGATAACAACAGATTAAAAAAGTTTGAATGGAGGTGGTTATAAAAATATTGTGAATGTGGGTAGTTACAGAAATTGATAAGAGAGAAATTTTAGGAAAAGTAGAAGAAACAGATGCATGTTAAGAGAGTGAACTACACCACTTCATGAGAGAAGACTATTCAAATGAGAGTGAATGTGAGGGAGAGTGTGGAGAGTGGAGCAATGAGAGCACATATAGACTTATTCTTTTATATATGTAAACATATTAGCTAATTGTTAAATTAATCATTAGTGAAATAAAAGAAATTAAGTATTTAATGTCTTACTTAAGTACTTTATGATATTACATAAATCCTTATATTAGATGCTTAATATATGATAAGATAACTTGATATGGTGGAACGTATGTGTGATATTATGAATCTAATGTGCTAATATGTAATATGATGTGATGATTGTACTTTGATAATATTGTTTATCTGTCTGTAAGGCAGATGTGCTGATATACTATACTAGTACTCAGAGAAGATGACATATTTTATGAGCTAGTATGGGACTTATTTATCTGATAACATGACGCAGGTTAGGGTGGGAAAGTCTTTCAGGTATCCCACCATGGGAAAGTAAATTTGATCCGTCGGATTATCTCATCTAAAAATCAACAGTTATAATTTTTTATTTTTTAACTTTTTCTTTTCTATTTTTTGTTTTGCTTTACTATTATACCCCTTTTTTCCCTTATCTTTTCTACAACGCCAGCCTCCCAACTACGTAGAGGAACCACCGCACCGGTGCACCGCGACGGCGACCCACCGTACCGCATCGACAAACCACTGCACCACAACGACAATCCACCGCATTGCGTCTACGACCCACTGCACCGCTCACCTCACCTTCCCCAACAATGGCTTTGGGTTTTTTTTTCTCCAGATCTCGTTGTGGCAGTGTATGTGAGGGTTTTAGTTTTTTTTTTCCAGATCTGGTTGTAGGGAGGAGGTTGGCAAAGAGGTTCCCGAGCGCGGCGACAGTGACGAGATTTTGGATCTGATTTTTGAATTTGTTTTGTAATCTCTTCGATTTCTTGTTTCTTTTTCTGATTGTTGTTGATGTGTGATGTGTTATTCTCGATCTACCACTTGTATGTACTGAACTATCGGAGTAGCAGCGGCAATAGAGGGAGATTGGTGGTAGTTGCTAGGAGAGTGGTTGTTGTTGCGGTGGGCGGCGAAGAAGGTGCGATGGTAGGGGTAGCTGGAGGTGCAGCGCAGAGGAAGTGGACGAGGATGACCACGGCGAAAAAGTTTAGGAACACGGAACTGAGAGAGAGGGACAAATTGGGAAATAAGAAAAGAAAAAGAAAAAATAAAAGAAAAAAGAAGAAAATTTTCAACCATTAGATTTTAAATGAATTAATCTAATGGCTACAAATTATTTTCCCATGGTGGGAGACCTGAGAGGCTTTCCCACCCTAGCCTGCGTCCTGATAACATATGTTAGAATCAAGTCTCATTCTTTTCTCTTTCTTTTATGTATGTACTTGTTGATTGGATACGTGAAGATGACATCTTTTATGAGCTAGTATAGGACTTGTTTATCTGATAACATATGTTAGAATCAAGTCTCACTCATTTCTCTTTCTTATATCTGTGTTTAGGTTAGGGTAGAAATTGTTGTGTATTGTTCTAACTAGGTTATTTGATGTATGGGTTGAGATTAGCTAGTACATAATTTCCCTATATTTGTTAAACTCTATGTATATTTTAATATCATGAACTAAAATGTTTATTTAAAATAAAATCATAATTCTTTATATAATATGTTCTGTATTCCAAATATGTCTAATAAATGTTTCATTGTAATCATGAAAAATTTACCCTCATTTTTATAATAACTAAAACAAATAAAATGTTAGTGTGGGTTGTTTCTAATGTAATGGGGTGTTACACAGGACTTCTAGCCTGGAAAGTGCCAAATGTAGGTGGCTCAACAATGGTTCTAGGATAGGATAGGCTTTGATACCATCTTAGAATGTGGGTTTGGGCCTAACTTAACCCTTCAAAACTGACTTAATAAGGTGAGGGTTGTCCCCCACTTATATACTTTAATTTGGCCATATTTTTAATCAATGTGGGACTAAACCACCACCCTCGAGGTTGCAATTCAGGCAACCCCAAAGAGGCTGCAACTAAGATGGACTAGGGGGACCGCAATTAAGACGGTTTTTCAACAACCGATATTGAGCTACTCCCTCGGGTTCTTTTTATACGAAACAAATGACTTTATTTTTTTGTTATAATTATAAGAAACATGAACCCATTTTTAAATGTACTAATTGTTAATTCTCTTTTATACCCTTATATTATTGTTAACTCTATTAATGAGATTGTCACTCATTCTCCATGCAAGTGGATGCATTTATTGACCCATTAACAATATAAGTCATATTCATTGGTGAAAAAAAATCTTGAATTATGTGTAGTGTCATTAAGTATTTTCACTGCTTAAACCATTTAATTTCATGAGGATTCTTGGAATAAAATTTAAATTTCTAATATTATTAATTAAAATTAACTAACTTACCTATTTTTATTGGTCTTGATGAATTAGTTGTTTGTTTAGGGAACATAATATAGTCTAGTTCTTTTGTTCCGCATGTTTCTTTTGCTTTTACTTGTGCTTTTTTCTGGTTTTGTATTGGGTTGGGGTACCCCTTGTACCCCTATTCATATATTTTCTTTCATTGGCTGACCAAATAAAAAAAATGCTAAAGTGCGAGTTTCTTGTAGCATTTATGCCATATGTTCAATAAATTAACAATTATAAAAGAGTAAATTATGCTTTTATTTTGTAAATGATAAAATTGATATATTTTCTTATTTATTTTTGCGATTTTAGCTCAAGAGGAGTGCTAGTGACACTCTCTCTAACACTCT
This sequence comes from Pueraria montana var. lobata, assembly GCA_026413185.1. NCBI lineage: Eukaryota > Viridiplantae > Streptophyta > Magnoliopsida > Fabales > Fabaceae > Pueraria > Pueraria montana. The sequence goes on along the minus strand of CM048649.1, from coordinate 46,974,757 downwards.
CTTTTAGATACTCTTCCTTGGTTGAAATTTATTGAAAATAACCAATTTTGGTGGATCCCACATCTAAATCAGGAAAGAGAATCCTTAAATGATATGTAAGACCCACCAAAATTGGTGATTTTCAATAAATTTCAACCAATCATAGGGAGAGTGTCTAAAAGAGGGTGTTAGAGAGAGTGTCACTAGCATTTCTCTTTAGGTCAATAGGAATTTCTATAATTATTTTCAGGGACAGATTCAGGGAACCATCAAAGGGGAGGGCTAGAATATTTTTTTGTACTTTAATTATTTAAATATTTAACTTTTAAAATAAATATTTAATAAATAACGACTTTTAGAAAATCATTTATTAGTTTTACGCGTGAAACTAAAATTGATTTTTATTTCCAATGATACAAGAAGGAAACACATGTCTTAATTTGTTTCATAAGATTGTTGCTAAAAACTCTATATATTATAACTCATATTAATTATTTTTTTTCAAGTTTCGAAAGAATTTTTCGTCTTACAAGTACAATAACAATAAAAAAAAAAGTTTACAATAATAGTTTCACAATCAAGAAGAGGAACAAACTCATTAGATATAATAATAATTAAAAGTCATCAAATTTTATAACAATTATATATAATATATAAATATGTCTATAATATAATTAATGTTAATAATTAGATAGATAAATAAATAAAGACTTATAATAATACACAAAGCATAGTTAACCAAGACAATAACAATTGATGGAAAGCCATAAAAATGTCATTCATATCAGATTTATAATTAATATATATATCTCTTTAGACTAGATTATAATAAGTGACAAGCTATTTTTTTGGTACATGAAAAAGGAAAACACAAAAGAAACTACAAAACAAATATTAAATCAATGGCATAAGGCACTGCGCCCCTGCGTGCCCCCCTTACATCCGTCCCTGATTATTTTTTATTTATTCATTACCGTGCCCCCCTTTACATCCGTCCCTGATTATTTTTTATTTATTCATTACCACTCGTCTTTAATTATTTGTTTCCATTTTAAAACTTGTTTTATTTTATTAAGGATAAAATATATTTTTTGTCTCTTGTTTTATCTTTATTTTTGTTTTAGTCCCTTATAATTTTTTTACTGTTTTTAATTCCTCATAAATTGTTTCATTTTGTTTTTAGTCCCTGGCATTAATTTCAACTGTTAAGTGATGACATGTCAAACATAAACTGTGTATGAAAATTTTCTGTTAAGTTTTTTTACGGCTTTTAACTGCTACAAATTTTCTAGTGGTCTTAGATCAACAAAAATGTTTATTTTTGTAACATTTCTGGTGGTTTCAAAAAATCTGGTGTTCGGGCTTTGATCGATCTTTGATTTTTTTTTTTGTAACATTTTTTGCGGTATTAATTTATTAGAAAATTTGTAGCAGATAAAAATCACTAGAAACATAAACAGAAAATTCTAAAGCGCAAATTATGTTCGTCATGTCATCACTTAACAATTGAAATTAACGTCAGGGACTATAAACAAAATAGAACAATTTATGAGAAACAAAAAATAGTAAAAAAAATTATGAAGAACTAAAAATAGTAAAAAAAATTATGAGGAACTAAAAACATAAAACAAGATAAAACGAAGGAAAAAAAAACATATTTTATGATTTTATTAATATTAATAAATAAGCAATGAAATATCTAATCAAAACATAATATAAGTAATTTCCTGCTTTACTCATGCTAGGTGAAATGCGAACCCAAATTGCATGTAGCAACAACTTGGTTGCCATGATGGGGTCTTACTTTTGTTACTTCCATGTCATGATAATATTCATCCTTCTTTGATCGTCATGCTTTTTTCATTAAAAGTCTCTATAACACAAATGGCAGATCCTCACAACTCTTCTTTTTTGATATCTTTTTCTCTACTACTGTCACAATGTACTCACTTCTTAACTATATTTTCTCTTTCATTTTAATTTTTATTGTACTCGGGTCAAGTGCCCAGTATGATTATGTCAAGCTGGTCCAACAATGGCCAGCAACCTTTTGTAAACTTACAAGATTTACATGTAAAACACCAATACCAGTGATGTTTACAATTCATAGCCTTCTGGAACTTATCCAAGTAGGTGCGATCCATCGTAAAGGCTGCAACCAAGTGATGTGAGTTTATCTTATTCACTAACATCTGATATTTATGGTACCGGGATAAAACCTGATATTTTTATTTTTGATTAGGTACCAACGCCGTTGCATACTAAGCTTGATAGGGACTGGCCAAATTTAATAAGTGGCCAAATTAATTTCATGTTTTGGGACCATGAGTGGACTGTACATGGAACATGTTTCTTGGGCATGTCCAAACCCCGTGATTATTTCATGGAGACACTGAGACTGAAAAAAGAGTATGATCTAAACGATATGTTTGATCGCAATGGAATTGAAATGGGTAAAAGTTATGATACTATGGTATTTTGGAATGCTATATGTGAAGGTGTTGACGTTGACTGTTCACCTCAACTTACCTGTTTCCAGAATGTAATTACAAATGAACGGTATCCTCATGAAGTAGCTGTCTAAATAAAGACACCCTCAAGTGTGAACATTGTGATACTATACTAGAGATTCTGGGAAGAGCATTGTCTGGCTTCAGCCTGAGTGATAAATAAAATAATAAATACTCACTAGGCAAAATGGTCGACTTTTCCAATTTTAGATTTCGATAGGTAAATTAGATTTTTATTTTGTCAGAGATTTTAATGTATTTCATTAAAGATGTGCTCCTGTTTTTCTTTCTTTTGTTCTTTGTTGTGCCAAAGTTTTAACAAAGCTTTAATATATAATATTATTTCTTGTGCTTTCATATTTTATCTGAGTGCATCTGATATATGTTAAAAAAAAAAAAAAAACCAAGCAATCAACTCAGTCAGTTATAAACATAACAAAAGGGACACAAAAAAATATTATGTTAGATTCCATGACAGCTTTATCTGGTATAATTTTATTTTTTTTCAGAATGTTAGCATATATCATTAAAAATGAGCAAATTCAAACACAATTAAATTCCAAGAGTGAAGAGGGTAAAAAAAAAATAAAGAGTATGTTTGGCACGGACCTAGACGCCCTTCATTCACCATGTGAAAATGAAATAGATGGTCCCTCATTTTAACGGTCGTAGTGAATGATCACACATTTACGGGTTTCTCTTTAGTAGTCGTAAAATCAAATGATTTTGAGTTTGTGATGAGTAGAAAGCATACTATTTGGTGAAATGATAGGAAATCTCTCATTATTTTACAGAGTGGACCCGCATGCCACATTGTCTACAATTTTGGGTCTATGAAACACTAGTGTCAAACAAACAAAAGGAGAGTTGGTTTGTTGGGAGGAAATCAAACAAAGATGATTTTTTAGCATATACAAATAAAAATAAATAACATAGCTTAATATCAAAACAACACAATTTAATCCAATGGTAGAAGTAAACTATAACTCCAATGAGTTCAAAATCTTAAAAGTATCAATTTAAATATAAAAAAAATCCAACTATCTCCTCAATTTGAAAGTTAATCTCATTTTTTTTCTATAAAAATTTTTGGTCAAAGATTTAAAAAAAGACTTAAATATTTTTTTAGTCCTTGTAATTTAGTGTTTTTTTTTTATTTTTCGTCCTTGTAATTTTTTTTTTGGTTTTAGTTATTACAAATTATGTTTGTTTTGTTTTTCGTTCTTAAAATGATTTAGATAGCGCTTTTAACAGTGAAAAAATACTATTTAAACCACTATATATAAGAACGAAAAACAAAATAAACATAATTTGTAAGAACTAAAACAAAAAAAAATTACAATGACGAAAAATAAAAAAACACTAAATTACAATGACTAAGAAGGTATTTAAACCTTAAAAAAACAACGCAAATTAAAGTGAAATGAATAAGTTAAGAAGAAACATTAAACTAATTAAATTCCCTTCCAACTCGATTACATGGTAGCTTGTTCCTGAAACTCCTGTATCTATATTATTTTTTAGGAACACCCGTTATCTATATCAAGAGTGTTGGTGAAAAAAAAAATTAGTATAACAAAAAAATATGAGTGCTGGTGAAAACACAAGTTAAACAATATATGCATAACAAAAGTTAAAAGAAAAAAAATATTATTCAACATAGTAATACAGTGGGTATCAAGGGGGTCTAGCTCAGTTGGTTGAGCAAGTGCGTGAGTGTTGTAAATCCCCTGGTACTGTCTTTAATTCCCACGGATAAAAAAAAATTCAGTGGGTTTTTGTCTCTTTGAAGTGTTTATAGCCGGTATCCTACACGTGCAAAATCTCACTACCACAGCTTCAGAAAATGTGTATAAGGGTGATATTCTTCTTAATTTATTTTGAAAAAATAATCCCCATTTTTCTTTAGTTTTATGATGGCTAAAATATAAGAATGATCCCTTAACTTATTATGTGTTTTTAAATTGGTCCCCTAAATTTTAAAAGTTTTAAAATGGTCATCTTACTTATTTAATTAATGACACGTTTGGCCTTTTGAAAAACTTATCATTTTCAATTTTCAAGCACGATTTGGACTTTTTTTTGTTGTTGATTTAAGACGTGAAACTTGTCCCATTTTATTCACAAACATGAAAACTATGAAAATCAACTAATGTTCATGCAATTTTCACTTTGTTTAGACCATTTTTGGTCCGAACATTAGTGTTCTTATAGTTTTCACGTAAATGAATCTAATGAGACAACTTTCACCTCTTGAATCAATAAAAAAAAAGTTTAAAATCGTGCTTGAAAATTGAAAATGATAGGTTTTTTTTTCTTTTTTCTGAAATGACTAACGTGTCATTAATTAAATAAGTAAATGGATCATTTTAGAATTTTTAAAAATTAGGGGATTAATTTAGAAAGAAAAAAAAAAGCTAAGGGACTATTCTTATATTTTAGCCTTTTATGATAGAACTTGAAAATTAAATTATCATTTCTCTAAACTTAAATTAAACCAAACATTCTATTACACACAATATTACAATCGAGTTAATATGTTGGATTATTTTATAGTGGACATCATAGTCAATGTTATTGGTTTCCTAAAACTCAGATTAATTGGACGTCAAAAATATAAAATTATATGTTGTTTTAGTAGTCTCAATTATGTGATCATTATATTAATGTTTATTGGGATTAATATTATTATTATAAAGCACTATTAGTAATATATTGATGTTGTGGGCCTTGTGAGTGGGTTTTTTATGATGGGTAAGTAAGCTCATATTGATTTAACACAGGGAGAGTTCCCTAATTCTAATCACTCTGCAGTGTAGTTGCTCCATTGAGACTTCACAAACAAAACGCACAATGGAATAGAAATAATTTCTCTCCTCTATCACAAGAAATGGATCAAATGTCTTCAACCTATCTAGATATTTCTAAATTTACTATATACTCTATTATACATGTTACAGTTAATCTTTTTCAGATTAATGAAAAGCCTACTTCATTTTCTCTCTAAATCTTTCAAAGAATGAGATGGTTTTGAAGATCAAATTGAATAATGGCAGTTGCATTTCAAAAATTCCAAAAAATATTCTAAAGTTTAAAGGTGTGGAATCAGTTTAAAGGAGCTATGGATGCAAGTCAAATAATACAATATCTGAGGGATAAGCTGAAGTGGAATGTGGTGGTGGTCCCACCTAAGAAAGATGATGGGAAAAATTACAAGCAAAATAAAAGAAGAAAAACAAGAGTCAGATTTGAAATTTTTTGAAAATTAAACTTTGAAAATGCAGCTTCAAGTCAAGGAGGAGTGTTGATTTGAATGACCCAAAACTGCAACAGCAGATTTTTGAAAGACTGTTTTTATGCTATTTTTTAGGATTTTGTTACTTGCTTTTCATGTAGCAGATTTTAGGGATTTATTTCGTAAATTATGCTTATCAAGTAGAAGTTAGTTTTCTGCATATTTCAGTTTTTCTCTGTATAAATTCAGATGCATATCATTCAATAAAAGTGCCTTTAGCAGTTCACAAAAATACATTTTCTGTTCTTCTCTTATTAGCATCTTATATTTTTCAATAACCAACAGCCATGCTTCCCTTCCCAGATACAAGGCCAATGGAACTTTGTCCAGTGACAGGTCTGGCAATCCAGAATAGACCTTGCACGTGTGATCTGTTCTTTTCTAGCTGATGGATCCTCTGCATCACTGAATTCATTGGCTGGACCAGTTATGTACTCTTCTATGGCGGTATCACACCCGACTCCAAGACCCCTAACCAGTCAAGCCATTTCACCTCATCATAGCCAAGAACACTTACCATCCAAATCATGCATATACACCAATTGATTGTCATAGTCGAATCAAAAGCAAGTAAACAAGAAATTGCCAGGTATAAAACATCTAGAAGCAATCAAATCAAATAAATTCACCTACACTAAGAGAATCAACCAAAAATAATGATGATAAACAATTATAATACTGGTATTCAATTTAAGTTTTCAATACCATCTGTTATTCACCTATACAAAGGCAGTGTTGGGTCTAGATTGACTGACCCTGGTGGTGTACTTAGGACAAAGGTTTCCTGTCAACGAAGTTGACTTTGGATTTGGGACTCCCTTGGTAGGGACAATTTACACTTCCATTTAAAGGATGGGAGTTGGTTACATGAACCAAAGGCTCAAGTGCTAAGGGTATTGGTTTGTGGACCCTATTTGCCATCCTATGGCCAGAATTGGAAGCTGCACTGCTGATAACCGAACCAATGGTCAATAGCAAGGGTGATGGTTCGGTTATAGCAATGGTCAATAGGCATACACATAAAAGATGACACAATATGCATATGCTATAGCTCTGATCCAACCTTATATTAAGAGAATGTAGATGCAAAAGGTGGTACCAATTTCACATTATAATCCATTAACAGAGGCAACAGATGAACATCACAAAAAAACCCTTAATATATTCACAAAGAAGAATATCCATAAATTTTGTTATATAAGAGATGGCGCAAAAATTAGAATAATGGAGAGTAATCAGATTATGGAATTCTCCTATTATAAAAAATGGAAATAAGAAAATCAAATAAAAGAGCTCTGATTTTTTTTAATATCAAGTTGCCAACAGGGTAACCTTAAAAAGAGGCGTCCAGGAGGAAAAAAGCCAAGAGAAACCACTGCCATTTTGACAAGCTGCAATTGTAGTTGGACCAGCAAAAGAAGGTATCCAGAAGAAGTCTTCAGTAAAGTGCCCCTTTATATTGTATATCAGACAAATACCTAATATTAGCCATGGAAGATAAGAAAAATATATACCCCAAAAATAGCATAGTTAACTATCAAATAACAAATCAACATCATAAGCAGTAGACCTCATCTGTCACGTTTGAAAGGGCCCAATATACTAACAAGACATATTAACAAAAGAATCACCAACTTCATGTTTAAAAATTCAGACAATGCTTTATACTAGATAGCTTGGCACTGGCACCTCCACCCACCTACCTAAGCCATAAAAAAAGTGCTTGCATATCTAAGAATAATGCTTATAGTTCCATAAACTTCTTGGGTTAAAACAAGAAAAACAACTAATTATTTATTCCTCTAATTGGAAAAAGACTTTCCTTGTAAATTCCTATCTGACAACAAAAATTATGTCCTTCTAACACCAAGCTCCTCAATCATATAGGTCCTTAAAATGATAATGCATTTGCTGTTGAAGCAAACTGTCATACGTTCATAAAAATTCCTGACAAAGGGCTCTGAAGATGGATACCTTTGTCCGTTAGGTAACTGTGTCTTTAAGCTTTCCCTTGTCTAAAGCTGTTTTTGATGGCTCTAACAGCTGCTTTCCATCCACAGATGAGCATCCTGCTTGCTGCAAAGGATGCATTGCAAACAAAGTTTGGATCTATTAACAAATTTCCATGACATTAAACAAGAGACCATACAATTGTCTTGTCTTGTTTATTTGGTTCCTCTCTGTCTCGGATGATCACACAAGTTTAATTTTATCAATTCATTCAACTCAGCCCCATCGTTTATGCTTTTGGGTAATGGTAAAGAACTTAACAGCACCGCAGCATCAGTAAAAGATGCCCCAGGAAAGTCATCTAAGTATGCCATGGGAAATTTATCCCCCATCACCGAATTAAACCCAAAATTCAAGCATTGTAGCCAAAGCAACTTTTAGAAGTTGCAAAAAGGGTAAGATTAAGCATGACCAAATCATAAACTGCAAGAGTGTTTCAGAAACAAGACTGAAAGAAAAAGTTTAGGAAAGATGGATGAAATGTGTTTTGAATCCCATAGCTGGTTTAACGAAACAAAATATGCACAAAATTAAACATAGTGACATAGATGACGAAGTTCAACAGAGATATGTTGGGCATTGGACTATCAAATTTCCCAAATATACCCTATTTCTACATAAAACTAGAGGCCATTCAGTAAAGGCAACATATCATTCTTACAATTGAAATAGAAATCAGTTTGCAAATAGAAAGAGAGTAAACTTCAAAATAAAATTGATAAATCAATATTCATATTATCAAATGGTTTCTTAACTTATCATATACTTAATAATAAATATGATATGCGTAATTACAAGCCATTCTGTATTCAGGGTAAAATCCTGATCAGTAAAAAAAAAAAAAAAAACTACTAATTATTTATTCCTCCAGTCGGAAGAAAGCTTTCCTTGTAGATTACTATCTGACAATAACCAGTACATCCTTTGACACCAAGCTCCTCAATCATGTGGTTACTCAAGTCAAACCGAACTAATTCATCATCTTCCTTTATGAAGAATATATCACCCTTCTTCCCCACTCCAATAGGACGGCTAATGCAAGGTAAAGGCCCAGCAATGAAGAGTTTAGTCCATGATTCTTTAACACCAAATTCACCCAAAATTGATATGTGAAAAGTAGTTGTCTCTGTACAATATGAGATAAAAGCAATAGACCCGTTTAACACCACCAAGTATCTATCCATATACCAAGGACCATCTTGTGAGTTAAGTGCTTTAATGACATCCCTATCCGAGGGCGCAGGTGTTGTAAAGAACACCTCATTGCTCAAGTCAAATGATACTAAACATTCTTCTTCTGTTTCACTCTCACAGTTGCCCCACCAATGACACATTCCATCCATGTACACTTGAGAACCTGCTATGTCGTGTAAAGAATAAGGCATATTGAGGTCAAGCTTCCTCCTAGAGTTACTTCTTAGACTATACATCTCCCACAAGGGATGTACAGATATATCTTCCCATGACACATCTTCCTCTTCCTGCAGCACACCAAGGTTATCAGATGGGGAAAAAAATGTTATATATCGAATCACCTAGTAGTCATCTCTAACACAGTCATAACCGAATCCATGAAGTAAGACATAAGGAACTCGATAAGGAGTTGCAGATTGAACAAGACTTGGAGGAATGACCTTGAATTCTTCTGTAGCTGGCTTCCACACTACAATTTCTATCCCTTGCCTGAGACAGAATTAGGGGTGTGCAAAAACCAGCTCGGTAAAAAAACCGAACCGAACCGAACCGTTTTAATAGGTTCGGTTTTTAAATCCAAATTTGCGAATTGGTTTGTCGAACCGGTTCAGAACCGAATTGTTTTTAAAAAACCGGTTCGGTTCCGAACTGGTTCCGAACCGGTTCCGAATTGGTTCCGAACCGGTTATGAACTGGTTCCGAACTGGTTTTAAGTAAGAAAGAAAAACAGTTCGGTTATTAAGTGAACCGAATTGGTTTACAAAAACAATTCGGTTCGAACCGAACTTGTTTTGAAAACCAATTCGGTTTGGTTTAAGGAAACCGGTTCGACTCCAAACTGGTTCGGTTCAGGTTCAGTTCGAAACCGGTTCAGTTCGAAACCGGTTCAGTTCGAACCGGTTTTTTTGCACACCCCTAGACAGAATGTACCATTAATACTACCATAACCCAACATCAGAACACCAATGTCATTATCTCGTAATGGAGGTGGCCAATTTAATTTGACTCTGTTTTCAAAATTCTCACCAGAAAGCAAATACAACGCAGAATGCCTAGCCGGCCACGGTGCAATGTGTTGTAGGAGGATAGATGTGTCATGGCAACAAGAATGATGGTTAGATATGAAATTGTTGCCGTACATGCTCATGAAACAAGGGTTTTCAAACAAGAGACTCCATGATTTGCATGCACACCCAAATCGCTTCAAAGATTTTAAAGGTAGTTTTGACAGAATGGTGAAGACAAAATCATTAGGTATACCTTTGATGCTTACCTTTCCCTTTTCATTTGTTGCAGCCACTGACCGTATTTCTCCATCTCACAAGTTTGACAATGAGGTTAAGAGAACGCACAGCCAAACGCAATCAAGCGTTGTTAGAAGTATGAATGAAAAACCATTCCACCCACTGGATTTAGGGTATGTTAAGAAGATATCAATCTTACCTTTGTGTAATTTACAAACTTAAGTGTCTAGTCCACGTTTTAAACAGAAAAGAAAATTTCTCCTCCTGTAAAAATAAAATAAAATAAAATAATTATTATTTTAGTCCTTAAATTTTTTAAGATTTTTAATTTTAATCCTTATCCTTTTATTATTGTTTTTAATCTTTAATTATTTTTCCATCCTTTAAGGGATTAAAAATAAGGATGAAAAAAAGAGTTAAAAGACTAAAAATAGATAAAAAAAAAAGTTTAAGACTAAAAATAATTTTTTTTAAAAATTCAAGAACTAAAACGTTAGTAAACTAAAAAAAGAGAAATTCTTGTATAGACAAACCCAGATGTTAAAATTTAGCACATTGATTGACTTCCTTAAATGCTAGATAATCACTTTTCAATCACATTGGTATTTCATATTGTTATAAGCTAAATGTTACTTTTAGTCCTTTATGTTTTAGTATTTTTTCGTTTTGATACATTAAGTTTTAAAATTTTCATTTTGGTCATTTATATTTTTAAAAGTTTCATTTTAGTCATTTCTTAGATTTTCTGTTAGTAACATTAGTGTTCCGTTAACTTTTAAATTTTAAAATAATTAATTTAAAAATAGTGATGGCTAAAAACCGCCATTATTTTTATTTTATTTCAAAAATAAAAAAGTGACAACCCTAGCTTCTCTCTTCCATTCTCCTCATTCTCTTAAGAGGGAGTAGAGGAGGAGGTAATCGGAGGTGCCGGCGACGATAACGCGGTGGTCTCAGAAGGCAAGCCACTCGAGGACGAAGATGGACTCGACGTTGATGGGGTACAATTCAGGTCGGATCTTTTGGGAGGCTGGGGCGGCAGTAGACTCGGAGGACCAGGAGAGGAGGAAGATGGTGGTGCGATTGGTGAGGAGGAGGGAGTGGGTGTCGATGGCGCAGAGAAGGTGAGACCGTGAGGAAATAAAAAACAAAGGCACTTAAACATCCTACACAATAACATCAATTATAGTTCTCTTCGAGGGTGAGTCCTCAATGGCCCAATCTATTCATGTGAACAATTGAAGAATGACTACAATGTGCAACTTGTTTTGAATTTTGATCTTTATAGAACTATTGCTCGCAAATCCCATTTCTACAATGTGCAAATCCCATGAGATTTGAGACCAAAACAAAAATATCTAAAATGAACTTGTCAGTGGGTGTGCAAATCATTAAAGCCATTTTGTCCTATTTTGGATATAGTGAAATGGATACCCTTGAGGTTTTGTTGGAAACTGCAATTCGGGCATCTAATGCTCAGTATGATGATCTTGACATTTTGGATAGACTCAAGGTTAAAATGATGCCACATGAGAGCGATGATAAGGGTTGGGATGTATTTTCGCTAGAATATGATGCAAGAGTTCCACGGGATACAGGGTTATCACTATTTTAATTTTTGAAATAAAATAAAGATAGTGGCGATTTTTAGCCGTCACTATGTTAAATTAATTATTTCAAAATTTAAAAGTTAACGAGACACTAACGTTTTTAATGGAAAATGGAAGAAAATACCAAAATAAAACTTTTGAAAACATAAAGGACCAAAATGAGACATTTCAAACTTAATGTACCAGAATGAAAAAACACTAAAACATAAGCCTATAGTTATATGTAGGGTGGGGCCATTAGTATAGTTTCCGGTTGACTTTTTTTTTATATGTAATGTTCTTTGTATCGTGGCACTACCAGTGATGTTACTTATATATATAATTCTTCATTTGCTTATAAAAAAAAATCAATTCATAACAATCATATCTAGAATTAATGGACTGAAGAATACTAACATATTTGTGGAGTTGTGTCATTCTACCCAAAATTAAATCGTCAAGGAGTTTAGCTCAGTTTGGTTGAGCAACAAGCGTGAGTATTATAAACCCCTGTCTTCGATTCCTACAGATAAAAAAAAATTGGATAGTTAACTGTGAATAAAAAAAGCAAGTAACATCTTTGTATCCATGTTGTCATGCCAAAAAGCAAGTAACAGCTTTGTATCCATGTTGTCATGCCAATTGCTGTCCATGAAGAATAGTAAGGAGTGCAGCATGTTAATTGGGTAGAGATACCATGAAACTCACAAAAACCAATAATCCAAATACCATCACAGTTAACGAAGAATATATTTTCAAAGATAAAGTGAGAAAATATAATTCTTAATTAAAAAATAAGAATTGAAATGGATAAAGAACAATTAAATGTGGAGGCAGAATCAAAATTTCCCAAATTAAAATGTTTACGAGAGAATAAGAAATTAAATCATATTGTTGATTTGATTTCTAATTTCTGGGTTCCATTGATTTGATTTCATGTTTCGTGCATGACAGAGGAGTTCATCAATGGCAGCCAAGGAGACACGAGGAAGAAGATGGCTACGCACAAACGTGGAGGAAAGAAGCGGGGTTTATCTTTTTTTTCTTTTTTTCTAAATCGGGTTTTATTAGTTTATCTTTTTTTGTTTTTAAATCTGGATTTATCTTTTTTATTTTAAATTTTTGTTTTTCTTTTAACATATTTTCCATGTTGGCATTTATTTATTTTTATTTTATTAGTTATCATTTTCTCATTGGTTGTGTGTAATAGTGACTTGTTGGGTTTGTGTCCATACAAGAATTTCTCCTAAAAAAATATATAAAAGAAAAGGTTGAGTGGTGGTGGATGCTCTAGATGATGACTACTTTTTTTTTATATAAATTTTTTAATTCCTCTTTTTTTTTCTTTCAATAATACTCTCAAAGTCTATGTGAGGAGTTTGGTGAAGTGGAGAAGTTTAGTGATTCAAAGAAGAGGTGTAAGGAGTTGGTCTACAAGATCAGTGAGCTGGACTTAATGGATGAGGATGGGGGTATTTCAACACAAGAAGTGCTTAAGAGGGAATAATTGCTTAAAGAGTTTTGGAAAGTCTCAATAATACAAGAATCTACTTTGTTACAAAAGTCAAGAGTGAGATGGCTAAAAGAAGGGGATGAAGATACAAAGTTCTGTCAAAGGGTGATGAACAGGAGAAGAAGAGGCAACAGTCTCAAAGGGGTGTTTGTCTCAAAGGTTCCTGATGCTATTATTAAAAGAACCAAATTCATATCAGCCTACTTTAAACAAGTGTCTTGGTTAGTGCTGATTTAACCTAAGGATTACAGGATCTTCTTTATCTATTAAACTAACATATAATCATTTCCTTAGAATTACAAGTGAAAATGCTTATACAAAAATTCTATAACATATTATATCATATTAAATTAATAGGTTACTAGTTGAACCGCATGAACTAACATATTAAAAATATAAATTTTTTTATCAGTCAATGTTAATTTGTTAGTTTTGTTAGAATGTTAGTAAGGAATTCAAAGCCACAACCTCTCCCTTCTCTCCCTTCAATCCTTAAACCCCCTTCCCAACCACCAAGTCAACCTTATAACTCCCTAAAAATATAAATTTTTGGCTTAATTACTATTTTAGTCTCTCAATTTGGGGATCCTATTTTTTATGTCCCTAAATTTTAAAAATTGTTCTTTTTAGTCCCTCCCATGAGGGTGTGCCAAACAAAAATTAATATATTAACAATTTGTGGCTATTTTTAGACGTCAGAATTTGGTTTTTAACTTTTAGTCGCCAGAATTTTAATTTTAAATTCGCCACAAATTGTCAATCTATTATTCTCTAATTGATGCACACTATGGGAGGGACTAAAAAGAGCAACTTTCAAAATTTAAAGACTAAAAAAATAAATTTAAATTTGAGGGACTAAAAAAAAGGCCCCCCAAATTGAGGGACTAAAACAATAATTAAGCCTAAATTTTATATATAAGATAGACTTAAATATGTTTTTAGTCTTTCAAATATAGGAGTTTTCATGTTTTAGTCCTCCAAATTAAAAGTCATTTTTTTTAGTCCTTATCCATATATGTATTAGTGTGCACCAAACAAGGAATATTGAATTTGCAATTTGTGGCGGTTTTGGTTGCCAAAATTTAATTTTTAATTTAAATTTTAAAGCATGATTTTTGGGGGTTAAAAACTGTCATAAATTGTGGAAAAAAAAATGCAAGAATCTGATCCATCTTTCTTCACTTCCCAATCCTCAATCCATTTGTACCACACCGCAAAACACACACACAGTTTGAGAGTGAAATAGTTGTTGTTAATGTAGGGAAGATGAAGCACTTGTAATAACACGCTCAGTAATACATAATAACTTTTAAGTATGACTTGAAGAATGGGTTAGGCTTTTCGTCGAACACAAAGAGGGCATTAGATAGGGAAGTGGGTAAAAATGGGTGAGGACCAGCAATGTGCACTCCTGCAATAAAGTCACAAAAGCACAAATAGTTTCTCAATTTAGGGAGTTATCTTTGGCGAATATAGGGAGTTATCTTTTTTTAATTTATCGTAACCCCGGTTGATGTAGTCTCGATTGATGCAATCTCGTTGATTCTGGTTGGGGGTATTATCAGTGGAAATGCTTCACAGTTGCATAGATTGGAGTTGTAACTCATATTTAAAGCCAAAGCTTTAGGTTTTTTTTTTTTGTATCGTGCAAGTAAAGCAGAGAAATTGAGAGAGAAGGAATCAAAAGTAATTAGTGTGTTATTAGAAGACAGAGCAGAGAAAAATAGTAATGGTCGTTCACCTACTTCGAGACACTGAAGGAAAAAAAGAAAGAATGTCTCAGACTCATCTTCGCGTTCATTTTTTTTTTTTTCTTTTTGCAAGTTGTGGCAGTTAAAAGCTGTCACAAATTGCGAATTCTATATTCCTCGTTTGGCTATGTCAATGGCATATGCAAAGAAGGACTACAAAAAATCAATTATCGAATTTTAAGGACTAAAAAAAACAACTTTAGATTTGGGGGACTAAAAAATAGTGACCTAATTTGGAGGACAAAATATATTTAAGCCTATAAGATATTATATATAAGAGAAGTTTGAGGGACTAAAAAAAAAAAGGACCCCATGAAGATGACGTGTTTGAATGGCTTCATGAACATGCAACTAGTCATTATGGAATACGTTTCACTGTTATGGTCTAGATTTTGTGGAAAGCGTGGAATGCTTAAGTTTTTGAAGACAAAGTTTGGCCGGTGTAGTACATCCTCAACCAGATTGCAGACCTTATATCAAGCTTCAGCTTTATGCTGAGCAAACAGATTGCAACTACACCACTCACCTTCGTTGCATGGACATCACCACCAGCAGATTTTGTCAAAATCAACATTGATGGAAGTTCACGTGGGAATCTGGGAATTTCGGGCTTTGGAGGGATTATCAGAGATTCTCAAGGGAAGTGGCTCTGTGGTTTCTCTAGTTCCCGTGGCACAACAAAAAACCTAAATGCTAAGCTTTTTGCACTGTTTCACAGTCTTCGTTATGCATGGGACCAAGGCTATCGATATGGTTATTTGCGAGTCTGATTCTCTTTCTGCTATTCATCTTGTTAAGGGAGCGTTGAATCCACAACATCCTTACACTTATCTTATAGCTAGAATCCGTCAACTGCTAGCTTCCAACTGGCTGGTTCATCTACATCACACTCTTAGGGAGGGGAATGCAATTGCTTATTGGCTAGCCAAGCATGGTTCTTCCTCTGAGGATGAGTTCTTTGTTTGGGATCTCTGTCCTCAACAACTTAGTTACCAGCTTCTAACAGATGCCATGGGCACTGTCTATTGTAGACAATAGTTTTCTGTTTTTGCTTTGTTCTATGTTTTCCTACTAATAAAAAAAAAATACAAGATAAATTTGTCAATTAGTAGAAATAGAGGGAAGGAGGAGGGGAAAATTAAAAAATCAATGTGGGTCACACACCTCCAAAACACTACTTTAATTTAAATATATCTCTTTTATTTTTCATATACTCTATTTCCATCATCTCTACCAAATAGAGCATTAACATATAATTATAGAGTTTAATGGTGATGCACTGACAATGTAAAAATTAGGAGGTTCTCAAGAAGGTCAAGATCGAGGAACATGATGGGTTTGTTGTCGACATTGGTGCCAACGTGAGTATGGCATCCTTTGCGCCTCCGTCATGGGGTTTCGAGTTTTGGCGTTCGAGCTTGTGTTTCAAGGAGTCTGAAGTTTTGGATTAGGGATTGGGGATCTAAGATTTGGGAATTTATGGATTTGGGATTTCTGGGGTTCTTTGATTTTGTTCATCTATATTTTTCTTTTTGTTTGACGGTAGGCACAAAGACAAAACTAGGAGTAAGCCAAGGGGGGTAGTCGCCCCCCCTAAAAAATAAAACTCTCTTTATATTTTCAGTTAGAAAAAAATTTCCGCCCCTCTATAATTCTATGAATGAATGAATGAATAACTTTGTCTCTATTTAGTCATACAATTTTTTTGTTCTTTCTGTACTTTTTTTTTTATGCTAAGGTCATTTTTCCATATATTATTGTACCTATCCGAGGGTACGGTGGTAATCTCTTCCTGTTGTGCCGAGCTCTGTTCATCTGTCCCTGTCGTTTTCCACCGAGGAGGGTGGGTACCTGTAAAAGTACTCCGACACTCAAGTCAGATATCATCCTAATATAGTAAATAAGAGTAATAAATGAGAATGAATAGTTGTTTTACCTCGAGAATCTCACCCTTTATATACATATATTAATGGGCCTTACCTTGTTACTAATGCGATGTTAATCCTTGATTATGTGATAATTACTCTAATCCCAAGATTATTATTGTAATGCTAACATTACCATTTATAAGAGGCTGAGTAGTATTAGGATGTCTGAATACTGTTCGGTTATGTAGTTGCCCAGGGGTCCTAGGTCCTTATAGAGTACACATGCCTCCAAGCCTCAGAGCATTCATAAAAGAGATGAAGAGGGTTTATAATATAAGGCTGCCAAGGGGTGTTCTTTGGCACTGGAATACCTAAGGGACACCTGAGGGATCTTGGTAATTATCTTCCTAGTAGGTGCCGAGGTGTGGTTTCGGCATTTTCTGTCCTAGTAGGTGTCGAGGTGTGGTTTCAGCATTTTGTCTCTCCTAGTAGATGCCGAGATGTGGTTTCGGAATTTGCTCTCCTAGGAGGGGTCGAGGAAGGTATATAGGTTATTGTTGCATGGGATAACTTTAAAAGGGCATAACTTTTGACTCATATGTCCGATTTTAGCGTATTATATGTCTATTTCATATAACTTTTCGAGACGAATACGTGGCAAATCCCAGGGGATTTAGTCCAACATTTTCCCCCAAAAAGCTCTCCTTCTATGAGAAAAAAAAAAGGCCGAAAAGGGATTTTTTAGGCTTAGTGTCGATAATAGGTCTTGTCCTTTGCCATCCAAATGGGTTCCGAGATGGGTCTTCGGCTTTGCAGCTTTGGTAACAGCCTATGGATGGAACTTGGTTTTGACTTCCTAGGAAGTGCCAAGATGGATATCCGTCTAGGAACTTTGGAAAAGGCCGAGATAGGGTCTCGGCATAGTATGTACGGAGATATGATTTTCAAATTATGACCATTCAGTTGCCTTGGAATGCAAAACATTTTATATTAACAGCCGTTGATCTCCATATATCTAACGGTTATGATAGCTTGGCCCATTAGGCCCAAAAGCTTTCATTGATTATAAAGTATACCTAGTCATCCATTCTCTTCACCGTTTCCACCAAATTCAAGTGCCGAGATTTCCCTTGTCTTGCCATTCTGAGTGCCGAGTTGTATCCCAGGTATGTCGTAATTTATTCTTCCCCTTCCCCTTCCTCTTTTTTTCTTTATATGGCTTCTGAATTAAGATCTGGGGAGTCTGAAGAGTCTCAGTCTGCGGAACTCAGAATGATACCGATCGAGGTTTATGGCATTGGTGATCTAGATTCAGAGTCAGATGCCGACGAGGAGTCAAGTTGTAGTGACGATGACTCGTCGGCCTCTGATGAGGGAGATGATCATTCCCAGAATGCAAATGCCACTGTGGACGGGGATGCTAGGGTTGAAGTGAATGTCAAAATTGAGGCTAGCGAACATGCCGGTGTGAAGGCATATGCCGAGGCTGAAAGGGTTGCCAGTTCATCGGAGGCCAGTTCCAACAATGGAGATGACGAACGACCAACTGAATACATGTGGTTGAGAAAGGGAGTGTGGGGATACTATTCTCGGTATAAATGGGATTCGGTCCTTACATCCTTCATTCAATCACAGAGATTGGTGGAGTGTCCGGAGGAAAACATATTCACTGTAGAGACTCCACGGGAGCATGAACAAGTATTCATGGGTCCTCAACGTGACGAGGATCCATTTTTCTTCACGTACGAGTCCTTGTTCCACCGTCTTCATGTACGGATACCCTTCAATGAGTTTACCGAGGGTGTACTACGAGTTCTGAATGTGGCTCCTTCCCAGCTTCACCCGAATAGTTAGGCACTCATTCAGTTATTCAAGTTTTTGTGCAACTCATTGTGTATTCGGCCAACACTTGGAGTGTTCCTTTATCATTACAAGACTCGTCCTGGGGACGGGGTAGGATGACTATCTCTTGTGAGCAGGACGGACTATCCTCTGTTTACTGCTTTCAGTACCTCTTACAAGAACAACTTCAAAATTGGCTTTTTCAAGGTGTCGGCCACCGAGGATGGTAAGAAGTATATGTTTTTTGATAATAATAGGTCGATGTTTCCTCTTTACTGGATGAGGAAGCCTATGAGGTATGATGAGTTCCCACTCTCCATGCTGACTGAAAGGGAGCAGAAAAACTTACGGATTTTGGATCAGCTCCCCAGATCTCGTCCTAGTAAATATTTTGTTCCCTTGTATATAGCTCCTCACCCTGATGTGGACTTGGTTGGTTAGTATTCAGTCTTTTTTCTACCATTTGCTTACTAACATCTCTTTGCCACTAACCTGTTGTTTTTAAGTCATGCAGGAATTTTCATGACTATGTTGGATGACCCCTTTGACTACTAGAGTATGCGGTCCGCACAACTTATGGAACATGAGGCTGAGGTGGCTACTGGGAATGCCAATACTGGTCCCATGCCTGAACGTGTTCCTCCTCCTCCTAATCCTAAGAAAAAGAAGCAGAAGTATAACAAGAGCAAGAGCAAAGATAAGTCTAGGAAGAGGCACAATGGGCTAGCCCATGCCGACCAAGAACATAGTTGGTTCTTCTCAGAGTTTTAGGAGGGATATCTTCAGCCGAGGATTCAATCCTGTCACAGCGTTTAATATTGTCACCTCTTCTGCTAAGAGGAAGTGATTGTTGTTGTTGGTCTTGCCAAAGGTTTGGAGGTTGTTGCCGAGATGCAGGCTAAGTCTTGGGCAATCATTCAACATTGGCTTGTTGAATAGTCCAAGGTTCCTTCCCAAGTGGAGGAGTTGGAGAAGATGAAGAAAGAGGTTGTTGATTCTGCTGAGGCCCTTAAGACCGCTTTTGAGGCAAATTGTGAGCTGACTATCGAAGTGGGCACCTTGAAGGATACGGTGAAGGAGTTGGAAGGTAAGGAGTCTGCTTTTATTGCGAAGGCAAAGAAAGCCAAGTCTTCGGCTGCTGTTTTGCAACTAGAGGTTGAGAAATTGACTAAGGCACTAGCCGATACTAAGATTTCTCTTGATGCTGAGAAGGTAGTAAAGGAGAAGGTGAACAAGCTAGTTGATCTTGCCAAGGCTACTATTTTTAGAGAGCACTGAACAGGTTTTGATAAGGGTATTCGTCAAGCCAAGTTTTTTGGACATACTGACACTGCTCGGCTCGATGTTGATAAAGATGTGTGGCAGGGTTCTCTTCGGCCATTGACTGAAATTTTGCGTGGGGCTTTTAACGTGCCTGCACCTACACCTACCCCTGCATTTGCTCCTGCCCCTGCACCTGCTCCTTCTGCCAGCACCCAGAGTGGATTGCCTTCTACTCCTGCTACTACTGGTGCAATTGCTGATGTTTTCGAGGAGACCAACGAGGTCGATCAAGAGGAAGAAGAGGAGTACACCATGGAGGATGGGGATGGGGCTTAAAATTTATTTATTTATGTAATCATGGGCTGATAGTGCCCCATTATGTCACTTTCATTAATGTACTTGTCGGTCATAACTGGCCTTTTATTAACGAATGCTTCTTTCATCATATAATTTCATTGTGTTTGACTATTGCGTTCAACTTAATAGTTGTGCTCATATTGCCAAGGTGGTACATACTGCTAAGAGGTGGCACCTTGGCAGGGACTATAGTGGTTATGCTTACACTGTCGATGTATGGTACCTCGGCAGGGCACTTCGCAAGTGTGCTTACGCTGCCGAGGTATGGTACCTCTGCAGGGCACTTCGCAAGTGTGCTTACGCTGCTGAGCATTTTGCAAGTGTGCTTACACTGCCGAGCACTTTGCAAGTGTGCTTGCACTACCAAGCACCTCACAAGTGTGCTTACACTGTCGAGGTGTGGTACCTCGGCAGGGCACGTCGCAGGTGTGCTTACACTGCCGAGGTGTGGTACCTCGGCAGGGCACTTCGTAGGTGTGCTTACACTGCCGAGGTGGTATCTAGGCAGGGCACTTCCCAGTTATCAGTAGCCAAAAATGAGCAGTGAATATAACATGATTACTTGCGTAAAGAGGAATTTCATTAGCTTTTCAAGTGTGCATCGTTAAAACCTCCTCAGCCAAAACCTTTTCACGTTCTTATAGGGAGAAAAGACCGAGGTAGGAAAAAGAGTACACCACTTGTATGATTACAACTTAACTATAATAAAACTTCAAGTGAGTGTTGTTCCAAGTCCTAGGAACCACCTCCCCTGACAAATACTCCAACTTGTATGCTTCGTTGTTCAAACATTGTGTGATACGGAATGGTCCGGCTCAATTAGCTGATAACTTCCCATCCTTAGAATCCTTGAGTGCTTATATAGTATATGGGGACTTGAGTATGTTTTACTTGTGTTATGATTGCACTAATTGCTTCATCAAAAACTGACAAGTACAAAAGTAGATCTAGATCTGTGCGTGGTTTAGTTAGGATAGGAGGAGCTGCTAAGAAAGTTTTCAAGTCTCGAAAGCAACGTTCACAATCCTCATCCCACTGAAATGTCTTCGCCTTTTTAAGTAGCCTAAGTATAGGCTTAGTCTTCTCGGCCAACCGAGGTAGAAACCTTGTTAGGGAAACAAGTATGCCGGATAGTTGTTGGTCCTCCTTTAGGTTGGTGCGGCTTCTCATGTCAATCACTGCCTGACATTTATCCGGATTAGCTTCTATGCCTCTGTGTGTGAGCATAAAGCCTAGGAACTTGCCCCCTTCAACTCCAAACATGCACTTCTCCGGGTTCAAATGCATATTATGCTTGCGGATTTCATCAAAAACTTCTTGCAGATCATCTGCATGTGAAGTGTTCGCTTCTGACTTGATCACCATGTCATCTACATATACCTCCAAGTTTCTTCCAATTTGCTTTTTGAACACCTTATCCATCAACCTTTGGTAAGTCGCACCAGCATTCTTCAATCCAAAGGGCATCACTCGGTAACAAAAATTTGCTGAGTCGGTGATGAATGCTGTCTTATCTTCATCATGAGGGCACATCCGGATCTGGTTGTATCCAAAATAGGCATCTAAGAAGTTGAGCAGCCGATGCCCCGCCGCTCCATCTACCAAAAGATCGATGTTCGGTAATGGATACGCATCCTTCGGGCATGCTTTGTTGAGGTCGGTATAGTCTGTGCACATCCGCCACTTACCATTGCCTTTTTTTTCACCATACCGACATTAGCTAACCAGGTAGTGTACATAACTTTTCGTATAAATCCTGCTTCTATCAACTTTGTCGTTTCTTCCGCTACGACCTTTCTCCTTTCCTCCCCGAGCTTCCTCTTTTTCTAGGCGGCAGGCCTCGCTTTCGGACATATCGACAATCGATGGCTATGAAATTTTATATCAATACCTGACATGTCAACAGCCTTCCATGTGAAAAGATCTGCATTTGCTTGTAGAACCTTCATAATTTGTTGTCGACATTCGTCCGACAATCGGGTACCCATCCTTGTACATTGTTCAACCTTTCTTCCTAACTGAAGTTGACATGTATCTTCATTGGGTTCTGCCCTCTGGTCATCATCCAATCGAGGATCTAACACCATACTCCCAACCATGGCAACCATAACTAGGTTCCTTTGTTGCAAGGATGCTTCCTTGTCCACCAATGGTGTCATCTTAAGACTTGCTGCATAGCATTCCCGGGCAGTCTTCTGATCAGCATGAACAGTGACAATTCTTCCTTCGATGGATGGGAACTTCATTGCCAAGTGTGGTGTTGACACTATGGCCCCAAGAGCATTGAGAAAAGGCTGCCCCAAGAGGATATTATACGAAGTGCTAGCGTTGACCACTTTATACCGAACGCGGACGATTCGGTAATCTCTATCTCCAGTACCGAACTTAGTGTAGAGGTCAATATACCCCCTGGTGTCTACCCTTTCACTTGAGAATCCGATCAATTGATCATTGTATGACCTTATCTCTACCTAAGAAATTTCTAGTTGCTTGAAAGTTTCCCAATAAAGGATGTCTGTTGAACTGCCTTGGTCTACCAGTGTCTTCATGACAATGCAATTGGCCACTTCCACTGTGATAACCATAAGGTCATCCCGGATGAGATCTAGGCCTTTGAAGTCTTCATTTGTAAAGGTAATGGCTGGCATGGTTTTGGGCTTTCGACTAGATACTACGTTCACAGATCTAACCATCCTCAAGTGTCTTTTACGGGAGGATGTCATAGCTCCCCCTCCTGCAAACCCCTCGACAATCATGTTGATGACCTATTGGGCAGGTTAATTGCTTTGATTATAATCATCTTGTCTTCTTTCTCGGTGACCTTCCCTTCTGTCATCATGACCTCTCCTATCTCGATCCTCCCTTCTTTGATCTCGATCATAATAATCTCTTTGATACTCGTGCGTGGCATGCCTTGAGTTTTGGGTTTTATGAAAAAGATCCTTTAACTGTCCATCCCTGATCAAATCTTCTATTTTGTCTCTAAGGGTGGTGCATTCCTCAGTTGTGTGACCATAATTCTGATCGATCCGGCAACGCTTGCTCTTGTCTGCATTTGGCAAGGTACGTCCTTTCTTTGGGACTTGGATGATCTCAGAACTGAGGGCTTGCTCTAGGATGCGGGTTCGGTTGGCATTCAGCGGAGTGTACTGAGTATATCTAGGACAAGGGGGTCCCCGATCACTATAGGCTTCTCTACTTCTTTTCTTTCCCTCCTTGTCAGCTTCCTTCTTTTCACCCGATTGTTCTACCCGTGCTTGATTTCAAAACTCAGCTAACTCTTCCATCTGCATATATTTGGTTGCTCTTCGGCGCAATTCATCCATGTCAGAGACCGGTTTCTTACATAAAATGTTCATAAAGGGGCTGGATCTTAGGGCTGTGACTAAATGGTGCAAAGCCACTACCGAGTCTAAGTTTATGATATTGAGAGTGACCTTGCTGAATCTTTTCATAAATGTCCTGAGAGGCTCCTTCTTCTCTTGTTTGATGCTGACTAGGGTTACCGAGGTCAAGTGATGTGGGTGACTAGTTGCAAACTGACTGCTGAACTGTGCTGCTAACGTTTCAAAGGAGTCAATGGAACAGGGAGGAAGCTTGGTAAACCAACTTAATGCTGCACCTTTCAACAATGTGGGAAACACACGGCATAAGATAGCATCATCATTAGTATACAGATTCACCTGCGTAACATAGACGTCCAGGTTCTCGTCAGGGTCTGTGGTGCCATTGTACCTATCCAAGGTTAAACACTTCCACGATAGAGGGAGGGGAGTCTCTATGATCCTGTCCACAAAAGGGTGTCTCCTCGACCCAACTGTCGAGTTCGTCAAGGCCGAGGTTCGTGGAGTCTCACCCTACCAGCTTACCTCTGGCGGTATCCTACTACCTGTAGGTGCTTGAAAGGTATGATTAGCTCTCGTATCACCATGAAAGCCATCTGTTTGATGAGATGGTCTCCGAGTAGGGTCCTGTCACTGCTTCTGCAGTACTTCATGTTGTTGTCGAAGGAGTTGTATCTCTTTGGTGTGACGCTTGCGCGTAGCTTCCATCTCTGCACGCAATTCTCGAATCGCATCCGAATGGTCTGGGACATCCTCTGCATGTATCGAGTGGTCTTGGGCAGGTCCTTAACCACCTTGCATGTTCGTTGTTCTCCTTGTAGTTGCCATTACCTATGGGCCGTAAGAAAATTCAACTCAGCCCCATGGTGGGCGCCAAAATGTACCTGTCCGAGGGTACGGTGGTAATCTCTTCCTGCTGTGTCGAGTTCTATTCGTCTGTCATTGTCATTTTCCACCGAAGGGGTGGGTACCTGCAAAGGTACTCCGACACTCAAGTCAGATATCACCCTAATATAGTAAATAAGAGTAATAAATGAGAATGAACAGTTATTTTACCTCGAGAATCTCACCCTTTATATACATATATTAATGGGCCTTTGGGATCCATGGGCCTTACCTTGTTACTAATGAGATGTTAATCTTTGATTATGTGATAATTAGTCTAATCCCAAGATTATTATTGTAATGCTGACGTTACCATTTATAATAGGCCAAGTAGTATTAGGATGTTCGAATACTGTTCAGTTATGTAGTTGCCTAGAGGTCCTAGGTCCTTATAGAGTACAATTATGATTGCAATGTTAGAATTATCTTGTTTTGATTTTGAAGTTTGAGAGATTTTGTATGTTATAATTTTCCTTTAATTAAAGAAGTACGAGAGGTTTTGTATGTGTTTTTTTTTTCATAAAAAATATTTGTATATTTACTTTCATAAGATATATGATATTTTATTCTTTATTAAACTAAATTTTAAATAATTATCAATAACAGATAATCATTGTTAATTTTTCTTACCATGTGATAAGTTTTTGCCCCCCTCACATTTTTTTCTAGTTTCGTCCCTAGATAGGCAGCTGGAGGATGAAGACATAATAGACTTACTCTTGGTATTTTTGTTTGCTAGTCATGAAAGCTCTTCTCAGGGAATACTGTGGACCATCATCTACCTCATGGAACATTCATGTGCCTTCCAAAGGGCCAAGGTTTAATATCTCCAACATATTTTTTCATCAATCTATGTATTCATAGTTTTGGGAAAAAGTTTATATATATTCTTTGAATTTAATTATAGTATAATATTTTTAAAAAAATTTAAAACAAAACCTTGTACTTTTCAGAAAGAACAGGAAGGGATCGTGGAAACGAGACCTTCAACAAAGAAAGGGCTGAACCTTAAGGAAATTAAGCAAATGGAATATCTTACAAAATTTATCCTATCAAGTTTTTGTTGCTATTTGACAACATATGTTCTGTTGCTGATGAGTTCATATGATCTCTCTTTTGAGATTGTTGTTTGACATAGTGGTGGATTTTAGCCACCGTTATGTTAAATTAATTATTTCAAAATTTTAAAGTTAACGAAATACTAACATTTTTAATGAAAAATAGAATAAATGACCAAAATAATACTTTTTG
Organism: Pueraria montana var. lobata; assembly: GCA_026413185.1. NCBI lineage: Eukaryota > Viridiplantae > Streptophyta > Magnoliopsida > Fabales > Fabaceae > Pueraria > Pueraria montana. The sequence continues at coordinate 46,948,862 of CM048649.1, read as the reverse complement.
AAAGCATAAAGGATGTAAATGAGAAAAAAAAAACACTAAAATATAAATGACATAAATGACCAAAGTAATATTTAGCCTTCGAATCTTGATAGCTTACAATGTACAAATTTCTCCCACCCTTGGAAAATTGTCGTCATTCCCACCCCTTTAGATAGCATGCAAACCCAACTCTTGCGTAAGACACAATGAATGGACAATGTAAAATGACCTTGGATAGCGTGAGACTGATAAACCAGCTTTGAAGCAAAAATAAACTAGTTAGTGTGCAACTCAGCTATTCAGGCTGATCCAAGTTGGAGGTTCTCCCTAATTTAATATGGTTCAAAGCCGAGTTAAATGGGTTAAAAACATATCCAATCTGCAAAATAGGACTAGACTAGCTATAAGTCTAATTTTTTGTTCAACCAGTTGAAACAATCCGAGTTTAATAATACCACATTATATTCCACCAAAACTCAAGTATCAATATATTAATAATTATATAATACCTTTAAAATAAGTTTAAAAATCTATAAAAATAAAGTTAAATCGCACTTGTGGTCTCTCTATAATTCTTAATTTGTGATTTTTTTATCCTCAAAATTTTAAAATTATGTAATTTTAATCTCTCTTCCAGATGACTATGACATGACATGTTGACTTTGACTTGACATTTTATTGGTGATGTGGATGGATGACGTGACACTTATGTGGACCCGTGATGTGGTGCTGATATAACAAAGTGATTTATTTTTTAGAAAATAGTAAAAGTGGTATAGAACTAAAACCCAAGTCTCTTCCTTTCTCCTTCACCATCTAAACCACTAAACACTATTATATGTACATTAGTGCATGAATTAATTGCATTTTTAAAATACTTATTTAATACTAAATCAAGTTTACAATTAACAAATTTATACAATAAATATAAAATTAAAATATTGTCTTCCATACAATCAAACATATAATCACTTTTGTCTTTCATATCCTTTTTTTACCACATCACTAATAATATATTATTTATTGTAATATTATAATATTTATATTATTTAATAATTTTTTAAAATTAAAATAATAAATAATTAACAATAAATAAAAATTAAATTTTCACAATGTTGGAATACCAAAAGTACAATTTACTCATGCAATAATTAATATTAAAAATATATTTATAATAAAATAAAAATATTTAATAAAAATTTATCAACTTAATTTTGAATGTTTTATACAATAAATATAAATATACAATCACTTTTCTCTTTTCATCTTTCTAGTTTTTTCTATCACGTCACTTATACTATTCATTTTCTTGAAATCTAATTGTTAAGATTAGTTACTCATTACAACCATATTAGATTTAAAAAAAATGAATAGTGGAAATTAGGACTTAGAGTTATTCTTGAAGTAAGTGGATCTCTTCTTTAAAATAAATATATCGTACTATTATTTTAATATATTAAATAATATAAACATTATAATATTAAAATAAACTATATATATAAGTGATGTGGTAAAAAGGCATGAGAAAAAAATAGGATAAAAAAGGAGATGAAAGACAAAAGTGATTGTATAAAAATATTAAATAATAAATTATATCATTTATTCATTAAATATTTTATTTTTATATTTATTGTATAAATTTATTATTTACAAACTAGATTTAACATTAAATATGTATTTTAAAAATGCAATTAACTCATGCAGTAATGTATATATAATACTGTTTATGTTATGACTCAAATAACTAAATGACTTAGTGGTTTTGATGGTGAAGGAAAAAGGAAGACTTTGGATTCTAGTCTCAGCTTGTCAATGCCGCATCAAAGTCAACATGTCACGTCACAGTCAACTAACGAAAGGATTAATGGTCTCAAAAAAAAATCTCAACTAATTTCATATTATTTAAAGCTATAATATCCAAAATACCCTTCATTCAATTGAAGTTTTATTCCTAATGACCCTTTTTTTTTTCTTGATATCAAGTTCCAATGAAGAGTACCTTTGAAGAAAAAAAAATTGAGATTGATGCAATTAAGTGCATACTACACTTGTAGCCATACTTATCAAAATTTTACCATTCACAATTCGAATGTTACGATTCAATACAATTTGGCTACTTATTGATTTGTATAATAAGATGAAGGCTTAAATAACTTTTAGGTCCCTAAAAAATTTCCGCTTTTTGTTCTAAGTCCTTGAAAAATTTTTGCGTTGTTCCGAGTCCCTAATAAAAAAAAATTTGATCCAGGTCCCTGCCGTCAGTGGATCGTTAATAACCGCTGACGTGTCTACCCACGTGTGTTGCATGCAACTAATGACAGGGACTCGAATCAAATTTTTGTTTTAATAGGGACCCGAAACAATCGCCAAAAAATTTTCAATGACTCAGAAAAAAAAATGTAATTTATTAGGGACCTAAAACTAATTTAAGAAAATACAACTCAACTGCTTGCCTGTCAAATTAACGGACACGTCAGCGGTTACTAACAGACCTGGATAAAAAAAAAAAAAATTATTAGGGATCCAGAATAACGTAAAAAAATTTTAGGGACTCAGAACAAAAAACAAAAATTTTTTAGGGACCTAAAAGTTATTTAAGCCTAAGATGAATCTTAAATGTCTTGGTATCTTACGATACATGAATGATTCTATGCAATTTCATATCATCAATACAATTCACATGATTCAATGATTCATTAATTTTTACTTTTCTTTCACCAATTCTCATAAAAAAAAAAAAAAGTCATGTGAACTTAATTTGTTAAATGAAAAGGAACTGAAGAAACATTTGTGAATTTATCCTATTTGATTATTCCATTACTTTATTTATCACTCACTCATTCAATGCATGACTCTATTTAGCTATTTAACTGCTTTGTTTCCATTCTTCTAAAAATAAGGCTTCACGAACTCATATATATAACTAATTTGTTTTATATGACATCTGCTTAAGTTGTTTTATCTATTTCTAGTTTAAATTGTTTGCATTGAACACTATATATCAACTATATAATATATTTAAAGTAATTTTTCATTGTCTTTGAATCTTACGATTCAAAAATACAAACTATGATTCACGATTCAAAAATTAGGTAGGCAATAATTAATAACCTTGATGTAGCAACAATATATCAGTAGATAAATAGCAAGAGAGAGAGAGGAATCAGAGGATTGTATTTACCAGGAAGAAAAATCATCCTCAATGGATTGATCATCATCACCTAATCCAAGTGGAACAAGACGCTTTGCACCTGCGACAAACACAACTCTCTGTAAGAAGATATCTATGCAAAGTCAATAACTACTTTAACACCATTATCAAGTCTAATGCATGAACTTCAGAACTTAAATTAGAACATGTTTTTAATTTTTTTTATTAAATATACATCTCACTTCAAAGCATTAATATAAATATGCAGAAATATAACTACTTCTAGGAAGGATTATTGAATACATTGAATCTAACAAAGTAAGGCACCACTACACTAAGCAGACAAAAAAAGGAAGTTGCACTAGTAAATTATCTTTTCCGGGAGGGTAAAATGGCGAAACAAAAATCAAAAGCACAGTTGCCTCTTATTTCCAATTACGGGCTACGGACCTCTTGTACCTTGCTGCTAAGTCACAACATAATGACAATGAAGATTCTAATGGAAGAGGAGACTCACTACGAGAAGAGGCAGAAGGCACTTCACAGGGTTACAAATCAAAGATAGTATACTAACATAATAAAGGAACAATTATTGAGAGGGAATGAGATACAACATGCATACAAGATTTATAATGCATAATCTTACTTTAATAACAGCTTTTGAAGAGTCAGTAAATTCTCGATCTTTTAAATCTTGTGGAACACTTGTGTTATTCACTTGTCCAGTTGCCAAGTCAAGCAAGAACTCTGTAGGATTCATTAGTATTTCCAGGGTGAACCTCAAGGATGAAAAGTACTGCATTGAGTCCTTCCACCCTAGAAAGATTCTGCTGGATGGCTGGTGAATTGTTGGGATTATGGTCCTTCTACCCTTCAGGCAAATCATAAGTATTTTCAGCATATATTCCAAATTGTGGAGTTCTAGACATGGAGCATGTTATCAAATGAAGTTTTCTATGATAATACAGAGAAGAGGAAAATTGCACATTCAACTATAATTTTTCATTCTTTGAAATATAGCTCTGCTAGTTAACACAGCACTAACAAGTAACTATCACACTTAAGCCGGGTTCGGTTAAGACCAAATCAGCAGCACTTCTTGCAGCATCTGTAGCATCTGACACAGCTATTCCAATATCTGCTTTCTTCAATGCTGGGGCATCATTTACTCCCTCCCCAGTCAATCCAACAACATGCTGCTTTTCTTGTAAAATTTTCACTATTTCATACTTGTGTTTTGAAAGTATGCATTGATAAAATAATTATTAAACAGATTTGGTGAAATAGCAGCATTTATGAAAATGATAGGTAACCACATATAGGAGACATTCACCCAAAAGTTTTGAATAGACAACATAACTGGTGTCATTGTCAAGCACTCCAGACTAGGAATTCTTTCCATGCTTAAATCACTCATTTGGAAAACAATTTGGTTTCAAATGAAGTAAAATGAGAAAAGAGGATGATAAGATGAATTGATCCCTCTCCCTTCCTCCTTCTTTTCTCTTTCTTTTGTTTCAGGAAAAAGTTCATAGATATTGTATCAGCTTCCTTGTTAATTGTTACAGAAGCAAAAAATTTGGGATATTGAAGTACTGATCCATGAGTCAGACCAAAAGATCTAAGGAATCAGCATACCAAAGATGAAATAGCTAAACAACCAAAAACCAAGGCTAGTGATCGGAGCAGACGTTTTCCCATGTGAAGTCCTTCTCCCGTGTCTTCACCCTCTTCCTGTAGCTATAAACTGATAACTCAACATGGTTGAAAAACAGAAGATTTTAAAATTTCACCGAATATGCTGTCATACAATATGAAAATCACATTATAGGGGGTTACAGGAGATTCAAAGGCTTTTAACTTCTCAAAAAGCCTATAAACAAAGGCAAAGGCTAAAAACTGCAAAGGTTTATATTCAGCACTGCACTTGACAAAGAACCAAGCTGTCTGCAGAGATGATAAACAAATCTGTTTAAAATTCAAATACTACAATTTAAGACATATGACACAGATTGATATGGTTTCTTTCTGAGCATTGATAATTTCCCACAAAATAAAATAACCCTTTATATCCTACTCAGAAAAACAGCAGATATTGCCAAGTTGATCCGTATGTCATTTTTACTAGATTTAGTAAACCTGAAAATGCATTGAAGGACAAAATAACATCAAAGATACAAGTAGCTGTTAATAGAGAGATAGTGATAAGGGGGGAAACAATAATTTGAATTATACCGGAGGGGTATTCGGCTATACAATTAGCCGAATACCCACTATACCAGAGGGGCATTCGACTACGCAGTTAGTAGAATACCCTCAGACAAGTATTCGGCAAATAGGTTAGCCGAATACTTTGCCGAATACCCTTCAGACAAGTATTCGGCAAAAAGGTTAGCTGAATAAGCCGAATACACATATTTGGGTATTCGGCATCATAGTAACTGAATACCTCGAAGAACATTCAGGCAAGATAAACTTCACTAAAAAGATATTAATAAGATAACTAAAGATTAAAAGGTAATTAAGCAACCTTGATTAACAATAACAAATCATCAGCATCATCAAGGCCCATAAAAGTCCAAGGGCCCAATAAGGTTAAGTATAAAAAGGAGCACTATCCTCGAAGCAAGGTAACTTTGACCCTCATTTATTACCCCTTATTAAATGCTCTGAGCCAGAAACTGACTTGAGCATCGGAGTGTCTTTCGCAGGTACACCCCCCTCTCTTCGTTCGCATAGAAGGATTCAGATACTAGCAAGAGATCTCAGACAGAAGATATCATCAGAAGATTACCATGTTACCCTTAGACAAGAACATTTTGGCGCCCACCGTGGGGCCCTGATAAAACTTATCCCACGGTCCCTCAAGGAATGGTTACTTCTCGGAGTCACGCACACATGAATATACCCGGATCATCAGCACCAAACATGCAACAAGGCCTAGAGAGACGGCATCGCTTTGATGAAAACGCGGAGCACATAAAAGATCAAACAAGTTTGTCTTCGGAGTTAAGACAATTGAGAGCTGATCTATCAGTAATACGAAAGCAACACACTTATAAGATGTCAGCCCTCCGTCAGGAGAACGCTAAGTTGAAGAGTTTGAATCGGTCCTGGAAGCCCGAAGACCAAACACCGAGCTGACAGCATGAAGGCGAGTCCACGGCTAATCTCAGCATCCAGGGGGCGACACATCGACTCTCAAACTTTACCGCTAACACTCAATCACATCTTTGCAGGCATCCTTTCGTTTCCGAAATCATAGAAACCCCTCTCCCCCAAGCTAGAAAAGCCTCAGCTTGGACCGATATGATGGTAGTACTAACCCAGATGAGCACATAGATGTCTATGTGACTCAAGTTAGTCTCTATACCACCGAAGACGTTGTCCTGTGTAGTGTATTCCCCACGTCCTTGAAGGGACAAGCCCTTAATTGGTTTACTTGGCTTCCACCAAATTCCATCGACAGCTTCGAAACACTTACTGCTAGATTCGGCACTCAGTTCGCAACAAGCAGATCCCATCACTTGACTTCGGTCACGCTGGTGAACATTCGACAGGAAAAGAAAGAATCCCTTCGGACTTTCATGGAAAGGTTCGGTAAGGTTGCCTTAAACATCCGTAACCTGGACCCAGCAGTAGCTATGCATCACTTGGTGATGGCCCTTCGGCCAGGAGCTTTCGTCAATAGTCTTTATAAAAAATCGACGCTCGACATGGACGACCTCCGACGAAGAGCAGCAAAATACATGCAGATGAAAGAGTTAGCCGAGTATCAGAACCAAGTCCGAACTGAAGCCAATACAGGGAAGAAAGAACATGAAAAAGATAATTAGGGGAAGGGAAAAGAAAAGTTTCACAAGGATCGAGAGTATCGCGGCCCCCGATACATGGCATATACTCCGCGCAACACTAGTCACTCCCGGATACTTGAGCAAGCTCTTGCAACCGAAATATTGGCGATACCGAAAAGAGCTAACACCCCTCCTAAGGCTGACTACAGCAAGTAATGCCGATACCATAGCAACAGAGGCCATTCCACCGATGAATGTGTTGCACTCAAAGACAAGATTGAGGACCTTATCAAGATGGGACACCTCAAAGACTTCATCCACAATCCTAGAACCGAAAGATCTCATTACTCGAGGTATAAAGACGACGATATAACTTACAGGAGAGACAGTGACTATGACCAGAAATGTGACAGAAAGATCGAAAGGCACAGAAGTAGGTCTAAGGAGCGGCAAGAAACAAAACCCTATGAACATCCTCGATGAGTGATCAATACGATTGCGGGAGGGTTCGCTGGAGGGGTTAGTACCTCTTCGGTAAGGAAGAGACATATACGCCTCGTTCGGTCAGTCAACATGATATCGGCCGTAAGTAAGCTGAAAATGCCGCCTATCACATTCACAGATGCTGACTTTTAGGGTCCCGACCCCGTACAGGATGATCCAATGGTCATCAGCGTGGACATAGTTGACTGCACAGTTCGAAAAACTCTAGTAGATCAAGGAAGTTCAGCCGACATCCTATATTGGAATACCTTTAGGCAGTTGGATATACCGGAAGGAAAGCTCATGCCTTATGACGAACCCCTGGTCGGGTTTTCAGGTGAAAGGGTTAACACCAGGGGATGTATAAAACTGAACACAACCTTTGGGTATGGGGGAAAGGAGTGCAAGACTATAAAAGTTAGATATATAGTGGTACATGCTAATACCTCATATAATATACTACTCAGACGGTCGTCCCTGAATGCCCTAAGGGCCATAGTATCCACTCCACACCTGGCAATGAAATTCCCCTCCAACTGAGGCACTATAATCACAATTCACGCCGACCAAAAAGTGGTTAGGGAGTGCTACTTAGCGAGCCTCAAAGTCACTCAGTTGAAGGAAGAGGAGTATAAGTCAGTAAACACTGTCTCAACAACTGGGCCCTCGCCCCAACCCTTAGACCTTGATCCTAGGGCGGACGAAGACAAGCGCGCTAAACCAAATGAGGAAACCTATGCGTTTCAGATTGGTGAAACAAAGAGCCAAGTCACATACCTTGGCTGCAACCTATCCGAAAACGATCAGTTTCAAATCCAAAAAGTGATTAGGCAAAACGCTGACTTATTCGCTTGGAAAGCTTCAGACATACCGGGCATCGATCCGAATTTCCATTGTCATAAATTGGCACTATGCTAAGAAGCAAGGCCGATAGCTCAAAAGAAAAGAAAGATGGGTGAAGAAAGGCGGAATACAGTGGAAGAAGTAGCAAAGTTGATGGCAGCTAACTTCATCCGAGAAGTCAAGTACACTACTTGGTTAGCCAATGTAGTCATGGTGAAGAAGTGGAACGGTAAGTGGAGAATGTGTACAAACTATATGGATCTGAATAAAGCATGTCCGAAGGATGCATACCCCCTACCAAACATTGATCGACTCGTCGATGGGGTAGCCGGGCATACTTGCCTCAGCTTTTTGGATGCATACTCGGGTTACAATCAAATCCGAATGTACTCTCAAGATGAAGACAAGACCGCTTTCATCACCGACTTGGCTAACTATTGCTATAGAGTTATGCCTTTTGGCCTGAAAAATGCCGAAGCAACTTATCAAAGGCTAATGGACAAAGTTTTCCAGAAGCAACTAGGAAGAAATATGGAGGTATATGTTGATGATATGGTGGTAAAGTCTTCCAATGTCGGTTGGCACCAGAGGGACCTTGACGAGATCTTCGCCGAACTCAGAAAGCGCAACATGCGTCTGAATCCCGAAAAGTGTGTCTTCGGTGTTCAAGGAGGAAAGTTTCTGGGCTTCATGTTAACTTACCGAGGCATTGAAGCGAATCCTGATAAATCCCAAGCCGTTATTTGTATGAGGAGCCCGAAAACTCCAAAAGAAGTTCAAAGACTGACAGGAAGGATCGTTTCTCTATCGCGATTCCTACCCAGGATAGCCGAAAGGGCGAAGCCTATCATGAAGTTATTAAAAGCATCCAAGATTTTTTCCTGGAATCAACAGTGTGAGGAAGCCTTTCAAGACCTGAAGAGGACCCTCTCAGCCCCACCAGTACTCAAAAAATCGGACCCCCAAAATGAACTACTGTTATACATCTCGGTTTGCCAAGAAGCCATAAGCGCGGTGTTAGCCCAAGAACATGAAGAGGGTCAGGCACCCATATATTTCATTAGCCAAGTTCTACAGGATGCCGAGACGAGGTATCAAACAATAGAAAAGGCAGCTTTGGCGCTAGTACACGCGACGAGGCGCTTGAGACAGTATTTCCAAGGCCACCGAGTGGTTGTCAAAACTGATTGCCCCATAGCAAAAATGTTGAAGAAGCTGGAACTGGCCGGGCGAATGACATCATGGTCTATAGAACTCTCAGAATTTGATATAAGATATGAGCCGAGAGGTCCCATCAAGGTGCAGAGTTTAACAGACTTTATCAATGAGCTGCACCCACTAAACGCTTTGAAGACGAATGGTGGGTCGTACACGTCGATGGCTCATCCAACCAACGTGGGAGCGGAGCGGGTGTCATACTAGAAGGACCAAACCAAATACGGCTAGAGCACTATTTACGATTCCATTTTAAAGTATCCAATAATCAGGCCGAATATGAAGCATTACTAGCCGCACTCAGGTTAGCTAAGGAGATGGGAGCTCGGAAGGTAGAATGTTGGAGTGACTCCCAAATTGCGGCTGAATAGATTAATGGTGTTTTCTCGGTCAAAGATCCGCAACTACTGAAATACTATCATGCTTTCATTCAACTAAAGGAAGAGTTTAATGAAGTGTGAGTAAAGCACTTGATCCGAGAACACAGTGACAGAGCCGATCAGCTCGCCAAGCTAGCCAGCACTCAAAAACTGGGGCAACTCAGAACTTTTATTCAGGAAGTGCTACCAGACCTGAGTGTGACCACTGAAGAATGCATGCAGATCTCGACACCCCAGGACCCTTGGATGGCAGAGATCCAACAATACTTGTCACATGGTACCCTTCCGAAAAATAAGGAGAAAGCAAAAAGGTTACGCGTCAACGCCGCGAGATATGTTCTTGTGACCGGAGAGTTGTACAGAAAGGGGTTTTCCACCCCTTTGCTCAAATGTCTTGACAAGGATCAGACCGAGTACGTAACAAAAGAGCTGCACGCGGGAATCTGTGGCATGCACTCGGGTGGACGAACAATGGCCACTCGTGTGCTAAGAGCATGATACTATTGGCCAACTCTCAAGTCTGACTACACGGAATATGTCAAAAAGTGCACCCAGTGCCAAAAGCATGGTAACCTTATACACCAGCCGATTGGCGAGCTACATGTTATTTCATCACCATGGCCCTTTGCTATTTGGGGGGTCGATATCCTAGGACCTTTCCCCATAGCCAAAGGGCAATGCAAATTTTTTATAGTAGCTGTCAATTATTTTACCAAGTGGATAGAAGCTGAACCCCTGGCAACCATTTCAGCCCAAAGCGTGCAGAAGTTCCTATGGAAAAATGTGATCACGCATTTCGGCATTTTGTATGTGATCATCACCGACAATGGGCTACAGTTTTACGGATAAAAAGCTGAATTCTTTCCTGGAAGAACTAGGACTAAAGCATAGGGTAACCTCGGTCAAACACCCACAAACAAACGGCAAGCGGAATTTGCCAACAAAGTCATCTTGTCAGAACTAAAGAAGAGGCTAGGTGCGGCCAAAGGTGCATGGGCCGAAGAGATACCTGAAGTTTTGTGGGCATACATATGCACTCTGCAATTGACAATAAGAGAAACACCCTTCAGAATGGTGTACGGAACCGAAGCTATGATTCCGGTCGAGGTAGGGGAACCCACCCTCCGAAGACAAAACTTTGAAGCATCCCAAAATGAAAACTCCATGAGGTGTGAACTTGACCTCGTTGAAGAAGTACGCAACTGAGCACGACTAACGGCTGAGGCGTGTAGGCAAAGGATGACCAAGAGGTTCAACTCAAAGTTGAAGCCGAGAGAATTCAAAGAAGGAGACTTAGTCCTAAGAGTTTAGGGTGAGGCACGAAGGAATGTCCGAGAAGGGAAATAAGTAGCTAATTGGGATGACCCATTCAGAATTCGGCAAAACCTCAACAATGGAGCATATAAGTTAGAAGAGCTTTCAGGAAAGGTGGTGCCAAGAACATGAAACTCAACACACCTCAAATATTATTTCAGTTGATTATGTAACTGGGTGATGTACTCTTTTTTCCTTACTCGGCTTTTTATCCTTATAAGAACGTGAAAGGGTTTTTACCGAGAAGGTTTTAATGAGGCACACATTTTAAACCAAATTAATGAAATGCTTTATTCGGCTTAGCTATGATTATTTATTTTTCTACATATTTCTTCTCAAATGGTTTCCCTCCCGAGTACTCCTACTCGGCTAAGGATGCATCATTCCGAATTTCTTCGCAAATGGTTTCCCTCCCGAGTACTCCTACTAGGCCAAGGACGTATCATTCGAAATTTCTTCGCAAATGGTTTCCCTTCCGAGTACTCCTACTCGACCAAGGATGTACCATTCGAAATTTCTTCACAAATGATTTCCCTCCCGAGTACTCCTACTGGCTAAGGATGCACCATTCGGAATTTCTTCACAAATGGTCTCCCTCTCGAGTACTCCTACTCGGCCAAGGACGTACCATTCGGAATTTCTTCACAAATGGTTTCCCTCCCAAGTACTCCTACTCGGCTAGGGATGCATCATTCGGAATCTCTTCACGAAGTTAAGACATCGACCTCCTAATGCTTAAAAAATGAAGCAACTATCGGTTAAAACACAATGGGCCGAAATACTTCTCCATTGTAGAAAGCATCAAGTTAGCTATAATAAATTCAACACTCAAGTTAATTCTATTTATACTTAGTACTCATCTTGCATATTGTAATCGATCACTAATCAGTGCAGAAATATTATCCAAAGTGTAAAAGGAGAAACACTGTCGAAAAGGTAGAAAGTAAGATTCATTGATACAGACGAAGGTTACAAAAAATTCTTTTTAAAAAAAAAGGCTCTAATGGCCCGAAAATACATCGAATTTTAAATGGCAGGGGCATCTTGATTCACCACATCTTCGGCATTCTCCTTGTTCTCTTCATTTGCTTCAACATCCCCTTGTGTGTATTCGGCCTCAGTAGCGGGAACCGGTTGTTGGAAAGGATTTTCGAGGACCGCGTCTTCAGGAATGTCATCAAGAGGAAGCAGGCGGTCCTCATACACATCCTTGTCCATGTCAAAAATGGAACGGTTGGGGATGTCACAGTAGTATAAAGTTTGCCGAATAGCATGGTGGAATCCAGCCTCGTGTTCGGCAAATATTTTGTCTTGGGCCGAAGTCGTCACCCTTTCTTTGGCTTCACGCTCGGCGTCCCTCTCCTTCTTCACCTGTGCCAACAACAACTTCAAGCCTTCAATCTCTTCAGCTTGAAGCTTAGCATCCTTCTCGGCCATCACCACCTTGGTATCCATGTCTTTCAATTCGGCCGACAACTAAGCCACCTTCTCCTTTAATTGAGCATTGTCATCGGCAAGGGTGATGTTAGCCTCCAATGCTTGACAATTAGAGTTCTGTGCATCCTTCTTTTTTAGCTTTTCGGCCTCCTTCAATGGATTCATGAACATGTGATGAGCAATGGCCGAAGCCCTGGCCTGAAATTCGTAGTACGATGACCAGTTGGAAGCGGCATCAGCACTGTTCAAAATCTTCTTCCCAGTTTCTGAAATATCACTTGAACTGATCATCTTCTTAGGACGAAAGTCCTTAGAGAAGAATCCCTCAGCAGTGATAGCTGGGATCGAAGCCATAGAGCCGGACCTAGAGAAGTCTAGCGTCTGCTGCTTCATCCTTTTGGATTTGTCTTCCTCCGAGGTCTCGTGGCTTCGGTGATGCTTTTTGTGCTCGCGGCTTTTCTTATCACCAGCCGGAGGGGGCATGGTATCCTGGGGGTGGCCTCGGAAGAGGTTGTTTGACAACAGGAGAAAGGAAGGCGACACCCGAGGGGTTTCCAGCTGCTTGGGCTCGGTTTTTTCGAGCGTTACGAAAGGACAAGACATTCCCCACCTGCATCAACCATGATACCTGCATCTGATAACACAATTAGCCATTTATATATACTAGAAGCAATAAAATCAAGAAGAATGAAAATCGAAACCTTACCACACATATCTACCAAAACATTGGGAGAGTTAAATAAAGCCACAAGCTGTTTAGCTGGAAGCTTTCGGGAGAGTGACTCAAGAAATAGGAGGTCCTCATGTTCCTATTCGGTCATCATAGACTTAAAAAATTTGTCATAACGCTGAGGAGTCTTTTCACAATAAAAAGGAAATAAGGGCTTCCCATTATTATCGTAAAAATGGTTGGCTCCTATATTTGGCTTAGTTATTACTTTAAAGAAGCCGGTTTTAAAATTTTTGTAAGAGGAAGTGAAAGACTGGAATAAGGGCCTTTTCTATTTCCTTATTAAAGAGACCCACATACCGCTCCTAGGCCGAGTACAAAAATAGTATAAGAACACACTTACATAAGGTTTCACAAAATTAAATATGCAAAGGGCTCAGAAGGCCTGGATTGTGGCCCACCCATTAGGATGTAACTGAGAAGGTGCCACATTCAAAACTCGAAGCACCCCCATAGTGAAATCGTCAAAAGGGACCGTAACATAAAGGTCCCAGAAAACACAGTTGTACATATAAAAGAAATCCCTTTTGGACTTGCCCTTTCCCAAGAAAACAAATTCAGCGTCAGTTTCACGCCGACAACACTGAAGGGCTATTGGACATAATTCGTCCTCGGTGATATTACATACTGTTACATAATTTACAAAGTTTGACACACTAAGTTTATCATCATAACGAGACCAGTAGGACCCTACCTCCCATTTACCCAGGTATACCCATCTAAGGTTATCGGTGAAAATTCCCTTTTTCCTTGCGTAACCTTCGGCTTATGCTTCGGCATATCGCTCGAAGCAGCCATATCGGCGGAAGAAAGTGTTGGCTTACGCTTCTGCATATCGCTCGAAGTAACCTTATCAGCCGTAGAGGTCGTTATGTTTTCGCCCACCCCCTCCCGGAAGGGGAAAGACGAAGACGAAGAAGAAGATGAAAACAAAGAAGACGAAGACTCTTCACTAGACTCCTCGACAGACAAGGCTGATGACCGAATATCAACCACCTCGATTTTTCCATAAAGTTTATGACCAGATGAAGCCATGGAAAAAAGGAATAAAAGAATAAAGAGAAAGACCGAACCCTCGTACCTTAGTCGAGACAAAAAGGATGAAGCACGAAGGGAGTGTTCGGCCGAGAGCAAAAATGAAGTTGGTAAAGTGTAAATAAGAGGAGGAAACACGACATCCCATACCCTATTTATAAGGCCCAAGCCCACAACGGTCCAAAAAGTGCAAACAACACCAACCGTTAGATCAATCAAGATCTAACGGTTTATAAAATAGCAACGCTTCGTTTCCTTCACCTCAATGGCTTTTTTCTGTCATAATGGCAAGAATTTGAAAAACCATAACGAACAGACACTCACCCCGAACAAAGCCTCTTTGGCACAACTGTGCACTCGAGGCTGGGGGCATGTATACCGGAGGGGTATTCGGCTATACAATTAGCCGAATACCCACTATACCGGAGGGGCATTCGACTACACAATTAGTGGAGTACCCTCAGACAAGTATTCGGCAAATAGGTTAGCTGAATACTTTGCCGAATATCCTTCAGACAAGTATTCGGCAAAAAGGTTAGCTGAATAAGCCGAATACACATATTTGGGTATTCGACATCATAGTAACCGAATATCTCAAAGAACATTCATGCAAGATAAACTTCACTAAAAAGATATTAATAAGATAACTAAAGATTAAAAGGTAATTAAGCAACCTTGAGTAACAATAACAAATCATCAGCATCATCAAGGCCCATAAAAGTCCAAGGGTCCAATAAGGCTAAGTATAAAAAGGAGCACTATCCTCGAAGCAAGGTAACTTTGACCCTCATTTATTATCCCTTATTAAATGCTCTGAGCCGAAAACTGACTTAAGCATCGGTGTGCCTTTTGCAGGTACACCCCCTCTCTTCGTTCGCATAGAAGGATTCGGATACTAGCAGGAGATCTCAGACAGAAGATATTAGCAGAAGATTACCTTGTTACCCTTAGACAGGAACATGAATAAAATGTAGAACGCTAGAAATAAATGTAATCCATCCATGCAAGCAGGAAAAATGAGATTTTCCTTCCAAGCTGTTGTATTAAAAAAACATTTAAAAATAAAACCAATCCAAATAGAAATGATTCCTAGAATCATCTTCTCAAAGCAATAATATAAGAATAATTGGATCATATATCAAGAATAAAGGATATCCTAACTATTTATTTGACTATTTGATTAAGTGCTTGTTTGATTCAGCTTATTTTAGATCTAAAATAATCACTTATTTTTGTCAACTTTCTAAAAGAGCTTTTGAAAAACAACTTATCGTTTCCCTCTATAACAATCATTACCAAACATGTTGTAACTGTGTTTGATTTGGATCTTAGATTAGATTTACACAAATTCACTTCTTTTTTTCTTTCTTCGGGGGTGGGGGGGACATGGAAACAACAATCAAGCAGCAAAGTAGCCCTATAGTGGTCCCAGCGATGACCTACCACATCATCCAGTCAGATTACTAGACAGCAAACTTGTCAAACTAGAAAAGTTAAATATTGAATAGTCCATTAAAGTAAGGATTACCAGTTACTTTAGTAATCTAATGGTAGCAACAACAATATACAGCAATAAAAAACTATTATGTCATTAATCACGAGAAGCAACATCAAACCTAGGCCCCCAAGGTATAATTGATGGCTTGTCATCATACTTGATCTCCTTCAAACCTGCATTTAGTTTAAAAAGGTACATTAAGATTGAGATGCAAACAAACAACAACAAATTGTGGTCAAATATACTTGGAAAAAATAGGAAGAAGGCACAATACATATTTGGATGAACAATTTTTTTCCATAAAAGTATCTCCTAGGGAGATAGTTGTCTGCTTGTCAATATCTACTCTACCCATGCCAAAAATGAAACCAATGCATAGCTGAAGCAAAAATCATGATTGTGTGGGTACACTGCATAGAATTATCAATGATTATAAGATGGGAATTGATGAATCATAATCCTGGCAATTATTTCATCATGCCATTCTATCTAACTTCCCCAACCTGCTCACCCAAAGCAGCCCAAAGAAAATAATGAAATTGAAAAATATCAAGAGTTCAAGATAATATGGCATTAATTCCACCCAAATTCTTCATTGCCATAATTTAGAGCCAACCTGTGTTCATTTTGAGAAGGAAAAATAGTCAAAAGAGATGTTCTATAAAATCACAGCTTCTTCATCAAAGGAAGTCCAGTGAATATAGAATTGCATCAAATACATCCAAAACTAAATTAACAAAGTAGCTTCAACCTCAAACACAAGTTAAACAAGAAGTATCTCAGTTTATATATGTGTTTTTAAGTGTCCATGAAAAGAAAGATTCCCCTACATAACCTCAATGCAAATAAGCAAGCTCCAACTACGATAATGATCAACACTATCAACCTCTTTCTCTTTCTCTCGCCACTGTCTGTCTCTTGGCACTTTCTGTCCAAGGGCTTACCACATAGGTTCGGGTTGTTTGCAAATACAGAGGGGTCGTTGAATTTAGAACCCAACATCTCACCAGAAAAACTGTTACTTTCAAAATCAACAACACGCAGGGACCTACATTTCACGATCTCCGGCGGAATCTCACCGAAAAATGAATTGTTGGCTATTTTCAGCTCGTTCAATCTCTTGAGGCTTCCAACTTCCGGCGGAATCTCGCCGGAAAGCGCATTACCGGAAACATCGAGAACCAACAACGTGGTCACATTGGTTAACCACAGCGGAAACTTGCCGCGCACACGATTGCGCTGAATGTTCAGAACCTCAAGAACGCTGGAACACATGGCGGCTTGAGGCCACGCGAAATCTGTGAAACCGTTAAACCCTAACTGAACAGTACGAAGCGAGCAGAAAACGGAAACCGGAACCGAACCGCTGAAATTGTTCGGCGCGAGGGACAAAACCTTAAGGTTCGGGAGAGCCGAAATCGCCTCCGGCAACACGCTGGCGAGCGCGTTCCCTTCCACGCTCAAATGCACGAGCGATGAACAATTCGCGAGAGACGAAGGTAAGGTTCCTCCGAGAACATTATGATCGAGCTGAAGGTATCGCAGATTCTGAAGCTCTCCGATACCTGATGGAATCTGTCCGGACAGCTTGTTGTACGATAGGTCGATGTTCTGAAGCTCGGAGAGACCGGCAACGGTGCTCGGGATCTCGCCGGAGAAGGCGTTAGAGGAAAGGTCGACGGACTTCAGACGGAGAGGAAGTTCGCCGGAAAACGAGTTGAACTGCAGAAACAATTGGATTAAAAGTTAGTATCCTAGATTTTGACACCTGTCTAGTAAATTTTGATTTATGTATACCTTTGTGTAAAGGCTTACGGAGAAATCCTGATTTATCAATTTTTACTTTGTTTTTTAGTATATGATTATTTGGTAGATTTTTAATAGTAAAAAATGACAAAAATTTATTAATTAGAAAAATTAATCATTTTTAATGTTAGTGTACAAGCTGAATATATATTTTGTAATAACAACTTTTATTGAATTTTTACTTAGATAATTATTCACCTTAACTTATCTCAAACTAAAATGGATATTGGTGATATGTGTAAAATTTCGATTTTGTTAATATTCAGATATTAGAATTATTTTTATTATAAATAAAAAATAAATATTTTTAATATAATAAATTATTACTATTTTCAATAATGTTTACCTATTTCTTAAGTTTAAATTAATGCGAAAATAAGTTGGTATTCTTTAAATAATTTCATTACAAAAATTAGAGATAAAGCACCTCTTACAAAAATTAGAAAAAATAAATTTATTAAAAATATTTTTTTCTTATTTTATAATAAAAATATTTTACTTTAACCTTTTTAACCTTAATTTCATTTTAATTTGAAACAAGTTAAGGTGAATAATAATATCTAACTAAAACTTCAATAAAAGTTTTTAGGTTTAAATATTTTTTAGTCTCTCAAATTGAGGGTTTATTATTTTTAGTCCCTCAAATTAAAGTTTGGCATACACTAAAAAAAAATAACTTTTAATTTGGATAACTAAAACAGAAAAATCTCTATATTTAAAACACTAAAAAAAATATTAAAACCAAGTTTTTATCATAGAGCAAAAAAAGATTTTTCACCATCTCCTAAGCAAAATATGGATTATGCTTCCACACCAATATTAAAAATTACTACTATTAATTTTGCTCAATGATAAATTTTTGCCATTTTTTTTACTATTATAAATTGCTACCGTTAATCCACCAATTAATGATATAAGAAGAAAAAGTAAACATATATAAATCACGATTTCTCCAAATACGTTTACACAAAGGTGTTTACGTTAACAATCAAAATATATAAGATAGGTGTCAAAACATAACGAATGCTAGCGTGCGTTACTCCCACGTGGGAGGCACGGTGCGAGCAGATGTTTTCAGAGATTAACGCACCGCGCGAAAGAAAAGATGACCATCAGATATTTTAATTTTTTAATCAATGGTTGAAATATTTTTCACTTTTTTCTTTTTCTTTTCTGCTTTTCTTTCATTTTTTTTTCCTAATTTACCCTTCTTCTTCATTCCCTTCTCTCTCCCTCAACCCACTTCTGGCTCCCACTACCACTGCAACGCCCTCATCTAGTTCTGCAACGGCATTCGCATCCACGTCAACAAGTGTCTCATCGTCGCCAACAACGGCAAGTCCGCCTCCAGCGCCACCGCACCACCTTCGTCGAGTCCATCTTTGACTTGTGCCAACCTGCAGCTTTGGTCTCGTCGTGCACGTCAAGAAGCCCGAGTCGGTGCTGGTATCGATGGTTAGTGCGGTAGTTTGTGGTTTATTTTTGGAACTCGACAAAACAAAATCAGGATGAAAATTACTTACCCACTTGTAGCATGCATCTTGGATCTGGTTCACCAACGTGGTTGGTTTTTTGTTTACGGTGGTTTGTGATTTGTTTTGGAGATGGTTTCTGCGGTGGTGGACGGTGCGGTGTAGTTGACTGCGAGTGGGGTGAAGGGAAAGAGAAAGGAACCAAGAAGTAGAAGGGTAAATTAGGAAAAAAGAAAAAGAAAAGCATAAAAGAAAAAGAAAAAAGTGAAAAAAATTTCAACCATTGATTGTGTTAAGATTAAAGGACAGAACTGAAAATTTGTATATTTCTCATTCATTGACTCAAAGAGTGTATGAATATATATAGATACAAGATAAGATAATAAAAAGAAAAAGATTAATCAAATCTAATCTAAATCTTAGAGATATAATCCTACGAGATAATGAAAGATAAAAAGTTTCCTACTTTCCTAGAAATAGGCTATCATATCTCCTAAATATCTATTATATCATATCTTATAATATCTCCTAAATCTCTATCATATTATATCTTAACACTCCCCCTCAAGCTGGAGCATACAACTTAATGCTCCAAGCTTGGAACATAACTGAAGCATAAAAAAAATGAAAACAACTCCAAGGTAGAGGACTCTCCAATGCGTAGAGTACGACACCAAAAACTAAATATTCTTCTTCAAACTCAGATGCTGCGAGGGAGTAGACTGAAACCCAAGACAAGTAATGCAAGGACATCAGAGACTCAGATATCAGCACAATAGGACTTGAAACAAGCAGAGGAAGAGCCGACGAGTCATAACTTCCAACACTCCCCCTCAAGCTAAAGCTTTCTACGCTTTTAGCTTGTTACAATACATTATCCTTCAAACTGATTAGATGGTTGGGATAAACTGATATCCATGGCAACAATGGATGAGACAGGTAAGTAGTTGCTGAAAAAAAATGATTCTTTACCAGATCGAACCCCAAGGACAACAGTTGATTAATGATTGGGACAATGCTAGTGCAACTAGGACAAAGACAGGGCCAGTGTAATTGGGACAAAGATGGGGCCAGTGCAACTAGGACAAAGACGAACCAATGCATCTTGAACAAGGACGAGGCCAATGCAACTGGGACAAAGACGGGGCCAGTGCATTTGGGACAAGGACGGCTTAACCATCAAGAGCAGAAGCTAAACAATGCTTAACCACTCATGACAAAAGCAAATTATCTCAAAGCTTAACCACTAATGACAAAAGCAAATCATCTCAAAGCTTAACCATCTTGTAAGACAGAAGCTAAACAACCAAACACAGCTGAAAAAATGGTTCTTGACCAGATCGAACCCCAAGGACAACAATAGAACTAGGAGAGGCTGACAATCTTAATGATGGTGGCACGTTGGAGAGTATGACGGTGGCTAGCAGCGACGACCGGCAACGACAAGTAGAAAAGTCATTGGAAAAACTGAAAAAGATTGCCTTAAAAAGTGCGGCGAGTAAAAGGGTCCACCGGGGACCGGGGACAGTGGGTCCCCGGTGAAGCACGATTTTCGTGATACCTCAGCCGGGCTCTGATACCATGTTAAGATTAAAGGACAGAACTGAAAATTTGTGTATTTCTCATTCATTGACTCAAAGAGTGTATGAATATATATAGATACAAGATAAGATAATAAAAAGGAAAAGATTAATCAAATCTAATCTAAATCTTAGAGATATAATCCTACGAGATAATGAAAGATAAAAAGTTTCCTACTTTCCTAGAAATAGGCTATCATATCTCCTAAATATCTATTATATCATATCTTATGATATCTCCTAAATTTCTATCATATTATATCTTAACAGATTGAAAAGCTAAAATATCTGACGGTCATAATTTTTCTCACACGGTGCGTCAACATATGAAAACATCTCGTAGCACCGTGCATCCCACGCAGGGGTAATGCACGCGAGCATTCGTTGTCAAAACATAGTGGAAGAGGAGAGTAAGGTGTTAGTGGAATCCGGTAGGGCTAGGCAAAGACCCAACCTATACGGCTATACCCGTATTGTCCAAACATAGGGTTAATTATTATTTTAGTCCATTTATTTATTTACAATGTTCAATTAAATCTTTTTATTTTTGAAAGTTTCAATTAGGTCCTTTATTATTTAAAATGTCTCAATATGGTATTTTAATGCCTCAATGTAGTCCTTTATTTTTAAAAAATGGCTCAATGTGATCCTTTTCATTGAAATTTACAACTTAACATCGTTAGTCTCAATTGGATGGAAAGAACAACATTGAAGCATTTTTAAAAAAAACAAATGACTTGATTGGAACTTTTAGAAATAAAAATAACTAATTGATAATTAAGCCTAATATATATATATATATATATATATATATATATATATATATATATATATATATATATGAGAGGGGATCCTCTGCAGTGACATTACCACTGCAGAGGATCTTAACTATCCACTATTTTTTTTTGGTGTAATAATTTTTAT
This sequence comes from Pueraria montana var. lobata, assembly GCA_026413185.1. Taxonomy (NCBI): domain Eukaryota; kingdom Viridiplantae; phylum Streptophyta; class Magnoliopsida; order Fabales; family Fabaceae; genus Pueraria; species Pueraria montana. The sequence goes on along the minus strand of CM048649.1, from coordinate 46,927,221 downwards.
TATAAAATGGAAGCTTTAAATAATTAATGGTGAGATTGAAAACATTGCAGAAGGTCATGTTTTTTTTCCACTACAGAGGATCCAGTCTCATATATATATTAGATAGGTTCAGTCCATTCGGATGGTTGAACGGGTGTAAAAATCATTTCAAACCGATTAAGATGGACAAGTTTGGTTTGAATTATTTTCATCCATCGAAAATCGACCCAATTGTAAAATAGATGTTAATGTTATGACCTTGATAAAATTTGAAAGAAATGACTATTGAAACAAGGCAGCCTAAGTGATGCATAGGCTGGTTAGTTGATTGAACTAAAAAGTCATTTCATTTTCCCACGAGGTATCATAATTGGGAGACTTCTACTATGAACCACTTCTTTAAGTGGTTCATGGCTGGACCAGAAAAATCTACCATTGGATATAATAATTAATTATTTTTTTGGTGAATTGGATATAATAATTAAATAATCAATGGTCCAAATTTTTACTTAATAATTTAATTATAATTAAATTTTTAATATTTCATTATTATTAATTTAAAATTAAAATTATGAAATTGTAAGTTAATTAGTCCTAATTAACCCTAAACCTAAATCTCCCTTCTTTTTCATTTAACCAGTTCTCCTCCGTCATCACTATTTGCTGGAGCTCATTGATCGTACAATCCTCGCCATCGCCCGTCCGATTAGCCATCGTCCTCGCTACTGCCATCGGAGGAACATCCAGTGGAGTTGTGATTTCTACAATGCCGCAAAGCAGGCTGTGCAGAGGTTCACGAGGAAGAGGAAGAAGACAAGGATCGATGAATTTGGTGAACCGACGCACTATCTCCGACCTTCCTCTGTCTTCGAACACCGCACGCACCTCCTCTTTCCCTTCTGCCTCTCCTCTCTTAAGCGCCCAAACCCTCCCCCTCCCCCAAAGGATCGTACCTTCCTTCTCCAATCCAAATCGGACATCGTCGTCTCGTCCTCAGCAGACATAACGCACCAAACATATTATCTTAGTTGACAATCAGACATGAGATTTCAAAAAATGAAAAAAAAAAAAAAACCAAAACGAAATTCAGTTAGTTATGTCATGGTTGTTGCTTATTTTTGTCACGATTTGCCTTGTTTCATTTGATTTTTTGGGATGTTATTCTGGACTTCTGTTTATGGAGTTGTTGGCTTTAGCAATTTTATGACCAAACGGTTGCAGGCGCTCCTGGATCTGAGGCGGTGGAGGTTGGTTGTTGTTGGTGTTATTTTTGCAGTGACGTTGGTGTTGTTCTTGGAGTGGTGAATATAGTTAGTGTCCCCGTGAGAATATGGTGCCACCATGAATGTTGAACGGTGAAGGTGAACAAAGATTAAGGAAAGGGAAGGGCTAATCAATAACATTAAAAATATTTTAATATTTATTTATTTTAATCCTTTAATTATTAATTATTAAAAAAATAATATATTGAGATGGTCCACCCATGAACCATGTAACACCTCAAATTTTGAGTATTAGAACTAAGTCATGGGGAGACCTTTTTTAAGGATTTTGTTAATATTATATTATTTGATTAGAAATACCTTAGGTATTGTTGTTGTTGTTGTTGTTATTATTATTATTATTGGTGTTGATAGTGTTAATGACATTATAGATGTATTATATTGTATTTGGTGCTAGATGAGTGTTTGATGGGGTTCTTATAATTAAAACACTTGAAAAATGTCCAAGTCTAGTGATGAGTTTTATGATTAAAACCCTAGAAAGATTACATCATATCTTGAGTTGTACTTGCCCGTTTGAGGCGTCGTTTGCATCGTTGGAAAGCTTGTTGAAAAAACTACAATTCATCCCTACACCTTAGAAATCAAAATCGGCTTCTATCTTGGATAAAATTGACCCCAAAGTAGGCCACTTGATCATGAAAATCACTCAGTCCCACATTGGGCAAAATAACCTCATAAACCCCTTCCTTCCTATATATATAGAGGAGACCACCAAGCTTTAAGAACACCAAATAATAAAGTGGGCTTAGTGCTAAGCGCGGAGCCCCTCATAGTTAATATTTTTATCTTCCCCTTAGAATTTCCAAGCTCGGGGCTTATAGGCGGCTTGGGATCATGTTTTTAAATCACACCAAAGTTTTATCCTTCCTAAGCTATTGCCTTCTTCAGTTGTTGGTGTATGCACTATCGATAAGAATGTCGACATTACTATCAAGACAATAGATAGGTTGGAAAAAGAATAGAGATTGAAGGAGGAGATGGTTAAACAATGATTTTGGAGAGGGTGCTGCTTGGCTCAAAGATACTGTTTGATAAAATGCTTGACAAAAATGTTGTTTCGTGGACAACCATATTTGATGGGTTTGTGAAAGAACAAGCATATTCTTTGAGTTAATGAGAGTGGCTTACACTTTTGTTATATATATATGTTCTTTTTAGCCTTGTTTTTTAGAAGTGTGATATAAAAGCTCACATCAGATAAAAATTCAAAATTTATTATAATGGTTTTCAATATATTTTGAGAAAAAAAAGGGCTATGCACAGATAGTAAAATAATTTTACACTATCATCCAGTCATAAACCGTCATTTATGATAAGTTTGTTGACTTTTACAAAATCATCTTAAAATCATACCAACGATGATTTGAGATTGGATGACAGTGTAAAATTATTTTACACTGTCAGTGCATCATCATTAAACTCATATTTTTTACTATTCAAAATTTGTTTGTACATTTTAAATTTTATATTAAAGATATTTCATAAGTTTTTTTTTATTGAAAATAAACCAGTTTTATTAATTTTTGTACATAAATAATACAATGAATTTTTATTTTTATTTTATCCGTAGGAATCGAAGACAGTACCAGGGGATTTACAATGAATTTAATATTAATAAGGATATATATTATAAATTTATTTATTTATAAACTATCCATTAATAAAATATAAATATATTTTTATTATTCAAAATTTGTTTAAAATTTTATATAAAAAATATTTCATGAAATTTATTGAAAATGGTTAAACTAAACATATTTTCAATATTTTAATTTCTAAAAATAGAAAATAAAAAGCTCAAATCAAACATGTTTTCTAAATCTAAAAATTTGAAAATAAAAATTATTTTCAGAAAACGAAAATAGAAAATTTTTCTCAAATCAAACGCCCCTTAGATTTTTTTTCTTCTCTTTTTTCTTTTTCTTTTTCTTTTCTACTCGTTTTATTTGTTTGTCCAAATTTGTCCCTGCTCCCTTCTCTCACATTTCAGGTTGTTCAACTTTCATCGCTGATACGATGACACTGGCGATGATGACACTGGCGATGATGACACCCCACTGCAACATCCTCCAATGATAACTTTCACTACTGGCTCACTTGAAGAATCTATTGTCATTACCAACTCCTCCTTTGCCGACGACATCACCACCAACCATATTACCATTCACCCCAAACCCCAATCCAAAACCCTCAAAGCATTAAACTTTAACAGATAAAAGCCGTCGTTCTCCTGTTCTTACCCATTATTCGTGTTCACACTACCACCATGAACCAAATATGATTCTGTTAACACTCAGCAATTAAAACAATGAAAAAGACCAACTAGAGATATGTACAAACAAAAATAAATTAGGAACGAGATTGAAAACCCTAAATCCTTGTGCTAGAGTTTCATCGTTGTCGTGTGCGCGACCTCTTGCCCCTTCGCCATCGACCATGCAATCTTGTTCTTCATTGCATGCGTGACTATGACACCACCGCACATGGCTATGAGTCACCATAAATCAATTGTCTCTTTGTCTCAAATGTTAAGCGTTTTGTCGAAAATATTAGTGCTTCTAATCTATCGTTACGACATCATCGTCACTGCTGTTTTTAAGCTTAGCCAATGCGTGGTGACCTAATCCCTCTTCTCACAACACTAGAAAGGGTCACAAGGTAGGAGAAAGGGTAGGGAGAATTTGGGAAATACAAAAAAGAAAAAGAAAAAAGTTAAAAAAAATGTTAATCTTCCATTTAAAAAAATAAGTCATCTAACGGTGGGAGACCTAGAAGGGTTTTCCATCCTAGAATCTGTCATGAAGAGTTTAGCATGGTTGTGTTCATAGAGCAGTAAGGTGACCATGCATTTCCCATCTGGATTTGATTTTGGAGATTGATTTTAAGAGAACGATTTTTAAGAATTGAATGTAATTGTAAAATAATTAATTTTAATGTTTTGGATTTGTTTGGCTATTGCCACATGAAACTTAGTAAGAATGAGCTTGTAGAATTATATTAATTTGTTATGTGATTTTTTGGGCTATTTTTAAGGCATGATATGAAATTTTCAAAAAATTTAATAGAGACCGGGTTATGTGGTTCAATTAATGACTCACTGGTTCGACCATTGACCCAATGTCCTGATCGAGTTGATGATTGGTCCGATTTTTAAAATAATGACTTTACCTTACATGTATGGACTTTTGATATGTATAGTTTATGTATATTAATATTGTGTTTGTGTAGGTTACATTGTTGTTATTGATGCATTGTTACAAATAAATAACATAGCATATAACTTAATCGGTGCAAGACTGAAACATCTTTGCCACATCCTTGTCGTGTTTAAGCTTCATACACTCGTATTCAACACAACCATCATCTAAAGATATAAGTTAACGGTAATGAATGTCAAGCAATATTTTGGTACCTCTAATTGCATTCACAATTATTTTTCTTAGAGCAACAAACGGCGTGTCCTCACTTACCCTAAAAAATTTAGGACCATTAAGACATTGAAAATAAACCCCATTTTCATCAATTGTTATTATATCACCATCGTAATACACAACAACAAGGAACCTTTTCAAACCCTCCATTTACTTACGAAAATTGTAAATCTCAAGGCAATGTGGTACCTCAAACCAACTTTATCCTATACTAGTTCAAACATTGTTCACACGTGACACAATTATGGTAAGTTGTGTCTAATACATTAGAAAAAGCAGCGATCGAGATTGTACCGACTAAATCACTAGTTTAGATTGCACCAATTCAAATCCAGGTATTGTTCAAGATACAGTGTGTCATTATGAGCCTTGGCATGCACGCCAATGTGAACTGTTCACAATCAATATTTTTTAAAATCTTGTCTAAAAAAATCAAATATTAGAAACAAGAAAGCAATATTTTCTTGAAACACACAATGAAAATAGAATTTTGTTGTCTATTTTGAAAAACACACAACAAAATTGCATTTTCGTTGTTCATTTTTAGAAAAGAAAAAAAAAGCAGAAATATGATTTCGTTGTATATTTTAAAAAGATACACAACAAAAATATGATTCCGGTGTGTGTTCTATCAAAATACACAAAAGAATCATACTTCTGTTGTGTAGTTTCTAAAAATAAACAATGAAAACACGATTCTATTGCAAAATGAAAATGTGTTGCTGCTTCTTCTTTCATGAAAAAAAGCCCCAACATGTAACGAAAACAAGTTTTCATTTTGCATTTTTGGTCATGGAATGCCTTTCCATCGGGAGTATTTTAAAAATCCAAATATATTAGGTGAAAATAACAATTTTTGCAGCGGAAATAGCGGCACCCAAAAGTGGGCCTTATCACATTTCAGTTTGACAACTCCCAATGACAATCGGGACAAGAAAAGTGAGCATAGGCCCGAAAAAGAAAGTAAATAAAAAGTGAACTATCATGTAAGTATGTTTTCATAAACACTAATGGGATAATGTTAAAAGTTTTTTTTTTTTTTTAAAGGGATGACGTTCAAAGTTTAAACAGCGAAATTTTAAGTACTAAATTTACATGTCCGAAAAAAAATTATTTGAGTGTTGAATGTACACTAACTAAAACTAATGAATAAAAAATATATGGATAAAAAATACTAAATAAAACTAGTTAAAATAAATGACAAGACAATAACATAAATTATTATTATTATTATTATTATTATTATTATTATTATTATTATGACTCAATTATCAAAGATTTTTTATTTTATTTGTAGGAATCAATTATAAAAGCTATTTAACTGCTGAATGTGTTAAATGATTTTTCATGTGCTAAGTTTTTTCAAACATCTTTTAATTTAATTTTACATCCTAGAGATACTAAACAAATATTACTCAATTATTTTGAATAATATTTTGATGAATTGTTTTTAATATTCTCATCTAATCACAAATCACGGTTTGTATGACTTTTAAGATAATTTTATAAAAGTCAACAAATTTATCATAAATAGTAATTTATGATTAAATGATAGTGTAAAACTATTTTAAACTGTTGGTTCATAGTCTTTTTTCTCTTTTTTATTTTAATCTCCCAATTAAAAATGTTTCTTTTAGGGAGCGTTTGGTAGGGGAGAAGTTTTTGGTTTTCTGGGAATCTTAAATTGAGAATCTTGATTTTCCACGTTTGGTATCGATTTTAAAAAATAACATTCATAGAAAAGAATGTTTACTGGGAATATTTTTAGCAAGGTTTCCCATAAAACCTTTTCCATGGAGAGGTGGGAATCTATCTTTCCGATGTTAATTTTTTTTACGACAGTAAAAATATCACGTTACTTTTATTAGATTGTTTGAAGTAATAAATAATTAAAGTAACTAGTAAAAATGTCACATAACTCTTTTATTCATTCATTTCCATAATTCATGATTATTAGGAATCATGATTCCCAAACATGACAAAACTTCTCCCTTATCAAACACTCCCTCTTCATATTTGTTGAAAGTTGTTTATTGTCCCTAAAGTACATTTGAGAAACTTAAAAGAACATATTTTTAGTTCCTTCCACAAGTATTCTTCATTATATCAACGTGAGAAGCTCTCGTTTTAAATATTTAATGCAATTACATATCTAAAACTCAAAACTTAAAACTATTAGTTAAGCTGAAATAATCATGCACCAATTAATCAGTCGGTCTTATAATCTTTTTGAATTCCAATGAAAAATTTAAGTGTGTAAAAAGAATAAAAAAAAATAAAGTTGCATGCTCCTTTGATCTTTTGTTCAAGGGAGGACTACAAGTCCTCATGGTCATTGAAAATATCTTCGGCTTACGAGACACGGTCCCTAAATAAGAGAGCTCCCAACGTTCATTTTCTATGTTGTGTCCCTGTTTCTCTGCGTCTTATTAAATGTGCGATGATGTTATTGTGCACTGTGACAATCAATCATAGTGGTTTCAACTAAACCATTTTGAGGGCAAGTGTACAGTGTGTTTATATATGTATGCATGCAAATAAATAAATAAAAACATACACACACGTCATAAAGAAGATCCAAATTGGACCAATCCAAAAGAAAAGATAAGAAACAAGAGCCTAATAGTAATTGACCCGTCACAATTAGAAGGGTGATGTGGCTAATGATCATTGGTGGTGGCTTGTTATGAATTGAGATGATGATATAATGAATTTTGCAATGTATGAATATACGCAGTGATTGTGGAATGGAGAGACACGCATCTGTCTATTCTAACAATGCCAAGAAGAAGAAAATAAGAAAAAGTGCACACAAAGTAGGTCAACAGGGGCACATGGACGGACGTGGCTAAGAATTTTGTGAAGGGTGCATTGGTTTTTATTTTTCTTTTCTGCGTAAGACTGAGTAAAAGGTTGATTTTGGTGGCCCAATAATCAATTAAAAACAAGAAAATAACGTACAAATTGGATGAGAGTGACGGCTGACGGTGGATTCATATTAACTACCATTAAAAATAACCTTTAGTTTCTGACTCAATTGCTTTTTTCAGTCAAGATTTTAGAAAGTTAACTGAACAAATTGTATTGGTTACAACATGATTAAGCTGATCCTTGTCCTTGTTAATTTCAAGGATCTTAATTCTTAGTTCGCCCCCTTTGGTCAATAATTCCTTCATAATTTGTTCTTGTTTGACAAATGATTACTGTCATTTTTCTTAACTTAATTTATCCATAATTAAACAGGTTTTTCTTCCAAATCGTAACAAGTACGGATTTAGAAATTATATTCAAGAAGTAACAGAAAATAAATAAAAAATAACTTTTTATAACCACCACATTTAACGCTTTTATCTTTTCAGTAAAACACCAAAATATTCTCACAAATTTCAGTTTATTGTGTTCGCTGTGAGACTCATGCTTAAACTTTTTGTCTCTCTCTAAAAATGTAATATGTGAAAATTGAATTTAGATTTTTTTCCCACAAGCTCAAAGTGTGTTATTAACGGGCAACTAAGTTATACTATTGGATGAAATTAACAAAGTTTGTGAGCTTTGATGATTATATTTATAATGAAATAAAATTACATAGTCAAATTAATAAAGTCTCAAAGCTGAAAATCAAATTAAAATGTTTTAAGTATTAATAATAAAAATTAAGCAAACATTAATTTACTACATGTATAATTTAAGAAAAAAATTGAAGCTAAGGCCGGACTCTTAAAATTCCTCGTTGTTCTTGTTGGATAAATAATTAGTAAAGAAATGATAGCGACACTTTTTTTGACACTCTCTTACTAACACTCTTTGCGTGATTGATAATTAGTATTGCTGCCATTTTTCTCAACCTAAAGGTTTTCCCATCCCAATTGTGGTTACAACGGTTGATATAAAGGCCTTGAGAACACAAACAAGTTTGGTTAAGTGCCATATTATATTTATGTTAGGTTAACTAAACATTGTTTGTTTCCTGTAATTATCCAAATCAGTACATATGTACTAAATTGAATTGACTTGGGAATGTAGCATTCAGGCTCCATCAGAATGTGTTGGACTGGGTAGGGATACACTTCCATCATCAAAATAATCCAAATTGCATCCAACAACTTAATTTGGCAAAGATAAAATACTGTGTGCCTTTAACTTGTCCACTTGAAGATGCATATGCTGTTCTACGCCTACCTTTTCATAAATCAAAGTATTATTATTTATATTATTTATATTTATATACCAAGTTTGTGACCAAGGCAAAGCCAATGGGTCCGCACACAGCACATATCCCACTCCTTCCATTTGTGTGTTCTGGTCATACCATTTTATAATTTATTGGCTGACCATCAGCATCACCAACATGTTCCTACTTTTCTTGTTTTTTCAAATAAAAAATCATTATCATGTAATTTGGCGTCTGCTACGAGGCATTTTCCTCATACAGTACCTATTCGTGTTAATCTTAAAAGGAAATCTTAGTCACTAATAGTTTGATGTACTAAATTATTGAAATAGTAGTTGAGTAGCTCGATCATCATGTTTTTTGTGTTTCAACTTAAAAAACAAGGGAAGAACGCGGAAAGATTTAGTATTTAACAAGAGTTTATTATAAGAGAGTGTACTTTATGAGTATTTAATTTAGAAAGTTTATTTATTTCCATACATTCAACTTGTGACATGAAAGTTATTGAAATAGATTAAAAATAATTTATAAAAAATATTAATAATTTTCATATGCTTAAAAATATTATTTTCAACTTCCAACTTATAAGTGTTTAGCAGTAAAAAAAAATATTATAAGTGTTTATGATATAATAAGCTCAAATAACTTTCATATACCAAAAGTTAAGTGTTGGGTTTTTCTACATTTAATGGAAATTAAATTGGTTTTTGAGCTATATAGTGCATCATATTAGCGAACATATTAGAAAGAATTTCGTTAAGTAAAAATTGAGACACATGTTATTTAATAATCTTAAATAAAAATATAAATTGTTATAAAAATAATATAAAAAAATATAAAGATAATACAAATATGTCAGATGTAGAAAAAAAATATATATGAATTATGTTTTATTTGGTTTATACAAACAAAAGATAACAAGAGAAATTGAAATCTTTTTATTCTATAAATATTTACCAGATCTTTTTAAGATCAAATCCTTACTAAAGGAAAGTAATTATATCATATCCTTATTAGAAAGAATCAAATTAAATCTAATAAACTCCTTAAAAAAAAATTAAATCTAATAAATGATTAATTTTTTTACCAGTCGTAAATTTTCTTTTAATAATTGTGTGTAAAGATGGGGTTTGTTCCAACCCAAAAATTTATCTGCTAATCATACATTCTTCTATAAATTTATTAAATTAGAACTTTTGAGTCAATAGCTTTTTTGAACAAAATTCTTAATCAAACGTCTCTTATAATTAACTTACTTTTAGTCAAATAAATTAGCTGACTAACGTATAAACTACTCACTTATCTTGTCAAACACATAACATTTATCAAATCCTTTTAATTCAAATTTATTTGATATCTTATTGATATACATTAAATTAATGTAATATATATTTTGAAATATATAAAAAAATGAAGAATATTTTAATTTTTGGTAAAAATAACATGTGTCTTTTATGAGAGATAATTCTACTTGAATTGGATAAGATTATTATGTGTAATAAAGTTTTTTCATCAAGTATTAAATCATTTAATACTAATAATAACATAATATATAATTATATTACAGTAAATCTCACACTAATATAAACCAATCCCTGCGTTTTTTTTTTTTTTTGGTGAATTACACACCTACTGCGTATTTGTATACAAATAAATACATGTTGCCTTTTCCTTGAGTAACCTTTTAAAGCTCCTTGTTGGCTACTGCAGTCAATTTAAAGATTTGATACAACTACTAGTGGAATTTAAATGAGTATACGACAATTCCAATTTTTCATCCACTGCTCACAAGCTGTCACAATCTAAAGCGTGTTCGTGTCCCAACTTTTCTTTCTCTTTTTTTCTTTAAACCTAAAAGAAATTTCCAGTATCTTTACACGGTTTATTCATTCATTAAATTGCAATTGGATGACTATTACATTGCACTTAATTTGACACAGACATATTAGATCCACATTGAACGATATTTTACTTTTTAGAGTAATTATACTAATCATTCTATAAGTTTCGTGAAATTATGTAAATATTTTTTGCTTTTTTTAATCATTACAAATTTACAATAATCTACCTTGTGTGAAGAGTTAGTATAATAAGGAGGTATCGGTATAATATTTTTAAACATTAAGATAATGTTAATATAACATATAAGAATGTGCCAATAATGTTTTCAAATATAAGAGGAGTTGGTATAGGAATAGAAAAAATAATAGTATTACGTTGTAATTTTAAAAAAATTTCAAGGATTGTGAGTGTAAATATTTGCTCTACTTTCAAATGTAATTAACACTATCCAACTTCACATACAATAGAATAATTTTATGCAATTCACCAAAAAAAAAAAAAGAGAATAATTTTATGCATCCCCGTGGGTAATAAGCGTCAACCATCGCCATGGCGGCCTTTTTTTTTTTTCTTCTTCTTCTTATATTATTATTATTATTATTATTTCCTCTTTGTTCTTGCTGTTAACCAATCACTACCGCCTTATTATTAACGTCGCCATTGAACACTAGTATTTGTTAAAATCTGGCCACCTTTAGTCACTACCGTGGTTATTGATTACCGAAATTTGGTCACTCCATCGTTGTCCACCGATGATGACAACCTTGACTGCGTACTTATAATAATTTTTTATAATTTATTTTTTTATTTTGCTTTGTCACATTATATATTTTATTTAATTTTTTGTCTTTCCTTTAAATTAATTGTAAAATTTATTATACTCATTTTATATACAAGTATCACTATCCATTCTTTTATCCTTGCTAAAGGTTAATCATGATTAGGAGTGTTAATGACTCGGATTGGATTGAATTTAATCTAATTTTTAACTCGACTCGATTAAATTTAAATGGGTGAGGTTGGGTTGGATTCAACTTTTTTTTTAACACCAACCCAACCCTAATTGGGTTGAGTTGGGTTGGGTTATCAAATTGAGTAATTAAAAAAAATTATCACATGTTTAACTCTTTAAAAAAAAAAATCAAAATCGATATTACTTCAATGCTTCTTAATTCTTATAAGCCAGCAAGTACTTATAGTACACACATAAACAATAATTCTCAAATATACCCAAAAATTAAAATAGTAATCATTAAACAGTAATTATAAAATTATTTTACAACTCATAGTTAGTATTCATAAAACATAAAATTGTTCTACAACTTACAATTAGTATTCGTGAAATATAAAATTATTTTACAACTCATAGTTAGTATTCATAAAACATAAAATTGTTCTACAACTTACAATTAGTATTCGTGAAATATAAAATTAGATAATTACCATTATTTTTTTTTTTGTATCTCACAATCTCACATATGACACATAAAATTAGACAATTAATATTTTTTATTTTTATATATATTTATTATGTAGTTAAGCTAGTCGGGTTCATCGAGTTTGAAACTCATGAATCCGTTATTAAACCCAATTCTAATTAGGTGCACTAAAAATTTTCAACCCAATCTAATAATTTAACCCAACCTGCAAAAATGTAATTGAATTGAATTGATTCAACGGATTTATATATGGATTAAATGCAATCCACTTACACCTCTAATCATGATCCATGGCTTTAGCTACTAAAATTATCACTGAAATTTGACCCCTCCCTCACACTGTCGATCGGATGATTGGAGTTATTCAAAAACTAGTATTTTGTTCAACCAAACATAGACTAACATCCTTTCCACCAATACCATCCTTAAAATAAGTTAAAAGCATTATTTTTGGATGAACTTGAGATATAATTTAATAAAAAAAATTAGACTAATTTCTTAATTATTAAAATCTATTTAAGGGATTGATATTTTCTAATAAATTTCTTAAAGGCATTTTTAATTATATTATTCATAAAAATATATATTTTTTCACTTAGAGACTCCTAAGTGTATTTTAGAAGGAGCACAACACAATTTTAAATGCAAACACACTATTGGATTACCTCTTGATACCAAATAAGCCCTCACCAGTTGGTCATCAGTGATGAGGCTGCAGTCAATAACTGCTGCATCTAATGATTATCTTATTTAGATTTGGAGTTATTTTAGAGCGTACTTTTAAACATAGACATCTGGTGTTATATATTAGATTCTTTTAATCACTTCACAAAAATTAAGAAATTTAATTAATTTAATTAGTAATATTAAATTTTTAAGATATATATATATATATATATATATATATATATATTAAAATTATTCTTAAGATTATTATGATTCCATACTCTTAATTTCTTTTTATTTAGTTAATAAATGTATCTCTACATAAGAATACTTGGGAAAAAAAATAATTAATGCAATAAACAACTTAAAAAAGACATTTTAATAAAGGATAAAGACAAGTTTTTTAAAAGATTCCTAGAAAAAAAATTAGAAGTAATAATATAAAAGTATTAAATTTTTAATTATATATTTTAAATTATTTTAAGAAAATAAATATTATAAAATATTTGTGTTTTGAATATAATAAATATATTTTTAATAATTATTTTTATTGTCTGTTTATTAACATACTATAGACAATTAGTGTAGTTTTTATAATTATATTTATCATAAAATAAAACAATTTTTACCGATGAACTTTGAGGTAGATATTTTCGGGCATAGGCAATCTAAATAGTAAATAGTTTTAAATTGTCCTATAAATTCTATTATTTATTAAATAAATAAAATTTAAATATATTATATATTTTTAAGAAATTAAATATATTATCTTATTTAATACTTACTTTGTACAATATAGAAGGTTGATAAGAAATCAAAAGTCAATAACTGTTTTTATTAAAAAGTATTATTAACGTACTTTTACCATTGATTTTTAATGCACTTTTAAGATAATTTTTAATTAAAAAATTCTATTAATTCTTTAACAAATATCTTTAAACACTTATTAAAGATCATAAAAATTTATATTAACAGAATATAATAGGAAGATAAGTCATTACTTAACCAATATATAATGATTCTAGTCACATACGTTAGATATTTTTTTTCCCCACTCAAACCCCAATTAGGAAATGGTAAGCAAATTAACAATTTAACATGTTGTTAGATCCTATTTAAGTTTCTCTAAAAGTACTTGTAGAAATAAAATAACCTTCTTCTTTATTTAGCATTTCTAAAAAAACTAATTTTAAAAAGTTAATATTAGATTATGGGAGAAGTTTATTGCATTTTTTCTTTTTATTTTCTTCTCCTATATTGTTTGCAGAGAAATTTATCCAAATACATCTTTAGTATCAAACGTTACTGCTTTGTTTGACACAATGGAAATAATAGAGAAATTGAGAGGAGAAAGAGGGAATAGAGGAAAATTTTGAAATTGAACTCATTTAATGAGGAGGAAACATCCTAAAAAAAAAAAAGTTAAAGTTGGTAGGTCCCATAACAAAAGTTTTTCGGGCTGAAAAAGGAAGGAAATAGTGTAGAAATTGCAAGGCCTGAGGAGAGAGATTAAGTTATCAAATGAGTACTCAAATTGTCTCTTTCGTTGTGTCTCTCAGTCGCAGAATGAGTCTTTGTCTCTCAACCACTACAGAATCGTAGATTTGCTTCCATCGTCATCGGATCCACGTCGACCAAAGACAACATGTAAGTATGTACAAAATCAGTTTTTGGATGCTACAGGGGTTACATGTTACTTTTTTTATGCTTGATTATTGATTATCTTTTAGTTTTTGGGTGGAAAATTGAGCTCATTTAATGAAGAGGAAACATCGTGAAAAAAAAAGTCAGTAGGCCCCACAACAAAAGTTTTTCTAGCTGAGAAAAGGAGGAAATGGGGCATAAATTGTGAGGCAAGAAGAGAGAAAGAGTAAGTTATCAAATAAGTACTCAAATTGCCTCTTAGTTGTGTCTCTTAGCCATAGGACGAGTCTTTGTCTCTCAACCACTATAGAATCATAGATTTGCTTCCATCGTCGCCAGATCTACATCGACCAAAGACACAAGTATGCACAAAAGCAGTTTTTGGATGCTACAATGGTTACATGCTACTTTTTTATTCTTGATTATCGATTATCTTTAGGTTTTTGGATGGAAAATTGAGCTCATTTAATAAGGAGGGAACATCGTGAAAAAGAAAATTAAAGTTGGTAGGCCCTATAACAAAAGTTTTTTAGGTTGAGAAATGGGGGAAATGGGGCAAAAATTGTGAGGCCTAAGGAGAGAGATTAAGTTATCAAATGTGTACTCAAATTGGCTCTTTCGTTGTGTTTCTCAGCCGCAGGACGAGTCTTTGTCTCTCAGGCACTATAGAATTGTAGATTTGCTTCCATTGTTGCCAAATCCATGTCGACCAAAGACACATGTAAGTATGCACAAAAGCGGTTTTTGGATGCTATAGAAGTTACAAGTTACTTTTTTTTATGCTTTATTGTCGGTTATCTTTAAGTTTTTGGGTGAGAAATTGAGCTCATTTAATGAGGAGGGAACATCGTGAAAAAGAAAATTAAAGTTGGTAGGCCTTACAACAAAAGTTTTTCAGGTAGAGAAATGGGGGAAATGGGGGTGGAAATTGTGAGTCTTGAGGAAAGAGATTAAGTTATGAAATGAGTACTCAAATTGACTCTTTCGTTGTGTTTCTCAACCGCAAGACGAGTTTTTGTCTCTCATCCACTATAGAATCGTAGATTTGATTCCATTATTGCCCAATCCATGTTAACCAAAGACACATGTAAGTATGCACAAAAGCGGTTTTTGGATGCTACAGAGATTACATGTTACTTTTTTATGCTTGATTATCAGTTATCTTTAAGTTTTTGGGTGGGAAATTGAGCTCATTTAATGAGGAGGAAACATTGTGAAAAAAAATAAATAAATAAAGTTGGTAGGCCCCATAACAAAAGTTTTTCAGGTTGAGAAATGGGGGAAATGGGGTGAAAATTGTGACGCCTAAGGAGAGAGATTAAGTTATCAAATGTGTACTCAAATTGGCTCTTTCGTTGTGTTTCTTAGCCGTAGGACGAGTCTTTGTCTCTCAGGCACTATAGAATTGTAGATTTGCTTCCATTGTTGCCAAATCCATGTCGACCAAAGACACATGTAAGTATGCACAAAAGCGGTTTTTGGATGCTACAGAGGTTACAAGTTACTTTTTTTATGCTTTATTGTCGGTTATCTTTAAGTTTTTGGGTGAGAAATTGAGCTCATTTAATGAGGAGGAAACATTGTGAAAAAAAATTAAAGTTGGTAGGCCCCACAACAAAAGTTTTTTAGGCTGAGAAAATGGGGAAATGGGGCAAAAATTGTGAGGCTTGAGGAGAGAAGTAAGTTATCAAATGAGTGCTTAAATTGACTCTTTCATTGTGTCTCTCAGCCGCATGACGAGTCTTTGTCTCTCAGCCACTATAGAATCATATATTTGCTTCCATCGTCACCGGATCCACGTCGACCAAAGACACATGTAAGTATGCACAAAATCAATTTTTGGATGCTACAAAGTTTACATGTTACTTTTTTGTGCTTGATTATCGATTATCTTTGATGGGATACTTATTGTTTATAGCTCTAGTAAGTTTTGGGTGAAGAATTAATTTTTTCAGGTTTTAAAGAGTCTTCCTACAAAACTATCGCAAGGTAATCAATTGTGAGCATATTACAATCAATTTTTTCCTATCTATAATGATTCCTCTCCGGCACTCAACATAATTGATTGTGGTTCAGCTAAAACCAATTATTCTCAATTTACATAATGTTCTTCCATCATTGAGAATCAATTTTCAGGATTGGATAATCAATTTTAAATTGTGGTATGTGAGCTTGTTTACATGTTAGAATAATTTAATCTTATTATCTACAATTCCATTTTTCTCCTCTTTTTTCATAATAAATCAAACAAGGTCAGAATAAATCCCAATATATTTTCTTTCAATTTACTCTTATTTCTCTTCTTCTTTTTCGAAAAAAAAACTCTTATTCCTTTTAAATCAAATAATTCAAAAAAATTAATTTTATTTCTTTTCTATTTTTATCCATTCTATTTCTTTGCATTGAGCCAAACGTAGAGAGTACTTGCAGATGCAATTTGTCGTGAAGATCGAGGGCTTTTCTGTGCCGAAGAAAATTCAACAAAGGGCATATTCGTCATTCAGCCAAAAAACGGTAAAATGAAGAAGACATGTATTATACGTTCTGGTTCCAGGACAAGTCTTAGACGCCACAAAACCGAGTGTGTGTGAACCTTCTCAGAAAACACCCCCTCAATCATTCAAAACGCTCCCTGTGCTTATGCCATGCCATGCTCTTGTTTCACCCTATAGTTTTCTGCTCCACAAACACCAACGTTAACAACATAGTAGTAGACAACTCTCTTTTATTTCTTACATGACACTTCATTAATGTTCAAGCTCGATCTTCGAGTTGTTTGGTGAGTAACTCCTGCCTCTGCCACACCCATTAATTCCCCAACCTTGCCGAGCCCTGAAGCTAAAGGTATCAGGTATGTAATACTACTAATATCTATGCATGCATATCAACATCATTCTTTCAATTTTCACTCTGTTTTTTCCAATGGAAAAACAAAAACCTTTTATTTTGCTGCTGCAAGCATTTATTGAGATGGATGGCTCCCCAACCGCATCGTTCACAGGATTTAATTTCCATATGGTCCAAAGTCAACCATATATTTATACGCTTTTTCCAGTTTCATCAAAAAGCTACTGCTAACTCTTTTTAATTGTTTCCGCAGAAGGGTGATGATTACACTGTTCCCTCAAATCCAAGTCTCAATTCGCATCCAGAAATGTTTCACAACACAAAGTTCGCTTTGGTTCTCACCATCTTCATGTTCTGTTCAACCAGCGCAAAAAGTAACAGCAACTGCGAGCAACGTTGCGGAGAACATTCCCTGCAGTACCCTTTTGGCTTCTCTTCTGGATGCAAAGTCAAACTAGACTGCAGAGAAGAGAACAAAGTCAAAATTGGCGAGTTGGAGGTTCTGAACGTGACCTCTGATAGCATATTCGTTAGTCTTCCGGTGAAATGCAACCGTAACGTGAGTTTCATAGACCCTCTTTTTCGAAACAACTTTGCTCCCACGTGGAACAATAGCTTTCTGGTGCATAGTTGCAACAACTCCAAGCTCGGTGGCTGCGTTATTCCCACATCGAGTTTCGTTGGTGGCCACAACAGGGTTGAGGGGTGTGAAAGCAAAAGTGAAATTCTTAGTTGCTTCACGCAGTTGCAGCGGGGTAATGGTTCGCATGAAGGTGATTTTCTCACGCGCGGAGATTGGGATGGAGTTGGGTGTAGATTCTTGTTCTCTGCTCTTGCTTTTGATAAGAGTAAAGTGAAAGAGCTTTCGCTCCAATTTCAGATGGTTGAGTTGGGGTGGTGGCTTGAAGGGAAGTGTAATTGCTCTAACAATGCATCCTGTGCAGAGGTCAATCTTGGTGGAGGAAAACGAGGCTACCGGTGCCGCTGCGATGATGGTTTCGTCGGAGATGGATTCAAAGACGGTGATGGTTGCAGGAGAGGTGAGTCTTTTTACATTGTCATTCAATTACAAGTTAAGTTTATTGACTTTTATAATAATTACTTAAAAGTCATATTAAGAATAATTTTTTATTGGTTAACCGTGTAAAAGTGTAAAAATTGACTGTACATCACTATTAAACTCTGTATTTATCCTTGTTTAATTACACTTTCATCCTCGTTGTGGGAATAATACTATAAGGTAAATGGTAAACAATGTCTAAAGTATTCTTTAAGAAAAAGTTGACATTAAGAAAGGAAGTATGTGTAATGTTTACTTTTATTTTAAGTAATTATTGTAATGATGATGATGATAATGGATGGTGATTATGATTGTTGAATGATGACCAAGTGCTGTTTGACATCTGGTTGCGGCTTTATGCTTTGAGCAACCAGGTTGGTTGAGTATATAATACTAGTGTGGGATTGTGCACCGGGAATTTTGAGGTTGAGTTTTTTTTAAGTGGGGGAATCTTTTAAAGATCAGTGAGTGCTTTATCAAGGTCCATAATGGTGAGATTTGATTTGTTAGGGGCATGGATGGTATGTCGATTTAAGCATAAGGTTCATTATTTTGATTCTTGTGGACCAATATAGATCATGATGTTCTTGATTCTCTAGGGGGAGAGGTAATTGGTTATTGAGAAAGTTTTGAAGTTAATGAGTGATTGGTCATCCATAATTTCGCAGAGAATAAGGAAGAATGGCAACTGTTCAATGCTTGGTTTGATATGTTATTGTATTGAAGGGATATAATTTTGCGGAAGTAAGAATCCTTCAAAAGTCAACATGTTCTGGTGGTACCTTTGGATTTTTTTATGGATCAATATTAGGTAAAGCACATGTCTGGTACGATGGATTTGAATTTTTGATTCTATATTATAATATGTGGTCAAAGGGGAGAGATTAGTGACAAATACATTTATCATGTGGGGAATTAGGAAATGAACCTAATATTAACCGGTAACTTCTAAGTTTAGGACATCACCGACCGACACATGTTGCTTATCGTTTTATGTTTTGCTGACACTAGAAATTGAGTGTGATACGAGTCCTTGGAAAACTAAAAATTAAGTAAATATCTACTTTGACGCAATCAATAATAAGGAACATTATTGAAGACACTTCAGATCCGGGATATGAACTCACCGACTTTGTTGTTCAGACCTGAATAATGCCATGATGTTTAGTTGTTTATTGTTTTGGTGTCTGGAATAAAATTATAGGTGTAAAAAAATCAGCTGCATCATGCAATAACTGTAGTAATAACTATTTGATTTCCTTGGAGAAGTAAGCTTCTATGTAGTATTTAATATTTTCGTTTTTCTTATCCCTTTTTTCGTTTTTGCCTTCTCATCAGCTTCTCAATGCAAAGCTTCAACACTGTTGTCTGGCGAATGTAGGAAAGCAATCAAAATTGGTGTCCTTGTTGGAGGTAGAACCTTACCAACTTCTGCCAATATATGATCCTCTATATAGTAGTATAGTTCATAGATTTCTTATTCAATGATTACCTGATAAATGGATTTCATATACGAATCATTCTCCCCTCAGTGTTTCTTGTTAATTAGTGTACTAGTATTGAATGCACATCTTTGTTAGAAATATTAAAATAAACAACAGTTGGAGAAAACTGAATAAAAAGAAATTCACTAATTTCATTTTTATAAGACTAAGTACTAATTGATTCAAGTTATACTCTTCTTTGTTCATGAAAAAATGTGAAGTAGAATTTGAACAAATGCTGCATTATTGTTTACAGGGATCATAGTTGGAGCTATCCTGGTGGCTGCTCTGTCTCTTCTATGTTACTTTTCAAGGCGTCGTTCCTCTTGGCTGAGAAAACAAGTGACAGTAAAGCGCCTATTAAGAGAAGCTGCAGGAGACTCAACTGTTCCTCTATATCCCTACAAAGAAATAGAAAGAGCCACAAGTTTTTTCTCTGAAAAACATAGGCTGGGAACTGGGGCTTTTGGCACAGTTTATGCTGGACACTTTCACAATGATGAGTGGGTTGCTATCAAAAAGATCAAGTATAGAGACACCAACAGTGTTGACCAAGTCTTGAATGAGATCAAGCTTCTTTCTTCAGTGAGTCACCCGAATTTAGTGCGCCTCTTAGGTTGCTGTATAGAAGGGGGGCAGCAGATACTTGTTTATGAGTACATGCCCAATGGAACACTATCTCAACATTTGCAAAGAGAGAGGGATGGAGTACTTCCATGGACAATAAGACTCACCATTGCTACTGAAACTGCTAATGCTATAGCATACCTCCATTCTGCAATTGATCCTCCAATTTATCATAGAGACATAAAATCCAGCAATATACTCTTGGACTATAGCTTTCAATCAAAAGTGGCAGATTTTGGGCTTTCTAGGCTTGGCATGTCAGAAACATCACATATCTCAACCGCGCCACAAGGTACCCCGGGCTATGTTGATCCTCAATACCACCAGAACTTCCACCTTTCTGATAAAAGTGATGTCTACAGTTTTGGAGTGGTTTTGGTAGAGATAATAACAGCCATGAAAGTGGTTGATTTTGCGCGACCTCAGAGCGAAATCAACTTGGCTGCACTTGCTGTTGATAGGATCAGGAGGGGTTGTATAGATGACATCATAGATCCCTTCCTTGAGCCACATAGGGATGCTTGGACACTCTATTCTGTTCACAAGGTGGCTGAGCTTGCATTCAGATGCCTTGCTTTTCACAGTGACATGAGGCCTACCATGATTGAAGTGGCTGAGGAGCTGGAACTTATCAGGCGCAGTGGCTGGGCAACTATGGAGGAAACCATATGCACGGCTTCATCGGTTGGGTCCGTGTGTTCATCGCCTCGAATCGGAAGTGTGAATTCACTGAGAGGTGTTAGTTTTGAGAGAGCTGCAGGACATGAGAGTGAGACATTGATTGTTCCAAACAAGAGTGATATTTTTTTGCAATCAATTGAGGAGGTGAAGGACGGCTCCCCTGTGTCTGTGCATGATACTTGGTTAAGTGGAACTAGCTCACCGTCAACAAATAGCCTGTTAGGAAATGTAGTTCAGTGACATATATATTTGAATGTCAAAGGTCATTTAATGTGTTCCTTTTCTCTTTTGTAGTTGTAGGATATAACCATTTTCATTTTGGTGTATGATTAGCATGAGGATTCTGCTTTCATTCTTCTCTATGAATCGTACTAACAACGTCCAATGCAATTAATTTTGTTCGACCAATCCTAAATGATATTCATTATTCCCTGTTCACACTGCTGGAAGTGATATATGAATTAATGAATAGTTACCATGTTACAATTGTAGCTGGAAATAACTAACGCCTGAGCCTATTACTATATTGTTTGTATTTGTTAAGTTAGTGATGGAAGGTTGCTAGGTGAATTTACTGCCAAGAGTGCACCTATTAGTTGAAACACGCAATATCACAATGCTATTTGCTAACGGTGCTTCAATAGTAGAAGTTAACTGAGCCAATGAGCTAATAAGTGACATTACACCAATCATTGTTTTCGTTTTTGTGTTTGATGAGATGGTTCCGATTCCTACCATTCCCCTTTTACTCCTCTATCCCCGTTTCTGTGTAAGCCAAATAAGTTAGTCAAGGGAAAGGCTCAAAATTAGCAATTGACACTAACAAAAAAGTATTTTAATCATTAATGTTCTCACTCGAAACTTGGTCTCTCACAAATCAATTTTGGCAATCTATCCCATCACTGATCAAAATATACATCAATAAATAACCCCAATTTAGTTCTTTCGCTCAGGTGCTGCTATTAAAGAAATAGTATCAGTTCAAGCAATCAGCCAGGGAAACTAATATATATATTTCGATTTTGATTCTAAGTTCCCAAAGGACCTAGTTGTAGCACACTACTTTTACTTTACCCTTTTATTAACAAAACCTGCACGATCTTTTGCTGACACAAGAGTTATTATTTTGCTTCCAAAAGAGTTGGCTGAAATTAAAGTCATCTGCCAGGTTTTTGAAAAGTAACACAAATAAAATTGGACGTAGGAAAATGAAGTACCAGACATCTTCCATTCTACCCACTTGTAATTCAAAATTCTCTAATCTATTTTCAACCGATTTTAATAGCCATTTGAATAACACTGCTTCGGCTATTTGAGTTTTCGGTAACATCATTAATGTTGAATTGACAAAGAACATGAATGACAGGTAGATGTTGGATTAATGCCAAAACATATAAAATTTTGTGTTGCAGCAAAAGGAAGATAGAACCTAATAAAGTTGTAGAACACACGCATTAAGTTCAACTCATCAAGCATATTTCATTAAAAGGTTTCTTAGTTGTGGGTTATGAATTGTGGTGGGAAAAGGTCACATTGTTTCCATCTACCAAACACGCGCTTTCTGATTGGGCACGAGTTGCATGACATAAGTGTGAGAGGGGGAAGCAGATAAAAAGTGCTCATGTTCATTGTTCACACATGGTCTTATCCACATTCAACATAACAAAGTTCACCCGTTCCCTGTTTGTTCTCAGATGTCAATTGAATCAAGATAGTAAATTATTGCACATGAAAAGTTACAAAAAGTTCAATAATTTGAGAAATTTTGCAAAAGGCATCAACAGCAATAGTAGTCATCACTTGTACTGCAGCTATACTTCGTACACATCAGGAGCTAATTCCCACCAATCTTCATAAAACTCCATCACAGTGGGCTTCTCATTGGGCCGAGCCTAGAACACCAACAACATAGTACAAATTCTATAAGCGAAAGAAATAATTGGAAAATAAAATAAAACAAAACAAAACAAAATTCCTTATTGGCAACTATATGCTGATGGAAATAGTGTTGGGTATAAACCGAATTATCATTTGTGACATGCAAGACTGAGAAATTCTGAAATGGGGAGCCGTTGGGGAACAAACCTCTTTGGACGGAAATGCATGGGCACAGTGATCCTTGGAAGGAACACCAAAGAAGTGAAGCCTTGAAGATAATAAAAGTCCCAGAGCTCCTAAAAAGGAAACAATGGCGATTTTCTTCTTGAAATCTTTGCTTGGGAATTTAGGAGGAGCTCCTTTTGGGGAACTTGTTCCTTTGCTATTGCCAAGCTCTGCAATAGATTTTTCCTGACACCATGTCTTATTACAACTAACAGAAAGATAATTATATGGATAAATGATTTCTTTAATACTTTTTTAATATGTATAAATAGCTTAATTTTAATATCTTGTTGGAGTAAAAATTATATAATTAATATTTTTTAAAGATTAATGTATCTTTTATTAGAGATAATATTTTGTTAGAGCTCTTCCTACTGATTATTTAACATAATATCTTGAATATTACTTTTAAATAACTATTAAAAAATCAATGATAATTTAAAATTAGTTAACCGTATAAAAGTATTTATATTTTCAGTCTATTTCAATTAATCTAATATGAATGGTATTAATTTTTCACAATAAAACACTATAATATTGTTTGAATCATCCAACTAACTTAATTCTACTTAACGAGAGAAAGTTCAGTTCTTGTATATATATTTGAGGAAGTAATCTTAACAAGTTTGATAGATTAATATGAATTGACAAAATTAATCGTAAACGTACCTAATAAAATCGAAAATTAATTATACAATCGTATATTTATATGTGAATAATAAAAAATAATTCTTATATATAGTAGTATAAATTAAAAAATTACCGTTGTCGACGATTCATCAAGGTTTTGATTTGTTTGGCAAGCTAAGATCTTGATTTTACGAGTCTTGTGACACCGCAATGGATTTGCAACGATTTGAGGAGATTGAGGAATTTGTAAGCATGGTCGGAATATGTGGAGAGTTGAGAGGTTTAAAGAGAAGCGAGACATTGAGAGAGAATGCAAGAACAAACAAATGAATAGATACTCTGTTACTTTTTTGTAGCAAGCACCGAGTAAGTACTAAGTAGTAGCAACAACTAGCACGGAACTGCTGGTGCTAACTTGTACGGTGAATTTGATTGCAACTGCCAATTAGTCGTCTCTCTTTTCTTCTTTGACTTCCTTTCCTAATATCCCGTTTATTAGGGGGGAAAATAAAAGAGATTTATAAATGCTGTTAAATAGCAAGTGAAAAGTTATTAACTTGAATTTCCTGAATTAACAAGTAACAGCGTATATTTATCAATACCTAGTATGACATATGAAGGTGGTGTCGTTAAAGCCATGTTTAATTAAGAATTGGACAAGGAAGTCAAGGATTTTAAAATTGTAAGCTATTTAATTAGGGTCCTTGAATCCAATCTGATAGTGTAGCTTTTGCTGTGTATTGTAAACCTTCATTGATCCAATCTGATCATTTCTAAATTCTGGACTTTTTCTTGGCTATGTTCCAGAATCTGTATAGAGGATTTTGAAACTTAACCACAGCGAGTGCTAGAAAGCTACAAATCTTAGAACAACTGGTTGAAACCAAACGATATATAGTAAAATTGCTTACTTGTAATTCCATTGTATCTTAAGAATGAACCTAATTGAAGTGTTGAGACTTAACCAGTTGAGTGAATTGCCGTACACAACTCAAATAAGAATAACTTGCAGATAATGCGAACTTGAATTTATCCCTTTGTGCAGGAATTGTACTGAATAGTCTTGCACTTTGTTGCATAGGAGTTCATATCGGAAGTAGGAGTAGAAGTCCTATTTATCAAATAAGCTGCAGTGGAGGCACATTTCCTCAGAATGCAAGTGGTAAATGAGCTTGGTACATCAATGATATTCTTGCAACGTTTAAAAGGTGTTGATGTTTCAGTTCTACATCAAAATTCTATTTAGGTATGTAAAGGCATGATAGTTGACGATTAGTACCTGTAGTTTGCAAAAAATCTTAAGTGAAAGCTGCTTAACATTATCAGTTCTCATTATTTTAATTGTTTTTCCTAATTGAGTTTGAATAAACTGAAAAGAAAAACAATTTAATAATTAGTATTGGTTCTTCTGACTTGTTCCTCATTATGTGCAGCCAAGTGAACCTTGTGGAATCATCCACCTATGCTAGAAAATAACGATAACGATTACCATCATGTGTAGCTTGGGAAAAAGGACTCCATATATCACATTCGATGCAAATTAAGGCATTGGGAATGAAATTATTATGTGACGCAAATGGAATTTGTTTGGATAAAGGACAGAGATAGTACAACTTTGAGAACTAAATCGCGAATACAAATATCCACATCAAAAAACAATATAAAGAAGTTTTATGAATTCTAAGGCTTGGGTATATCTTCACTTAAGAACCATTATGTTGTTGGTTCAAGTGAAACTTGATTCGATCCCCTTATGCAATGTTTCGAATTTGAGTATTGTGAATGGAAAAAACATGATTAAAATAGGAGATTCCACTAAAAGTGGCTAAGTTGGTTTTTGGCAAAGATTAGTCATAAGTAAAACTGGTGGATATTTTGCACTAATGTCGTGGTGACCAAAAAAAATCTTCACTTAGAGTATCTACAATGCATGATTGCTTATCATAAATTTGTGAGTCCTACAAGGTCACATATATTTAAGAACTTTATATAAAAATTTACTCAAATGCTAAAGTTGTAAGAATCAATTAAGCAATGATTGCTTATATAAGCAACTCACTTAAGCATAAGCAACGCACTGTCATGTCATCTGCTTCAATGGAAAAAATTTGTTAAGCAACATTGCTTAACTTAAACAACTCAATAAGCACCTGTGTTGGAGATGCTCTTGAGAAATTGTTTCTACTCCTATTAATACCATAGACACAAGTGGGCTTCAACATATCAAAAAGATAGTTGTAATTAATAATATATTGACTTAAATATGTTTTTAGTCCTCCAAATATAGGGGACTTCCAGCTTTAGTCTCCCAAATTAAAAGTTATTTTTTTTAATCTTTAAATTCACAAAATGCTTATTTTAGTCCCTCTCCATTCATGTTATTAGTGTGTATCAAACGGGGAATATTGAATTTGTAATTTGTGATGGTTTTTGACCGTCAGAATCAAATTCTAACTATCAAAAGCCGCCACAAATTGTAAATTCAATATTCCTTGTTTGACACTTATGAGAAGAAGGACTAAAAAAGCATTTTTCAAATTTGAGAGATTAAAAAAATATTTTTTTAAATTTGAGGGATTAAAAAAATATTTAAATCTAATATATTTGATTCACTTGGATTAT
This sequence comes from Pueraria montana var. lobata, assembly GCA_026413185.1. Lineage (NCBI taxonomy): Eukaryota > Viridiplantae > Streptophyta > Magnoliopsida > Fabales > Fabaceae > Pueraria > Pueraria montana. The sequence goes on along the minus strand of CM048649.1, from coordinate 46,900,709 downwards.
GATAGTATCTTTTTCTTCATCTTTTATTGTCGTTAAAACTTAATTTTCTATTCTATTGTTTATTTTCAAATCAATAATTATATGTATAAATTGTTTTATAATATTTTTTTTATCAGTATAAATTGTTTTATAATATGCGTAGGGATGGACGCAACCCGCCGTGTAAATGCACAAATAAATGACTAGTTGCTTATAATTCTAAGAACCTTGTCAGATAAGTGTCCTAATCTATGGCGCCATATATCAACATCATTAGATGTTACAAAATTATATGAAGAATTTACGTGAACAAAATGTAATGAAACAAAATTACATTGATGTGAAACTAAATGTAAACAAGAAATGGAAAGATTATGATCCGGATTGTATGTATATAAGCCTTGACAATTACTACCATTGCCAATCACCCTCAATAGTTGAGTGTCCTAAATGAAGAAAGAATCATCATGGAAACAAATTGTATTGGTAATGAACTAATTGGTAAGTGTTGGGACTCAGTGATGCTATAAAATATTGAGTTAATTAGGTCCGATTTCAACAAGCACATTGGTCGTTATAATATTCGTTATAATTCTTACTCTTTTGTTTTCTTACATTTTATTTAAATTCATTCTTTGACAAAGTGGGGCTTGGCTGTTTAGAGGAGGAAGTCTTGGTGTGGACGCTGGGTGATGCGAATTATGGGTTCAAGGCAGTCAAGGGAGGAGGAGATGATGATAATAACTGAAATGATGAGTCTCAGTTTGTGCATAGCTTTGTGGCAGTCAACAGGATTAATGTTAGGTAAAGGAAATATATTTACAGAAAACCCTACAGATTTTTATGTGATTTTTTATTTTAAAAAAAGGTATATATTTAAAATTTAATAAATTAGTTTTTATCTAATTTAAAAAATACTTAAAAATTAGTTAATAAATTCACAAGAAAATTTGGAGATTAATACTTGGGGATTTTCCTGCAAATTTTTTAAAAATATTTATAGATGAATTCGTGGGAAAATCTGTGTAAGAAAATGTAAAAGTTTTCTGTGAAATTTATTTCAAATTTAAATCAAAGACTATATAATAAATAAATTTGTAGCATTCGCATAAATTTTTTACAGAAAAATTTCGCCTAAAAGTCTACGAGAAAATTGAATTTCTAATAGTGATTATATATAAGCAAAATATTGAGATAGAGAATTAAACATCTTAAGAGTAGGTACACTTTAGCAACTTGTTGTCCTAGGAGCGGAGAGTTATTTGTGAATTCTTCAGTTCTATATTGTGGATATTTAGTTTGGGTTTTGGATTAAGAAATTGATTAGGCAGGCCAGACTCTAAGTATATACGAAAACTCTAAGTATAAATGAATATACAAATTTATGACGATAATTCCTATTGGTTGATTAATAAATTAATTAAACAGCAATGGAAAAAGTAAAGGAATGAAACACACTAAAACCATTACATCATGTTTCGTTGAAAAATTTAGTATTGTTCATCACTCCATCAATTTTCAAAAAGATATCACCCAATTAATTAATTGCAATATGCAATACTAAAAGCCAAACACGTGAGAGCTAGATGTTTCAAGCGATTTTGTCTGAGTACATTAATTGTGATTTCGCGCAATATGACTCCAATCTTTGTTCCTTGAAGCGTTCAAAACCCATCCAAGAGGGGGTGGGGTGAAAACTCCAAACTCAAACATATACTTGTTAAGTGACATATATATTCACTATGCAGGGCGTTACTAACTTAACTAGCAAGCTGGTCCCTACTATGAGTTCAGGCATAAGCTGACAAATAAACATGAGAAAATTGTAGATGTTTTCTAGGTGCCAACACTAATATATATCTTCTATTCTAAGTTCAGTAATTAAGTTGTATCACATTTAATTTAGTTTGATTAGGGTTCCAAAAACATCATGTGTTTTAGGGAGTTATGCCGGTGGTGTGGGAAATATTCATGGGGGGGATGTGGCCAACACTTGACCACTGTTTATAAAAGCATAGAGGAGGGAAATCATTGTATGTGTCGCTCATGGCCTGGCATTGTCATACCAAGAGTTACTGAGCAACCAACACAATCAAGGACTAATCCACCCCAAGGTATAACTATGTTGTTTGATTGTTGGAGATATGCAGGTAAAATTATTAAGGGCCTGTTTGGTTATGTGTTGGGAGGAGAAGAGCGCGTCACTTTAAAGCAAACATCTTGAAGTAGTTTTTCTTTCTTTTTTGAAGACTTGATGTGAATTTATAGTTAAACGTGTGTAATCAAAGTCGATCCAAATACACGCTAAGTTAAAAAATTGTGTTTGTCTTAACTTATTTTTTTAGGTTAACGCATAAGGTGTAATAAAGAACATAAATGAAAATTATAAGTCTTCTTTTCCTTTGATTGTTGAATAAAGCAAAGTGATTGGAAGAAAGGAATAATAAACAAAGATATTGAGTTTAATAAGCAAAGGCATGGCTAGCTAATATTGTACTATCTTGAGACATAAATGAAAATGTATATCATTGAAGTATTATTATGAATAGGACACCTGAACCCCACAAATAGCTGTTTTAAGTGACAAGGTTTATTGAAATATATATAAAATTAAATAGTTTAGAGCAAGGAGAACCTTGACTAAGAACTCGCTAAATGTGCTAAAGTGGCTTATAAAGTTGAAATTTACTTTTTTCTAAATGCTGTTTTCTGCAGGTAACGGGAATCCTCAAATTCTTGAAGCAGTCGCAGTGGATGGTGTGCAATAAATATTTTGGCTTGACGGGATGCTGAGGAGAGAGAGAAAGATAGGATTTGGATACCCTCTTATGTTGGTCCTAGGTTTTGCTCATATGTTGATGAAAAGAATGTTAATCCTTTAGCTTGTTTTGTTATTTTTATGCTAAGTGTGAATTTTTATTTGCTATCACTTAGTCTATTAATAAAAATCTTTGGGTTATCCAAACATTCCTATAAATTTTATTTAATAAAAATTAAACTATTAATAGACATCGTACATCTATATTAACAGTAGTAGTATATTATATTAATAATAAATTTTGTTGATATTATATACTAGAATATATAAATATAATGTATATATTATCTTCGTAGTGTATAATGATGTAACGTATAGGGGTGGTCAAGTTAAACTAACCCACATAAACATGCATGCTTTTCTATGTTTATGGTTCAATTAATAAAGAATAATTTCCTCTGTTCTTGTGCTGATTGTTTTATATAATGCTTCTTCAACTTGCCACTTACCTTTTGGATTGAATTGTTATTATTATTTTATCTTTTGTCATAGTTTTGTGCTCCCTTTTTTAACCTACTCTTTGTAAATGCGTGCATGTCCTCGAGCGAGAGAAAGAGGAGGGCGGGAATTGGTGAACGAGGGAGAGAGGGAGGGACGTTTGGAATTTTATATATAAGAAAATAGTTTGATTTGAACTCATTATCAATATAAAAATTATTAATGAGAAATAGTAATTAAAATTAAGTCTTGTAATTAGAAAAATTTACATACGGATTAGTAAAATTAAAACAACTAGCAATTAACATAGTTTAAGACTGGGATAAAGGAAACTCGCATTGCCTAATCAAAGAGCTATACTTTGAACTCAGTCTTGTAATTATCCCTTTGTAATTTTGGTTTTCGTTGTTTGTCTTTATATTGTCCTTTAAGAACGCCCAAATGCATGGCCAGAGTAATAGGGTACATTATTGACACTGTGACACGACTTCTTTTGTGCAAATCGTCTGATTGTAAGCCACCAAACACGTGAAAAGCAGCATCAAAGACATGCCTATTACCTATTAGTAAACCACATTATCAGAATAATTGGTCTATCCTCTCCAGTAACTTTGTTCATTCAAAGACATTTAGAAACCCATGTAGGGTAAGTGGGGCTTATTTGACCTTTTCCACATCCTTGTTGAGGATATTGTGCCCTTAGACGTTCTCTTCTCCTTGGACGGTCCTTCAAACACAATTTGATATTTTGTCCACATTTTCGACTGTCTCTCAATTTGAACATTTGAAAATACCTTCCCTTCACTTTGAACTTGTGATTGGAATAATTATTATTTATCTTACAGTGACTGTCTACTTATTAAATGCAGCCATAAATTCTAAGTAAGGAGGGATGAAAGGGCAGATATGCCATCATAAATGAAGGGGTAGCTCCTTTCCTTTAAAAAAAATAGGGGGGAATAAAACACTCTTTTTTTGTTCGAAGGGGCATTTCCAGAAGATAGAGCAAGGGGACCAGAGCTGAAAACTTCAAAAGTTTGAAACCTAAAAAATCTTAACAATAATGATTTTTGAGATTCATATCAAGCAAACTTTCTTTTTATATACCATTTGCTACTTATGACTATTTATATGTATGTCCACTTGGTAAAGTAGGAAAATCTTGAACCAATTAAAGCCGATCGAGTGGTGGTCACAAATTTTCAAATTCATTTAACCACTAAAATTGACCTGTGCTCTTAGTTGCACACTCGCCCCTAATTTGAACGACGTTACGGCGATTTATTCTTTACACACTTTGCCAATGACATTGACAGATCAAAAGTAAGGTACATTACTAATCACAGTGATTAAAATTGATTTCATTTTCTGGTAGTAGTATAATAGAAAGACCTCATAATTTCGTGCTCTCGTGAAGCCTATCATGATTAATAACTGCGTTGAGATAGACAGTACCTAATCCGTTCAGTGCAATATAATGCTAAATGATTTATTAAACTAAGCGAACCAAGTCAACAGGTCACAATGAGAATTTCATTTAAAAAATACTAAAAAAAAAAATTCCATCATTTGCGCAAAATGCAAGAAACTGGCCAGTTGGCAGGCAATGAGATACTAAAAGGACTAATATAGGTGATTATTGTCTTTTCAAGGGTTTTAAGGAGAAAAGTCATGGAAGACACTTGCTTTTTAGTTGAGTCTATTTGCCCTCTTAAGCCATGAGACTTGAGAGGGATAGAGAGACACAGTAGGTGAAATGAAATTCTGATCTGATTCATAGAAAAGAAAAAGAAAGAAGGTTTGGTAAAGGAGGGAAAAACGATCCAATATGATCCCCTTTTTAGGAATTTGCTCAAGGTCCATTTGTCCGCTTTGAGTTTGTGGATTCCATTCTGTTTCACCTATTATTTTATTTTATTTTTTATTTTCTTTTGTTAAAGTTTCATCTGTTGTTTTCTTTCATAAAACCTCAACGGAAAGCACAAACAAACAATTTCTTTCATTCTCATCTTCCCTTTCTTTTTTCCAATTGGTAGTGCAAGTCAAGTCCATTTCACCCCCTTCAACACTACCACAACTCTGGGTATTATCCCCCCACATTTTTTGCATCCGTCCAATCTTTCCTAGTCGCAAAATTTTCAGTGTCTCCACTCTCCCTGGAATCATTCCCATTCCCACCCTTCTCATACTCATGGATCTGACTTTCCAATAACCTACACAGAAATTCCTAAAGAAAAAAAAAATCATATCATAGATTTCATTCACAGAGAAAAATGTCATCAACAGAAAAACCCAGCTCCAAAGGACAAGCATGGTTAGATTACTATCTTCTTCTCTTTGAAATTTACGCTTCTTATTATTATACATCCATTTTCTTCAACATTTTTTTTTTCATACTCTGCAGGTTTTGCACAACGGGGTTGCCAAGTGACATTGTGGTGGAAGTAGATGACATGACATTTCATCTCCACAAGGTAAGCCTCAGAAAAACAGAGTAACAAATTTCTCACTCACATGGGTCCATTTCTACTTCCAGTAGCGACAACATTTCGTACTTCATTCTCTGAAATTTGTCTCTAATGCATTTTCCAGTTTCCTCTGATGTCAAAAAGCCGAAAGCTTCACCACCTGATAACGCAGCAAGAGGCAGCGACTAATTCCTCTGTCCCACAGCAGCAGCAGCAGCGGCAAGAAACCGAAGACGAAGACGAAATTGTCGAAGAGCAGTGTCACGTGACCTTCACGGGCTTCCCCGGCGGCTCGGAGGCGTTCGAGATGGCCGCAAAATTCTGTTACGGCGTCAAGATCGACCTGTCCGCGTCCAATGTGGCGGCGCTCAGGTGCGCCGGGGAGTTTCTCGAAATGACTGAAGATTACTCCGAAGACAACCTCGTTTCCAAGACGGAGAGGTTTCTATCCCAGCACGTGCTCAAGAGCCTCAAGGACTCTGTCAAAACCCTAAAATCGTGTGACTCCTTGATGCCTATGGCGGAAACGCTCGGAATCACGCAGAGGTGCGTCGATTCTGTGGTTTCCAGAGCTTCGTCTGCGGATCCTGCATTGTTTGGATGGCCGGTGAGTGACGCTACTTCTGCGTCCAAACAAGTCCTCTGGAATGGAATTGACGGTGCCGGAAGAAGAAAGGCAACTGCCGGTGCCGGCACCGGCGCCGGAGACTCTTGGTTTGAAGATCTGGCGCTGCTGCGTTTGCCTCTGTTTAAACGATTGATTCTTGCGATGAGAACTGCGGAGCTGAGTCCGGAAATTATTGAGACTTGCGTTATGTATTATGCTAAGAAGTACATTCCCGGAGTTTCGAGATCGAATCGGAAGCCGTTGCCGTCGTCGTCGTCGTCCTCCGTTGCGACAGAGGCGGAGCAGAAGGAGCTTCTGGAGACTGTCGTTTCGAATCTTCCACTAGAGAAGAGTTCGAAGGCCGCGACGGCGACGAGGTTTCTGTTCGGATTGTTACGAACGGCGAATATACTGAACGCTTCCGAAGCCTGCAGAGACGCGTTGGAGAAGAAGATAGGGTTGCAGCTCGAAGAAGCCACACTCGACGACCTTCTCGTGCCGAGTTACTCGTACCTCAACGAAACGCTTTACGACGTGGATTGCGTGGAGAGGATTTTGAGCCACTTTTTAGAAAGTTTAGAAGCGAGAAACGCCGCAACGACGGAAGACGCGGCGACGAGGTCGCCGGCGCTGATGCTCGTCGGAAAACTCATCGACGGCTACCTCTCGGAGATAGCCTCCGACGCGAATCTCAAGCCGGAGAAGTTCTACAATTTCGCCATCTCGCTTCCCGACGAGGCCAGACTCTTCGACGACGGTCTCTACCGCGCCGTCGATGTGTATCTCAAGGTACCGTTTCCGTTACGATTTTCCGTTATGAATTTCCGTTGTCATTTGATGATTGAATTGTCGATTGCGTTGATTTTGCAGGCACATCCGTGGGTCTCGGAAGAGGAGAGAGAGAAGATTTGCGGCTTGTTGGACTGTCAGAAATTGACGCTCGAGGCGTGCACTCACGCGGCGCAAAACGAGAGGCTTCCACTGCGCGCGGTGGTTCAGGTGCTGTTCTTCGAGCAGCTTCAGCTGCGACACGCCATCGCCGGAACTTTGATGGCGGCGGAGGCGGCCGCCGAGCCGGGGAGGCAATCGGCGGCGCTGGAACGGGAAGCGGAGGACGGCGGAGAAGGATTAGGGATAGAGCACGTGCAGGAACGGAACGGCACGTGGCGCGTGGCGGTGAGAGAAAATCAGGTGCTGCGCTTGGACATGGATAGCATGAGGACGCGCGTGCATCAACTGGAACGCGAGTGTTCCTCTATGAAGAGAGTCATCGCGAAGTTTGACAAGTCCGACGGAAGCGGTGGCGGCGGTAGCGGCGGTTGGAGGGCGTCGCTGGGGCGGAAGTTCGGTTGCAAGTTTAAAACGCAGGTTTGTGATTCGCACGAGTCAACGGCTGTTGATAACCGCAAAGGACGCCATCAGCAGCATCATCCCCATCATGAATAGTCACCATGCTAAACTTCCTCCCCCTCACGTGAGAATCATTGTTGGAGTAAATTTCATACGGGTCCCACTTGTAATTGTTCATTTTTTCTTTATTTTTCCATAAATTTAATTTTAATTGATTAATATAATAACTTTACTTTCTCAAATACTTCAGTTTATGAAAGTATGAGATAAACTTGGCTTTAGAAACTTTAACTATCTAATTTAAATTACTAATACTATAATTAAAAACTTAAATATATTTTAACATTGTTAATGTAAAGATATAGAAGATGAATTTCTTTTAATAAGACGTTTCTTTGTTTGTTATTGCTATCGCGCTTCAGTGCACCAATTATTGGATTTAAATTTTTGGAGGTGACCGACTTTTGAGGTGATGGCGATGTGTGGAGAAGCACAAGACATGAAATAATAGGGTATGAATGATAGTGGGTGGCATGGTGGAGACAGCAAATAGGTAATGGAAAAATCTTCGAAGTTTGTGTGATTATTATTGTTGGTTATAGTACTCAATCACACTCATAATTGCTTCTAATAAAAGATGGGGTTATGCTAAAGTGCTTTTTCCGAAACTGAAAGTACTCGTGATCATTATCCGCAGAAACAGCTACAAAGGCTTCTTCACTTTCTGGGTTTGACACTGGACTCATAATTGCCTTTGCTTCCATTTCTCGCTCAGCAATAGTAAAGTAGCCTTTCTTTGATTGGGTTTGAGTAGAAGGGGGTAGAAATAGTCAAACTTATTATTTCATGTGTGTTCCTTAATTCTATAACCATCATCATTATGTGGGGAAGTTCATAGTCGGAAACTTTGAGCTTTCACCTCTAGGTGTGTTCTTTTATTATTGTTGTTGACTTGAGAACATGGAATTGAAAACTAAACAATTGGCAAGGTGAAAGGGACCTTTCTCTCACCATTGTTTGTTTTTTCTCTCTCTTACTAATCAGTGTCATAAATATATTGATTAAAAAATTAAAAACAATTTTTTTATTATTTAAAATCATATATGAACACAATTAAAAATCATAGGTGAACGAAATTTTCTGTATCCCAATAAAAGACACTTGTTAGTATTTGTTTTTTTTAGTCTCTCAACATTATTATTCAAGGTAAATAGGGAAATTGGTTAAAAGAATAAAAATAAAAGAAATTATTGTCTACAAAAATATTTAAATTTTTTTGTTAGTAAAACTACTTAACTAGATATATTTAATGATTGATAACTAATGCTTTTATCACCTTTTTTCCGAGACTGATTTTTCTAAGTTTAAACTTTAAACATCTATTAACACTTTGTTCATCAAACCTCTGTTTGATAAAGGAAAAATAGTAAAAAAGAGAAGGAAAGAAAAGAGAAATGGAATGTAAGTTCTACACTTTATTTGGTTGCAATGAAATAGCAAAAAAATTTCAAAAATGTAGGACCCATCAAGAAAAAGATTAGCGTTGAAGAGCGAAGAAATTGCGGTTGGTTGCATGTATTTGTAATAACAAAATAGATTATGTGTTCGCACATAATTGGTTATGATGGTTTTGAAACAGAACAATGCCCCTAAGCTCAATTACCAACTTTTACCTCGCCAACCACAACTTTTGCAAGTTCTACACACACACTATTGTCGTCAGCAGTGTGTCCTTCAGCTTCGTTGTGTTCGAGAGGTCCGACTCCACTAGACTCTCAAATCGCACACCCACCTCGACTGTAGCAAGCATGATTGTCGCCATGTCGCTTTAGATTTGCACCTATGGTTAGTGAGGTTCCACATGAAGGACCAAGAAGAAGAAGAAAAAGAAGAAGAAGATAAAAAAAAAAAAGAAATGGTGAAACTTGTCCTTTCTGTTCTCCTTTAATCACCTCTTTTGTGTTTGTTCCCTCCACAAAGCAAACCTAAGACTCTTGCACAAACAAAGAAATTGCTTGGTCACATTCTCCTTAATCGATTTTGTATATACATAATTGATTATAAGGATGATTTGTAGGGTTGTGATAAATAAATAAATAAATATATGTGTGTGTAGTAAGGGTAAAATAGTATTTTTATTCATTAGTGGGGTTAGTTAGTAGAAATCCTTTATGTAGAAGGAAATGAACGTAGTCTCAGATTGGATACGAACTAATATAAAATTTGTTGTGTTTTTCTCTTCCTTTTCCTTTTTCATGTTTTCTATATTGGACGATCTCTTTTTGTGTTTTGACTTATATTTGTTTGTGAAAAGTTTTAAAGATCACATACACACAATTCAACTCTTAGTTGTTGTGTGTATTATGTTTGTTTCAATAATGTTATGTCTTACTAAATCTCTTTCTTTACACACTTCTCAATATTATTCCGGACACTCATTCTTTAGCCTCCGTTTGTTTGCACTGAAAGAGAGCTTAAAAGGAATGAAGTGAACAATAAAACGAGATAGGATCCATACTTTTACACTTTACTTTAATTCAAAACTTTCATCTCAATTCACTTTCATTTCACTCTATCAAACACTTATAAAGATGCTCGACTTACAACATCTCAAAAAAGGCAACAAAATTATTGAATTTTTTTCTTATTGTTTCCTAATGGTTTTTCAAATGAATAAAATTCAAAGATATCATGACCTCACTACTACGATCAACTTCTTCAACTGTATGTCACTTCTACCTTTCTTACGTATACACTAATTGTTTGATCCGAAAGAGATTAATCAAGATTAATTCTCTACGTACCTATTATGACAATAAAACAAGAATTTATCTTGGATTGGAGCCAATAGCTCGAGATATTTTATACTGTAACTCATTAATAACTCTCAGATTTTCAACTCAAGCAACCAATTATTAACCAGTAATTTTTCAATAACATCACCAAGCATTCCAATTATCAACCAATATCATGCACTAACAACTACCGAGCAACCAATGATTCCCAAACTGCAACCATGGTTTGCACCATTCCTCAAATTTACTCTCTTACCAAGTTCAATCATGTTATAACCTTGTTTTCAAGAGGCTCAAACTTACTTTCTGACCAGGTGAACTCACAAAAAAAGTGCCCCAGCATGGTTTGCATAAATCCTTAAATTCCCTTATAAGTAACAATATTGATCAATAATTTTTTTTTTTGGAAATAACTAGAAGATTTACAAAATAAATATTAAAGCTTAAATGAGATTGGCAAAATATTTATTAATGTTACCTCTATTTTATCACGTATAATTAATTATATATTATATTGTCATGACTCATGAGTACGTCACCAAAGAAATTGCAATTCTTTTTTTTTACTCAAAAGAAATTACAACTCTTATTATTATAGAAAATGAGAAATATGCAAGCTACATTAAAAATGTAATCTATAATAAAGGTATTTAATGAATTAATAATTCAATAAATTGCAATATTTAATACATTTAATTTTTTAATTATAAATTCATTAAAAATGACAAATAATATTATTAATTTTTATAAAAATATGCATATTATCTAAAAAATTTATTTGTGATAAATCATCTATAATAAATTGTAAATATGTAAAAAAAATTATTTCTTAACAATTTTTTGATATATTTAAATTACTTCTTTTTTTCCACTTTTAAATCAATCCGTTCAATGTACGGATATTTTATCTAGAATAATGTATAATCTACTGTCAATGCCTTTAGCTGGCTTCACCTCCAAGCATGTAGAAGTAGGGATGGCAACGGGTCGGGTCGGGCACGGATAGTGGTTACCCGCTACCCGACCCGCCGGGGAAAATCCGCCCCGTTACCCGCCGGATACCCGTTTGAAAAAAATTCGCGGGTTTTTCTTATATCCGAGGGTATCCGTGGATACCCATGGATATTTCATATTAAAAAAATATATTTTTTTTTTTTAAAAAAAAGGTAATTTTTTTAGAAGAAATACTAAGAAATAGATCATTTATGTGCAATAAAATTTGGAAATAAAATCATATTATTTACTACAAGAAGAATAAAGAATCAAATGTGTAGTTAATTGAATTTTCATGTGAAAATTACATGTCTTTAATTAAAAAAAATCAAAGAAATAAGAATCTTATAATGTGATTTTGAATCTCTAGACATAATATTTACTAGTATCAAGAGCAAAAACTAGTGATTTTAAATTATATATATATATATATATATATATATATATATAAGGGTAATTTAGTAATTTTACGGGTAACGGGTATCCGCGGGCACGGATAGTATGATACCCGTACCCGCCCGTTAAACCCGCGGGTAAAAAAAAACCCGTACCCGTTACCCGCGGGTATCCGTTTATACTATCCATCTTCTATCCGTGACGGATTTTATCCGCGGATATCCGCGGGCATGGATTTTTTTGCCATCCCTACGTAGAAGTATGTAGCTAGCTTGCTAAGTTGCTAAGCCTGCAGCCCAGCCAATCTTAGAAAAATAGAAATTTCGTATATAAAGTTATACAATCATGTGTGTTTCAGTATCATTGTTCCCTTTTTCTGAACCCTTTACAGCACAAGCTTGAATGCTTGATGCCATCTAAATTATTATTTTAGCCTTACCTTGCAAGCTCAGCATCCCGTCTTGATTTGCTCTACAATCTTATGAACATTCCGTATAGCAAGTGATCTTGACATTCAAGCTAGAGGCTATTTTTATTTTTTATTTTTTATAAAAGGCTATTCATGGTGATGTACTCGTGCCTCGTGGATGATTATACGAATTATATTCACAAAAGTAACGATAGATAGACTAAGCACAGGATATGATCTATCCTAACAACCACAATTATAATAAGTTTTTAACACCCTTCTCTCTCTCTCTGTTTTGAATGACATCGATCCTCGTTTCTTTATCCCCACTCTCTTTGATTTTTCATCTATTTTTCTCTTTAAAAAGTTAAATTTTCTTATTGTAATTAATTACAAACAATAATTTGATATTTGTGACACGGACGCCATGCATATATTATAACTGGAAGAAAAACAAAATAAAAAAAAAGTGTAAAGATCTGGCTTCTCATCTCCTCGTGTTTTAAAAAAGATAGGTAGTTACTTTTGCCTATAAACTAGACTGTTGAAAAAAGTTGTATACAATTTTAAATCATTTAAAAATGCATGTCATGATAAATGTTAACATAAACTAATATTTCAAAAACTTGTAAGGTATGTGCTTATATACATATAGTTTTTTTTTTCAAAGGATATATATATAGTTTTAAAACATAGTACAATGACATCTTTCTTTATAAGATCGATTTTCATGGTTAAGGAACCAGTTAATTTAGTGACTGATTCCCAATTTAACCCGTCCAATCGACTGGTTCAGTACGATTTTTATAAAAATAATTTAGCATAATTGATATTTTAATTATTTTTAATTTAATTTTATCGTGTATCCCACAAGTAATATACTAGTTGATAATGTTGTTGTTGTTGTAATTTATGACACTTTGCAACGTGTCAAACAAAGTGCATGGCTGCACAGTCACCCCAACCTCCGGGGTGAAATGCAATGTGCATCACAAACACGTAATATGACATGGTAAACCCATGAAAACACAGTCAAAGCCAGGAAACATGTGGAAAGTGAAGAGGATCCGAAAGTTCGCATCGTTTTACATTCCCTGACCATTGGTTGAAACTTTGAATTAGGACCTCTCATCATAACATTAATTAATTCCACAGTTACTCACTTTAAAACTCCCCTACCGTTATCTTTCACTTGCACTAGCCCTATTAATTAAAAGACAACATCAACAACTTAGGTACATTCTTCGCATGCACAACTCATTGGTCTGTGTTTGTGAATTGTGAGTTTAGATCTGAAGCACAATGGGTAGAATATTACAACAGTATGTGGCTATGAAAACGGATGCCGTTGTTTCTAATTTAATCGATTCCGATATAAATGAGCTCAAGTTTGCAGCCAAGAAGCTCCTCCACGATGCCACCATGCTAGGAGGCAAAGGCATTGGCCCTTCTTTCTTTAAATGGATTGCTTCCTTTGCTGCCATGTAATTTCAAATTACACCCTATTTACCAATATATGTTTCTTTACGAAGGACAAATCAAAAATAAATATAATATATTTATTTTTGTTATATTGTTATTCAACAACAAATTATCATTCTTGGTGATGTTATTGAGGTATATCATAATTTGTTAATCGGGGATCCATATACAAATCATTGACAAGTTGCTGATCAAGGACCAGCTTATTGAGGAACTTTCTTTATTAATTAAATAAATTGACTTCTTAGGAAAATATTTGTTTCAGTTATCTACTGATACTGGATAGCACAAACTGGAGGACAAATATGCTGACAGCGTTATTAGTGCCTTACATATTCTTCAGTTTTCCCGAGTCGCTGTTCCAATTTTTAAGGTAACTATGACATTTGGTAGTTTGTCTTCCATTCTTCTCTTTTCGCTTTACCAAATTATTGTTTCCTCTTCATACAATTTTTAGTTATATATTTGATCAATTGACTGAAAATTCATTTGTATCGTTTAGAGGAGAAGTTGGAAAATGGATTGCATTCATCGCAGTCGTGCTGAGGCTTTTCTTCCCTAGACATTTTCCCGGTATGCTTAAAACTTGCAATGCCTAACAATACTTCAAGGAGGCTAGGATAATATATTTCTGCATTTTACTTAGCTAAATGAGATTCTTCAGTATGCACATTTCAGTTGGGTCAATCTAATTCAACAATATTTTTGGTGGGACTCGATCCCCTTATACGTGTTAGAATTTTTCACATTTACAGGAAAGACAATCACTATGCAGATTGGATTGCTAATTTTGTTGTAGATAATAGACAATCTTTTTGATGGGACTCGGTCCCCTCTTTTTGCTCCAATCATTTCACCCGTAGTATTAGAGGGCTTCCTCAGTATAGATTTAACTTTCCTAGACATGGGTCTTGGTAGAGTCCCCCCATGTATTGTTCCATAATAAACTAGGGTTGGTAGGGGCAAAGGATCGTTAGGGGAAGGGTGTCAACATTGTTGGAATGTTTCCTTTCTAGCTTGATGTCTCTTCCTTCCTTTTTCAAAAAAAAAAAAAAAATCTAATTCAACAATATTGACACTTCCGGAATTACACATGTGTATTATGTTGGAGTGTAAATGAGCTAATAATTCATAAATTGCTCAAACTCAACTTATTAAATATTAAATGAGATTTAATATGTGTGTGTGCCCTTATTTGTACCACTTCACTTATTTGTACCATCATGCACATATACATATTGATTTTTGCCTTGCTAGTTATAAACTGAAGTACTTAACTACTGTTGTAAATTGGTTTTGAATCAATCCTTGCAGATTGGCTGGAAATTCCTGGATCAATGATCCTTATTTTGATAGTGGCCCCTAACATCTTTGCTCACAGATTAAGGAACAACTGGATTGGATTAGCGATTGATCTTTTCATTGGTTGTTACCTACTACAAGAACATATCAGGGCTTCCGGTGGATTCAGAAATTCTTTCACACAGAAACATGGAATATCAAATACTCTTGGCATCCTCCTCCTCATAGTCTATCCTATTTGTGCATTCGTTATCCGTTAAGTATAAAGCATTTTTGACATCAAAGGAAAAAAAAAAAGTATAAAGCATTATAGTATAGTAGTTGGTGATTATGTGTAATCTGTTAGGAAAATAAATTTGTAGATGGTGGAGTTTGATACCAGCCTAGCCAGACAAAAGAACTCCATTAATTTTTACCACACCAATGTAGAGTTTATAGTAAATTATCCTAAAAAATAAACTGTTGAACATAATTGCACTTGGCAATCCTGAACATTTCACGGCGAATTCTCTCATGCAAAAATTCTTCTCAATACTATTTTGGAATATTCAGGCAAAATAGCTAATAACCAATTCGATTAATCGTTTGAATTTTCATTGATGGAAAAAGTCATCAAGTCTAACCTCGTCTATTTTTATTTTTTATTTTGTCATTCCACTCTATATTCAAATTCAACTCAATTTATGTAAAAAAAAAAATCAATTTAATCCAATAAATAAAAATGATTTGGATTCTATTGAGTTGTCTTAGTTATTTTATTTACTTAAGAAACAATAAATAAACCTTTGTAAATACAATAAATACAATAAAATGCGTAAGTGTAGAATGATGTAAATAATATTATTACATAAAGTTGTAAGTTGTGACCATGGGTTAATATTAGGCCAGCTGGAATAATATTGATCGTGTTTTATGCGCTGTAATTATTATTTTCTTTCTTGTAAATGTAAATGTATCAGTGTTTGCGTCAGGGATATATTTTTAAGTAAACAATTGGCATTAAATAAATATAATTAAATTTAAGCAATAATTTTTGAAAAGGAATAAAAAAATTAAATTAGATATTCAATGGAAGAGAAATTACAAGACTTAACGAATGAGAGAATAGCTTACAAATTGAATAAATAGTTTCTTGACTTTCTTTTCTAAACATAAAAAAAAAAAAAAATATACTTTCTAGATTCTTCCAATAATCACAATTTCTCTAACTCCTACAGTCAAAGCCCAAACTTTCATCTGACAGATTAACTTTCTTAGGCCCAATGAGTTCTGAATAATAGGCCCATTCAAACTTGACGGCCCAATCAATGGAACAGTTAAACCCTTATAACTGTGCAAAACCCTAAATCCTCCCTCGTAGACTCCAATCGCCTATAAAAGAGAAACGGGGATCTTTCGTTTTCATTTCACGGCGAAGGGAGCGTGGCCACCGTTTGTTTCATCTTTCTATTCCTCTTAGTCTCTTTCATCTATTTTCCTGTGTCGTATATGTGTATTTGATTTGATTGATAATTTTGTATGAATCGATTTTTTTTTGTTGAACTTATACGAAGGCGTGGTTTTCTCGGTGATGATCAAATAACGATGACGAGTCCGATCTTTCCATTCTTACAATTCTGACGACAAATCGAGGCATTTGTCTGAGAGGATTCCACTCTTCCCTTCCATTACGCATTTTAATTTCTTTTTTTTTTTTCCAATTTTTTATTTTGTGTTTTAAATTTTCGTATTGGATACTTGGCATGGTGATGATAGTTTTGAATTTTCATATGATTATTCATATGATGAATACAATCCTCCTACTCATTCTGAATGCCATTTTTTATTAATTCGTTTCAATTTTTTTTTATTTGTTTCTTAGGGGAGAGGTAATTGTGTGGCGGTGATGATATTTATTAAATGTTATGTATTGAGTTCTCTATGATTTTGTTTCAAGCACTTTTGAGCCACTTTTTCTTTCTCTCATTAGTCTCACTCAGACCGTGAGTTCAAATTTTTGAAGCAGAAAATGTTCGTCGATTTTGATTCCTTGTATTTCATAAAGATGAAATTCTTTTTGTTTGATCACTTTGACGCAAATTTGTAACGCAAGTCGATGCTGATAACTAGTCAAAATCGCGTCAATTCGTTGTTGTTATGTTCTTTGTTTATTGTGCTTGATCTTGTATCTTCTGAAAATGTGATTGTAGTGTAGTTTTATATTTTGGGCGGAATTTAGAATTTATTCTTTTCATGGTAAAACACATTTTAGTATAGAAACTATACTTGAAATTAATGGCATGTATATCGTAATCATATCTTATTCCTTAAAATTAATTTTATTAAAATTTGAATTTGTTTAAAATTAAATTTATGTAATTTTAAAACAAACAAATTTTAAGTGTAATAATTGTCTCTGTGTTATTTGCAAGAAGAAGAAAAATAATTTAGATAAGTAAAGTTAAAATTACATTAATTTCACATATTTTGTTTTCTATTATAAAATTAAAACGAAGGCTCTAACTATTATTTTTTAATTTTATAAACAAACCACGTTGTTTGTAAAGTAAATTAAATTAATTTTAATTTAAATCTATTTTAACTCTCGAAAGTTATTTTCATCAATTTAGTAATCGTTATTAATTTGATTTTTGGTGTTTGAAATATTTTACTTTTTTTGGTTTTTTTTTTTTATCTTTTTTGTTTTGGCTATAGGCTCTTTGATCCTCTTGTATTATATTTCATTTGTTTTTATTAAAAATTTAGATTATATTTTGAAAAATTAAATATCCTAAAAGTCATATTAATGATGATTTGTAATTGAATGATAATGTGAAATTATTTATATTATCGATGCATATCATTAAACTCTTTAATTTTTCTCTCTTACTTTTAATTTGGGAGGGTTAAAATATCACATGGGAGGATCTAAGCCCATCTCACAAATTTAACAAATAATTACATCAAACGAGAACTTACACTTTCCACGAACGAACTTTACTAAATTTTAATCATAAATTGTTACCATGCTTTTGCACAATACAGAGGGAGAAGTATTGCAAATTTTCAGAAAAAATGGTGCAAGAAATTAAAATGAATTTTGATATGAAATACTTTGAGCCTAAATGGTTAGCTTGGTAGTAAAGGAAGAAGGGGAGAGAGATAGGTCGTGGATTCAAATCTCCCTGCTAACAAAAATTAACAAATTAACAACTAATATTTGACTGATTAAAAAGAAAAAAAAAACTTTGAGCCTAAATGATCACACAATAATAATTGCTGACTTGTACAAAGTTAGAGTGCATGAAATTATTATAAATAGGTTAAATTGTACTTTTGACCCTTTCTTTTATTTTTAACATTTATTTTGGTCTCTTATTTTTAAAAAAAATATTTTAGTTCTTTATCTTTGAAATTTTGGTTAATTTGATTCTTCCAAATAATGATCATTTTCGATTTTTGGACACGATTTTAAATCTTTTTTAACTGATTCACAACGTGAAACTTGTCTCATTATAGAACCTAAATGATGTACGAACCAAAGGGTGGACATAAAATATGGTGAAAATTGCATGAAAAATGAGTCTCACGAACAATTAAGAAAGAATATGAAATTAATTTTTTTTTCAATTTTTCAGTTGTTCGTTAGATTCATTTTTCATGGAATTTTCACCATTTTAAAACCCTTTTTGTTTCAAACATCAATTAAATTTTCATGTTGGTTAATGTTGGTTAATGTAATGAGACAAGTTTCACGTCATGAATCAGTAAAAAAAGTTTAAAATTGTATCCTAATATCGAAAATAATCATTATTTTAGAATGACCAAATTAACCCAAATTTCAAAGATAAAGAACCAAAATGATTTTTTGAAAGATAAGAGAGCAAAATGAATCTTAAAAATAAGAGAAAGGGTCAAAAGTATATTTTAGCTTATTTTTAATAATTCCATGCACTCTAACTTTATACTTTTAAGTAATCAATTGGGTTGCATGGTTTTTATGTAGTTGAATCTAATAAAATAAGTTTGTTTCATTTTAGACCAATATCTTAAAAATAAAATAAAGGACTAAAACTATAATTTAGCCTTCAAAATATTTGTAGTTAGTAAGAAAATTAGGGTGCGTCAACAGACACAGTAAAATGGCCATTGTAGAAGTAAAATAGTTATATCTTTTCTAGTTTAGAGATTGGCAAATTCTTCTTAAAATGTTTCAAACTTCTTTTTATGGTAACAATTATAGTGCTTTTCATCATCTTCCAAGACTCATTAATTTGTGTGCTAAATGGGTGAATTCTACCATGAATTAGTTGGAGAAGTGGTTTATAGGTGGAATACTATAGTAACCATCAAATGTTATTTAAATAATCAATGATCAAGACTTTTAGTTAATAATTTAATTATAATTAAAATTATAATGTTTAATTGTAATTAATTTAAATTAAGATTTTAAAATTTAAATTAATTAGTCTTGTTTAACCCTAAACTTAAATCTCCTTTTTTTCTAAAACTGCCTCACCTCCAAAATCCATTTTCGTCGCTCCTGCCACCATGTGTAGTGCCGCGAGACTGCCACTCTGGTCACAATGGTCCAAATTCACACTGACCTTCGCCAACAGCTTCACACATGGCTTTGAGTCGAGTCCCCCTTCCCCTTCGCCATTAAGAAAATCGGCGTTGAAGTTAAGGTTGTTGCAAAGGGAAGACGAGATATGGTTCAATATGCCACTTGTGTCTCAAAATGTTGCTTCATCTAGAAGCTTTGACAAAAGATCTTGCATTTTTTGTCGCTTATATTCTTTTGATATCGTTTGTTTGTCTGTGTCATTTGGTGCCTTATTCAGCTTGAACTTGTCGATTTTGACATGCATTCCTTCATTTGGTGTTTTGCATTTCGCTTAGTTGTTGGGCGATTAAAAATTTGTGGACTTGATGTTTGATTTTTTTTGGATGTTAATTTTTTTAGGACTATTTTTTATGGAGTTGGCTTTGGGAATTTTATCCAAATTATTTTAAGGTTAGGGTCAAGGTCATCAACGGGGACGTGGGTGATGTTGTGGGTGCAAGGGCAGTTGAGGAGGTGGTCACAGAGGTATTTTTTTAGTACGAAGCATTTGGCAGAGGGGATGCAGAGCATGGCAAGGTGGAAGACTCGGGTAAAGGCTTCTTTGCGGTGGACGACTTAGTTTTGGTTTGGAGGGGATTGGGATTCAGATTTGGAGGGGGTGGTTCCCTTGTGGAGGGAGACCCCATAAGAGAGCTCTTGGTGATGGTACGGTCAAAGAGCTCGTTGCTAGTGCAGAGTTTCATGATGAGGTTGACGAAGTGGTAGTCCAAAGAAAATGATCACGGAGGAGCGACGAGTTCAAACAGGGAGAGAAAAATGTTTTTGGTTGGATTATTAGATTAATTATATTTAATTAACTAATAAAAAAACATTATAAACTTTATAATATTTGAATTTGGTATGTTGAATATTTTATAATATATCCTATAGTATTAATGGTCCACCCATGAACCGCTCCTCCTACTTGTTCATGGTAGAATTCATCGTGCTAAATATATAAAAGAGATTTCAAGTTTTTCAATTCATTACAACACTAAAGAAAAATTGAAGTCTTGAAGTTTAAAAAAAATCAAGAAAATAAACATTTTGTTAATACCTAAGCACATTGAAAGATAATGAAGTTACTCTTGAGAGACCACATAATTTATAGTACTCAAGTTTGGATAACAATGTGTACAAAGGTTGGAGTTCAATTTCAAAATCTAGAATTAATATGCGCTAGCTCTAAGATGAAGCTAAAATAAAGAAGTGTTCCACTTTCAAGACTCATTTTCTCTTATTACATAACAAAGGGAAATATGCAAGGTTGAGTTTGCTAAACCACTTTGATGTAGACCAAAAGCTTTACAACATGTTTCTTAAGTCAAACAACCATACAACAACTTAACAAAGAGACTAGCATATCCAACATTTATGTTGTGTTTAATACACATTAGAGAAGAAAAAGAAGGAAGGAAGGAAGAGGGATAGAAAAGTGTTAAAATTTCTTTCTTTCCAAAGTTTGGTTACTCAACAAAAAGAGAAAGAATGAATATTTATAGTAGGTGCCACTTTCAAATTCAAACCTCTCAATTTGGACGATAATTTGAGAGAGATGAACTTTTATGTGTTGAGACAAAATTGCTCTCATCCAAAAGAGACACACTAGCACATGGAAACAAAGAGAGAAACTGCTTACTACCTACTAGTTATGGGTGGGCATCGAGTAGGTTGGGGCAAGTTCAGGTGAAAAAGTTCCAATATATTAGAAACTGAATGATGAAAATATATCACCTATTTAGCCTGTGGAAGTGGGTGGGTTGCATCGGGTTTTGTGGAAGTGGTAGAATGTGCCTTATAGTGTCATAAATGAGTATAGGCATAACAATGCAAGGTGGTGCCACCAGCAGATTGCAGTCGAGCATGGCGGATCTGGAACGACTTGTCGGCGAGGTAAAACGTGGTGGTCGTGGAAGAAGCTCCATAAGTAGGATCAAGGTCGACCCAACAATAAGTGAGGC
This sequence comes from Pueraria montana var. lobata, assembly GCA_026413185.1. Taxonomy (NCBI): domain Eukaryota; kingdom Viridiplantae; phylum Streptophyta; class Magnoliopsida; order Fabales; family Fabaceae; genus Pueraria; species Pueraria montana. The sequence continues at coordinate 46,879,126 of CM048649.1, read as the reverse complement.
TTAAAGCAAAGTTTAAGAAAAAAATCATTACTTTCAATAAAAGCTATATGTTGGACCTTTTTTGCTAACATATGTGGCATTTTTGTCAACATATGAGGCCTTTTTTGCTATACAAAAACTAAGAATAAATAATCTTTTTGTTGGTGGGTCTAAAGCTTGAGCTTCAGTTGCTTTATCCTTAGGCCAGCCTTAAGTAGGATTGCAACACAAAAGGCTCTTCTCAACAAGTGAAGAACTAAGAAAAGAAAGAGAAAATCTAGACTTGCGAAAAAGAAAGGCTTCATCTTGCACAGTATCACACTTGAAGACAATGAAAAGTTGTGTGAGAAAAGTTAGGGCCTAACGCGAACACAATACCCATGCCCCAATAAAGACTCTGTAAATTCTGATGCATCATAAAAGATATTAAAAAAAAAAACGTATAACGAATAAAATAGACTTAGATATATTCTTTATCCTTAAAATATAGTTGTATTTTGTTTTTGATCCCAAATTTTGTTTGCTTAACTTTTAATTCTTGTAAAATTCATTTTTTTGGTATAATGTTTAGATTATTTATTTTTAGTCCCTATCAAATATTTTTTAAAGAGACTAATTCAAAATGAATAAAATATTATAGGGATTAAAACGAAAAATAAGTATATTAAAAAGACTAAAACAAAATAATAAGAACCAAAATTAAAAAAAATTATAAAAATATTTTGAAAAATAATTTTATAAAGACCAAAATAAAAAATGCAATATATTATCTGGGCCAAAAACTTATTTAAGCTTTAAAAAACTAAGGAACAAGGCAATTCGTTTAGATGTTGTATTTGAGAATTAGTTTTCCCACAAGCTTCAAATACTGACTAAAAAGTAAGTTACAAATTAGTTAAAAGAGATTATAAATTTCTCGAAAGCCTTAGAAAACACACTCAACTAATTAAATAAGTAACCTAATCACTCACTATCTCAACCTAATTGATGATCCGACTGACTTTAACGAGATCTATTACATCTCATTCATATTGTCATTTCAACTTCCATCGAACTTTTTATATTTCATAAATATTGATTTTTTAAGTTACGATTTTAAAATGAATAAGCTATATGATCTTTGTAAATAATTATATCTTATTTACTTTTGAATCAATATTTAAAAACTTCTATGATATGAAATGGGGGAAAACTATAGCCATGGCCACAGTAGCTTAAATTTAAATATTTACCAATTCCTTTGGAATGATCATTGGGTTACAACAACCTTATTAATACCAGATTTATAATTTAAAAATTAAAAAATTAATGTCATACGTGACATCTTATATAATTATTTTTATCGCTCACTTATTTTTTATTATTTTTATTTTCAAAATATACTTGAAAATTAAAGATTATTTTGTGTTTTAAGAAAAAAGTTTCCTTGCAGTAAAAAAGAAAAAGTTTCCTTAAGATAAAGGCTTGCATAATTACCATCAAGTATGAATCAATTAATATGAAATTATTTCATTTTAAACTCAGCATCCTACTCAATCAACTAAGTTAGATCTCCTTAATTATTCCACTTTAATGTGTGATCTTAAGTTTAAGTTCTAAAAATACAATTAGGTTAAATATTTTTTTAAAAAAAAATTATCGTTCAGAATGATCCATTGACTCGAGTAAAATTATCTTGTAAAAAATACCTAACTCACTAACAATTTTTTTTATTATTTTTGCATAAACCAATATCCTATGTTCGACCAGGTTCTTCCTCTAACAAAAATGTGGTTTGTGTTTGGGATCCATGTTCCTGCTGATTTTTAAGTGTCCTCGTGTGTGGTGGATGGTATCCTAGTCACCAAAATTCTGACAGAAAGACGAAAGTATCATTATCCCAATGGAGAAGCTTGCAACGTGGCAACCAACAGAACCATTGGCATTAGCATGAACCATCCAATAAGAGATCACCTTATCCTATCCGTTATCTTTATTCTTACTCACACCATAGCCACCAAATAATTGTACTCTCTCCACTCCCTTCCAACACAAAAACACTTGCATACTAGTTTGTTTTGAGACCTCACTGAGAGAAAGAGTGAGGGAACATTATTACATTGGTGGCAATGGCATCATCACTACAAGCAGCAGCTACTTTCATGCAACCCACCAAGTTGGGCAGGAGCAGCAACACTTTGCAGCTAAAGTCTACTCATTCCATTTCTAAGGCTTTTGGCTTGGAACCCGCTGGAGCTAAGGTCTCATGCTCCCTTCAGGCTGATCTTAAGGACTTGGCTCAAAAGTGTGTTGATGCTACCAAAATTGCAAGCTTTGCCCTTGCCACCTCTGCTCTCGTTGTCTCTGTATGTTCCCTTCTTTTCTTCCAATTTCATACTATAACTTATCATTAACTGTTGCATGAACTCTCAAAGAATTGGGTATCTTATGTTTAATATACATGGTATTGTAGTTAAGTTCAACTGTTCAAGGTTAGGCCTAGGAGCACCCATGTCCCTTCATCTTTGTTGTCAAAGTTTGAGTTATTTGATGAACGATCTTCTGGTTTGTAAGTAGTAACATTCAATTTGATTAAGGAGGTCAATGACAAATGTTGGATTGGAATTATTAAATGATACTGACATCGGTAATTTAATTGTCTTGTGACATATTCGGCATAAGAGCTTTATGATCCCTAGCCTATGGTATATAGTCTAAACCACATATCTTTACCGACTTGAATGACATGTTAATTTGTGCAAGGAAGTCACTGGCTCACTGCCAGTGTCAAGCATAGGACTCAACCTTGTAAATACCAACTTAGATTACTAATTGATTTGCTATAGTTGATGAGACGTGTTTACTAATTGCATGCTCTGTTTATTTATGAAGTAACTAGTCAAATTAGTCCTTAAAAGATCTAAATCTAACCATAGTCATATTAGACCCTCAAAGACAGAAATTACACTTGAAGCTCTTGAATATGCATTCTTTGGTCAAGTCAGTTCTCATGCATTCGTTGACAGAAATTTTTAAGACTAGTTGGACTGATCTAATGCATTCATTCAGGATTAATTTAATGATTAAATGCATATTTAGGAATCGCATATGTAATAATGTTAGTAATATACTTTCTAAATGCCAAAACGACTATCCTGCTTAGAAATGAAATAGTCCAAACAAACGCTGATGGAAATTCTTGCTCCCATTGAACCATTTGCGTGCATTAGGATCCAGATTCATGGATCATATTGTTTTTTTTTTTTTTATTTCTTTTTATTGTTGTCCTTTGTAAAGAATTAATCAGGGTTTTTTTCATACGATTCACATTTGGTTAAATCTTTATTTTGAGTTACACGGTAATCAGTGATTATATTTCTCCATTTTTGTAGTACTGATCTAGTCCATTTGCTTTGAGATAAGTCATATTGATAGTGATCTTTTAACCAATTTGTCCATTTGTTATTAATTGAAATTTATTGGAATGTTTAAAACCATATATTTAATGAGGCTAACACATGATTTTGTAAGTCCTAATAAGTTTTAGAAAAGGTGTTAACATGAGTGATGTTGTGTGTTTAAAGAACTAATTTGACTATTCCTGTTCATTACTATTGGCATTTTGTACATGACTGACCAAGAACATTCAGGGGGCAAGTGCTGAAGGTGTTCCAAAGCGGCTAACCTTCGAGGAAATCCAGAGCAAGACATACTTGGAAGTGAAGGGGACAGGAACAGCAAACCAGTGCCCAACCATAGATGGTGGAGTGGACTCATTTGCCTTCAAGCCAGGGAAATACAATGCCAAGAAGTTGTGCCTTGAGCCAACCTCATTCACAGTGAAGGCCGAGGGCGTGGCCAAGAACGCCCCACTCGAGTTCCAAAACACAAAGCTCATGACACGCTTGACTTACACTCTCGACGAGATCGAGGGACCCTTTGAGGTGTCCCCTGATGGCACTGTCAAGTTCGAGGAGAAAGACGGCATTGACTACGCTGCAGTGACGGTCCAGCTACCGGGTGGCGAGCGTGTGCCATTCCTCTTCACCATCAAGCAGTTGGTGGCATCAGGGAAGCCGGATGGTTTCAGTGGGGAGTTTTTAGTCCCATCATACCGTGGAAGCTCTTTCTTGGACCCCAAGGGAAGAGGTGCTTCCACAGGCTATGACAATGCAGTTGCTTTGCCTGCTGGTGGAAGAGGAGATGAGGAGGAACTCGCCAAGGAAAACAACAAGAGTGCCTCATCATCCAAGGGCAAAATCACCTTGAGTGTCACCAAGACCAAGCCGGAGACCGGTGAGGTTATCGGCGTGTTCGAGAGTGTTCAGCCATCTGACACTGATTTGGGAGCAAAGGCTCCGAAGGATGTGAAGATCCAGGGCATCTGGTATGCTCAGCTTGAGTCATAGAGTGTTAATTTCTTTTTATGCTTTGTTTTGTGTTTTTGTTGGCTCAGATTTTGTTGCAACTCCACGGTGTTGCTGCATTATCCGTTGACCCAACTTTCCTAGCACTACTGAGAGTACTGTCTTGGTTGTATATTATTATATCGACCTCCAATTACAATGCTTAAAATTTCAAGGTTTAAATTGATGGTGTGTGTGAGTTTTGGAGCTCAAGTTTTTACTAGTTGGAATTGCATCGCATTTTTTTTTTATCGACAAATGTTAGTTATTAATTGCATCGTATTATATGCTAGTAACTAGGGAAACACTGCATTTGAAAAAGGATTGCAATTGACCCCTGGAGGGAGCTCAGCTTTGTCATCCTATGTACTTGAATATGATACTACTCTTTCCTTCTTGTTCTCTATTCGGAAGATTGACAACAAATCGTGCCTATTTGGTGAGACATTCTGGATGTGGTTTTCTGCATCAATCAATAAGCTATCCATTTGACCAATTTGATGTAATTTTCTAAAAAAAAAATCATCTATAAGGTGTTTCCAAACACACTGAAACAAATGTTTTATGTTCAGGATAAAAATACCAAAAGTTTTATGTTCATGAGAATATATTTTCATTAAATCATGTAATTAGATTATAGCTTATAGGAAGGGGGCATTAGACAGACAAGCTATACCCTTATTCCCAAATTGCTGAAATATAGCATGAACTAGAATGGCGATCAATGAAATACTACACTGTTTCATTTAACATCTCTTTCTAGATCACGATAATTTGCAGAATATATGGGGGTCTTTTAGGCAGACAAATGCCTGTTCGGTTTACCTTGTTTTAAAGAAATGGTTTCTTAATTTTTTGTCATTTTGTAGAGACAACTTCTAAAAGATAAGTAATTATCTATTAAGAAAATCTCAACCCAACCAAACATGTACTAATCAACATGGTGTGACACGGTTAACAAATAATAGTGTTTCTTAAGTACGTGGTCAAAAAATTCAATCCGAATGTCAGTATATATGGAATGACATCTATTAGGAGAGGTCAATACTTAAATAAATGAATAAATTACATTGACACACTAAAGTTTTTCTAGATTGCATATGATACTCATGTTTTTTAATGTTTATAACAACCACCCTCATAGAGATTCACAATGTAATATTTTTCAAACAATTAAGGGATTAGTGTAGGGACAGAAAAAAAAAATTGTGTGCAATCTTAAAAGATCTCAAAGTGTTAGTATAATTTTCTCTAAATAAATTTTAGTATCTCGATATATTAGTTCTGACTTTTTATTAGAATATATGCCAGGTTTTTTTTTTTTTTTTTGACAGCAAGAGTATATGCCAGGTTAAAAAATAAAAAACTGTTCCAAGTTCTTTTTTGGTGAATAAAAAAAATTAAAAAGCAAAACCTTGCGTCCATTTACTAAACTGAAGTGTCTTCAAGGCCATATATAACTCACAATCAACGCCCACTAGTTGGACTGAAGGGCCTATTAGGTCCACTAGTTCGTACTACTAGTGAAGGAGAGTGTGTCTAGATACTTTTGGGCCATAGGTAAAATTAATAGGAAGATTTAGAGTATCAACATAAGAAGCATAAGAGGGAAAAAATGAGGGAACTAAAAAATTTTAAAGAGCAAATATTGAAGTTCAAAATTTTGTGAAACAAATTAATATTTCAGCGAATTCAGCTTTATCGTGGCAGAAACCTCAACCTGGACAGTTAAAATGTAATATAGATGCAGCTATCTTTGAAAATCAGTGCTGTTATGGCATAGGTATGTGTCTACGAAATGATAAGGGTGAGTTTCTATAGGCAAAAACAGTTTTGTTTACTGGAATTCCTCCTGCTCAAGAAGCTGAAGCAATGGGCCTCCTTGAAGCTGTCATTTGGCTTACTGAAATTGGTGTGACAAATGTTGTGATTGAGATGGATTGTAAAGCAGTAGTTGATTGCTTTCTTAGCCATGCTCCTGGAAATTCTGAATTACACCTTATCCTGTATAGGTATAGATCTTTTTTTTAATTCCATTCAAAACTCAGTGATGAGTTTCATTAGGAGGCAAACAAATCATGCCGCTTATGCTTTAGCAAAGGCATCAAGATTGTATGCTAACAACCAAGGCTTTGATCATTTACCATCTTGTATTGATGTTCTTCTTTTGAATGGTATGAAATAATTTTGTTTTTCTCAACAAAAAAAATAAATATTTATCTAACTTTTGCAATTAGGCTTAGCTAATTAATGTTATTAACTTTTTTATTTACTCTTTCCAATAAGAAATTATGTAGACATAACTTTTAAAGTATAATTATAAAAGTCTCCTCTCAATTTTTTATTTATAAAAGTCAATAAATTCATCATACATATTAATTTGTGATTAGATAATAGTGTAAAAATTTCTTATACAAGACTCTTTTTTCTTGAAATAATTAATAATAAATTGTAATAATAATGTGTGAAAAGAATATGAAGTGTAGCCCAGACATGTGAAACACTTTCCCTGGCGCCAAGAATCGTTCCCATAGGCAAAAGGAACCAAACTGGTCATAAGTCACCCCCTCCCTCAGCTATCCAGAATGCTCAATCCTGTCAAGGTGCATAGTCCTTTGGTTTTGCCCTAGTCATTAGGATGTCAAAATATCATAAATGCGACAAGACAACCCATAATGTTAATCGTGAGGTGGGAATCGTTACACAGCCTCTGAGGTGCAATTCACCTCCTTCTTCGTTAATGGCAATTAAGGACCTCTAACAACTGTTATTTTTTCCTTTTTTGTTTTTGTTTGCACCAAACATAGTGGGAGACTAACTACTTTCGAGACATAAAAATTATCGAAATAAATTTTACCTCTCTCAACTTTTCTCATACACATGACCTAAATCAAATATCTGATAATACGTTTAAAGAACTCAACTATCTACAAAGTACTAATTAACTATACCGTACTTGTTGGTAGAATCTGTTTATATCAAAAGAATTTGTACAATATGTGGGTCTCTTAAGTCTCTCATAGTCTTCACCTCCCCATCAACCTTAGGCCCATTAGCTGTATTCAAGGGTTTCGTAGGCCAACAACAAAACTTATTTTGGTGCCATATTTTTATCAAAGATGTCAGTAGTCAGTACAATGATTCATCATGTATTGATTATACTAAATATATTTAATAAATTTTTGAATATTAACAGTAAAAAATGAACAGAAAAAATTAACTTCATTTTGTAAACATGGATTAATATACACTCCTATGTAGTACTACAGACAGTACCAAAAAGACTTCACATGAGACTATGCACTATTGTACATAACATGAGAGCAAGATCCAACATTTGTTATCCTTGATCTCCCTTGTCTCTTGTTCTTTACAATGTGCGAGAAAGAAACCTTCCCTCTCTCCCTGGTTGATGCAGCATTACTTGTTTGCTTGTGCTTTTTTATAAGTCAACCAGGATCCAACATGTCAATAATCTTAAATGATTTAAGATTAGGCTTATTGGTTGGCTCTATATTCTAGATTGTATAGGTAGCTCATATTTCAAAGATGAAATTCATAATTGATGGTAACTCACAATCAGAATTGCTCCAATATTTGCGTACTTTACACTCAACAAGTTAGTTGCTTTGCTTTCTTTCGCAATTCATCGGCTTCCGCACTAGGGTTGCGTTGGTTGCAGGGAATGATTTTTCATTCCTAGCTATAAAATTTTTGGAAATTTTATCCATAGAATTAATATATATATTTTTTAAAATTCTTTATATAGTTTAAAATTATATTTTTCAGAAATAATTGATGTTAAAATAAAAATATCCCTAGAAATAGATAAAATTTCCTTTTTTTTCCTCACTACACATTATCACCACTCACTACTTAATTTGTAAATCTTCAATCATTTCCATTTGAATGGATTATTCCCACTTCCTTTTATAGGTATGAAATGACAATAGTGGTGTTGAAAATACTTGGCTGAGAATAATTTTTGCTTAGAAATAATATTTCAAAACTTAAAGACGTACAAACATGGGAACATTTTGTAACTACCTCAATTAATATTCTCAATAATAAAAAGGTAAATCTTAAAATAAGCACCTGTTTATATCTCTCCGTTGCTAAATGAAACAAAGGAGCACTAGGTTATGGGTCCAATGTGCTTGACGAAGAGCACGAGTATAGTATCTTGTTTTGCCGTAGATATCTTGCTAGCTGTAGGCTGTAGCTGTAGAACTTGACTGGGGTTAAGTGGGGGTTTTTGTTTTGTTTTTCCAACCTTTCCTTTGAGGTGTATTGGTGTAGTCGTAGACTCATTTTGTACAAGACATTTGAGTCTTGGCTCTTGTTAAGAGTACTATTAGTTCATTAGAAATAAGCTCTATAAATAGAGCACTCGCACATTATCATTGTATCTTTTATCAAAAGTTTTTTCTATGAAAGTTTTTTTTTTGTATTTTGAATTTTATGATGTTTAGCCTCATCAAATTGGAGTCACTTGCATTTCATCTCAATTTTCTGATAGCTCTAGGGTAGTATCTCAATTTTTTTTTATAAATTTTAATGTTAATTGCTTACTTATATTTATAAGTTACAACGTCACGTATTTTACTAATTTATTTAAAAAAACTAGAACATAAAAAAATTGTATATATAAAAACAACATAATAGTAGAATGGATCACATTGAATATTTATATATTATTATAATATCATAACTATTATTAAATAATATATTATATATAATAAAAATTTATTATAATATTATAATTAATAATATTATAGCCATCAACTTAAAAATATTAAAATGATAAAAAAAATTATTATTAATTATATAATTTTTACTATTTTAGATGAAATAATAGGATTATTATACTATTATTTATTTTCATAAATTATATATATATATATATATAGTTTATAATATATTTACATATATTTAGAGTATGTATTATGAATTATCTTTTATGAAGACATACAAGTGTAATTAATTATTTTTTAATTTATACATAAGTAAAATTTTCTATTATAGTAAAGTTAAAATTTTTACTTTTTTTTTTGGCATAATTATTTCTATTGAGATAATTTTCTATTATAATTATTATAAAGTTTAGGAACTTTATATCATTTATCACTTACAAATTGAAAATTTTCAATGCAAAACATATTTTTTTTCATGATTAAATACTTAATCATATATTTTGTTCTAAAAAACAACAATACTAATGTTTTTTCTTTTCATTTAAACTGTTAAGATCAAGTTTATCAAATAGTCTCTATTCTTTTATTTATTTTTATTGTCATATATATACCAAAAATTAATTTTTAAATTAAATAAAAGAAAAATTAATATATCAAAATTATATTTATAAATAGAAAAATACACACTCAAATCTTTTTACACATTGTTGCACGGGAAATACCGCCAGTTCTCTATGATTAAGCACATTATTGAAAAATATAAACATCCTTAAACATAATTTAATGTTTCTTTTATTTTAAAATTAGATAGATTTAATTTTAATAAATTAATTTCAAACTAGAAATAAAAATGTATTTAAATTAATCTGTTAAAAAATTTATATGAAATTATATACTATGATAGAAACTTGTGTACCAAAAAAAAAATACTATGATAGAAATAATTAATTGGTAACGAAAAGGGAATTAATTTTAAAAGTTAACAAACGGGCACTGAATTGGGTAGGAAAAAAAACGAGTATTTGTAATAACGCTACAAAACTAGGAATTTCAAATGTTTCATTTCTTGGTGTCAGGTGTATTTGGAAATTCGTTAGAACGACATTGATAGAAAATGTTGCACTTTTTTTTTTTTAATGAGTAAATGTTGCACTTTTTAGTACAGAGAGGAGAAATAACTGAGTGTTGAATTGAGTTGATGAAAGAAACTGAAATCCAAATACACAGAAAATCTACTGTGTTGGGGACACGCCCCTAGGATAAAAGTCAAGAAAATACAACCGGGATTCATTGTTCTCTAGTGCAATAATTTGTAGTAACAGTTTAGAGAGAATGATTAATTGCCACGTAGGCGAATTCAGCGAGGTACCGCGCCGACAAAATCACTGAACCTAATTCTAAAACGTGAAAGATGAAAGAGAATGAGAGGCTGAGAAGAGCCCAAACCTACTTTATTTATCACAAAGAACTCATTCCCCTTTCCAATTTCACCACCAATTTGGTTTAGTCACCAAATTAATTAATCATTATAATTGTTCATTTATTTATGCCTTTCATAAAGTCTTACCCATAGCATTTCTCTTTCATATTCCCACATTTTCCTTTGTTATAATAATAATAATAATTATTAGTTATTATTTACCACTCTGAAGTCTGAAGGTGGTTGATGTTACGGGCATGTTTGGGGTTGAATTACCATGGTAGAATGGAGGAGCTGCCAGGGGCGTTTGGAAGCAGCGCCAGTTTGGCTCTCCGATTGGGCCAAACAGTGTTTTCCACAGCTTCCCTTCTCTTCATGTGTTTGGATGTTGATTTCTATGGCTACACCGCTTTCTGGTATCTCTCTCTGTTTCTGACTTTGGTGCCATCATCTTATTCACTTGCCCAATTGAGGGTCTTTCTTATTTTGTCACTGCTCCACCAAATTTGATGACTTTTGTCAATTTCATCATGCCCCATCTTTTGTATTTTTGAAGGGCATATTACAAGTGATTGATTTTGGGGGGTCCCATGTTTCAGAAGTTGTTGAGATTTTATAGGTAGAATTGAGTTTGGGGACCATTTATTTGTGCTTGTCATGAATTGTTGCAGAATTCGAAGTGATGGAGGATTTATGTGAGTTTGTGGTGGGTGTCAGAGAGAGGTGTATTGTGGGGAGGAGAGAAACATGAGTGAAGGGAAGTGGGTTGAGGATGAAAATAAGTAATATTGGATGGCCTATTCAAGCAATTGTTTAGGGTTTGCACACATTCATACTAGTGAGTGAGTGGTTTCTTAGTCATAAACCTGCTATGGGAAAAAAATTAAACTTTGGAACGGTGAATCTGAGTATGCTACTGATTCATTTTTCCAACTTTGGCGTTGAAATGCCTTTACGGCACTTTAAGGAGGGTTATTGGAGACATTAAATACTATAAGGTTCTGATTTTGGGTCTGGGAAAGTTCACATATATATTGGTGAAGAGAAATCAGATTGAATTGGCCTGTTAGTCCATTGCCATGTTGCTGGCCTAAGCGCTGGAGAAAGTCTATACATTTTTGGCATTTTAGTAGAAAAAATGAAAATGAATTATTTCAAGTTGTTTTTGTTGAACTGAAATCTTTTTGGTTAATCGAGTGTATTACAATGTTGCAGGCACTGTTTTTTCCATTTTTCACTTCAGTGTAATAGGTATTTCAGGAAATCACGAAACTGTATAGAATTAACAGGAGATTTGCAGAAGATATTGTAATTATGCAATTAGCCGTAATTATTCTAATCAGCATAAATTAGGTAGCTATAATCTTATATATATGTGTATCTTTGGTAATCAATAGACTCACAAGTATTTCCCATTGTGAATTACTTTCTATTAGTGTTTCTTATTTTCTAATTGCATTATCCATGTAATGCAATTTCACAGCAATATGAAACTTGGTATGATAACTAAGATGCTGGCCTAAACGCTTTAGATTTTCACTTCAACATGGTTTGATTGTGATAAGAGGACGTATTTCTTTGTGAAGTGTTTGTTTATATAGCAAATTTGTGGTCTAATAAAGCTTAGAGGTAAAAGATTTGGGTATATGCATGTTTTCCCAGTTTCAAAAGTTGCACTGGCAATGTCTTGGGGTTTATCCTGTCTAGGTTATCCTCTATGCATATGCTTCACTTGTGATTTTTACCTTTGTCTTTATTTATGCTATTCCACAGCTATTTGGTAACCGTCATGGGTTTGGTAATTCCCTGGAGCATAACACTGTTGGTTGTAGATGCATACTCTGTCTTTGTAAAATGTTTACCTCTCCAACGAAGACTCGTAATGATCGTCTTTTTAGGAGACATGGTATGTGCAATTTGTGACCTAAAATACTTCAAGTCCTTGTTGTTTCCATATTATACTAATGCACTAATGATATTACAGTTTTTCTACACCCCAGATTTTGTCATATCTCTCATTAGCTGCAGCATGTTCAACAGCCAGTGTCACAGATCTCCTGCTCGATGCGGATGGATCCTATTGCCCGCCAAAGTTATGTGGTAGATACCAATTATCTGCTGCTATGGCCTTCTTGTCTTGGTTTCTTTCATCATCATCCTGTCTGTTTAACTTTTGGCTTTTCCCTTCCTTGTAAAATCTGTCTTGCTTGCTGTTGATATGTACACCAATGAAGAGGGTGCAAATGACGAAGTCATTTTTGCTCTTGTGCAGATATTTTTTGTTTCCATGTGAATAAAATTATCATGACTACATAGCCAACAATGTAATAATACTTCTCAATGCAAGGGAAATACAAAAATTCCAAGTATTTATTCTCAACTGCTTCCTCCTTTTCCCTGTCTATATGTAGTTACTGGTAATTACAAGATATGAACTCCCAATACCTCATCTGAATATCGTCTCATAATCATAAATAAGTGTACATACTAGAAGTTTATATTCCTGCAAGTTTTGATGCGTGATGCTAGATTGATCACAGAAGAGACTTGGGAGACTCGTTGAAATGGAATAAGAGAGAGGTATAAACCTTGATTGAAATATAAACTTCTTGTATGTATACTTAGGGCATGTTTGGATAAACTTCTCCATAAGTACTTATAGGAGAAGAAAATAAGAAGGAAAAATGAAATAAGTTTCTTCATAAGTTAAAATTAGCTTATGCATATGCTAATTTGTAAAAGTTCTCTCATGCTAGTTTTTTCAAAAGCTAACTTTTGACTTATGCATAAGCTAATTTTAGCTTATAGAGAAACTAATTTCATTTAGCTTATGCTTAAGCTAATTTGAGTTTATGAAGAAGCTTATATCATTTTTTCTTGTTATTTTATTCTCCTATAAATGTTTATGGAGAAATTTATCCAAGCAGACTCTTAGACTAATTGCAATGGAATAATAAAGGGAGGTAACCCTTGATTCAAGGTAAGGCAGTCTTCAGAACAAAAGAGAAATCGTTACAGAAAGATACATATAGAAGGTACAGGAGGTTCTATTCTCTGTACAATACAAGAAATGCTATCAACTATGCGCACACTTTCACACTGTCAGTGACATTCTCTGATGCACACTTTCTCACTGTCCTGTTGAATCATATATGCACACCATGCACTAACTCAATCCTATCAGAGTTGAACCTGGTGAGCAAGCCTGGATCCAACGTATACAATAACAAAACTCTGAATAAGTGTGTGACTGTTACTTGCAGCACAAAAACTTCTAATCCTGGTTAAGTGCAATTTGTTGTGCAGTTTTTACCATTATGTGATTAGTAATGACAGTTCAACGGGCAGTAATCAGAAGAAAGATTTAAAATTGACTGCCCTATCTTTTAGAGTGATTGATAAAAAGACCAGGGTAGAGTGAATGAAAGAAGGGGAAAATATTTATCTGTTATTTGTACCATATGCTTGATGTTAATAAGGAAGGGATGGGTTATGAAGTTAAAATTTCAAGATAATTCTTATATATTATGTTTAAACAGATAAGTAGAAAAGGGAGTAATGATTGGACAATTGTTGATGGGGGTGGGGCTATGGAAACCCATTTCAATCCCACAGATTCCATTCTTAATGGACCTGGATCCTATAAGTTCTCTACAGCTCTTTCTAGTCTCTTTATCTTTCTCTACTTTTTCCTCATTCCTCCATCATTTATCTTTCTCTACAACCGTTTAACATTTTTCCTTTCGGTGGCAGAATATCAAGATTTTTATAAGGCTATTACATTTCAGCAACTACAAAATGTCAACAATTAGGCTTTTGCTTCCTGCACCCCCCAAAAAACCCACATGGACCAAAGTACCCTCACCAGGCACCCTTCCCTCTCCTAAGAAAACCCTATCCGTCACGTCCACCCAACCACCGTGTCCCACCGTGCTGCACACAAACACCATTACCAAAACAACCCAACCACCGCGCCCCACCACGCCGCGACCCACCCCCCATCGCGACCAACCCTGCGCTGTGACCCACCCCCACCGCGACCCACCCCCCACCCCGACCCACCCCGCGTCACGACCCACCCTGCACCATGACCCACCCCCATCGCAACCCACCCTGCACCGCGACCCACCTCCACCCCTACCGCGCCACACACCACCATCACCAAACCCTTACGCACTCACACCAACAGGGGGCAACTCGCGCTCAATGAGTTTGTGTCCATGAAGCGCGAGGAAGAGAACGGCTTAGTGAAATAAGCATGTGAAGAAAGGCAGAGGCGACCCTTCAAATTCTGGGAAGAAAGGTTTCCGAAATACCTATTCTTGAATGGCTATACACTTTCGGAATAGCTATTCCAGAATGATTTTCATTTTCCAGAATAGCTATTTCGGAATAAGTTTATAGCTATTCCGGAATAGCTATTCTGGAATACCTATTCCAGAATGATTTTCATTTTCCAAAATAGCTATTCTGGATGTGTATAGCTATTCCGGAATAGGTATTCCGCAATACCTATACACTTCCGGAATGACAAATCCGGAATAAAGAGAGGGTAATATCGGAATTTTAAAACTTTTGGGGGTGCAGGAAGCAGAAAGCGGGGTGCAGGAAGCAAAAACCCAACAATTAACAAAACAAGAGTAAGCCCAACTTCAAAATATGTCCAAGAGCTTTCAAAGTTTCAGGGCCAAGTTGCTCGAACTGCACTTTCATTGTGTCCAATAGTTATAATAAAAAGCTCTTCGCATAAAATAGATATAAGAAATGGTCACCATCCCATTCGGAAGAATTTATGAATAATTTATTTGAACTTATCTAATGTTAGTAAGTGCTTGTGAAATGATTTGAAAGAGCTTATAAAAATATCTCATGACTAATAAGATGTTTTTATCTTGTTTTCATAAACTCTGCAAGATATCTTATAAAAATAGCTTACGTAGAGTTTATAAAAAAGATCAAATTTCGAATCTTGTCAAGGAAAAATATATGGAACATGTGTATTTTTTTGTTTCTTCCTCCAAATATATTACGACTGTCGTATACAATGATTAATGAAATAATGAGCGTAATATTTTAAATACATATAATACATGAACAAATTAATATAAATATTAATTTCTAAACAAAAAAAATTATAACTTTTCATTGCTAGTATTTTTTTATTGTTTTATATGTTTCCTTCTTTTTTACTATAAATATAATTTAAATAAATATATTTATATTCTATGTTGCTAGTAATTTTTTATGTTTCCTTTTAAAATGATGTGTAGTGGTCGAACTTTTATAATGATTTACTATTTTTATATACTTATATTTATTTATACATGTGAATTGTTAATTTTTTAAGCTTATATAATGATTTTATTATATATATGATTTTAATTTTAGCTCCTTAATTTATATTTTAATCATATCTTGATTATTAAATATTTTAATTTTTAAAATTATTGATTTGTGTATGATGAATTATTGTATGGAACTAATTTTAATTTTTTTTTTTAAATTGTTCATAAATTTCAATGATGGTTTTATAATATGTGTTTCTCACATAATTTTTTGAATTTATGATAATTAAATTTTTGTTTTTAAAAAACTAAAAACATAATTTTATTTTTAATACTTGTGTGTGTGCGCGCATGTATTAATTACTTAGTTAGTTTTTAATTTATTTAATCATGATTTAATTTTTTATTTTTAAAATGAGACAACATCGTATAAGTGTTTACATAACAATACATTTAATTACTCTAAAATTGTGCTTATCAACATATATATTCAAAAATAAATAATTTATTGAATTCTAAGCACCGATAAAATAAACTCATATAATAAAATTTTATCGGGAAAAAATGTAATTATTTTTTTCAAACAGAACACCTGGTGTAAATCTGTTAGAAAAAGTGAAGCCGAACCGCACTAATATTTTTCTTCTTTTTTTTTTTTTTTTATTAAACACTAATATTTTTTCTGTGTATTCTTTGCTAGATAATGTCTGCAAGGTTCCTTGACAACTTCCAAATCCGATGTGAAGTGCTTCCCTTTCGCAACTTGGCACGTATAGAATATATAAAAATTTACTGGAAAAGGAATGAAAGCTACAATTTCTTTAACCTAATCTCTTTTAACACTTACGCTCTGTTTGTTTCCAAATACGGAAATAATTTATCGCGGATGGAATTAACACTAGCTTGTTTGGTACAATAGATTTAGGTAAGAAATAATTTTAAAAGTGGTGGGACCCCTGTATATTATTTCTCACCTATTTTCACTCATCTCTCTATCTCTCTCATCATTTCTTCTCTATTTCTCTTCAACCAAACAACATCATGTATCAATTTATTTCTCACCTATTTCTACTCTTTTTTTTTTATTTCCATGCGATTTATTTCTCTCCTCTGTACCAAACAGAGCCTTAAATATTTTATTGTTGGATAAAATGTCACGCAAGTTTCACTAAATAATTTGAGTCTATTATCTATTAGTAGGGATAGCTAGAGATTTCATTGAATAAATAAAGAGCTTTGAAAGAGAGTATCAAAGAACATGTTTATTCTCATCTAGAAAAAAAAATGTTAATAGCCCTTCACTCTGTAGGAATTAGGTTCAATGTAGCTAGAAACCCACTATATGTCCAAACCTCTTTACCTAGGAGCTAAACGTCTCATTTAGCTTCCAAAGATTCAAACTCTTATCCATCAAGGCATTATCTTCGCCATCATCGTATAATTTATTCATAACGAATCAATGATTATTCCAATCATGACATGTCCCTCCTTCATTCAACATTCATACACTGGTCAAGCTAAGCGGAAAATTCATGTTTTCTTGTGTACGTAGGGGCCCTCCGTGATGATAATCTTGCTCAATAATGGAGATCATAATCTTGTAGCAAATGATGTATCTAGGCTAAATGAATTGGATTTTGAATCAAATTAGTTTGAGGAAGCCAATAATCTTCCTCACCAACCGGCAATAACACATTGAACATAATAATATATTATGTACTTAAGGCATATATGCACACAAACAACAATCCTTATCTATGTTATGCCAGTCTATTAGATTTCAAAGCCTCTTTGACGTTTTGAACACAAGCATAATGTATGGTGTTTGGTATATCTTCGACCATATCGGATGTTGATTATAAAGTTGGGCATTGTCATTACCACGAAACTTCATTTCTCCTCAACAGATATAGGAGATATACATGATACTAAACCAAATATTTGATCGAATATATTATACTTATAATGAACTCCTTTAGACTCAGAAAAAGTATGTAATCATATATAAACTATAATATATATTGTACTTCGGGTACTTTATGGTTATTTAAATTACGACAAAAAGTGAAATAATTATGATATGCTAACAATAACACCAGGAGTAAAGGTAAAAGATATTTATTGGCGTAGTTAAACTATAGATTAATGAAAGTTTTTAAAGGCAAAACAATATTAAAGAAAGGTTTTAATTCACAATAGTTTTGGAGTAGTTAATTCTCTATTTTTTATTTTTTTTATTTTTTGAAGTAGCCAACCATATTTTTCTTGACTACGTACAAACGTCATTATATATATTTTTAGTCAAAAACCTAGTAAAAGTAAACTCTTTCAGGTATACTTCTCATTCTTTTTGTACAAGATATATAACTTTAGAAGCATGAGACCTTCGGATTAGAATCTTGCCACTACCTTGTACAAACAAATAAATTTTTCCGTCGACGATCTAAGTGATGTATATAGTATAATTAACTACCAGGAAAAGTTTTGCTGACGAAGGATTAACTTGCTCAACTTTCCACTCATAATATAATTGCACAACATGAGTTCAATTAAGGGTACTCGTAGTAGAAAATATGTAATTATTTTACTGTAAATCTCTCTTCCAGGTATTGGTCTTATTGAAATAGGAGAAGCTCACGACCTAAACAATTTTTATTTTCACAAAATTATAGAAAATGTTGCTACAGAAAAGGCACAAACGCAACGAAGTATTTTTTTTTTTCTTGTTAACCATTGTTCTTACCAAATTTGGTAAGTCCTCCGTTGCGGTGGCTCCGCCGGGATCTCCTTGATGTATAGTGGGGGGTGTACCTGTAAAGACACCCCAATGCTCAAGTTAGAGGTAGTGAAGAGATAGGAGGCAGGTATTCATAGGAGGCAGGTATTCACTAAAAGGTGTAGAATTTCGTACCTTAATAGGGGTGAATTGCTTTGTATTTATAGAAGGTAAAAAGATATATTTGATAGGGTATTTTCCTATCAAATTTTATCAAATCTCGTTAATTGTGATAGAGATATGTTTATCTTCTATCATTATCTTTTATCTTAATCTTTGTGTATCTTATCTTTTAGTAAGATATACTTTCTGTTATAACTGCTTTGGTCTGAGTCTATCTTGGTTTACTCGACCGGTCTCTTGACTCGGTGTTGGGCCGAGTCCGAGTAGTACATATGCCCCCCGAGCTCTGAAGTAGGCTGTAAGAGCTTATAAGATGTTTTTACATAGCCGAGCTTCATTATGCCCTGACAACTGATCATACTAGTCGAGTTGTAGATACTTTGAGCTCGTGGTTGATCTAAGGATGCTTAAGGTGTCTGGCCGAACTCAAGATGCTCTAAGCGTGAGGTCAAGCTGAAAATGCTCTATGGGCTCAAGGCGTAAGGCTGAGCTAAAGAGTCTCGGGTGGCAAGGCTGAGCTGAAGATGCTCAAAGCACAAAATTGAGTCGAAGATGCTCAAGACGAGTGATCAAGATGAGGATGCTCTAGGCACGAGGCCGAGCTGAAGATGCTCTAGGCTTATGACCCAAGGTTGAGCTAATGATATCCAAGATGGCATGGCCAAGCAGAACATGCTCAAGTCTCGAGATGCAGATGAAGACTCATAAAGTGCAAAGCCGAGTTGAGTATTAGATAACTGAGGCTAAGTTCGTTGAGTTGAAGATACTCTAAGTGGAACTGGCCGAGTGTAAGGTACTCAAGGATGAGTTGAAGTCACTCGAGGAAGAATTGGCCAATGGCATTGGAAATGCTCAAGGCAATTTAAGACACTTAAGGCTTTTTGAATGATTTCCAATTAGTCATAGTTTATTTTCGTTGTTGACCATTGGAGGTGATTTTGTCCTTGTTTGGATTTGATAATTCAAATGTCAGTGTCCCACTTCCCTCTTTCGAGTATTGTAAGGTTGGGTGGTATTCGACTCTGGGTCCCTTGAACTGTGTGCCATTCGGTAGGTCCCAATCATTAATCGGTCAAGTACCTTCTTGAGGGGCCTTGCCAAGACTAAGTAGTGCCTATGCCACCAAAGCTTCAAGTCATGGCAAAAAAGCTGATACGAGTAGAAGTACCCTGCCTTGGGTTCCTTGAACCGAGTGGTGGTCATTTAATTTGTGCTGGGATGTTTAACGATCAACCGGAATTCCCTTAGGATCAATCCAGGATGTCGAGTGAAGGTCGGACTCGGCTTTTCTTTAGATTAAGCTGGAATGCCTAGTCGTCATCTTAGTTATTTTAGATCAGGTTGGATGAATGGTCAAACCGAAAGCCGGGTAGGTCTAGGTGGAATGTCGAATCGTCAACTTTGTCATTTTTAGATCAAGTTGGATGAATAGCCAAACCGAAAGCTGAGTAGGTCTAGTTGGAATACCGAAAGGTTAAACCGAAATATCGAGATGGGTCGTCTCTCAGCCTGTCATTGGATCAAGCTGGAACACCTAAGTGATCAACCCGAGGGAAAAGCCAGAATGTTGTGTGGCTCTCAACTTGTCTTTGGATCGAGTTGGAACGCTAAAAGGGTTAAACCAAAATGCCGAGAGGTTAAGTTGGAATGCCAAGTTAGGTCATTTCTCAACTTGTCTTCGGATCAAATTGGAACGCTTTAGCGGTCAACCCGAGGGAAATAATACCAAGAGGTTAAACTAAAGTGATGTGTGATTCTCAACTTGTCTTCTGATCAAGTTGGAACGCTAAAAGGTCAAACCAAAATGCTGAGAGGTTAAATCGGAATGCTAAAGGGTTGAATCGGAATGTTATGTGATTCTCAACTTGTCTTTGGATCAAGTTGGAACGCTAAAGCGATCAAACCGAAATGCCGATAGGTCAGACTGGAATGCCGAGAGGTCAGACCAGAATGTCGAGAGGTCGGACTGGAATGTCGATAGGTCAGACAAGAATGCAGAGAGGTCAAACTGAAATGTCGAGAGGTCGAACTGGAATGCCAAGAGGTCGAACTGAAATGCCGAGAGGTGTTGGGTCATTAGCAAGCGTACCAAGTCGTGCAATAGTATTTCGATGAGTAGAGTATCGTTCTCCCAAGGTACTTGCGCAATACTTGGTAAAATATAAACATTAACTAACTATGGCTATCAGAAACAATGATTTTAATTGGAATGCGATAATGTAAATAGCAAGAACTTAAATAAATAGAAAACTAAAGAGTAAAATAATAAGAAAATCTTTTTGGGTAATTTTTACGAACACTTGGAATGCGATGAAAAAGGATAAAACAACAATGAATAAAAGTGTTGGGGATAACTTCACCAAACCATCTCCTCATGCATAAAAAGGTCACTCATCTAATTTAAGGTTCATTTTTTATCATCAACTCTTAAAATACTCAAACCCTAATTCCTTGGATGGAAAGAGCCTAAGTCCCTTGACCAAACTATCAATTCCTTGAATTAGTTTAGCCAAGTAACTTGCTTTAAGAACAAGAATTAAAAGATGACTAACAAGTTTTGCTCTATTCCTAGCAACAAAACCCATTAGGTGTTCTTCTCCATTGCAAGGTTCAAATACATTTTTCAATGACTATTCAAACCACAAAAATCAAGCAAAGGGTGATCAAGCCAAGGCAAGCATTAAGCACAGAAGAAAACACTTAATAATGAATTAATAACTAGAATGCATACATGAAGATGGGTTCAGTTACATCAACCCCAACAAGGGTGAACCTAACTACCTAGCTACAAGAAGAAGAAGAGAAAATATACAAAACATGAAGGAACTTGGTAAGGAAGCCATAGAGAGCAAGGGAGAGCTTCTCAGCCACCACCTAAAACCCTAGATAGCTCCTCCCACCAAATCCATTCGAAATCCCTTCATTTAGGCTTTTTATCCATTTGTTTTAGGCTCATTAACGCCACCTCAGCAGCCCCCAAGCTTAGCCTCAGCTTTTCCATGCTTAGCCTGGCAAGTGCAGTAACAAAAAGAGCTTTTTGATGCTTTCAGGCTTAGCCTCAACTTTCCCAAGCTTAGCCCCAAGATGACAGTAGCAAAAATGGGCTTGAAACTTGCTTCCAAAGGTGTTTTGATTTGTTCCTCCAAATGATATTCTTCCAAAATCTTCAATTCTTCTTCTTTTCCTACAATTAAACATAAAAAGCTAATAAAAGTTCTAAAAGGTTAAAAACATTAAACCTACTCCTCATTAATAGCTAGATTAACATAAAAGTCATGAAAACAAAGTTCCAAGTCATGAAAATGTAAGATAAATGCCAATATATATAAGCATATAAGGCATTTATCAAGAGGTCAGACCAGAATGCCGAGAGTCAGACCAGAATGTCGAGAGGTTAGTCTGGAATGCCGGGAGGTCAGACCAGAATGCCAAGAGTCAGACCAGAATACCGAGAAGTTAGATTGGAATGCCGAGAAGTCAGACTGGAATGCCGAGAGTCAAACCAGAATGCCGAGAGGTCGGACTAGAATGCCGAAAGGTCAGACTAGAATGCCGAGAGTCAGACCAGAATGCCGAGAGGTCAAACTGGAATGTTGAGAGGTTAGACTAGAATGCCAAGAGGTCAGTCTGGAATGTCGAGAGGTCAGACCAGAATGCCGAGAGTCAGACCAGAATGCCAAGAGGTCAGACTAGAATGCTAAGAGGTCAAACCATAATGCCGAGAAGTCAGTCTGGAATGTCGAGAGGTCAGACCAGAATGTCGAGAGGTCGGACTGGAATGCCGAGAGGTTAGATTGGAATGCCGAGAGGTCAGACCAGAATGCCGAGAGTCAGACTAGAATGCCGAGAGGTCAGACTGGAATGCCGAGAGGTCAAACCAGAATGCTGAGAGATCAGTCTAGAGTGCCGAGAGGTCAATCTGGAATGCCGAGAGGTTAGACTGGAGTGCCGAGAGGTCAGACCAGAATGCCGAGAGTCAAACCAGAATGTCGAGAGGTCTGACTGGAATGCTGAGAGATCAGTCTGGAATGCCGAGAGGTCATACCAGAATTCAATTAAAGAATCAAGAATCGTAAGCATGAACATAATGTGTTCCACAATATAATAATTTCTACAAAATATTTACTTTCAGGATCAAGGTTGGTCTTGTCCTCTAACCATTGTCCCTACCATCTTGAAAAAGTTATAGAGGCATTGCGAAACTATTTTTATGTTCGCAATTGTTCTCCAGATAATGTTGCAAGTTGTATCGAAAAATTTATCACGACATCATGCCATACTACTATCATACAATCATGACCTATTCAGTCATGTCATATTATAAAGAGAATCATATTCAGTTTTTGCATCAGGAATGCTTTATAATAATATCTTGAAGTTGAACTTTGCAATCCAAATACCATGCAATCAACCATTGTCATGGGAAAGTGTTTTTCGAATCATGTGTGAGGGATTTCATGTTGATCAACATGATTCATGCCATAGTGATTGCATATATCATGATGTACAAAATAATGACATCGTATGTAATCCAGCATTTACACTTGATAGCATGGAGAGGTAGTTTATAAAAGATTTAAATAGTATGTTGTAATGCCATTATGCAATTATTTAATACTAATGGAGATGCATGTGGCCTCTGTGCTTACCATAATAAGCCATTAAAGCATCAGCTTTTTAACGTGAAGCATTGAAATGCAAGGCACAACATTAAATGTAATCTATGCTAAATAGTTACCATGAAGAGAAATTGGAAGACCATTTGATACATTTGTATAATGGTATAAAATAATATGGTGTCATGATATTTATGGCATATTAAAGAGAAAGAGCGTGGCACCTTAGTATGAATACTTTAGCATTATCATATCTAAAAATTGCCATAATAAGAAAAGGTGTGGTACCTTTAAAGCCTTAGCATCCGCAGATTTTAGTATGGTATAATGCCTTATGATGGCATAATAATTGAATTTAGTGGTGTGAAGAGTTACAGGCACATTACCTCTTTCATACCCAATCTATAACTGTTTGTCATGACCGAAAGGAATGTTGGGCAAGCCGTAGTGCCCAATACCGCCTACGCCAGTTGCTCCGAGACTGACCAAGCTCCAAGCTTGGTACTTTGTGCATTCCTATTTCAATGTAGCAACATAGTGCCTGTTGCGGAAACACGTCGCGATCATCCTTTACGCAGATGACGATTCCAGACTGACAAACCGCAACGAATATGAAAGTGTTGATTGAATCTCTCCAAACTTCTTGAATTAGGTTTTGCAACGTGTGAAAATTAGATTGATTTGTGTGGTCGAGTAGAGTTTTATTGGGCCCCACAATGGGCGCCAAATGTTCTTACCAGATTTGGTAAGTCCTCCGGTGCGGTGGCTCCGCCGGGATCTCCTTGATGTATGGTGAGGGGTGTACCTGCAAAGACACTCCGACGCTCAAGTTAGAGAAGTAGAGGTAGGAGGCAGGTATCACTAAAAGGTGTAGAATTCTGTACCTTGATAGGGGTGAATTGCTTTGTATTTATAAAGGGTAAATAGATAGATTTGATAAGGTTATTTTCCTATCAAATCTCGTTAATTGTGATAGAGATATGTTTATCTTCTATCATTATCTTTTATCTTAATCTTTGTGTATCTTATCTTTTAGTAAGATATACTTTTCGTTATAACTGCTTTGGTCTGAGTCTATCTTCGTTTACTCGGCCGGTCCCTTGACTCGGTACTGGGCCGAGTCCGAGTAGTACAACCACCAAAGCTTTTTTTGGTCAACTACAAGGAGAGTTAAACTAACAAGTAGTCCTTATAGTTTTCAATTTACACTCACTTGGGTCATGGCCCATACTTATGTGATTTGATGTATTTTAATTTTTTTTAATATGTCGCACTTTTTTAATGTTAGGATTTTAGTAGTCCCTGCAACTATTTACACATTGGTTGGTTGGAGCCCTAGAGGGGAATGAAGATTGAAGGGAAAGAAAAATAAATAAATTAAAATTCCCCCATTTCAATTTTATCGACTTGTCGAAATTGGGAGGAGGGATTTGGAAAAAGAAAAATGATTCAAAATTTGTAGATTGTATTAACTGAATTGTCTATGATTTTTTCATAATTCTAAAACTACTCTTACATATTGTCTGTGATTCAAAATTTGTGCAGTCTGATGGTATCATCTGATGTTCAGTTTGATGGGATTGTCTGATGCTTAGACATATTAAACAAGTTGTTTCATTAGTCTGTTGAGTGTTTCTACTCAGTCTTACTGATAGATGCTTTATATGGTTACATTTCTTAGCATTTATTCTACATTTTTCATGACTTAGAACTTTGTTTTAATCACTTTTAGGTTAATCTAACTATTATTTAGAAGTAGTGTTAATATTGCTAATCCTTTAGGAGTTTTACTATCTTTTGATATTTTGTTGTAGGAATAGAAGAAGAATTAAAGAATTTGGAGCATGAGTCATTGGAAGTTCAAGCCAACATCTTTGGAAGCATATTTTGAAAGCCAAAAGCCAACATCTTCCTTTTATCTTGTTGAGGCCGGGCTTGAGAGATTTGAGGCTGGACTTGAGAATGAAGAAATTTCCCTTTGCTTGCTGTCAACCTGAGGCTGGGCATGAGAATGCTGAGGCTGGGCGTGAGGACCTTCGAGTTACACCCCTGATGCCTTTTCTGAAGCTGAGCGTGGGAAGACTTGAGGCTAGGTGTGACAGTGCTGATGTGGCTTAAGTGGTGCAAAAACAAAGATATTTATGAGAGAAAAGTGGTCATTTGGAGAGATTCACGTTGCATACCCTCTCTTGGCTTGGAGTGACACTTGGAGAGCTTCCCTTAGGTTCCCATGGCTTCTACTTCAAGTTTCTTCCTTTCTTCTTCATTTTTGCTGCTGCACATGTCTATGTGTAGCTAATTTCACCCTTGTTGGGGTTTGATGTAGTTGACCAAAAACTCATGTATACTCTCTAAGTTTTTAATTAAAGTTTATTATTCATGTTATGTGCTTTCTCCTTCTCTTAATGCTTGCTTTGGCTTGATCACCCTTTGCTTGATTTTGTGGTTTGAATTCGATTGGAAAATGTTTTTAAACCTAGAAATGGAGAAGAGCACCTATTGGGGTTTGTTGCTAGGAATAGAGCAAAACCCATTAGTCATCCTTAAACTCTTGTTCTTCTCTCAAGTATCTTGGTTGATTTATGCAAGGAATTGATAGGTTGGTCAAGAGACTTAGGTTTTCACTCTAAGGAATTAGGGTTTAAACATTTTTGTGAGTTGATGATAACATTTGGATAATGAACTTGATTAGTGGCTTTTGTATGCTTGGGTGAATGGTTAACGAAATCAAACCCCAACATCTCGTATTATTGTCGTAAACTTTCTATTTTTCACACTTTACTTGCTTGAGAAAATCCCAAAAATAGTTTCTAGTTGATTTAATTGTCAAGCTTAGATTTTTAGTGCTTTATTCCAACTTTAAATCCATTCCATTGCATATTTACTGCTTATTTGTTGTTCTAGTAAGTTCCTTATGCAAATAGTCAAATATTGAACAAGTCCTTATGAATACGATACTTGGACTTACCAAGATATTACTCGTACGACTTGGTTCACTTGCCAAGGAGTTATCACTTACGTTGTACAGTTGTTGATCGGGAATTTTGGATAAAGGTTCGAAAAACAGGTTAAACAGACTTAATCAACAAATAAGAATTTTTAAATAGGACTTTACCAAAATGCCATTAAGGGTTCTTTAATCGAACTAGCAACAACGTTTGTTTTCAATTCAAGAAAATTGTTTAGGATCCGATTTTAATGATTATACAAGTTTTAATCAAAGTATTTCTCAATCAGTATCGAATTCGTAAAATCAAATATAATCGGTTTAAACTAACAAGTATCAGTACTTGCACGACAATCATTAAAAATAATCTCGATGATATTCAGAATAGAAACGAAAAAATAAAAAAGAAGGAGTTATAGAAAGTTGATTGCAGGAAAGTAAATCGAAAATAAATATTGGGTTAGAACATACAGCTTTCCATAAAACTGTGTTGCCATGAATGCAGTGTAGTTGGTGTACAGGAAGTGTGCAATGTTCAAAAATCCAGTAAGAATTACAATGATTTGCCTATTTATAAAAATGTAAAAATAACATAAAAGTAAATTACTAATAGTAACTGCCTAATTGGGATCTTGACACCTGTCTTCAAGCTTTCAGACCCGCCAGATTCATAACCGCACTCATAACCGCTACGTCATTCTCGATTTAATCGATAATTGTTGCTCGAACCCGTACTTGAACGTCCATCAGTAGACCTTCCCTTTCTGGTCAAAATCATTTTTGATTACCTTTGAACATTCATCAGTAGATGTCCTTCTTTGCTCGAAAACATATTCTTGATTTTATCGACAAATGTTGCTCGAATTTGCTCTTGAACGTCTATCAGTAAACATTCTTCTTCTGCTCGAAACTTTTCTTGAACGTCTATCAGTAAACATTCTTCTTCTGCTCGAAACTTTTCTTGAACATCCCTCAATAGATGTACTTTCCTTGCTCGAAAAACACATATTCTCGATCACATTCTGTGTGCGCTCCATAAGACCCCTTCTATTAAATCGAAAACACATTCTCGAGCATCTTTGTATCACCTCATGTTTCAAGCATTTTGATGATCGAGAAAATCATTTAATCGAGCTTCCATTCTTAATCAAATTTTTTCGACCACCCTAACAATAGTCTTAGTGACTTTTGCCTATATATATATATATATATATATATATATATATATATATATATATATATATATGGGGCATCTACAAGGTGGATATGAGTGTGATGTTGATGAAAACCCCTTTTTCGGATCTCAAATTCAGCATCAATGGAAATTACGGAAACTCAAAAGGTGAAGAAAATTTAAAGCGAAAAGACAAGAAATGGAAAGAACAACGTCACAATCCCTAGGGATTGATAAGTTGAGGAGGATTCGCCACTTTGAATATGGAAATTCAAAGATAAGAATCAAGGGTAGTTCCTAAGAACCTAGAGAGTTTCCTCTCACAAAAGCATCAAAGCTTCATTCCAAATGAGAGTCAAAACTGATTACAAAGTTAACATTTGGCCTATTTATAATATGAACCTAAAAGGCTTACCAAGGCCCATTACTAAAAGCCCAAACAACTAAAAAGGCCCAAATACAAAAACTCATATTCTAAGACTGGGCTCCATTTTAATCTCCTCTTATAGCTTTTTAGTCATCTATCATTCCCTCATTCTTGAAGGAAATTCGACCTCAAATTTAGAGTCAAGGTACCTACATGATAGATGACTAAAAAGCTATAAGAGGAGATTAAAATGGAGCCCAGTCTTAGAATATGAGTTTTTGTATTTGGGCCTTTTTAGTTGTTTGGGCTTTTAGTAATAGGCCTTGGTAAGCCTTTTAGGTTCATATTATAAATAGGCCAAATGTTAACTTTGTAATAAGTTTTGACTCTCATTTGGAATGAAGCTTTGATGCTTTTGTGAGAGGAAACTCTCTAGGTTCTTAGAAACTACCCTTTATTCTTATCTTTGAATTTCCATATTCAAAGTGGCGAATCCTCCTCAACTTATCAATCCCTAGGGATTGTGGCGTTGTTCTTTCCATTTCTTGTCTTTCCGCTTTAAATTTTCTTCACCTTTTGAGTTTCCGTAATTTCCGTTGATGCTGAATTTGAGATCCGGAAAGGGGTTTTTATCACTACAACACAAAAAACAACACAAGAGACACATGTTTTAGTTTTGAGAAAATATGGAATAAAAAGAAAGAAAGTAAAATAAAACAAATCCTATCTCCATTGAGACTTGAATCCCTTAAAAAGGAAAATCTCTTATTATCTATGTGCTTATATATCAATCCTCCCGGATCAAATACAAGCCTAAAGAAACCATCAAACAACACTAAAATGAAATGCTTAAGCATAAAATCCATAACCAAGTCAATCCAATGAAAATTATGAACAAGCAATGACATTTTCAAATCATGAACAAAAAATTTAGATTTAAGCATTTTACGCACAATCCACCTATCAGGACACTTGAGTGAACCATACATCTCAAAACTCAAAGACTTGGCACCATCACCTAAAACAATATCATGCAAGCCAAAAGCAACATGCAATTCACAAGCATTTTGGATTAACACATGGTACACATCAATTAAATCATAAGGTTTAGAGATGGTATAATCCAAAATTTTCTCCTCTCTATGGTTGCATTGGTCCTCATATGTCTCCACTTCTTCTCCAAATTGTCTTGCCCATTGATCCTTGATGTACAATTCTTCCCTAGGCATCAAAACAAAAGAATTATGGTAAGGTGCACAATCAAATTTACAAGAAGATTTAAATTCACAATCCAATTTAGGAGGAAAAATTAGAGTTTTGCACTCCCCCTTTGAGGACTCCTCTTCAATTTCTTTCACAAGAGAGACATCACTTTCAAACAAAGTTTTGCATTCATCCTTTTGAAGCTCTTCAAATTCCTTGAGCAAAGAATCATCACAAACAAGGAAAGGATTAGAATGAAAACAAGAACAATCATATTCCTCTTTATCTTTTGCTCTTTCTTTTTCACTCTCTTTTTCAATTATTTTCTTTTCTCTAATCTCTTTTTCTTTTAACTCATTTTCTTTTGCTCTCATCTCTTTCTCTTTTATTTCTTTTTCTTTCTCCTCTTTTCTCTCTTGTTCTATTTTCTTTCTCAACTTAATTTGATCCTCACTTGCTTCCTTAGGTGAAAGTGATGCAAGTTTGACATTATGTCCTTCATGTGTAAAAGAAATCTTGTGGGTCTTTCCATGGTGCTTCACATTTCTTTCAATTTGCCAAGGTTTACCTAACAATATATGACATGTTTCTATGGGAGCTACATCACACAACACAACATCTTTATATGTTCCAATGGTAAAGGGCACCAACACTTGTTGGTCTACAACCAACTCACCTTCACATGGAAATTTCAAGCAATAAGGTGTAGGGTGTGGGGTGGTTTGAAAATTAAGTTTGCTAACCAACCTAGTGCTAGCCACATTAATACAACTATCCCCATCAATAATCAAAGAACACACATTCCCTAGAACCAAGCATCTAGTATGAAATATGTTCTCCTTTTGAATTTCATCCATACCCTCACATTGAATTCCAAACAACCTCTTACACATAATTAATTCTCTATCTAGAGGTTTGGTACCACATGCACTATGATTATCACTAGAGATATTAGATGAACAAGTATAAGATAACTCACTAGTGACAACCTCATTTTCCTTCAAGACCATGGTTTTCATGTTTGGACAATGCAATGCAATATGGCCTTTACCCAAGCATTTAAAACACTTAATTGTACCACTCTTAGAAGTAGAAGAAGTGCTAGGGTTAGGAACATGTTTACCACTTGGAGACTTTGAAGCTTGTTGCTTAGGTGAGGAAGATCCCTCCTTCTTAGACTTGTCCTTACCACTAGAAGAGTCATAGTGATAGGTCTTCTTGTAGGAATGCTTCCACTCAAGTTGTCTCTCCACTTTGTTGGCTTGGTGCACTAGATCCTCCAAGCTCTCATAGTGTTGTAACTTCACTATGTATTGAATGTCTCTATTAAGCCCACGTAAGAACCTTGCCATGGCGGTTTTAGGTTCTTGTGCATTGGCTCTCCTCATAGTCATTTTCATCTCTTTGTAGTATTCATCAACACTCTTGCTACCTTGTGTGAGACTTTGTAGCTTATCATAAGCATCTCTCTCATAGGAAGGTGGTAAGAATGTCTTCCTCATCAAATCCTTCATTTCTTGCCAAGTTGCTATCTTAGGCATCCTTATCCTCTCTCTTCCATCCTCCTTATACTTCCACCATGCAAGTGCACTCCCTACAAACTTCAAGGTAACCTTCCTAATTTTCTTCTCCTCGCTATACTAATGGCATGAAAATACTTGGTCAACTTTCATCTCCCACTCAATGTATGCTTCTGGATCATTCTTCCCTTGAAAACTAGGAATTTTAAGTTTCTCCTCTTCCATACTATCCTTTATTTTATTTTCTCCCTCATTATCTCCTCCACATCTTCCTCTCCCATGTCTCCTAAGCCTCCTTTCTCCTTCATCTTCCCCATAACCTCCATCAATTCTATGGTAAGAAGAACAATACATACCTACACAAAAATGGTTAGCACAAAAAATAGAAATATAGACCTCATCACTCACTAAGTGTTTCACTCAAATCCACTCGTATTTCTCTCTTTTGAAGGCTTTTTCTATAATGTGCACACTTGCATTTTTCCACTCAAACTCCTCTTTAGTCCTTAAGAAGCACTCTCAATCACAAATCAAGAATTTGTATTCAAAGTGAAAGATGTAACAAATCCAAACTCAACTCAAGAGTCCAAAACAAGAAAACTCTGAGACAAAACCAGGGAAATTTAGAAGACAAGCAATAAAAGCTAAAAGAAATGAAAGGGACAACTCAAAATAGAATGCCAAGCAAAGACAAGACGAGAAGACACAAGAATAAGAGTAACACAAAACTAAAACTCAAATTTTCAACTTTGTGAAGAACTAGTGTATTCAAGAGAGCTAAAATGGCATAAAGGTGTATGAAAAATAAAGAATTAAGCAATGGGGACTTCTTATAGGGCAGATTTTTTTCTTTCCAATGGTATAATAATTTTATTTTATTTTTGGAATTTTTTTTACACTTTGGCCCCCAAACTTTTCATAATTGCACTTGGGCCCCTAAACCTTTTCTTTTTGCACTTTTGCCCCAATATTTTCTTTTTTTATCTTTAAGTCCTTTTCTTTTGCTAATAAGTCCTCAAACTTTTTAATATTTATAAACTCACTTAATTCAAATTTTTATGGATCAAACACAAGGGTTTGCCAAGTCTCTCAAGAACACACATGAATAATGATGAACATCAAGAACACATGCCAGACTTTGATTCAAATGAAACAACAAAATAAACTCCACAAAAATCATGCAAGAAATAAAAAAGATGGATGCCAATAGAAATTCAACACAAATTTGAATCAGATTTCAGAAATCACATGAATAGTGAAAATCGATGAACAATACCCGCATCATGAACAGTGCTCCATCGGAACAGTGCCACGATATGGAACAGAAACAGCATCGATGAACAGTACCGAGATCGGAACAGTATCGCCGGTGAACAGCACCGCGATCGGAACATTGTTGTCGATGAACAGTGCCTCGATTGGGGGGAACAGTGTCGCCGATGAACAGTGCGCGCGATCGGTGAACAGTGCAGTGATTTAGCAATACGCCGGTGAACAGAACCGGTGAACAGTGCTCCATTCGATGAACAGTGGCGCGATGAACAATACCATCAACAGATGATGAATAGTAACTCTGGTAATGAACAGTACGACGCCGCGATGAACAGTACAAAAATGATGCTAAATCCAGCTCTGATTACCAAATGATGAAAACCACTTTCCGGATCTCAAATTCAGCATCAACGGAAATTACGGAAACTCAAAAGGTGAAGAAAATTTAAAGCGGAAAGACAAGAAATGGAAAGAACAACGCCACAATCCCTAGGGATTGATAAGTTGAGGAGGATTCGCCACTTTGAATATGGAAATTCAAAGATAAGAATCAAGGGTAGTTCCTAAGAACCTAGAGAGTTTCCTCTCACAAAAGCATCAAAGCTTCATTCCAAATGAGAGTCAAAACTGATTACAAAGTTAACATTTGGCCAATTTATAATATGAACCTAAAAGGCTTACCAAGGCCCATTACTAAAAGCCCAAACAACTAAAAAGGCCCAAATACAAAAACTCATATTCTAAGACTGGGCTCCATTTTAATCTCCTCTTATAGCTTTTTAGTCATCTATCAGATGTGATAGTGACATTGTGAATTGCTAAGTGAAAACATAAAAGAAGAAACATTGGGTACACAAGAGAGAGAGAATCGAGAAAGAAACAGAGTGTGAAGCTTTGGATATTTGTTGAGAGTTCTTCTTGAATGTAAGGGGCAAGAACAAAGGGGGTTCTCTGTTGTATCTCGTTACGATTCCCATTTCATAGTAGAGCTGCTCTTTCCCGTGGATGTAGGCCACATTGGCTAAATCTCACATAAATTGTGTTGTGTTCTCATTATTGTTTTACGTTCTTGCTTTTGGGTTTTGCGTTTCTTGATTGTTGCGTGTTCTGCGTTTCTTGGTTTGGTTTAGTGTTGCGTTTTTCTTGGTAATTTATGTTTCTTCTACTTGATTGGTGATTCGAACCAACACATATGTTATGTGTAACAATAGTAAATTTACACAAATACCACTTCACCAATGTGGTGCGTAATGATAATATCAATTTTTTTCTTGTTGTGATAAAAAGAAGAATAAAATGTATTTTAAGTCTTTTATCTTTTGTTAAAAAATAGTCTTAGTCCATATATTTAAAAATGATGATTTTGGTCCTTGTATTTTTGAAAATCGATATAATTAGTCCCTCATCTTAGTTTTGTTAGTACTGTCTATTGACATGACTAACTTTTGACACGCGGCCACAATGTGTTAGCCACGTGGTGTGTGATGTGATAGTCACGAGACATCAAAGATTAATTTCATCGTATTTCAGAAAGACAGGAACCAAAACTATAGTTTTCAAAAATTCAGCAACTAAGACCAATTTTTACCAAATCTTTAGGCACAAAACACATTTTACCTATTATTATTATTATTATTATTATTATTATTATTATTATTATTATTATTTAGATTAATTATTATAATTATAAAATTATATTTTAACAATCATAAAAAATAAGAGTGCGAAATCACCATTTTTAATCCTTTTTTTCCCTATAGAAAAATTATAAATCTTTAAAAAGGTTTTTCTATTCTAATTGTTAGTTTTTCTTGGCTAAAATATCATTTTATTTCTTTATGTTTTTACTAATTCTTACTTTAGTCTTTTATATTTTAAAATTCTCGATTTCATTCTTTATGTTGCAAAGGTTACTCATTTTAGTCCTTTTCGTGAGTTGGTGTTAACGGACATTACAAAATGGAGTACCACGCATAAGCTTTATTTTTTGGTATTTGACCTAAATGAAATAATTGTAAATGTTTTATTAGGAAGTTAAAAATAATTTTAACATAAATAAAATATCAATTATATTCTTAACCTGAATATTATCTTTTAGATAGATAAAAAGAAATGGTGAGAATACTATTAGATAAATATAATTAACTTAAATACCATTATTATACCTACCAAATAAAAAGTACCATTATTATCATTCTTTATTGGTTTAAATATCTTTTTGGTCCTTGCAATTTAGTATTTTTTTGCTTTTCGTCCTTACAATTTTTTTTTTATTTCAGTTCTTGCAAATTATGTTTGTTTTGTTTTTCATCCTTATAGTGGTTTAGATAGCGCTTTGAACAGTGAAAAAAGCGCTATCTAAACCACTATAAGGACGAAAAGCAAAACAAACATAATTTGTAAGGACTGAAACTAAAAAAAAAATTACAAGGACAAAAAACAAAAAAACACTAAATTGAAAGGACCAAAAAGATATTTAAGCCTTTTTTATTTTTGGAAGCCCGCACACCAATTTCGACCAATTTCGCAGTTAGAAAGCACATTACTATAACAAATGAAAATAATTAAATATGCTTATTATCTCTTCCAATGACATTAAAATCCTCACTAATGAAGCCCCTAATTAACCGGGCCTTTGGTCAGTTAATAATAATAGGACACGAAACTTGATGGACCCATAAAAGATGACTTTATAGTAACGAAACACACTAATTGAAATGACGATTGTTAAATAGTAGAATGGAAAAAGCAATGGAAAATGCCAAAATGTTTGCTGTCATTCTCACCAAACCAAACAGTCCCTAGATTTCTACGTAGTATATCAAAATAACGCGGGATCTAGTCTTTAACTGTTTCATTACATGCAATAGACCAGTCTACTTCTATATTTGAATTTTTTTTAAAAGGTATATTTGAATTTAATTACACTTATTTTTTAGAGTTTAATTCTTATTCTTTTTATTTTTAGTTAATTTATTTTTTATAATTCTCTTTTCTCTAATTATATAATAATTTTACACATAATTTATGAGAGTGTTTTTTTTTTTAATTTTACAACTTTCTTTCAAATTTAAATTATTATTATTATGATTATATTATTATTTTTAAATTCAAATTTAAACTAAATAATATTTTGTTTTAAATCATAACAATTATTATTATTTTTAATTTTAAATTAAATTGTATTAACTATTATTGTTATGAGTATGATATTATCTTTATAATATTATTATTAATTATAATTATACTCACTAATATATTAAAAATGAATTTTAATATAGATTACTTTTTACATCCTAAATCGGTTGTGTAAGCAAACGTGGAATTGACCGATGTTGAAAGTTATTAGAAAGTGACTTTTTATTGGTTTTGGTCACAACCGATATAAACTCTATTTTTATTTTAAAAATAGAATTATAACTACATTGCATCCTTGATTTACAACATTCCAATTTAAAGAATAGTTACAATTACATAACCAAAAATAGATACAGAAACAACACAAAATAATTTTATTTCATTATTATATATATAATACTTCTCGTATATCAAAATGTAAGTGCAATTTTGTTATTATAATAACTAAACTGAAAAATTGTCTAAAATTTTCCTATTACAAAGTGATCATGAAACTTCTTTTTCTACTTATATGCATGGACCAAATGCGAAAAGTATGATTACTCCTTATATTATTTTTGTTTGATACAAAAATAACATCAATTCTTTCATCCAAGTTAACTTGATCTTCTTCTCACATTTGTACCATATTTTGTTATTATAAATCTCTCACTTGGGAGAAACTCATTCATCTTTACTAAAGCTTCCGCCATTGTGTTGAAAAAAAGCTTTAACATAGAATCATAAACGAATAAATATAACCCAAAAGCAAAAGATTTATAATAACAAAAATGTGAAACAAACGAGAGAATAAGAACAAACTTGGAGGAAGGAGTTGACATTCCTATTAATTAGATCATGTGAAAACAAAAAGAAAAGGGAGCAATTTTTATTTATTTTTTTGCATGTGACCCATGTAACAAAAAAAGAGAAGATTCATAGTTTCTTGACTTCTTCATTGTTGTCCGTGGAAACAACAATTCCATAAGTGAGTTGATAATTGTTGTTTTGAGTATTTGAACACACTATTTGAAGCCTTCAAACAAAACACATACATACCATCTACAAGGGAGAATGATAAGGTTAAGGTTTAAAAACATTACAAAAGAGACATATAACAAGAGAGAGAACATTACCTCATGTAGGAGGAGTAAAAGAAGTGTAACTCATAAGACTACAGTTTAAAAGAAGAACACACTAAAAAAGAACACACACATTCATAAAAAATAAAAATGAGGGATATATAAAGAGAAAACGTAGACTGAATTTATACTAATATAAGAGGAAGATTGATGCATTGAGGGGTAAGTTAACATTAATTTGATTATTCTTGAGACATCTTGGAATTAGAGAACAAAGGTTTATAAATTAGACCAAGAACAAAGGTTTATACTTATACAATGTACTCATTTTTTGTCTTGGTTTAATCATTTTTTTCTTGGTTTAATTAGTCCAAGAACAAAAATGAGTACATTATCGAAAACAGAAAAATTATAATGAATTTTTTATATCAGCTATATTAAGAAGTGGTATAAATTAAATACAAATTTTCCATGTAATAAGATTATGTGAAAATTCAATATAAAATATTCCATTCTCGACCTCGCATATTATTGAAATTAATTACAGTTCTCTTTGGTTAAATTAGATTTTAGTTTATTATTAATGTAAAAATAATTATATTATTATTCGATTATTTGTCATCATATCATTTTGAAAAGTCTTCCTATCATAGGAACTATTTTAAATATCAAATTCCAATGATATAATAAAAAAACTCTCAATTTATTTATTTTTGTGAATTTAGGCTTATTGGACCTACAATGACAGGTGCATGTTTCCAAATTAGGGATACACAATATTTAATAAATTATTGAAATTGATGCAACATGTCAGTTTTTGAATTTACACTTTTTTAAAAAAAAAAAAAAACTCTTTTTGTTTAAGAGATTATAGGTATTTTTAACGAATGACAATACTACTTGAGTCAAATATGATTATTATGGATGACAAAGATTTTTCTCTAATTATTTAATGTAATTATATATTTAAGACTAAAACTTGAAATTTTTTATTAAGTTGAAATAAATTTGTTTCAATTAATTCACACACTCGACTATAAAGGCTCTTTTTAAAAACTTGAATTAAAATTTTGATATTTATCTGTGACGTTAATTTTAAATTTAATTCCTATACAAAAATGTTTTCTGCTTAGTCCTTATACATAAAAATCGCTTTCAATTTGTTCCCTACTATCAATATTGTGACAGCACCTCGTCCATTTGTCCTATGTGGTTATTAAGTTACGAAGTGGTGATAGCTTGTATTTTTTTTTAACAGCAAAAGAAAAATATATTTTAAATAAAAATATAAGAGATACTCTAAACTATATCACAAAATATAAACTTCTCAAAATAAACAGTAAGACTTCAATTCATGCACTGTTTGAGATTGATATACTACTGCAAAAACACAAATGACCTCCTTAATTTTTAAAAAAAAAACCAAGACCGAGATCTGATTATAAGATTCATGATATTTTCACCTAAATCCACATACTTTTCCAAGGGTATTCCATTTCTATAAATATATAAATGGACCAAATGACGACCATCTAAGTTTCTAAATAAGCACCCAACACCTCTCAAAGGATGATAGTTGTATTTAACTAAATAATTGTGTTAAATTAAACATTTTATTCTTTTATGTAATATATATACTCTTTTCTAATTTTATTCTTACATGAAAAGAAAAAAATTAAATCAGTTTCCGTACTATAAGTTGTTTTGAATCCACTCCCACTGATTTATCTACAACATTCTCAATTGATAAACCTAAGAATCATGCCAATACTTCTTCTACATGGGGGAACAAGACGGAAAGAATCAGAGAAGATGGAAGAGGGAGGTGAGGTTAAAATGAAGGAACAAATCCAAAATGAGTCAAAACATTGTAGAAGCTGGTGACTTGAAATTAGTCGCGGTTGGGGGTGGGGAGAGGGAGAGAAGAAACATGACACAAAAGTCCAACCCTTAGAGGAAGAACTGGACCACCCTATCATGTGTACACTTCACTATGTCTTTGTTTTGTTTCCCAATGTTCGGACGTCACCTAGAAATCACACTTCACTATGTGTATTCCACTGAGTGGAAAATGATGAGGTCTAGCCTCTAACAAATTGTATGTAAATTTAAACTGGAAAATGATGAGGTCTAGCCTCTAACAAATTGTATGTAAATTTAAACTTTCACTAGTTTCTTTGAAATTAAGTAAATATGAATTTTTCTGTCAGTACTTGATTTTGGAGGTTTTTCCTACTTGAGCTTGAGTATCATTTCCCAACCCTATAAATTTTTGTTAAACAAGAAAAAGAAGCAAGAGATACATTGATGGTTTCACAACTTGAGATTGAATTGAAAACTCATTTTTGTGTGGGACAAGTGCAAATAAGTGTCATATACACGCACCAAAATTTCAATTTGATCTCTTTTATATTCTCTTTACTTAAATAATGCTTTAGGCATTATATATAATACTTAATAATGAAAAGTACTACCATTACCAAAGAAAAATATTATTATTTTAATTTTTTTTCTTTTACTTAATTATTAATATATAATTGACGGTGGCGGAAAAAACTGACACTCTAATTAAGAATTGAAATAAAGAAAAAAAATAAGAAAGTAAAAAAATGTGATGATTTGATGAGTAAAAATAGAATAGAAGGAAGTAAAAATATTTCTCTTTACTTATTTACTAAATAAGCAAAAAAGAAATAATTAAATTATATAAAAACATTTTATAATAATAATAAATTTATAATAATCACATATAACAAGTGGTTATTTATTCATTATAATCAAATCATGACTGGTTATGAAATACAATTATATAGTCGGTTATATATCCAAAAATCAGTTATATAACTGGTTATATATCTTAAATTAATAATTAATTCTGACTTTTAAAAAAAATTAACCTTTAAAATGAATTTCAATTAAACATGACACAATTTATTAATGCATAAAATTAATTGTAAAAATATACTGAATATAAAAAAAAATCATTTTCTTAATTTTAAAACCAGTTATATATCAGAACTCATTATATAATCAGTTTTAGATATATATTTAGTTATGTAACCAGTTTTTTTATATAATTGTTTGATTTAATTTTAATGATTACTTGGCATATTAGTTATTATATAGTTATAATTAAGTTATTTAAATAATCTAACCATAAATGGTCTTAATTTTTGACACTTTTGTAAACAATATATTAAAATGAGATTATTTTTAAATATTTTACTGGTATGAGACTCATTTGACCATTGATGTAGTAAACTTATTAGTCATACTAGCCGGTCCCAATCCAGATCAGCATTTATATATTTTTCTCTTTTTGAAAATTTTACTGCGAGTCCGGATGCCACCTTAAACACAGTGTAAATTGATTGAGCAAAACCACAGCAGTGAAACAAATCGTGCCCACACTCTCTTAGCTTAGCGCCTAGCCTACATACAACAAGGGACGTTCAAGATTATTTCCATTATTAAGGGTTTGTTTGGATTATCGTTACCTTCAACCTTATCTACATTAAACTCAATTCATCCTTCACATAATTTTTCTTAAAAAGTGTAAAAATTTTGTTGAACGCCATTTTAATTTTAACGATTTCCAAACACAGTCTAACAGTCTGAACTCCAAATTGAAGATGGAAGCACCCGACACAGTGAACAAAAAGATAACAAAAACACATAGATATACAAGGCACCAAAATCCGGTAGCAGTCCCTCTCTCCGTAAATATCACACTCTCTACACTGCATGCACCACAACCTGTCACCAGCCTGTAAAGCCATTCCTATTCCCCCTCTCCCAAGGCACGCACAACATTTCTTAATTCATTTTTATTATTAATTAATTCTCATTTCCAAAATAATAATAAAAACAATTCAATTCATTAATATCCGACGTGGCATCCAAGAGGCTACTACTACCTCGCTGGCTCTTTCGCAAACTCTTAGTCCTATATATATATATATATCAATTCAACAACACCGTGTGTTCCAATTAAGCGTTGCGTTGGTAACATATATCTACCTCCACCCAAACAATTTGACTCACTCAGGTTGTTGTTTTTTTTGTTTTTCTTCTTTCTAAACATGGGGAATTGCCTTTGCAGCTCGTACGAAACGACGCAGGTTTCGACGGCCAAGGTTGTCGTTCACGACGGGAGGCTTCAGGAATTCTCGTACCCTGTTAAGGTGTCGTATCTCTTGCAACTCTACCCGGCGTGTTTCATATGCGACTCCGACGAGATGGCCTTCGACGACGTCGTAACGGCGGTCCACGAGGATGAGGAGCTGAAGCCCGGCCAGCTCTATTTCGCGCTCCCCTTGACCAGCCTCAAGCGCCACCTTCCGCCGCAGGAGATGGCCGCGCTCGCCGTCGTCGCCACCTCCGCGCTCGCCAAATGCGGCTCTCGCCGGAAACAGATTGTGCTCCTCTCCGGCGACGGGAATGCCAAGCCTGGCCGGAGAGTCGCGCCGGACGGTGGCGGTGACGTCGCTACGGTTGGTAATGACGTGTCGAGGAAAGGGAAGGGTAAAAGTGGGGGTAGGGGTAGGGGTAGGGGCAAGTTTACGGTGACGTTGAGTTCCATACCGGAACAGGGGTAGTTTCGGAAGAAAAGAAAAATATGTGCTCGCTGGGGATTTTGTATTGTTGTGTATATATTTAAAAAAAAAAAGAAAAAGAAAAATATATATTAATTTTTGAACATTGTAGAGCTGCTTCATTAAAACCTCAATGGAAGTATACGCGTTTAATTAATTAAGAGCGGTGTTGTGTTACTAAAGAACTTTATGAAATCTTACGTGAAAAAACGTTGACATATTATACTACTAACTTCTTTAGGAGGATAGTAGTAATACTCACATTTATTTTTTCTTTACTTTTTATGTCGTTCTTTCTTTGTGTGCATTTATGTTACTTACACCTCAACCAATTGAGATTTCTGTACAATTTCGTTGAAGAATGCTCACAAGTCACAGCACACTCTTTAATGTAATTTTTTCTAACAAATTCTTTATTATTGAGAATCATATAAAACTATTAGTAAAGAGACTCATTAAAAATGAAGAGAAACATATAAATTTTAATAAATTTCAGTCAATGAGAAAGTGTGTTTTTAATGGTCCGTTCGTTTGCAGCGAAACAGAGTGGAATAAAAGTGAAATAAACAGTAAAAATGGATGAAACTCGCATTTTTACACTCTATTTTAATTCAAAATTTTCATCTCAATTCACTTTTATTCAATTTCATTCCACTCTACTAAACACTACATAAAAGAATATATTAAAGAGTGTGTTATTAAAACTTGTCTTTATAAATTTCAATTTTGTTTTTGTTTTCGTACAAAGTTTGTTTTTGATTAATTGATTAATCAATTCGTTTTTCATTTCTGGGCTAAGAATTTCGCAAATTGTTAATTCTATCCCAATAGATTGTCATTTGGAGGTGGTTGATTTTTGTTTGTCCTTTAATAGGAATTTTAGAATATGCTAAGCGTGAAATTAATTATAGTGCACAAGAAATGTTTCAAGGCAAGTGTTTTCCGGCTAAGGAGACGGGTGATTAATCGGAACACGTTGAAATTAAGAAGATTTAGATAGTGAAAGACCAAGAAAAAAAAATTGAATATTTGAAAATTAATTTTTAGTGGAGGCCACAGCTATCCAAAATTAATATTAATTTAATATGATATGATGTGTTATAATATGAAGCAAAAGGTTACTAATCTTTATTCATGTTTGCATTGAACGTTTAATCTTAATTAGATAATGAAATAAATCATAAAGTATAGGAAAATATAAAAACTAATCTTAATAAATAATTTAAGGTTCAATCTAGATATTATTAAATAATTTTTTATATATTACAAGAACAATTTGTATAAATCTTGTTGAATTTATATACTCTTTATTCGACAAGATTAACGAACTAACAGTTTCATTGGTCTTATAACAAAAATTGGTATAGGCAAGATTTGATGCCTGCATTATCTTGCTGTTGGACTATATATGTCTAGCATTTTTAACATTAGCAATTCTTTAGGAGCTTAAGCCATTGTTTTGGTTTGGTAACTTGTTCATTCACATTGATGGAACAGTAAAATGAGTGTACATCGTACCAAACACAACTTCTATGGTTCTATCATACCAAATAATAAGGTTCTATATATCATTTCATCTCTTGGTTGTCAAATTATTTAATACATATATATTTCTTCCTTTTCATCATTTTTTAAAGATCCATAGGAATCTTTTATTAAAAGTAATTATGTTCAAGTCACATAAGATCACTATGTATGATAGCAAAGTTCTCTCTCTCAAAACTTGAAACTCAAGACTATTGATTATACTAAAATAACTTTGTGTTAGTTTATTCACGCACTTGATGGTCCTACTTTTCATCATATCACTTAAATTATTTTCTAAGAATAAAACAACTTTGTATAATACTGTCAAGAATTTTAATATCGTTTTTCTTAAATTCTTTTCTTCTTCTTTAAATAATTAAAGATTCATTTTATAGCAAAGGAGTGACAGTGACATATTGAACATCCTACTACAAGAGAAGTGCTACTGAAAGCTCTCGCGACCGCACAAGTGTTATTACTTTTGTCGTTAGATATGTAATTCATTCATAATTGGAACGTAACAAGAAAGTTAACACAAAAAAACTCATCGGCGGTTGAGCTTTTCATAGCATCGTCCTATTCTATCGTGTATAATCACTTGCCAAGAACTATTATAAAATATTTACTCACTTTCACATCTATTTCATTTTTACTTTATTTTTCTCAACTCTTTTATCACTTTCTCTCAATCTTTTCATTTTTTTTTCTTTTTAGTTGTCTCTACCACTCATATTCACCCCATTCTGGGGTAGACACTATATTTTTCCGAATTAAAAATGGGATGCAATAATGTTTAGCGAGAAGGTGCCTTAAGTTTGTCCCCACCAGGCTCGGTACAATGTAAAAATGGATAAACGTCACACGTAAAATGTAGTAGGAAACAACATCAACAACAGAAGCCAAGAATGAACAAAGCCAAATTAAATTAATATTTCAAAAAAAAAAAATGAGGACGGAAGGGATTATATATAATTGGGTCGGTTACACCTAAGCGATAATTACAGAAACAGAAACCTATACAGCTACAGCTACATAGAACAATAGGTTGATGAACAAGAACTTATCCTCGCACATTTGTCAAGGGTACAAATGCCGGTGACAAGGAAATCTGCACAGAAGACGCTCTTTCCTTGTTTTGGACGTTTCTTTCAACATGCATGAGTGAGTTTAGTGACACTATAGTGAGTACTGTAATCGGTGACAAAAAGTAAAAGAGATCTGCTGCAAATAATACTCTACTTGAGCGTGTGACATGGACGGGATATAGACACCAAAAGGTTAAGGATGAGTTTATCAGGAAACCTATTGGACGAATGGTACGGTAAGTTAATCAATATAGTGTGACATTGATAGATAATCTTAATGTTTAAGTATGTGATAGAAGATTTGATCCTTAGGTATGTGTCTATTGAAAAATATCTATTGAGAAAGAGTTAATTTCTTATGTGTATCTAAATATCTTAAAAGATTAGTTCTTGACTTTCGGCATGAATATCCTAAATTAAAAAAAAAGGATAAATAATTAAACTTAATAAAGTAGAGGAGGAAAATGAGAGAGAGTGATAGGAGGTACGTAACGCGGACAATTTGGCATATACACGGCTTGTTATTAAACGCAACAAAACGGGTCAGAACGCGCAGGGTGGTTGTGTAATGTATTGTTGCCTTAAGATCAAGTCGCTGTCCGTGATGGAATTTTTAGTACAGCTGTAACAAGCCTATACAGTATCGGGGTACGTAACAATAATAATAATAAAAATAAAAATATGAATATGATGAAGTAATGAATGTGGCGTTTAAGTATATGGTTACTGAATACTGAGCCCGTAATTTGGTTAGGTTAAGTAATTAATTAGATGGTAGAATTTACAGTGTCGAGCTGCATGAATTGATTTAATTTTTGCGATATGTAAAGGGCACGATCGAAGACAAGGAATTGCACAAACAAAGGAAATGATGTCCATGCATCTTTGAAGGTGTTGCACAGCACGAATTTTAGGGTACTTGTTATAGCGTGTTGAAGACATGACAATGACATACGTGACGACTCAGTATGTACTGTACTTTTTGACCTGTTTGGAAGCTGTTTTGGCCTGCCGTTTTGCTTTCGGCCATTTAGTTTTTGGAAGGAGTTGTTAGCGTGCCGCGCATGGTAGAGTAGTGAAAATGAATAAGGTAAAAAAAAATTCTAATTAACAATATATATATACACTTAAATGAAATGCATATTTTTTGAGATCACCGAGTTTTTGTTACAAAATGTTGATTGACTTTATTGATAACTAATCTCTGTTGGTAAATCTGGTTAGTCAAACTTAAGTGAAATCTCCTTTTCTAATCACGTTTTTTTATTTATTTACAAGACTTAAACTTAAGATCTTACTTAAGAAATTCAAATATAATTTCACTCACCAACAACATGTAGGTACACTTAAATGCTTATGCTTAGGTTTTTTAATTTTTTTGTGTAAAAAAAAGGTTTATTAATTTTTTTAAAGAAGAAAAGAAAAACTAGGTTAAAAAATAACGTTGCCCTTCTATTTAGTATAACGCGTTTGGTGCATGGGTAATGAATGCACTGGGTGGTGAACTGGTGCTTGATGAGTGATGACAGGACCATTCAAATTTATCAAGTTGTCTCAAAGATAATAAATTATAGTTATGAGCACATTTAATGTTTGTTTTCACATTCCGTTCGGACAAAGCTATAA
Source organism: Pueraria montana var. lobata (assembly GCA_026413185.1). Classification (NCBI taxonomy): domain Eukaryota; kingdom Viridiplantae; phylum Streptophyta; class Magnoliopsida; order Fabales; family Fabaceae; genus Pueraria; species Pueraria montana. The sequence goes on along the minus strand of CM048649.1, from coordinate 46,834,333 downwards.
CATATAGCTCATAGAATTTTATAATCAATTTTGAATATGAAGTTTTTTTTAAGCAATGATAGAATTGATGCCAGTAAAGCTCATATATAGATTAATATATGATGCGATATCATCAAAGGAAAAAAAACTAGTATGAACATGTAAGGTCAAACTTCCAAATCTGAATGTGTGATGGATGTGTAAGTTACATATATATATTTAAAAAGCCAAATGAAACACGTATTTGATAAAACAATTGTATAAGCAGGAAAAAAAAAAGCGATATGATAATTGAAGTTAACGAAAGGAAGCCAAATAGTGAAAATGAGTATAGCTTTTGAATTTATAAGAATAACTTTATCTTTATATACATATATAGGCACACACTATCGTATGTCATTCTCTCTGTCAACGAACTAATTATTTCAAGTTCAACACGATACATATAAGATTGGACCTTTCAGCAAAGAAAGGAAACATGATATGAATGTATGTGTATAACTCGTTGTTGGTTTTAACGTTCATTATGAAGGAAAGCCAGCTGGAGGAATCCAATGCTGATATCACAGATAAAAAGACTTGCACCCATTTAGTGCTCGATCCTTTGGTTTAACTTTTTGGACCTTCAAAAGTGTTCTTGCTCAAGGTCAAAGGATGGTGAAAAGGAAATTACGTTTACTTCTATTTTGCATTAGGATAGAGAGCACGCTCCGTTTAAAACGAAATCAACATCCTTTGCTGCAAAAATGTTAAGCTTTTGAATCTCACTGCCCAACAATGACCAATGAAGGAGGAACAAAATACATTAATATTGAATTCGCATGTGTTTCGGTAGCCACAAAATCCCACATCACTTAGGAATCGAGATGAATAGTAGCTTATAAACACCCTCTTCCCTCAAACCCACATGCATTATTATTCTTTCAATTTTAATTTAGTATTTATAAGAAATTGTATCATACATTTTTCTTCATTTACAGTGAATAAAATTGACTTTTTCTATAAAAAAAAATTGACTCTTTCAACTTAATTTTTTTTAAAATAATTTAATTATACATGTTAACGATTTATAATTTTTGTATGTCAATTTTAAAACTAATTTTATTAATGTTCACGGCCAGATCTCGGAAGCCCCAAAGTCAAAAGCTCGAGAAACCATAGTGAAATCCTAACATTGTGTGAACCTAGGGTGATAAAAGAGAGTCACCTTTATTTATTGAATGTGATTTAGCCAAAAGTCTAATGCCCAATCATCCTATATTGGAGAATGCCATTAGGCTCATGGTCAAAGGTCCAATTGTCTTATTATGATCGACTCACTCACTATATTTGGTCGGCCTACCAGTTGTACGGTCCAATTAATAACTAAACTAAATAGTTATTAAAAAATGATTTAAATATGTTTTTAGTCTCTCAAATTTAAGAATTTATTTTTTTTAGTCTTCTAAATAAAAATTTGTATTTTTTACTTTCTCAAATTCGTGAATTGTGTTTTTTAATTCCTACTGCGGTCAAAATTATCACAAATTGAGCATCAAAACTGCAAAAAATCAGTTAAGAGGACTAAAAAAAACATGTCATAAATTTGAGAGACTAAAAAATACAAATTTTAATTTGAAGGATTAAAAAAATGAACTACTAAATTTAAAGAAATAAAAATATATTTAAACGGATGGGAGTGACAACAAACAACACAGTATTATAAGTAGCACGTGACATTACTTGTTGAGTTGTTTTCCACTTGATCACCAGCAAGTGGGAGAGGCAATTTCTCTATCAGGACGAACATTTTTATAAGTAAAAGGTACCGCTCTTTCTTTTGTGGTCCTCACCAGTCACTCACTCACTCCACATCTTCCCATTTATTTCGGGTTAATTGAATTTGTTTTTTTCGGTAGTGAAGTTTCAGAGAAAGTTGCCTAATTCAATGGTAGAAAGTACTACAAACCTTGATAAAATTACTTCCAATGAACTTAAATATCATTTATTAATAATTAGTAATTTTTATGTGAATTATATAAACATTTTTAAATTTAAAAATAAAAATATTTGGGTAAATTATCATAATCATTAAATAATGAAATCACATATCTTTAAAAAGAAAAAAAAAATTGTAATAAGAGATTTTCTATTAAGGGTGGAAATAGACTGAAATAAGTTAAAGTTTACAACCATCGAACGTGTGAATCAACTAGCGTGGGATTGTTTCAATAGTTTTACCAATTGAGAAATGTTAAACGTCCACTCCATTTTGAGTGGGTTGGGATAGAGGGAGAAAAGAAATAAAGAGAAAAAGTGATAGATATAATATGTGATATGATGGAAAAAATAGAAAAAGATAGAAAGAAAAATGACATGAAAATGAGTTGTAAGAAAGTGAGATGTATGAATATCATTACTCTTTCCAACTATGTTAAAGATTATAGTTAATCAATTGGGGTACAATTTGTTTGTCAGTTTGCAATTTATTTCATAATTTTATTCATCTTGGGCTTTACTTGTTTTATACTATCATTTCCTTAAAACTTAAAAAGATAGAAATATGGTGTTCACTTCTGATTTTATTCGCTTAAATGAAAACAAACTCAAAATAATCACCAAGCGAATTAATAAAAATAATTATTTAACAGCACATGAGATTCATACCATGCAAAAACTGTGATTTAATCGAGTGAAGAAGAATGGGTGGAAACAAGCTAGGTAGAGTGGAGTTGTTGAAAAAGAGAACCAAAGGGAGGGTAGGATAACATGTGTATGAGAATGAATAGAATGGATATATAACTAGATATATAAAGTAGTTTTTTTTAAATTTAAATATATAGCGTAAAGGTTTCTGACACAAATATCCAATCACATTATTATATATAATAAGTTTATCGACTTTTATAATAATTATTTAAAAAATTATATAATATTTTTTATTAATCGTAAAAATCTTTGCACTAACTTTGCATGTTTTTTTTTTCATTATACTTTTTTACAGTAGAATAACTAGGAGGCCAAAAAAAATCCTATTTAACATCAACAATATAAATACATTTTACAATTTTGGGAGTGACCATGACCCCTATGGATCATCTCATCTCTCTACTAATTGCATGCATTTACATAAGCTAATAGATAAATATTTGGAGCATACATAACAAAATTGTGTTTCAAGGTGTTTCTTTTGACTTCAACCGTGTTTTAAATTTGGTAAAGGTTAAATTGTAGACTTGGTTTAAGGTTAAGACAAACAAAATAATATGAATCAATTATTTATTAATATATATTTTTATTGATTCAACATCATCTTTGATTATTTTAATCTTTTACTATTAAATGCCATTATTTTAAATGACCAAATCATGTTATCAATTTTTTGTATAATTTATTTTCATATTTAAGTTAAAAAATATAAGTTTAAACTATTTGCATTGATTAAATCATTTTATTATTTATCATTGATAAGAATCATGTTCATATTTAGAAGATAATTTATATTACATTAAAAATAATATAAAGTTAACAAAATATAAAAAAGAAAAAGTTATTTATATCTAGTATACATTATTATATTATACAAACAGGAAAACTTTATCTTTTATACAACACATCACAATTTAAGAAAAAAATTATTGCTCAATTTTCTCTTATTTCCTTCTAATTTTTCTTCTTCATTTACTTTTCTTTTGTTTTTATTTTTATTTTTTCTCTTCTATTTTCTAAAAAAACACAATTCCTATCCAAATTCTTTTCACTTTTTCCCTATCTCATTTTCTTCTTTCATTTTTTTCTTTTATTATTTTTTACTTACACAATTTTTTTTATAATAACTACTCATTTATTTATATTATATTACTATTTTATATCCTTTATTTATAAAAAAATAAATTCAATAATTTATATTAGCATGTATAATCATAAAAATAAAAAATTATTATAAGGTTAAGATTTTTATACAAAAAATTAATTTAAATCTAATTAATATTTTATATAAATTTGACTCTATGTTTAGAAATAATTTATTAAGTATATTTTTATTATAAAATAATTTTAAATTACTTTATCAATAATATCATAATTTAAATTAGTTTTAATTTTATAGTAGAAAACACAAATATCATTCACGGGAGACAATTCTGCTCGAGACCATTATGGGCGACAAAACTCTATTTTCAAGTATTTCACACAAGTGCATACCAAAAACTCAATAATATTATAAATTAAAATACTTTTATTTTTTTATGGTAAAGATCATAAATATCATTCACGGGAGATAATTCTACTCAAGATCATTGTGGATGACAAAATTTTTTCTCTAAGTATTTAACATAATTGCATACCAAAGATTCAACAATATTTTAATGTACCTTGAAATCCTATAAAATTCATTTTTACTTATAAATTATATAAAATTATTTTAAATAATTTCATAAATAAATATTTTCTTTAATAATATTCATATTATGAAGTTCAAATTTTTATACTAAAAAATAATTTAAATCTAATTAGTTAATATAATTATTACAAAATAATATTTTGACTCTATGTTTCATAACTTCATATACAAAAAATTTATATATTAATATTTATATAATAATGTTAATTTTTTTTTATAAATATATAAAAATATATTAGAATTAATTTTTTAAATATAATTTTGATAAAAGATAGTTTAAAACAATTACTTACTGAATAATATCATAAATTAAATTGATTTAAATTTTAATTATAGTTTATAAACTATAAATATTATAAAATTAATATCTTTCTTTTAGAGTATAATTATAAAATAATTGAATGCTTTTATTATTTCACATTTGAAAATTACAAAAATATTTAAATTTAACATAAGTTATATCCTTTTTAAATTTTTAAACATCAATTTCTCATACCATTTTATAAATATTTTAAATAAAATAAGAAATAATTGTGCGACTATAATCAAATATATTTCCTCTATTTGAATACTCTTACTCTTTCTGCATTTTCGAAAAGTTTAAAAGTTAATTATGTTTTCTCAAAATATATTTAATCTTTTTATGAGACTTGACATTTTTTTATTGTAATAGATTGAGTTTATTTAATGACATCTAAAATTAGTTTTAAATTTAAAATTAGACAAAAAAAATATCTACAAATATATTATTTTAAAGTAGTAGCCATTTTTTGTGAACAGGGATGGGGACGGAGCCGATATACCCAACCCTGAACGAGGATGAGAGTGAGTACAAAATTTTATCCCCGATAGACATCAGGGACGGGGATGGGGAACGACATACCCGTCCCCGCCTTGTCCCGTTGTCATGTCTATTCACAATCATCACTTATACATGTTTTGATTTTAATTAATTACAAATTACAAATTTGGATAAGATTAAAATATCTTTTAGTCTTTTAATTATTTTATTTTTTGGTTTTAATTTTGTTTTCTAAATTAAAAAAAATACTTTGATCCATTCACATGTCTTTATTAGATCAATTTATCATATAACATTATAATTATTACAAAACCGTTTATCATGTCTGTCTTTTTGTTGTTGCTTATAGCATACTAAATTTGAACTCAATCTATGGCTACTCCTATTTTGTATGCTATTATGTCTTTTAATATACAAACTCGCATCGTATTTGCTCATACTCAAAGGTTTTCATTATGTTCTTACTGACCACAAAAAATATAGTTTAGACTTTTGTAAATAATATATTCACCACATAAACATTGATTCCTTTAACAACAATGACCTTAATAAATTGAATATGTATTACATTATTTACTTACTTATAAAATGTGCGAAAGCAGTCGAATCACCCGTGCAGAGTCACGGGTATCGTGCTAGTTTTTATAAGTAAAAGGTACCGCTCTTTCTTTTGTGGTCCTCACCAGTCACTCACTCACTCCACATCTTCCCATTTATTTCGGGTTAATTGAATTTGTTTTTTTCGGTAGTGAAGTTTCAGAGAAAGTTGCCTAATTCAATCGTAGAAAGTACTACAAACCTTGATAAAATTACTTCCAATGAACTTAAATATCATTTATTAATAATTAGTAATTTTTATGTGAATTATATAAACATTTTTAAATTTAAAAATAAAAATATTTGAGGTAAATTATCATAATCATTAAATAATGAAATCACATATCCTTAAAAAGAAAAAAAATTGTAATAAGAGATTTTCTATTAAGGGTGGAAATAGACTGAAATAAGTTAAAGTTTACAACCATCGAACGTGTGAATCAACTAGCGTGGGGTTGTTTCAGTAGTTTTACCAATTGAGAAATGTTAAACGTCCACTCCATTTTGAGTGGGTTGGGATAGAGGGAGAAAAGAAATAAAGAGAAAAAGTGATAGATATAATATGTGATGTGATGGAAAAAATAGAAAAAAATAGAAAGAAAAATGACATGAAAATGAGTTGTAAGAAAGTGAGATGTATGAATATCATTACTCTTTCCAACTATGTTAAAGATTATAGTTAATCAATTGGGGTACAATTTGTTTGTCAGTTTGCAATTTATTTCATAATTTTATTCATCTTGGGCTTTACTTGTTTTATACTATCATTTCCTTAAAACTTAAAAAGATAGAAATATGGTGTTCACTTCTGATTTTATTCGCTTAAATGAAAACAAACTCAAAATAATCACCAAGCGAATTAATAAAAATAATTATTTAACAGCACATGAGATTCATACCATGCAAAAACTGTGATTTAATCGAGTGAAGAAGAATGGGTGGAAACAAGCTAGGTAGAGTGGAGTTGTTGAAAAAGAGAACCAAAGGGAGGGTAGGATAACATGTGTATGAGACATTGAGAATGAATAGAATGGATATATAACTAGATATATAAAGTGGTTTTTTTTAAATTAAAATATATAGCGTAAAGGTTTCTTACACAAATATCCAATCACATTATTATATATAATAAGTTTATGGACTTTTATAATAATTATCTAAAAAATTATACAATATTTTTTATTAATCGTAAAAATCTTTGCACTAACTTTGCATGTTTTTTTTTTCATTATACTTTTTTACAGTAGAATAACTAGGGAGGCCAAAAAAAATCCTATTTAACATCAACAATATAAATACATTTTACAATTTTGGGAGTGACCATGACCCCTATGGATCATCTCATCTCTCTACTAATTGCATGCATTTACATAAGCTAATAGATAAATATTTGGAGCATGCATAACAAAATTGTGTTTCAAGGTGTTTCTTTTGACTTCAACCGTGTTTTAAATTTGGTAAAGGTTAAATTGTAGATTTGGTTTAAGGTTAAGACAAACAATGGCCTTTTTTTTTTTTTTTTTGTGATTGGTGTGTTGATCTTATAGCTTGCCTATTTTTATCCTTTTGATTTGTCTTTGTAAGAGTTTTGTATTTGGGTTAAAGGATCCTTGTCCTCTGTTTATTAATAAACTTTGCTTATAAAAAACAAATATTTATATATAGGTCATCAAGCTTAAACTTTCAAATAAGCTAACAAATATATAATGTAAAAAATATTATAATAAAAAATGAAAATAATGATAACAATAATTTATTGTTATATTATTTATATTTATTTAAATACATTCATCAGTTTTTTTTTTTTTTTTGACATTCTATAACTTGCATGTAAATATCTTCTTTTAAATGATAGTGTTTAATTTGATTTGAGTTAAGAATTATAGAATTTAATGGTAATGCACCGTTAGTGTATAACTATTTTATACTAATAGTCAATCAAATTTCTCTATGTTAAAATAACATTAACTCTTTTCACATTAATTAATTAATTTACAATCTAATCTTTTTTTTAGTAATCATGTTATAGATGCAAAGTACTACTGACTTTGTCAATGAGTAATTTTTGCCAAGAAATCTAATTAATCACTTTTAGTGAGATCTCTCTTCGAATCCTATTTTTTCATTCACAAGGCTTGAAACTTTGCGTAAGAGAAATCTGAATCTAATTTCACTCGATCAAACATAATATTGACTCTTACAATCTAATCTAAATATATATTAACTAAGGACACACACATGCATTTATAAAAATTAAACAAATTCATATATATACACACACATATGCATTTATAAAAATTAAAATTCATATATACATTTTGACACTTTGGTCAAAATTAGTTTTTCAATATCATGAATCATGATGGTTAAAGGAGACACGGTATCCAAAATTTTAAAAATTTTGGACATGAACATGTGATATAACGTGACATTTTATCCTTCTTCCTCTATATAATGTATATTCTATATACTATTAAGCACGTAGATTAACTGATACAAAATTATACTAGTTCAGTGATATCAAGTTCAAATCTTGAATATGTAGTGACATTAAGGGGGTGTATTGGATTAGGATTTTAAAAGATTATTTTGGCGTAAAAAAATTCTACGGATTTTAAAACACTTTTTAGGAATGTAATAACTTTTCATATTTTTTTAAAAGATTTTTATGATTAGGATTTTGTAGTTTGGATTTTAATGAATTTATAACATATGAATTCATAAGATTTGAAAGGATAAGAATTTACAAGATTTCAAAGGACTTCATGAATTTTTATAAAACATTCAGGATTATAAAGAGTTGATGAAAAAAATAACAAATAAATAATAAGGTTTGGATAAAGAAAAGTAAAATCGATACAATTTTTTTCAATCTTTTAATAACTAATTGACTCTAAAGATATATTAGCTCTCCATGCATTAGCATCTTCTCGTTTCTGCTGTTGGATCTGAACAATATGTTCAAAATTATAATTTTTGTTAACCGGTAGATACGTCTATTGATTCAATTGGAAATCCGTCGTAACGACATTCTTTGCGAAGAAAGTTATGAATGTTTATATTGTCTTCAACAAAAAGAGAAGGGATTATGTATGATAGGAGAAAGAAAAGTCTTGTAACCGATAGAAAAAGAAAGAAAGTCTGGGAAAATCTCAAGGGTTTGGGTGGGATTGTTTGGTAGGTGTGGTATTTATATTTTTTACTAAAAAGTCTATTGAAATCCATCGAAATTCATCCTAAAAGAAAATTCATCGAAATTTATATACTTTTGAATACCAGAAGACTTTTTATAAGTTGTAAAAAATCTTAATTTAATACCAACAGATTATATTGCACTCTTTAAAAAATCCTAATAATCTTAATCGAATACCACAAGATTTATTTTTGTCATTTAAAAATCTTGATTAAATACCATAAGATTTTTTTATCAAAAAAAAGTCTTTTAAAATTCCTTGAAATCCTAATTGAATACATCTTCTTAAATATTAAAAAAAAAAGAGCTTTATCATCATTCATAATAATCTTATTTGATTTGAGTAAAATTATCTCTAATAAAAGGTACATGTGACATCGAACCAAAAATTAATGTGTGTGTGTTTGTGTGTGTGTGTGTATACACTAGTGTTTTAGCCCGTGCGTTGCACAGACTTATTAAAATTTTCAGTACCTTATTTATATTTATATAGTCAATAGAAAGAAATTTGAAAAAAAAAAGAATTATATAGCATATTGATTTTTTTTAAAAAAGAGATAATTATAAAAGAAATTAGAAACTATAAAATTTTTAAAAAATAAATAAGGAAAGATATAACAGTGTAACTTTAATTTTTTTAATATTAAGTTTGAAAATTGAAAAGTAAATTGAGTTAAGGATTTAGAATTATTAACTAAAGAGAGAAATTTTCGGAATTAAAAAATAGAGTTAGAAAATATGATAAAAGAAATATTAAAAAAATAATAGATTAGAGAGTATAAAATTTGAAAAAAAAAATTATATAGTACATCGAAAGAAATTTTGAAAAGAGATAGTTATAAAAGAAATTAGAAACTATAATTTTTTTAAAAGAAAAAAAATAAGGGAAGATGTAATGATGTAACTTTAATTTTTTAATATTAAATTTGAAAATTGAAAAGTAAACTGAATCAAGGATTTGAAATTATTGATGAAAGAGAGAAATCTTCGAAATTAAAAATAGAGTTAGAAAATCAGATAAAAGAAATATTAAAAAGAAAGCCCAAAAGATTAGAGAGTATAAAATTGGAAGAAAAAAAAAGAATTATATAGCACATAGATTTTTTTTTTAAAAAAAGAGATAATTATAAAAGAAATTATAAACTATAATTTTTTTTAAAGAAAAAAAAAAGATAAGGGAAGATATAATGATGTAACTTTAATTTTTTAAATTAACTTTGAAAATTGAAAAATAAATTGAATTAAGGATTTGAAATTATTTATGAAAGAGAGAAATCTTCGGAATTAAAAAATAAAGTTAAAAAAACTGATAAAAAATATTTAAAAAAATATAGCATTAGATAAAGAAGTAAATGAAGATAGTTATAGAAATATTGTGAATGTTGGATAGTTACAAAAATTGATAAGAGAAATTTCAGGAAAAGTAAAAGAACTAGATGCATGTTAGGAGAGTGAATTACATCATTCCATGAGAAGAGAATATTCAAATAAGAGTGAAAGTGTGAGAGAGTGGGGAGAGTGAAGCAAGGAGAGGAGAGAATCTCTTAGTCATATATATATATATATATATATATATAAGAGTTTGTAATTTTTTTTCTTTTTTGCTAGTAAAGCAGTATAATACTAAAATTATTTTTATTTTGAAAATTTTTCATAGATGCATGCAATCGTTTTCAAATTATTTGTTGAACTTATTATCATTTTTAATTATTCCTTTTTTGCTGGTAGTTTTCCTTATTTAAGTACCGTACTTGAAAAATATAACACTTACAATAGTATTATTAAAAGTGACATGAAAACGTACACTATTAAGGGACTTTTTTGTTGTTGTTGTTGTAGTATTATCACTGTTTTTCCAATCCGAGAAGACACAAACAAATACAATAATTATATCACTATTACACATTGATAAATGAAAATATAATAAAGAAAATAAATATATTACTCAGAAAACTATATAATGATATCTATTGTTATATGTATTTGCAAGAAATCAATTATATAATATTCCTGAGAATAGACAGCAATTGTGGAACTTTCCTCGCAATGGATCAGATGCACATAGTCAAAGAAAGAGAACTTGAACTTAAATTCTTCATTTTACGATTGTGATAGCACTTGGAATCTTCATATATTCAAAAAGAGTAAAACATAACCTAAGATGAATAACAGTATTATACCTTTCATTGAGTAGTCCAAAATAATAAAGGTCTATCAATTATTCTCAAAAACAGTAGTAAGTACGATCAAATAAATTTAATTTGGATGTTACTGGCCATCTTAGACGTAACTATCTAGTGAAAAAATATATATACTCAAAGAGTCAAGACGGTGCGATGATCTTGTTAATCAAGTTGGTACTTTTGATCAAAAGTCACACTCTAACATATAGTATGATTTTGAAATAGCAGGTGACAAAGTAGGAAACAACACAACTCTTTAGTTTAGTTAACTTTCACATAACTTGAGACACAGGCTAAAATGGGGGACCTTATAATGTCTTTCACCGTGGAAAATTAATATGTACCGTTGGATTTTGAGATCAATGTGGGACTACCGTAAAACAGTCCATACTAGATTTTTTTTTTTAAAAAAGAGATTTTTTTTTCTGTTTAAGTTTTTTTTTTTTTAAAATGACAATTCTTCTCCATTGTTGCTTATTGATGTGGGACTACCATACAACTGTTTACACTAGATTTTCTGTTTAAAGTTTCTAGTGGTTTTTAACTACTGCAAATTTTTTGGCAAACTAAAACTGTTAGAAATGTTAAAAAATAAAATCAAAAATCAAAATCTCGAACACTAGATTTTCTGAAATCACAAAAAATGTTACAAAAATAAACATTTATGACCACCAAAAAATTTACAGCAGTTAAAAGTCACTAGAAACTTAATTAGGAAATTTTCACACACACAGTTTATGTCATCACTTAACAGTTGAAATTAATGTTAGGGAATAAAAATAGACCAAAATAATTTATGATGGACTAAAAATAGAACAGAACAGATCAATTTATGAGAGACTAAAAATAATAAAAAAATTTATGAGGGACTAAAAATAAAAATCAAGATAAAATGACGGACAAAAAAATGGGAAGAGAGGCAGAAACAAAGCAACAACGGAGAAAAATGGTCGTTTTTTAAAAAAAAAAAAACTTAAACAGAAAAAAAATCCCTTTTTAAAAAAAAAATCTAGTGTGGACAGTTGTACCGTAGTCCAACATTGATCTCAAAATCCAACGGTGCATATTAGTTTCTCATGGTGGGGGACATTATAAGGTCCCCCATTTTAGCCTGCGCCTTTTTTTAAAATTTATCCATTTATGTAATTTTTTTTTAAAAATTGCCCAGAACTCTTATACTTCTACCTTAAGAGGCTATGTCACAACTGACTATTAGCATTAGTGAAAAAAAAGAGAAAAATATATTTTCTCTTGATAAATATGGTTAAATTATATTATCTCTGTTTTTCATTTTTAAACTACATTTTCCTTTTCATAGAAATGGACATCTATAATATTTTAATCTATTTTAATACAAACGAATCTGTAAATAGTGCTGAATAACCACAACAAACTTTTTACAAGCATTTTTTTTCTCTCTTCAACTTCTAAAGGTAATAATTATAACTAATTTTAAACATCGTATTATCGATTTTCATACTTTAGCAAATAAAGTAATGTTTTCAACACTTAATAATTAGTTTCGAAATTTCACTTAGAATTTTCATTTCATCTACAACAGTCTCAAAGTTCATAATATGAATTAAAAAGTAATTGTCAATAATACTGAAAGTAATAATAATATTTTTTTTTTAAAATGATCCAAAAAGATTTGCTTAAGTAAAAATACACTAAATTGTAGTACATATCAATTTTATAAGTGAAGAGATATTCTCAAGAATGAGTAAAATTAATAGTCTAAAAAATGCAAGATAATATGAGAAATAAAAAGACGAAGTTCATATACGGAGTATGGTTCAACTGATATATGATACATCCTTTGGTTCGTTTTTAAGAGATTATGGTTTTGTTGAAGGTGGCCCATTGATCTCCCCTCTGCTTCAACAGATGGTCCATTAAAATCAGTTATAGCCATTATTAAGTGGACAGGTCCTGTTAGGTAAAAAAATCAACAAGAACTTAAGCCCAACAAATAACATTGCAGAAACACATACATGGATATCTGATGGACCAAAAACACACACACACACGTATGCAAATTTTCATTGTTACGTAAATTTTATCATTTAAGTTTTTTTTTCACAAATTTTACCACCAATTTTTTTATTTTTGTCCATTGTACCATCATGCTAGTAATAAAATGGCGTCGTTTTACAAAAATTGATAACAAACAATGTCGTTTTGTTTTTTCTTTAACTTTTTTTGTGATACATCAGTGATAGTAAAATGTGTAAAAATTAAAAAATTGAGTGATAAAATTTTAAAAAATTAATGATAAAATTTGTAAAATAGTTCCTTCGTCCCTATTCATAAGACTATTTTCAAAAAATTACTTGTCCCTTTTTATAAAATCCTTTTCTAATTCCTAGATGCATTAATTATTTTTTTCTTAAAGTACCCTTAATAAATTATTCTCTCTCCAAACCTTAATTAATAAGATGAGGGACAATTAAGTGGAGAGATGATTATTTTAAAAAAAGTTAAGAGTACTTTTGGAAGAACAATACTCCCTCTGTGTTTTTTTATTAGTCGTTTAAGGTTTATTTGTAGAAACCAAGGCATACATTAAATTTTCTTGATTCTAATAAAGTAATTATGAGATTTCCTATTTTTACCCTCTTTTCATTTTTACTTTACAATAAATGCATGTGTAAATTCATTAAAAATTAGGATAGAAGTAAGGGTATAATTAATAAAAGAGTAATTGATATGATCTTGAACTTTGCAAACGACAGATAAATAGAAACAATTTTTTTTTCCAAAAATGCGACACTTAAAAAGAAATGGAGGGAGTACACATTATTGATAAATTTAATGTGATTAACTAAATTAACTACTTTTTTTAAAAGGTGTGAATTAGTTAAAAAAATCTTATAAATAGAAATGGAGAAAGTAATAAAAGTTTGATGATAAAATTTACTATTAAACCTTAATTAAATGCATCCAAATGGCAAATCCACGAACTTGTGCGCTACCCACTAGGGGTGGAAACAAGTCAGGCCAAGCCAGGCTTTGTCGGGCCTGAGCCTGACCTATATCATAATTACTAAGTCTGGGCCTGACCTATTTACCTGTTACAAGCATTTTTTTAAGCCTTAGTCTGACCTGTTTAAAAGTCTGGTCTGGCCTGAAAAGCTTGTTTATGTGACTTGTTCTATAAACAGGCCAATAAACCTATAGGCCTAGCTAGGTCAACGAGCCTAAATAGGCCAACGGACCTTATTCATCACATAAAATATTCAATATTTTATAAAGACTAATATTAAATATAAATATTATATATATTATATTAATGTGATATATATATATATATATATATATATATATATATATATATATATTACTATCTCCGTCCCTAAATATAAGACTCTTTTAATTAATTCACACCCTTTAAGAAGATTGACTAATTTAGTTAATAGCAATAAATTTGTTAACAATTTGTATTATTTTTCCAAAATTACCCTTACAATTATTGGGACTCCTTATCTCTCTCTTTCCACTTAATTACTTTCAACCTAATTAATTAATGAGTGTTAGTAATCTTCTCTAATCCTCGTAAGAGAGAGAATGTACTTATCTTGGCATTCATTGTAAAGTGATTAAGGGTATTTTGATAAGAAAAAAAAAAATCAATGCAAAAGATAACTTGAAAAAAGTCTTATAAAAATGAACAAATTTTTTTTAGAAAAGAATTTTATATTTAGGAATGAATGTAGTATTATATAAACAAGCCAACCTATTAGATTTCATAGACTTTTTTTAAAACCTGCAACCTAACCTTTTTAATTAAAAAAAAACTTTTTAAAAAACTTAAACCTAGTCTTCTTAATAAACAAATAAGTCAGACCAGATTTTTGACAGATCAGGTCATAGAACCCAATACTGTCTGACCTATTTTCATTCCTACTGCCCACCACACACATGACACATGCATGAGTTAGCTCGCAAACCCATGCGCTGACTTTTCAGCCACTCATTTGTTACTGCCCCCACCCCACTGCGTAGCAAATAGCAATACATTACTGCATGCACTTCAATTTTACTTTGAAAGAAGTATAGAGAAAATAAATAAAATAATAAGCGAAAGAAATAAAAGATAAATAAAGTAAATAAAAAAAGTTTGGTGTCTAAATGGATATTATATTAAAAAAACTAAAAATATAAAAAATTAGAAAAGTGAGTAAAACAAGAAATTAAATAAGTTTTGTAAAAAAAATTAAGAAATTAAATAAGAAAAAAAAACATTTTAATTAATTAGAGGCAATTAATAAAACCGAAATCTTAAATATTTAGGTGAGATCGATATTCACTGACCAGGGATCGTAGCTATTCCGGTATTCCTCGGTTTCTTATGTTTCTACTTTCTATGCTTCAAATTAAATGGCATGCACCTCACCAACTCCAATGCATAAAATTTATCTATTGCATTGGCAACATAACTTCACATTAGTGATTGTTTAGTTTAAAAATTGATTTTGAGTCTAGAATTAATTTTGGATAAATTTTGATATGTTTGGTTTTATATTAGAGAAGAGTTCATAATTGATTATGGATCCATAATTGATTGAGTTGAAACAACTTTGAATAGCTTTTATGTTGAATCCAAAATTTTGTACTAAATTTTATTTCTAACTTAATTTTATAATAAAAACATTCAAACATAAATCACGTTACTTCAAAATTAATTTTAACTAAAATCAATTTTACAAAATTAATTCTATTCAAAATCAATTTTGTCAACGCTCATTCAAACACGCACTTACTCAAATACTTTTTTCGGACTCAAATATTATCGAATACTACTATTAGCAAAAGTATCATATTTCACATTGACTAAGAAGGTTAGTTAATTTTTTATTTAATATAAAAGGATTTCATTATCTAAATTACCCTTAATCATAATTAGTGGAGATGATGCTCACATTTAAATTAATTTAAAAATATTTTTAAAATAATATCATTAAATTAAGTTGCGTTAGTTAAAATTTATTTATATTTCAGTACATCAAACTTAAACATTTTTTTTGTTTATATTTAAGCTTGGAGGAAGTACTACTCTATCCTAAATCTAAGACTATTTTAACTAATTCACATCTGAAAAATAGTTTATTTAGTTAGTAATTTTAAATTTGTCAGCAACTTGTATTATTTTTTCAAAATTACTCTTAAAATTATTGTAACTCATCATCTCACTTTTTGCACTTACTTATTGCTTTTCACTTAATTAATTAATGTGTGCAACTTATTTTCTCCAATCCTATAAGAGAAAGAATGAATTAATCTTATTAATTTATTGTAAAATAATTAAATATATTTTAGTTAAAATATAATTCATACAAGAAACAATTTTAAAAGAATCTTATAATAAAAGACAAATAATTTTTTTTTAAAAACAAGTGTCTTACATATTAAGACAAAGCTATGCTTCACTTGAACATCATAGGTAAATTCACTTCACTTAGCTACTTGTAAGTTGTCACCTTCTCTATAACTCTATAAGTATATAATTTCTCCCATGGGACATTCTCATTTTTGTATAACAATAACGAAAAATGTCGACAATATAATTGCATTGTCTCATATATCAACAGAATTGAGTCTAACAAAATAGATTAATCTCTTAAAGAGGTATTTATATTTAATGTTTGATAATATCTTAAATATTATCTCTAAAAGAAAATACACGTAGAGAAAAAAAATACTTTTACTATAATTTTCAGTGTACCTCTAATGTGATTTTCAATAATAAAAAAAATCTATTGATTAATTTCTACCAATATATTCTGAAAACACTAATTAACAAGACTATTAAAATAATAATGAAAAAGAAAATGTTAACATATGAACTTAAAACACTAATTAAGAAATTAAAAAGTATTTTAAAAAATATATCAACACAGTTCTATCGTGATTTCCAATGCAACATTACTATGATTTTTAACAAAAATATTTTATTTATTAATTTCTTAATAATTCTAATAAAATTTGTGTTGAAATTGTTTTAATAACATTAACTTAAATTTTCAACCTGCTATATTCATAAAAGAGTAATCATATTTCCACTCAATTTTTTTCACAACATTTCTTAGAGATATAAGAAGGGAAAAAAGTAATGTTTGTAAGATAAACAATTAAAAAGGATACAGAAAAATAAAATATTATATAATAAAAAAAAGAGTTTAATGGTCATACACTAATCGTATAAATTTTACACTGTGAATAAATAAAAAATAATTATTAATATGACTTTTAATGTAATTATTATAAAAATTAATAAATTTATCATATATAATAATTTATGATTAGATGATTGTGTAAAATTATTTTATACCGTGAGTGCATATCCGTTTTTCTATTAAAAAAAAATGTTGCAAGAAAACAAAATTGAGGGAGTAATAAAAAGCATTTGGAAGAAGAATTGCTGGTAGTATATATATATATATGTTGAGTGTAGACACATTAGAATTGCACACACAACAACACAAGAAGGCCACACAGGGTCACACTCACACAATTCACATCAAAACGAAAATGCTCCATCGTGCATTGTTTTTGTTGCTGGCAGCCGCGGCCACGCTCCACGTGTCATCGGAGGCAGCGCCGGGGGCGGCGGCGAGGGATTTCCTGGAGGCGCACAACCAGGCGAGAGCGGCGGTGGGGGTGGAGCCGCTGCGGTGGAGCGAGCAGGTGGCGAACGTGACGAGCAAGCTGGCGCGGTACCAGAGGGACAAGATGGGGTGCCAGTTCGCGAACCTGACCGCGGGCAAGTACGGCGCGAACCAGCTCTGGGCGCGGGGCACGGCGGTGACGCCGCGCATGGCGGTGGAGGAGTGGGTGAAGCAGAAGCAGTTCTACAACCACGCCGACAACACCTGCGCCCCCAACCACAGGTGCGGGGTTTACACGCAGGTCGTGTGGAGGAAGTCGCTTGAGCTCGGCTGCGCTCAAGCCACGTGTGTCAAGGACCAGGCTAGCTTGACCATTTGTTTCTATAATCCTCCTGGCAACTATGTTGGGGAAAGCCCATACTGATGATTCTTCATCTTATGTATGTTAATATTGATGCTTGTACTGTGAAGTAAAACTCATATCTATGTATGGCAATGCCATGACACCACATTGCATGGATCTGTATGCTTAGTTAACATGATTTGGATCTTTCAATTCATGCAACTTTCCATATGTTACTAGTATTTTATTTTTGGTTAGCAGATCCTGTTCCCTCACTCACTCACATATATAAGAAATTATTACATGATCCATGATGTGTACTTTCTGACTAATCTTTACATAATACTAATAAAAATCAATTGATGTTCGAAATGAATATAATAAATTTTGTGTGATGGTTCCGATCATCTTGTAATATTTTAATATTGATAAGGTGGGCCAGAGTCAGTTAAATATCTCAGGGTCCCTAATCTTTGAGGAAGGTGGTTATTTTCCTTAACTGCCAAAAAATGTCATAAAAAGTTTTGTTTTGGTTTGGTGGAGAGGGGTGTTTAAGGCATTGGCTTGTGGGGTTTTCGTCAACCGCGTGTCAGTAACTTTATGAAATCGATGAATTATGTCTGGAGTTCACGTGCACATGCGGGGCACGCTGTGCTGTGGATCACCCCATCGAACACGCAACTTTTTGTTTCAAGTGAATCCAAAATATCTAATCGCAATTATATATATGTTGAGTTGCGTGTGTCCGTTTGCTCGTGAAAAAGTATTCACTCTTCACTTGTGATTCTGTCCATAAGTTTCTCTGCCTCTTCTGCTCATTTTTATGGTGAAATTTCTCAATTTTTTAGAGGTCACCCAGAAATATCCAATAACATTACGTTTGGTTAGCTAAATCTTAAACAAATTATAACTTATTTTGAATTTTTATATTGTCAGCAT
The DNA here is from genome assembly GCA_026413185.1 of Pueraria montana var. lobata. Classification (NCBI taxonomy): domain Eukaryota; kingdom Viridiplantae; phylum Streptophyta; class Magnoliopsida; order Fabales; family Fabaceae; genus Pueraria; species Pueraria montana. Next base: position 46,815,308 of record CM048649.1, on the reverse strand, counting down.
AACTGCTAAACAAATTGAAATCATGACGTGATGTAAAAGTCAAAAAACTTACAGAATGACATCTATTTTATATAGGAAAAGAGAATTTTTGGGTGATATATGTCACTATTTGAAAAAAAAATTTCTCTACAAAAACTCTCTCTCTTTCTTTTTGTCCTTTTTTTAGCTTTTTCTTTTAAATTTTTTGTCTTTTATTTTTCTATTCTATTATATATCTATTCTATACATAAATTTATTTGTTTATAATATTATAAATATAAATATTTATATTTTGACACTATTTTTAATATAAATATAAGTATAGTTTTTTATTTTTATATTTTGGTTTTCTATTCTATTATATATCTATTCTATATAAGAAAATAAATTCTCTTTTATTATTTATCCTACTCAATTTTTTTTCTTACTTCTTTTTCAATTTTTTTCTTTAAACATATATTTCTTCTTTTTATCTTTTTATGTTTTTTTTCTTTCCTTTTCATTTTAGGTTTTTTTCTTTCCTTTTTTCCTTTTACTTTTCATTTCTTTTTTCTTTTTACGTTATTTTTTCTTTCTTCTTTTTCTTTTATTCTTTTTCATTTTTTTCTTTTTATATGTCTTTCTTTCTTTTTATATTAAATGATACATAATTTTATTTTTATATACAAAAATTTTGGTTGATTAATATTTATATAATAATGTTAGTTTTTTTTTACATAAATGTATAATAAATATATTATAATTAATTTATTAAATATATTTTCATTACCAAATAGTTTTAAATTACTTCATTAATAATGTCATAAAATAATATTTTGACTCTACGTTTAATAACTTGATATATGAAAATTTTGTTGATTCATATGTATATAATAATGTTAAATTTATATATATATATATATATATATATATATATATTAAATATATTTATATTACAAAAAAATATTAAATCACTTCGTCAATAGTATCATAAATTAAATATATATTTTTTATGTTAGAGTCCACATGTATCGTTCACGGAATACAATCTTGCTTGAGTGAAGTAAGAACATTTTGGGCAAAAAATTTATTTCTCTGAGTATTTAACACAATTGCATACTCAAGACTTAACAATTTTTTTTTACTCTTAAATCCTATAAAATCATTTTTACTTACAAATTGTATAAAATAATTTTAAGCAATTTCATAAATAAATTTTTTGTTGAAAAATATTTATTTTATGAGGTTAAATTGTTTATACTAAAAATTAATTTAAATCTAATTAGCTAATATATTTATTATAAAATAATATTTTGACTCTATGTTTAATAACTTCATTTACAAAAATTTTCTTGATTAATATTTTTATAATAATATTAACTTTTTTTTTACATAAATATATAATAAATTTATTAAATATATTTTTAACATGCTTACGAGTTACAACATATAATATCGTTATAAATCCTTTATGAAAAACTGATTGAAATATTTAGATAAAAATATTATTCTTTTTTAACTTAGTACATTTTCTTCTCACGGGTCAAAGATAATACTAAAAATTTATAACAACTTATCTTACACAAGTACTTACTAATGAAATATAATTTGTCTATTAGAGAATAAAATATATATTTATTAGTATCAATTGACTTTACTAAGATCTCTTTTAACCACAAGTCTCGAACCTAAGACTTTGCTCAAGGGATCTAATCTTAATTTCACTCAAATCAACAAAATGTTGGTAAGTAATATTTATTTCAAAAAATTTAATTTAATTTAATTTAATTAATTCTTATACTTTAAATTATTTGAAGTATTGTTTATAAATTATAAACATTATAAAAATAATATTTTTGATTCGCAATATAATTGTAAAATAATTGGATTATTTTATCATTTCACATTTCAAAATTACAAAAATATTTTAATTAAACATAAGTTAAATCCTTTCTAAATTTTTAAACATAATTTTTTCATACAATTTTATAAATATTTTAAATGAAATAAGAAATATCTATGGGATTATAACTAAATATATTTTCTCTGCTTGAATACTCTAACTCTTTTTATTGTGAGACTAAATTTTTTTAATATGTTTCAAGTTACTATTTTAATTCAATTTATACAACATTAACTATGTCAACCATTTTTGCTCTATCATTCTTATTAAACATTCATGTTTTGGTTTCTTATTGTCGTTGAGCAACAAATGTATATCTAATATTTATTTTTTAGCAAGTTGTGATATACATAAATTATTTCATAAAATACGTAAAAATCTGAGCGACCCGTGCGAACGCACGGGTAACTGACTAGTTGGATACTAATGTAAAATCTCTTTAGACCATCAATAATGAGACTATTTTGTCCTCTCTTTTTTTTTAAATCTTTCTCGAAAATTAAACCATTTTGCGAAGATATTTCAGTTGAGATTGAAATTTGGGTGAAAAATGTAAAATGAATATCTTACCAAGAATGGCACAGTTTATATGAATTTAGAACACCGATAAATAGACAGAAATTTACTTACTTGTTGAAGACATGATTAAGAGTAATGAGAATTGCCTGTGCATTTCGCAACCTTCAGAAATCCAAAAGCCAAGTCTTCCTTTGCCTGATCACACGCTCCACATTCTAGAGTTCTCAATGGGGCAAACCCTAGTAAGCAATTGAATGAAGTGACGGCAAAGGGGACCTAGCCTCTCTATTTATAACCCTAGGCACCTCCCATTATGGTCCTAGTGGTTCAGCCCACACTATTTCCCACACTGATCAAAATTAGGTGTCCAAAGCTCGTAAAAATTAATCATATTATTAGTAGGCTTAAGTATCATCAAATGGATCATAATATTAGCCCATTTTTGGCAAAACAAAATATTACAATTAATTGTAGCCCACATAAATTCATAGGAAAATTCTAACATTCTCCCACTTGGGCAAAATTAATTGTGTTTCTTTGATTGTAAAACATTTTTGAAAACGACTCTCAGGCTAATAACATACTGTGGCCACAAAACATATGATCCCAAGATACAACACCTAATTAAGACTCCATCCAACGAAAGCCACGTAACACCGAATCATGGCGGTAATTGCATCCCTTATTGACACAACACCTTCCATGGTTACAATTATTACCGACTCCGTCGACTAGTCATCAATGTGGAGTGTAGCAAGAAAACGACGTGCTAATGTGATTAAAAGGCCATACCGTCATTTTCTTCGTCAGTCCTCAATTTCTCTCAAGTGCTTGAAAGCCAGAGAAATTACATGGTTTACTTGGAAACCATCATGCCTCAGCTCCAATCCTGGTGTCGATCACCGGCATAGTGATCCCAACAACACCGAGCTTTAATATTATGATGCCTCAGCTCTAATCCTGGTGTCAATCACCGGTACAGTGATCCCAACAACACCGAGCTTTAATATTATTATATTTGATATACACATACGAAAGACATCATAATGAAATTCATCTCATCATTTATTTATCAAATCAAATGTAAAATGTCATCAATACATAATTCCCAAAATTCAAAACAAGGATCCAACATTATAAAAAAAGGGAAATAACATAAACCTAAAACTCCCACTAACCAAGCACATCAAAAGAACTCACAATACCCATGTTTTCAACATATCGTTTGAAAACAACAGGCCTAAGTCCTTTGGTCAAGGGATCAACCAACATGGAATCTGTGTCCACATGCTCTACAACTATGGAACCATCTTTCACAAGATCTCTGACAGTCAGGTACTTCAACTCCAAGTGCTTAGATCCACTAGAGGTCTTATTATTCTTTGTATAAAACACTGCAGTGCTGTTATCACAGAAAATCCTCAGTGGCCTAGCAATGGAGTCCACAATGCGAAGTCTCGTCACAAGGTTTCTCAACCAAACAGCATGAGTAGTGGCAGCAAAACAAGCAATGAACTCTGCTTGCATAATGGAAGAGGCAACAAGAGTCTGCTTCTTACTCTTCCAGGATATCGCACCCCCGGCCATCATAAAGATATATCCAGAAGTCGATTTCCTATCATCGGGGCACCCACCAAGATCTGAATCTGTGTACCCTACGACCTCCAAATTGTCAACTCTCCTATACACAAGCATATACTCCTTAGTCTTCTGAAGGTACCTCATCACCTTCTTAGCAGCTATCCAGTGATCATTCCCAGGGTTCAACTGGTATCTACCAAGAACGCCAACTATGAAAGCGATGTCAGGCCTAGTGCATACCTGAGCATACATGAGGCTGCCCAGAGCACTCGCAAAAGGTCTCTCGCTCATCTTTGCTCGCTCAATCTCATTCTTAGGACATTGATCCTTGTTGAATTTGTCACCCTTCACAACTGGAACATCTCCGGGTTTACAATTCTGCATATTGAATCTTTCTAAGACTCTATTGATGTAAGCCCTTTGAGACAACCCGAGTGTATGACATGATCTATCTCTGTGAATCTCAATCCCCAACACAAAAGAGGCCTCACCAAGATCTTTCATGTTAAAAGATCTTGCTAGCATTTGCTTTGTCTCATGCAGCACGCCAAGGTCATTAGAAGCCAACAATATATCATCCACATATAACACAAGGAAGATGAATTTACTCCCACTGACCTTGAGGTATATGCACTGATCAACTTTATTCTCCTCAAATCCCATAGAAGTCACCACTTCATCAAATTTCAGGTACCATTGTCTAGAAGCTTGTTTCAAGCTATAAATTGACTTATTCAGTTTACAGACCAAGTCCTTATTGCCACCAACATGGAAACCCTCAGGTTGCTGCATGTATACTGTCTCACTCAAATCACCATTCAGAAAAGCTGTCTTCACATCCATTTGGTGCAACTCTAAATCAAAGTGAGCTATGAGGGCCATGATGATTCTAAAAGAATCCTTTGTAGATACAGGCGAAAAGGTCTCATTAAAGTCAATGCCCTCATTCTGCGTAAAACCCTTTGCCACTAGTCTGGCGTTAAATCTCTCAATGTTACCCTTTGAGTTCTTCTTTGTCTTAAAGACCCATTTACAACCGATTGCTTTACAATTCTCAGGCAACTCAACAGGCTCCCATACTCCATTAACTGACATAGACTGCATCTCTTCATTCATTGCATGCTTCCACATATCTGACTGAGGGCAAGAAACGGCTTCCTGATAGCTCTTTGGATCAACAATGTCTCCAATGTCATACGCATCCTCACTAAGATAGACTTGAAAGTCATCACTAATAGCAAGTCTCTTTTCTCTAGTCGACCTCCTCAAAGGAACCTGTAGACCCTGCTCAACAGGTTGTGGAATCTCATCCACAGCAGGAGGATCGAACACGTCATTGGCCTGAGATCCAACTATATCTTCTGTCGCAACTACAGTCTCAACTGGAACAACTAGGACCCTAGTCTCAGTTGGGACGAGAAGAACCCCAGTCTCAATTGGAACAACACTTGAAACACTAACAACTAGAACCGGTAGTGGTAAAGAAACAGTCTCAGGCGGCTCAGCATCAGTATCATCAGTTGGAACAATAGGATCTGCCACATCAAGCTCCAAAAACTTAGCATTCATGGACTCTACAATTCTGCTCCCCTTACCAGGACAGAAGAACTTGTATCCTTTAGCGCGATCTGGATATCCAATGAAAAAGCAATGACTCATCTTGGGGTCCGTCTTTTTCTGCAAGGGATTATAAATTTTGACCTCAGCTGGGCAACCCAGACTCGAAGATGGTTCAGGCTAGGTTTTCTTCCTGTCCAAAGTTCAAAAGGGGTTTTAGGAACATATTTACTAGGAACTCTGTTTAGGATGTAAAGGGCTATTTTCAAGGCTTCATCCCACAGAAATTCCAGCTAGTTACATCTACTCATCATGCTTCTCATCATATCCTTGAGTGTCCTATTGCGCCTTTCGGCTACACCATTTTGTTCAGGAGTCCCAGGCATGGTGTATTGTGGAACAATTCCACAATCCTGCAAGTATAAAGCGAATGGTCCCATATGCTGCCCTGTGGCACCATATTTACCATAATACTCTCCACCACGGTCAGACCTTACAATCTTGATTACTTTTCCCAATTGCTTTTCCACTTCGGTTTTAAAAATTTTGAACTTTTCAAGTGCTTCAGACTTTTCCTTAATCAAGTAAAGATAGCCATATCGGGAAAAATTATCAATGAATGTAATGAAAAACTTGTTACCAGAAATTGTAGGAGTTAGGGGCCCACTAATGTCTGTATGAATGATCTCTAAGAGATCCGAACTTCTAGTTGCACCTTTCTTTTTGGTTTTAGTGAATTTCCCCTTTATACAATCCACACAAGTACCCCAGTCATCAAAATCCAAGGAAGGTAGAATATGTGCCTTTGACAATCTCTCAACCCTTTCCCTAGAAATATGACCTAAGCGCTTGTGCCACAACGTGAAGGATTTTTCCTCAATTTTAGACCTTTTAGCAACAAAATTCTCAACGACTAAGGATGAAGAAAAATTATCACAATCCAAAGATAATTTATATAAACCATCAACTAAAGATCCATAACCAATAATTTAGGAGTTCAACATCAGATTTATTTTCCTATCACCAAAAGTAAAACTGAAACCAAGTTTGTCTAAACAAGAAACATAAATCAAATTTCTCCTAAAGAAGGTACATAAAAGGTATCCTTCAAAACCAATTCAAAACCAGAAGCTAAAACTAGGCTGACGTCTCCCACTTTCTCCACAAAGAGTTCAAGATCATTTCCTACCCTTAGCTTGCTTTCCCTCAGACTGGCCTCCCTCAGATTTCTGAACCCCTGTAAAGACACAGCAATATGGGTTGTGGAACCACTATCAAACCACCAAGAATCTATGGGAACATCAACTAGATTAGATTCAAGACAGACAAAAGCTAAGTTATTGCCTCCTGATTTCTGCTTGTTCTCTAGCCAAGCCTTGAACTTTCCACAATCAGTTTTCTTATGCCCCTTCTCCTTACACCAGAAGCACCAAATATCCTTCTTAAAGGTAGTTGGCTTAGGACCTCCTACACTGTGGTGCTGACCCTTACCTGGTTTTCCTGAACCTCGATATCTATGAAAAGCATTAGATGCACTCTTTGTATTTTTCCAGTGTCCCTTGCCAGAAGTGTGTTTGCCATGGACAGATAACAGGGCTATGTCACTCTTTTCTTTCTTGAGTTTCTCTTCCTCAGCGACACACTTGGTAATAAGGTCATTCACAGTCCATTTCTGACCAAGGGTATTGTGGGCAATTTTAATTTTTGTGAAATCAGCGGGTAGGCAATTTAAGGCATGTTTGACAATGAATTTTTCATTAAGGACAATTTCGTGAGATTTCAGCTTGGTTTGGATGTGAACCATCTTCATAATGAATTCCCTTACGCCTCCAACATTATCATATCTCATGTCCGTTAACTGCTTCATTAGACATCCAGACTCAGCGTTATCAGATACCTGGTACCTCTCCCCTAGAGCGTCAAGGAGCTCCTTAGCCGTCCCTTTCTCTGGCAGACCACTCAGAAGATGTTCAGAAACGATCCTCTTGATAGCAATCAGACTCAACCTATTAGACCTCTCCCACTTAGCCAAAAGTTCCTTCTGTTCAGGTGTGCTCTCCGCATTAATCATAGGCTTCTCCTCACGTAAAGCTAAATCAAGATCAGAAATTCCCAAAAAGAATTCCAAGTCTTGCTTCCATTTGCCATAATTTGATCCATTCAAGATCTTAATGGAAGCAGAACAATTGTTCACAGAAAAGTTCATTGTTAAGTCAAAACAAGAATGCATTAGGACATACAGGACAAGATATAGCTCAAAATGAAACAAGCTATCAAGGTGAGGCCAGTATAATAGCACATTCCCCTTTGGGCAGAATGCACAAACCAAGGTTACAACCTAGGTCAAAACCTCATATGGGTTAATCCATGAGCACACACAAAGTTCAGAAAATTATCCCCTTTGGGTAGACAAATCCCTCAACTCAGTGCATTCCCCAATAACTCCATCCATTCTCAACTCTCAATCCAAACATACAACAACCCCCTTTGGGCAAGCAATCGCATGCAAAGATCAAAAGCATTCCTCAAAATACAAAAAAAATTCCATGAACCAATACAAATGGTCCCACTTTGGCAGTAACGACTCATACTAACCCATGAAAATTCTCGTACAGGAATCAATATTCTCTTGTTCAAAACCATGATCCAGTCAACAGGCAAATGCATGCATCCTTACTGGTCACAAATCAATTATTAAGAGCATTCCCAACATGTTTTGTACTTAAACAGTAATGGCTATATACATTAAAGCATTCTAATTCTAAATAAATATCAACTATAGATTCACAGCAGCAGAATAATAACTTTGAAAAAAAATGTAAAAGATATATTTCAAATATTAACGTAACACATTCATATTTCAAACATTTTCAATGCATTCAGGTAACATGAATTGGTTCAGTGGCTAGACTTTCCATGTAAATAATATATACCATAGGTTCGAATCCACAACACGTTAGCCATAGATATGCTATCAACAAATTCCAAATTGCCGCAACGGAACCCATCGTGAATCAAATTGCGTACAACAGGTTCAACATAAAAATTTCAATTGTGCATTCAATAACAAGCATAATAAAATAATAATATATTCATATTAATGTATAACAACTTGCTTGAATTGAAAAGAACAAGTCATTCACGTAACCTAATATTATATTAATATATTATGAATGTAACAAATTGAATTGAGACTAAACTTCAAAAGCAATCCCACATGTAACAGAGAGCATTATGATCACAACAATTGAATCTGACAAAGTAGTGCAGGGATAGCAATTAAACTCAACAGCATTGAATTGACACTCAAACAATTCACGCATAACAATGCGATCAATTATAAAACAATAGCACATCATGAATAATAACAATTGAGATGCGAATTACTCAATATCGCAAAGCAATACTCAATTGAAAATTACCGCAATTGAAACGCACCCTAATTCGACAATTTCATAGATTGAAATCAAAATCGTAAACATCGTAATAGTAGTATTCAAGATTCATTCAATTACAATTATATTAAGAGTAATCGTATAATAATAATTGCAATCGAACAAAAAACATGGATAGAAAATTAACCTAATTGTTCACGTATGTATCGACTCAATTAAAATCAAAAGAATGTATAATAATTAATAATCAGGTCCTAAATCATATAAATTTGGCTCTCATACCAAATGTAAAATGATATCTTACCAAGAATGGCACAGTTTATATGAATTTAGAACACCGATAAATAGACATAAATTTACTTACTTGTTGAAGACATGATTAAGAGTGATGAGAATTGCCTGTGCGTTTCGCAACCTTCAGAAATCCAAAAGCCAAGTCTTCCTTTGCCTGATCACACGCTCCACGTTCTAGAGTTCTCAATGGGGCAAACCCTAGTAAGTAGTTGAATGAAGTGACGGCAAAGGGGACCTAGCCTCTCTATTTATTAACCCTAGACACCTCCCATTATGGGCCTAGTGGTTCAGCCCACACTATTTTCTACACTGATCAGAATTAGGTGTCCAAAGCCCGTAAAAATTAATCATATTATTAGTCGGCTTAAGTATCATCAAATGGATCATAATATTAGTCCGTTTTTGGCAAAACAAAATATTACAATTAATTGTAGTCCACATAAATTCATAGGAAAATTCTAACAAAAAAAAAACTCGTCACATGACAACAAGCAACCATTGTCCATTTATGATTGGACACCCCAGTTGCGTCATGTGATTATTATAATATTGATTGTAGCGATCTCAATGCACCTGCTTTCGTATTCATGTGCTCGATAATTAGTTTTATACTTATATGTATGCAAAGGCGTTACAGCAACGCATAACAGGCTAGTTATAAATCACAAAAAAAAAAATGACAACTGATTATAGCAACAAATCATTTACACTGCTAATATCAGAATCTGAACTCTATGAATAGAGTACGCCAATTACAGATAATACAATGAAATAGTAACACAATACAGACGCAAAATGCTACACATTGCAATATTAGATTTTGCTGTTGTTGCTACCCTGTCAATTTTGTACAAAAGAATACACAATGGAACAACAATGCAGATCAAGGTTTTAAATTGCAGTAGCAGTCATAGTTGCAATTTCATCGCGATCCTTAATATTGTAGAAAATTGCAGACAAATACGACTAATGCAACTACAATTGCAGTTGTGAACCGTTTTTTAAAACTTGATGCAGATTGTCTTCCACAGTAAGAAGTAAGGCTACCAAGCAATTATTTTACCAGCTCCTTAGGTATGAGATATCGAAAAGTAAAGTTGTGTGGAATCCATTCTATACTCTTCTTGGATTTTGCAAGGTCACATTTGTTAACACTCTTTCTTAGAGATTCAGGTAGAGACTGTTGGATCGTCTCCATGGTACCAGCAGGGCACAAACCTGAGTCCTTGGTGAATGACTCTACAAGCTTGGGTAGAAGTATTTTCTGGTCCTTGCGTACCCCATAGGTAGCTCGAATGTACTCTTCCTTTGCAACTTCTAGTTCTTGAAGCACTCTCTTGGGTGTATATACACGTACCTGTCATAGTTTATGAAAAAAGATAAGCAACTCACTAAAGTTAAGCATGTAAAAAATGGTTATGTAATGTTTATCTGTTTGTTTGTCCATATAAATTCACATGTTTAGTCCCCTGTGAACTTGTTTTTGTTTTTAGCACATTCCTAGAACAAGCTATCACTAGACCTTTTTATAATGTAGTCAACTCTTGTACAGTAAAATCCACATTAACTCTTGTACATTAATTTAATTCTTCTAGATGTGATAGCAGTATAGTCAAATGCAGGCATGAGAACCACCATTGTAAGGGATTTAATTCTTGGAAGTCCAAACAATGTTGTGCATATAACTAGACAAGTCTAAATGAAATTATTCCATGTTGAAATGATCTGTGCAATGTTTTGTTAGTTTGATTTGCCAGCACAGAAAGTAATTGCCCAAACAACTAGTAAGTGTTGAAAAATGGAGATGTTACAAGTCTAATGAAAAACCACATACAAACACACACAGAAGAATTAGGATAAGTACCGCTGGGTCAGAATGGTTTCCTGAACAGAGTGCAAAATGTAGAAGAGGCTCAGGTTTCTCGATTGCAAATGCTTGTCGTCCATCTCCAGCTTTGAATTTTGTCCTTGGAGAAAAGAACAAGCGGAACCACTGCAAGATGATGCAAGTAAGAAGAAGGTCCCATATAAGTCACTCATAGGATTTACCAAATAAACACTTTGCATATTGAGGAGACATTTCAAAGATATTCTAAATGGCATGCCCATTCTTTTTTTCTTTTTTAAATTTCTATAGGGGAAAGGTTGGGATTGTATGAACCACCTGTCCAGGGCGAGGCAACCGGCACCCGAGTATAGTGTTCTGTATTGTGTCTGCACTGACTGTATGACCCCCAATATTATATGCAGCCTGCAAATGGAATCACATTGAACACATTGAGCAATTCAGCAAAAGCAGATAGGCTTAATAGTTTCATCCTAATTGACTATTAAAGCTACTACTCTAAGATTTTACCTTCAACAGAAGGAAGACTCTTTTCACATTGTTTTGTGGAATTCCATAAGCCAAAAATGCCTATTAGAAACCAAAGAGCATATTATAACCTCAATCAATTGAGAGAAATGGAAAACTATTAAAGGGAAACATTGTCTTGAGAATAATAATGATAATTACATGCATCACCAAAGCATTGTGTATGTTGATCCAGAAAGCTAACTTCTCCTCGTGTTTCAACTTCCCAGGATCTACTTCTTCTAATTGACAAATAAGTGACCTGAAACAACATAGAAGTGGATGGCCATTATAACTCCAAGTGACTGTAGAATCCAACTTAACTATGCACTTTTCACATGAAAGCTTCATGATCTCAATCAGATATTAATAAACTCACCTGAAATTCTTGAGCAACTGTTCAGTATCACCCAATTTCTGATTCTCTCTGTAAATCCATGATACCTCAACCATGGTGCTGTATGGCCCACTAAACTCCTTGAGTCCTTCCACATGGAAAGGATTGTCTAACCGTACATCAAAAGAGGAATTATTCCGGAACCCTGGACTCCACATGTCTCCTTGATCTCCAATAGAAAAGGCACTTGTTGAAGACAAGGATGAACTGGGAGATGAAAGGCCAGGATTTGTCGAAGATGGGTCTGCGAGTTTGCAATATATAGCTGATATACATTTGACCATATCCTCAGAAAGCCTATTAGGTGTAACTGGAATATGATCAGATATTCGGGTACCAAGATGTTCTGCCAGACTGATTATTCTTGATGAAGCATCAACATTTTGGGCATACTGCATAGATTAAACTGAGTCAAAATCAGAAGAAGGCATCCAAAAAGATGATTCTCTGAAATTAGCACTGATATGTTTACAAAGAGAAGTGTACATAACAGAACTTCACAATAAAATGGATACTGTCATGTATTCTTTCCAAAAGGATAAAAACAAGTTTGAGTAACCAAGACAACTTTTATCAAGAATGGTAGATTGCAGTAACTCAATGTGCTAGGAGCCATACTAAATACAAAAACAGGTAAAAAGAAATTTCTATGAAACATGATTTACCTCCATCATGGACAATGGTTGGGAATGACAAGCACGCAGAGATTCGGTTAATACTTCTGCAGCCGGAGCAGATACTCTTGTTGTAAATGCTGTACACTGGGATAATGAGGAGTGACAACGATATACACCTGAGTCTAATTGTTTTCCTTCTGGTTGATGTACATTGTATTCTTTCCCTAAAGTCTGAGGTTCATATCCATTATATTCCTTTTGCGGAGTATCATGCTCATGATCAATTGATTGTACTGCAGAGCATCCTCTTTTGGTTAAGACCTCAGGCTTAGATACTTCAACAAATCTTGCTCTAGGAGTTGATGGAGGAGACTTTACTTTCTCCTCCTTGGTGAATGTGGCTAAAAAGGGTAATTGTTGATCAAATGCTTTACGATACAAGGAGAGAAGATATTGTTCCAAATACACAACTTCTAACTCTAACACTGAAATTTCTTTAATTAGTTTGGACGTTGGCTGGAGTCAAGAAACAAAAAAGAAAAGTCAAGACAAACAGAAAGCCATACATGACAAGAAAATCATACCAGACCTTTAATCCTAAACAATGTAAAATCATTTATGGGCTGCAAAATAATCTTATGATTGCAGACACATACATGGAAGGATTGAGCCACAAATATATTCACTATCATCCTAGCATGCATAAAGCAAAACTGTATGTATGTTTGCAACATCAATGTTCTTTAATGGTTAAGAAAGCACATATAAATCAGTCCATTAATTCTCAGTGCGTCACGCCTGTTGATAATTGTATAAAAATTATGACATCAGAAGCAAATGCACATTTATTGGCCCAAAATTTATTGAAGATGTTCCAACCTTGGGCAGTATCGTTTCATTTGAATTAACAAGAGATGTAGGTCTGTATCCAAGTGCCTTTTCTAACGTGCATCTGACCTCAAATTGGTCTTGTAGTCTTTTCTTTAATTGTAGAATCTGCCACAAGATAATTTAAACACAAAAATAGACATAGCTATCAGGTAAAAGCATGTTGAGGCACTAGAAAAATCTGAAGCAAGATTAAAAGAAAATGACTGATTGAACCGAACCATACTGCAGAATATGGCTGCAGTAGAATATGCAACAAAAGAATTGTGATGAACAGTTCTGGTGTTGTACCTCTTGCTTCAGAGTATGTTGAACATCAATTGTAGGGGTTTGTTTTTTCCTAGGTTTACCGCATTCCGTGAGGTACCCTGCATCCTGGAACCAGATCAAAACCATACATAGGTGTGAAAATCTTTCTTCTAAATAATTGTCTAGAAGTGATAATATTGTGCTTGTGGACTACAGAGGATACTATTCTACTAAATTTGACCATTATTATCACAATTGTATGAGATGGAATTAATTGTGTCAAACATACATGCTTTCCATAAAATCAATTCTCTGTTCATCCATCCCATACATAAATTTGAAAAAATATATATTTTTATTAAAAATTTTGGCTGCCCTTGTCGATTGTGACACCGACTGCCCCCCTCCCCCCTAAAACAAAAACAAAAAAAAGGAAAAAGAAAAAAACTTCAGCATCATAAATGCAGCAATGCATTTATAAGAATAGCACCTTCAAATTTCCAAGTTAGGAAAGAAAAAAAAAAAGAAGTGAAGGCAATAATGAAATAAAGTAGTGATTGATTATACCAGCTTTGTTCGATCTGAGGCCTGAAGGTGATTATCTGGATTATCATCCTCCACTATTTTCTTGTCAGGAAAGCTGCCATATTAAAAACAGTAAAACACAGTTAATATATATGATAAGTTGATGTTTGCTTTATTTTGTGGTTCCCTTTAAGGAGAACAAGCTACATTCATGAAATCCCCAATTCTCATCAATTCTAAGAGTAATGAACCTTCAGTTGCACTTTCAACCAGGAACCCTCTCCCTACCCCCTATTTCTCCCCAAAGGATGTGCTGAAATGGGTGGTATACAGAGTAAGCAAAACTAGACCCAAAAAGAAAGAATGAATGATTGCAGAAAACATTAATTGAAATGTGAAAGCTTTATTTTCCATTTTCCATGAAAAGCAAGCAACCCCTCATGCATGAAGTCCACAATCAAGAGAGTACAAGAGAAGATAAAAAAATAAGAAATAGAGGGGCACCTCTTAGAACGCTTGTGCCTTGGAATCAACCCTTCAAGTTCAAACCCCATGCCTAAAAGCCATCCAAACAAAACCAAAGTCATTTCCAGTGAACCAAATACACAACACCACCAAAAAAAAAAAGTTGAAAAACAAAGCAACACAGGATCACATCCTACCCTGGAACATAACAAGTAACAACCACCAAGAACTCAGGAAGAGAACAACACAACACTTGAGCAATGCAATGAGCCAATAATAAGGCAGAAACACTATATAGCCTCCCAGATACCAAATTATCCAAGAGAGCCTATAAACTAGATTCCAACAAAGACTTGACTTGATTTGACTAGTTGCATTTCAGCAGAGAAAAGCTTCCTTAGTATTATTAGTACCCACAAAAGGGATCATTTTGCAGTGCCTGCTGCTAACACACCTTAGACACATAAGAAACACAACTATAATGGGGCAGTGCATGAAACCAAACCCACGAATGCGGAGAAGAAAAGATTTAATTAGCCTTTTGACCAATGACCCTTCTCTTTTTGACAACCTCCCTGGTGTGGTTGGTGCTTAATGCTAATTGTTTTGTGCTATGCTAATAGCCTTTTTGTAAAGGGTGGCCTTTTGCACTGGTAGACCGGTGTGAAATGTCAAAACGTTTACCAAAAGTTAACACTTAACAAATCTCCCTGTAAAAGAAAGCCTCTACTACAGATCCAAGGACACCGTAGGGAAGAAGAAAATAAAATAGTGGCTCAATACATGTCACATATTCATACAAGTTACAAGGGTCATAAAGTTGCCAACGTCTCATTCTTCAATGAACGCTTATTGGCCTTATGTAGTTTATAACATAAGGGTACAAATATGTAAAACTATAAAAGTAAATTGTCATCAATAATTTCACTAAGAAAATAATATACAAAAGTAAAGGACTGAAGAATGCTTTAAAATGTTTAGTGTAGGTATAAAATAAATGGACTGTAAAATTTCATTAACAGTGTAATGAATATTGTGCATGTATTTTCGAAAGTGAGAAGATTCTGATATCTTATGACAATGTTATTTGCATGTAATTATTTTTACAATATTCTTATGTTATTATTTTATAAATAATATTATGAAAATACTCTTTCCAATACATTCTCTTTCTAATTTTCTTTTTCTAAGAAAAGGGAGTGTGATGTAAAAATCTACAAATATGTTTGACATTTGCAATGGGAAACAGTATACAATTTTACAAAAGAAGCAGCCAAAGTAGAAAAAAAAAAAAAAAAGGCAGAGGATGCAGCATTATCAATTATAAACTACGTTTTGTCTTTAAATAGTCTGAAAAATATTTCTTTTTTCCATCATACCCTTATCATTTTTTATATCTCTCCTTCCCACAATACATATGTGAAAAAGAGAAACAGATAGAAGACAACAATCCTTTCAATAATTTACTATATAAAAGTTATTCTTTTTATGCAATCAAAATAAATAAATTACGTCAATAATCACTTTATAATAATCGTATCTAAACATCAAATAGATTTTATCATACTTAATTTTAAAAATTATTATTTAATAATCAATTATTGGAATAAGCTTTATTTTCACAACTAATCCAAATGCACACTTATTAGTTATTATAATTCTAGGTAAATTAGCACAATTGCATAATGTTAAGCTTTCCTTGTTCAACTCATTTAACCATTTCAATTTCTTCTCCTTGCTTTGTTCACTTTATATGCTTATATCAATCTTCTAATATTTTTTAGTTTTCTCCTTTTAGATTTTGAGAATTTTATTTCCATCTGAATAAAAAAAATTAAGATTTTTTATAACTTGACTCCTCTGTCACCGAGAAGCTTTCCCCGTTGTTAATAGTATTTAAAGATGAGTTACCAAAAGTCTCCTTCTAAAAATCAAGACATTTTTGGAACGTATATGATGATTTGGATAGAGATAGAGCCATTCTCTCTCATTAACTGTGTATATTAATATGACCCTATATATGTACATATAGGTGGCTATCTTATTTTCAATATTTTCTGCTCTCGTTGGTAAGAGTTGGTGATAGTCCGTCCACCCTTTGTCTCATTTTGCATCACATCTTTAATTATTAAGCTACTTGATTTGATGCAGCAAAACCAAGAGCTATGAAAACGGAAATAAAGATAAGATAGTTGTTTAATTTTGGTCGGAGAGATACATAATTTTGACTGTGCCAACATTGGCATCATTTTATTTTTTTAGGTGAATTGGATTAATCGGTATACAGTACTATTATTGAAGGCTCACAAATTGATTTGAATTCTTTCATATTCGGTGTGGTACTTGTCATGTCCATTCATGAAAAAGGCATTTTGTTTGCACTCCTACTAGACCAATTAATTAGTTTTTCACAGATTATAAACCAATAACGAGGAAACAAGTGACTAGGTAACAAAAAGTAGTGGGCTTAATTGCAAGAAGGAAAAGAAAGGGTTTATGTTTATCTCAAAAGTGATGAAAGATAAAGGGTAATAGACGTTGGATGCTAGAAAGGAATAGAGGTTTTGTGGGGTTTCTCTTTGTCTAAATGTCTTTTGGGGGAATTAAGAGATGCCCCATATTGTCCTTCAGTATCAAAGAGACTAACGTTTGTCACAGAATCCACAAATATTAAATTAAATTTAAATATATTAGTGGGACTTCTCACTTGACCTTTACCAAAACCAATACAAAAAGAAAAGGATGGGAGTGCGGTAAGGTGGCCAGTTCTCCCTTTTTGTCGTCATATTAACCTACTGAGGAAGAAAGTTTCTTTTTTGCTGCACACTTGCTTAGACAGAGAAAAAGAAATGGAAAAGGCACAGGAAAAGCTGAATTGCTGAAGATAGGTGAGAGTAAATTAATGTCGGTAAAACTAGTTCACATGCAAGGTTATTTAATGCACATCTTATTATCTTAATAACTTATTCAAGATTGAAGATGAAAAAAGAAATGCATGCACATTGTGCATAATTATCATAAGCCATAACAAGTAAATTTCTATTTCATTGAGATCATGATTCTAAAGTGTATTATGCAGTTGCTATTATGGTCACAACTTAAAAGGTTTTTCAACTCACTGCAATCATATTGTGACTGTAATTGTGACCATATCAACTTTATTTATCTGTAATTTCCTGTAATATCAAGATTCATGACAAAATTGCAGCTGCAATTTAGAACCATCATTAAAATTAAGAGCAATTAATTCATTTAAAGCATAAAATAAAGGGCCTAGTTGACAACAAAAGCCAAGAGAGGCTACAGACAAAGAACAGTAAACATCTTTGGTGAGCTTAACTGTGTTGAATAGTTATTTGCTCAAACAACATTATCTATTTTTCCTGATAAAGGAGATTATGTGTGACATAGAATTACTTAGTTATGCAGTGGGGAAAATGACAAAGCATTCTAACATCTGAGCTTTGTTTTCCTTTTTAAAAACTAGACAAAGAGACAAATTTTATAAGAGCCTCGTTAGGTTATTTTCTCAATGGACCAAATGAAAAACAAAACATAGATGCAGGGTTCTTCTTTGGACACATGTGATATTTTAAGCTTCGCTACAGAGTCGTAAATTCTAGTCCCTATAAATAAACAAATGAAACTTCTATTTTATCTTATCGTGGAAATTTCATATAAGCCAGAAGGACGATTTTCAATGCCACAAAACACCAAGATAACAAGAAAAAATAATGTCTAATATATGGTTTCAGACCAAATGAGAGGATCGGTTTTCAAATCAATCTGACAGACATGCTTCCTAGATCCATGTAACCGTAGAAATTGTCTAATTAATTAGATTCTCTAATTGAGGATTACAAAATATAGTATCTGTAAGATAAGGATCTAAATTCACAGTTCTATATATATAGCCGAGTTTCTCCTTAGAAATTTTTATAAAATCAGTTTATAGACACAATACTAAGTTAGGGGAACATGCTTAAATGATAAAAATAAAATAGATGTTTTACGTAAAACATTATAGATTGAAGGCTTCTAATAGAGTACAAACATTACCAAGATGGGATTTGAAAGGGTGTTTTGGCTGTTTCATTTGCAGTGATAGTTAATTTAACAATTATGAACAATTTTGGATGAATTGATAAAAAGACAAATTAGAAGTATTTCATATGCATGTGAATTCAAATGAAGCTTGGAGTGCTTCCATACCTGTCTGTAGAGTGGTACTTGTAATTTGTGATCTTTTGTCGTTGTTCCTAGTCATATTATATTAGCTAGTATTTGTTTGTTTTCATGTGGGAAACAAACATAATTTTGAATACCATCGTAAAGCAAATCAAAATTGGTTTTTGTATCAACTAGAGATACGAGACCGCCTTGTATACCATGTAACACAGTCACACGCTAGTGGAACAATAAAAAAAATATAGAAAAATTGTATTTGTACAATAAATTTGTAAAAATAAAATAAAATTGTACAATAAAAAGAGAACAATGTGAAATATGATGAAAAAAGAGAAAGAGAAAAAATAATCTTATAAAAAGTATTGTATGAATAATGTAACTTTAAAAAAGTATATATTATGTTGTTGATTAATTTGTATTTATCTTTATTTTATTTTTCCATCTTGTAAAACAAAATTTGAAAAACTCAGTATCTTTTATTAAGCCTTTTGTTGTTGCCTCGTTGGTAAAATTTTCACTGGGCATCCGTCTACTTCATGTCACTTTATGAGTACAACCAATCAAAAGTGACTTTTCAAACTACTTTCATACCAAAGTAGTACATATGTTGCTCAAATCATAAGGGCATGATGAAGTGCCAAAATCAAAGTTGTTTCCAAACTGTGAATCAGAAATTGGCTGGTGCAGCATCATACATACATCTGCTACGAGTAGGGAATCTGATCTGTTAAGTGTGCCTCTCTGCCTCGTAATGGCAACACCTACTAAATCCACAAACTGTGTCCATTAGCTAAACGTGGAGGGAAAGAAGAGAGGGACATTGTGACTGATCATTGTCAGTGTATTATGGACTCCTACATGTTACCCCATTTTTTATTTGGATAAAATTTACATACAGTATCATAGGCACTGTTGGTAGTATTCTCCAATCAGATTTGGAGTTTTATCCGGTAATATACAAAATAAAGTATCCATTAAATATTATCACATATTACTAAAGTAAAATTTCAAATCTGATTGGAAAATAACACTAACTATACCATGAGTATATCTAAGTTTTTTTCTTTTTATTTTTGGTGGCAAGGATATCTTAATAGAGAGTAAAAAATTAATACTTCTTAATTACAAAAATTTATTTAAAGGATTAACATCTTTTTATATAAATGAACCTGAGGATTAATTTAATTATACACCAATAAATATTATTATACCACATGCTTAAAAAATATGATCATCTGTAAATCATATTATACTATATTAGTTATTCACTATTTTTATAACAAATATGCAGTGAAAAGAAATATGAATCAATTATCAATTTGATAATTGATTGATATTTTTATTCAACATATAATTGATTTTGTTCATCAGTTATGGGTACCGGCCATGTTTTAGTGCATTATTTTTCATGTTTTGGTTTTGAGAAGAATCCGAATTGCGTGACATAAAAGGCGAAGTTTCCAAAGACGTTTAGACAAGGCAGTCAATGCCAATCGTATATTACAAGCAAAAGGCATCTCTCTCGATCAGTCTCTCTTTTTCTACTCCTACTGTCCCCACTTCTCTCCCTCCAAAGATGGTCCAAAATCCATTATCTTAATGGGTGCATATACCCTCCTCCAAGGGTCATAACCTAGTAGTTGAAGGTTCAAACCTAAAAAATTTAATATTGTGCAATACTTTAAAGCTCTACCAAAGCATCGCTCTCCAACAATGATTTCATGGCCGTACAATTCATTTCATTCCCATATTAGTAGAATTCTAGTATTAATCTTTTTAGCTACCAACACTTAATTTATAGAAATAATTTCGATTAAAATTGAGTTCAGAGAAAAATTATTCATGTTTGAAAGGTTTTGTTTCAAAATAAGCTTTTCGAAGCAAATACATCAACAAAGGAGGGTTTGGAGTTTTGCATTGCAAAACCAAACACAGGATAAGTAAACTACTCCACGTTAAGGGCTATGTTTGGATTAAATATTTAAAAGTATTTTTGCGAAGTCTAATGCACAATTATTAATTCTAATGCTCAAACAAAGAAAAAAAATATATTACTTTGAGAGTAAAAATACTTTTAAGTTCTCTCAACTTTAGTCCAACACATGCACAAAGTTAGTATCGAAATGAATTTTCAGCCATTTAGATCACATGAAAAACTTAAAGAGTAGTATCAATACTAGTATGAAGGATAAGAATGTGTACAAGAATATGCATGAGGTCATAGGTTCAAACCTCAGTACGATCAATGTATATAAAAAAAACTAGTATGGAGAATAAGAGTGTATACAAGAATATTGTTAAGTGAGAAGTGCCTAGTTTGAATCTTGTGAAAAAATAATCCTTAAAAGAGTGGGTGAATTTTTATTTTTATTTTTTGGTACAAAGAGTGGGTGAATTAATATAAGCCCCACAAAATTTTCTCCAAAGAGGGAACTAGCAGGTATACATAAAAAAAAGAGTAAATTTCACTAATCACTTCTAAGGTTTCATAAAACAACACAAACACCTCTTATTTTTTTAACGATTACAGTAATTTTTTAATGTTAATATAATATTTTCAAATATTAAGGGGGTGTTAATGTAACATTAGTGTAGAAATAAAATAAAAAAGTAATATTATGTGCAATTTAAAAAAAAAAAAAACTAAAAAAATACAAGTGTAATATACTCTAAAAGAAAAATATAATATCACATGAAAAATTAAACATGGCGAATAGGTCCTTTTGCAAATATATGAAGATTTTGACCAAAAGGGGGCTGACACCCTGGTGGTTCCACACAGGCTTTAACTTCAGTACGTCACAGCCTACTGAAGGAGATGCGCATTTGTTGCCTCCTCACGCTTTCTATGTTCCTTTTTAGCCCCTTTTCATGACAGGTCTTTTCTCCAAAATCTCGGGTTGGTTACCCATTTGATTAGATTATGTTCCAATTTATTTTTTAAGTTAGAAAATTAATTCTTGCACTTTACAATAAGAAAAATACAAGTTCTAATATAAATAAGTAGTTTAAACTTTAAATTAATTTAAGACAAATGTTAATCAGTATCTTTAGGACACTAGTTAAAAAATTAAAAAGAAAAATATTTTTATTAGAATGCACAAAATTGTGTTGTACATAATTTTTTTTTTGTATTTTTTTATGATTTTTACGCTAAATACTTTTTCATTTTAATTCTTTAACAAGACACTGACCCTTAATTTAAATACATATCTTAATTATATTTAATGGTTTAAAATTAATTCTTATGAATTAATTTTATCAAACTTTAAAAAAGGGAAAGTGCAATTCTTACATTTATGGCATGTGTACCCATATGCCCATATGAACCTTCCCTATAAATCAATAATGATTACTTTTGACAATTCTTGACTGCAGCATCAAAATTATGAGCTATGAAGTACTACGTCTGACTAACCAAGAAGTCACATGATGCTTCATATTTCCTAAAATCGTACCCTCAATCATTACGCAAGCTGTTCTCAACATGAATCTAAAACTGAAATAAGGGACAACAACAAAACCGTTGTTGAACAATACTCCTACACACCTACTTGTTATAATCAACATTGTAGAGATAAATGAACATTAGGATGATATATGGTAGAAAAAAAAAGGTGGTAAAAGGAAAAGAATTGGGTTAAGGATTCGTAAACAAAGTAGATCAGAATATAATCTCCTTAACTTTCAAGTCTTTTTAAGCAGATAGTGTCTTTTCCCATTTGGTAATTGTAACACTTAAAAGGAAAGAAGCAAATAGAATAAAGCGTTCCTAAAAACTAAAAAGAAACATAAGATTGCTCGTTCATGTGGAGGAAAAGCCCCTTATGTTAGCTATTAAAGCTATTAGCATCCGATTCCATTCGAGTTAGATCAACTCATTGCAAGAAAAAATTCATCAAGATCAAGTTATGCCTGTACCTAGTGACTCATTAAGAATAGAATAATATATAATACTATGCACACAACTTAGTCAAACACAAAATCCACCAAACCGAACAACTATAATCTGACATACATAAAAATAACCGTTACATATTAGTTATTAGTTAGAGCTACCAATCCCAATACTTAGTGGCGAACCTAAACTAAACTGTCTTAAATTTTTAATGGTGGTTGAGGAGAGGGTGAGGGTACAAAATGAGACATGCGCCAACATTAATGGTTAATTACTTGCTTCGTTTGCAAATTTTGCTACCTGAAATGAACTGAATCTAAGTAGATGAAGTTGTTGGACCACTTAATGCTAGTATAAAGGATAATTAATGTAACAAAACAGTTTAAAGTTTAAACAAACTAATCCAAAATGGTTTGTTGTCAAAACTGGGTTAGACTAATCGGTTGGACCAGGAAGATTGATCTACTCAACCCTTAGAAACTAGATTTTTTAAAAAGATTTGGTAAATTGAAAATTCAATCGACTCTGTGAAGTGTAAACTGATCGTGACTTGAAAGGATAAATTGGCCAAGTTTAAGAGATCAAAAATACCTTTTTAACACACTTGTTACTCGTTTTCCCATTTACAATTAAAACACTCTTCTTTTTCTAGTTTATTAAATTGTAGAAGCTTGTAATAATGCAATAAAAGTTTTGCTGCTATTTATACTGGTGAGCTTCATCTCTGTTTTTACTTATTCAACGTGAAACTGGTATAAAGAATAAATTTTGTGTGAATATAGTTGGTAAGTGTCATTTATGCTTTTCTTTTTATTGTACATTTAAGCATTTATTTTCTCTTTTTATAACTTGTTTTTTTTTTTTTTTTTATGCTTCAGAAATAAAAGAAACAAACAGAAACGAAAGGAAAACTATCTCAGACGGAGGTAACTAGTTCCAGCAGCATCAGCAGAAACGAAAGCATTCATTTTCTCTTTTTATAACTTGTTTAGTCCTTTTTAGTGTGTTAAATTGATTAATTAGGATTGGTAAGTGTCATTTTAAACATTACAATGATTATTGATCAAATTTAACGAAATTAATTATATTTGAAGAAGAATTAAATGTACCCATTAATGATATTTACTATTCAATCTTGATAATTGTAAGTTAATAGTAATATATATTTTAAACCAAAAAATAATAGAAAAAGTTAGATATATAAATATTATAATTATAATAATAACATTAAATATTATATGTGTTTAAATTTTAAATAATTTATAATATTTTATTTTAGTTAATAATTAAGGATAGAAATTAAGAAATAAATAATAATAATAATAATAATAATAATAATAATAATAATAATAATAATAATAATAATAATTAAACATATAAATATACTTTATTTTTAATTTAATTTAGATATTAAAATATATTTTCCAAATAATAATAATTAAAAAACATTTTTATAAATATATAGACAAATTTAAAATGATTCATAATATTTCATTTTAATTAATATTTTTTGAAGAATGTCTTCATTAATTAATCTCTCTCTCTCTCTCTCTCTCTCATTATATATATATATATATATATATATATATATATATGATTGTTTATATATTATATTAATTATTGTATTTATTAAATATAAAATATAATTAAATATTATATTTATTGAATATAAAAATATTTATTAAATTTAATAAATGTATGACTTTTCATATAATTAATATATATTAAAAATATATTATTAAACAAAAAGCAAACATTAAAAAAAATTAATACCTAGACTTATATAAATTAAAACATTCATTATTTTTTAAAAAAATAGTTTATAAAATATATTTAAAAAATATTTTTATATAGTATTAATTATAAAATTTATTAAATATAATATTTAATTAACATTAATCATTTTATTAAATATTACATTTATTACATAAAATGGATTTATTAGAGTTAATAAATATTTATTAAATATATAAGTTTTCATACCGATCTATAGTATATGAAACAAAAAATTTATTATTACAAATTGGCTTAAATAACCTTTTGGTCCCTGTAAAATAGGAGGTGTTATTTTTATTTTAATCCTTGAGCAAATTACACTTGTCTCCCCTGTGTTTAAGACTTATTACATTCGCACCCCCTTTGTTGAAATGCATCACTTTGACATCCCTGAACCAACATCGTTAATTGACGGTGTTAATCTTTGGTGAAAGGTCAAAAAAACCCTTCCACTTAACCCTAGTTCCAGAAGCATTCAATACCATAGTGCCTTCCCTCTGCCTCCCCCTTCATCGTTTGCACCACACCCTCCACAATCACCACCACCCTAATTTTTTCATCCCTCTACGCATCCTTCACCAAAAGCATCCTTTCGCTCCAATCTCCATTACCACCACCCACAAACTAACCCCTTTCTCTTCCTTCCTCCACCCCTCCACCCTAATTATTGCACTAGATCTGGGAAAAGCAGCACCACATCTCGATCTCGATCCAAAGTTAGAAACACACCAAATATGAGAAATGCAACACCAAAGCTCGATCTCAACACCGCAATAACACATGGCGATGTCAGAGTTGGTGATTTTGCGCTTTGATAATGTTGTGGGATTTGGTGGTGGTGAAGAGTTGGTGGTTGGTGGTTTGGGGTTCGTGGGGACGGAAGGGAGACTTGGTTGAATCGCCAATGTGGTTTGGAATGGAGTACAAACTTCTCATTCTCAATTTTGTTGTTTTGTTGGTACCTTCTCATTTTTCAACGATTATGGAAATTTTGTTGTTTTGTATTTTAGAGAGGTTGTTTTGTTGCTAGATTGTTTCTCAATTTTCAACGTTCTCAATGGAGAGGTTGCTATTTTGTTGCTTTATTTTTCCTCCTTTTTTTTTACCTTTTCAGTTGAGTTCTCAACCATTTAAAAATTTAATAAGATTAAAGGAAATAATTTTATAACTTTCAAGACTTGAAAGGGTTTTAACGTGCTTAAAAGTATACATTTGTTGCAAAAAAAAATTTGGCTCAAGGTGTCCTGTTTAAATGCATTTGCTTTTTTTTTAAAAAAGATTGCAAGCTTGTCAAATGAATTTATGAAGGTGTTCCTAGTGTTCTTCAACTTATTCATAAAAGCAAAAACATCAAGGGTGCCTAAGATAAGGGCATTTTGGACTGAAAATTTCATTTAAACACATGTGCATGACACATGACCTCTTGGGGTTAACGGAACTAGGGTCAAGGGGTTTTGTGTAGGGGTCCAAGAACGAGGAGGTGCGAATGTAATAAGTCCTAAACACAAGGGCGACGAGTGTAATTTGCTCTTAATCCTTTAAAAATATTTTTTTTATCCGCCACCATAATTAGGGCCTTGGGCTCCCCAGTGGGACCCCGAGGTATCCCCACAAGCTTCGACTCTTTGGGCCGGCTATGAGACTAATCCTCGGTCCAGGACTTAGTCACACTTAAAGCTCCTCGCCCCTCCCCAAGAGTGTATTCTGCAGGGATCGAACCCAGGTCCTCTCCTACAAACTCAGCATGTGTTGCCAACTGAGCTACACCCATTGGGTTAAAGATTTTTGTTTTAATCCTTTTGAATCCCAGCTTGACCTAACATATCATTTGAGTGCTTTACTAGCTTCTCTATTAAATAATTCTCACATATTTTATTCATTTTAAATTATATTTATTTATTGTGTGATTTTTATTTATTTTTAAATTATTTATTTTAGAAAAATTAAAAAATATTATTTTTTAATTTTCATTCCATAAAATAAAATAACTTTACATAATTAAGTAGTTGTTGGTGTGAAAATTAGTCAACTGATCAACCGTTGTGTTAACTAATTACCAACAAGTGATTCCCTTTAGGCGACTGACTTGAGAAAGGGATTTTGTTCCTCAATTTGTTTCCTAGTCCATTATAAAGAGCTTTCTAGCAGTCGCTGAATTGAAGTTTCTATGCTATACTACTCCTATGGATATTGCGGTAAAGAAATGCAATAAACGGTTGAAAGCGATAAAGGAAAGCAATAAAGAAAGCTAATAAATAAAGGATAAAGGGCTGGAAAAGGTAATTTAGATTGATTTGGCGGGGACCTGGTTTACATTGTGTGTTCTCCTATTTATAATATTAGAAAAAGCTATTACCTGTTCCTATTCTTCAACTAACCACTATCCTAAATTCTAGGGAGATCATGTGTTACATGATCTTAACTTCCTGCATTGTTGACTTCTGTTGAAGTTGTGGCCCCACATTCCCTAAAACTGTTGAATTCCACATGCAAACAAACATTTGTTATTTTCCATTACCCATTTTTTTCTATTTTTTAGGAGATCATGACTCCATGCATCTTAGGCTTGGAAAAACTACTTCCAGTTGCTTTCCACGTTCAAATCTTTCCTCCAACTTGGTCTTCCTCGAAATAGGTCTGATTCAATTTTGTTGCGCTAGCTGACAGAAATAGCCATTAGCCGTCAGTCGACATAAATAGTCGTTAGTCATCAGAAATGATTCTTTTAGTTGTTAGTCGTCATAAATGACTATTTTAGTCATCAATCATCTTTAGCATTGGGCCAAGCTAGAATCATTTAGAAGCCGCATTAGTCGACAACCATTGACTAAATTAGCTAGCTAAATTACTCATTAGCTGACAATAAACAGCTAGTCTCAATAGCAAACATTTTTAGCACCAACATAACTGCCCCTTTTTTTCTGCCTCATTTAGCTATGATAACGACTGTTTTGTTAATCACTCGCTTTGAATGATGGCAGAAAAAACCAACATTGTGCTAAAAACTTCAACTTCATGGCTTCTTAAAATTTCTGCAACGGCTATCAATAATAAGCTTCAAATATCCAAAATCTTGAACTTGAGTCATCAATTGTACTTATCTTTGCTGCCAAATTATGTTAAACTTTTGCTTATATTTCATTCTGGAGAGAGTACTCTCTAACACATTCTTTCTAACATATCTTTTTCTATTGACTAAAATTTGTAGAAAATCACACAATTGTGTGGGTCACACTTTTTTTTGTTGGTTCTGGGTTAGAGACCACGGGTGTCCCCCAATCCACTGGGTCAGAGACTAATCTCACTCGTAGTAGTGCGTGGCTGTCGTTGGCCCAAGAAAATTTTGCATATGGAGATAATCGAACACAAGTTTTCTCACAAAATAGATTGTTCTCCCATTTGTGAACGCAACGGACCCTACACCACTGTGCCAACCCTATGGGCTAGTCACACTCCTTATTTGATGCATCCCACTCATGATTTTGAAATCTTCAGTAAATTTTGACTAATAGGAAGAGGGTGTTGAAAAAAATGTATTAAAATGTGTGTTGCTAACACTTATCATTAATAGAAAAGATTAGGCTTAAAGCCTTTAATGTGTTTAGACGAAAATGATAAGTAAATACTCCTTCCGGATTAAAATATAAGAAAAAAAACTAACTTGCGCTAATTAAGAAAATAAGTTAATATAATTTAATTTTGATAGTCTCAATGAAAAACTTAATTCATTTTCTAAAGTACCTTCTACATTTAATTGCATATGACAAAAAAAGAGAAGGTCATCGGAAATAAAACTCTAATTAAATGAAGGATATTTTAGATATGGTATTAGTAAATATGGAAAAGTTAGTTAAAATTTGCTTATATATTTTAATCCATCACACATAATTTTTTTATTACTTAGTATTCATTTCTTAAGGATTATCTCACTATTGTAAGTCAAGTAAATTATTTGACATGTGAATTTAAACACTATTAACTATATGTATCTAGACACAATAATAAGTAAATATTTTTTTTTATTGACAAATGTTAATTTGTTAGTTTTGTTAGAAATGTCAGTGGGAGGGATTCGAACCCGCGACCTCTCCCTCCCCTCTTCTCCCTTCACCCTTATCTCATTCTTCCCAACCACCAAGGCAACTTTATATCTCCAATAAGTAAATATTAATATAGTAAGAGTTATCAACAATATTCTAGGAAAAGTAAATTATTTGACACATGAATTTAACAAATGATTTATATAAGTTGCCAAGTTAGTGATAACATTATAAGAATGAGAAAATATTTTAACGGAAACAGAAATATCAAATTAATATTAATTTAAGACAATGAATGATTTACTCAACATACATATCCAAATTTTAAATGACTTATTAAAATGATAAATATCTGAACAATAATCAATCCTTTATGACAATATTGTTGAGATCAATAATTAATTGTTGACATAATCGGAGGAGTAATAAATAGTATTATAACTTAGCCAATAGATGTGATTTAATTCAGAATACATATTAAGTAGGAGAAGAACTAAGTTTGATTCTCACATAACACATTTTTAGGGAGGGGGCAAAGAATTGAAGTATGTAGGGATATCTCCAAATCTCAATAAGAAGTCAAAGACCCTAATTTAATAATTAGAAAAAATAGAACTGAAACTTAAATGAGATTGACAAAAATTACTTATAAGCTTCTATTTTATCATGTACAATTAATATTATATATTGTATTGTTAAGAGTTATACAACTAAAAGAGTTATTTTTTTTTTTTTACATAACAACTAAAAGAGTTATAGAGTTATAATTCTTATTATGCTTAAATAACTTTTAAATCCCTGATAAATTTTTAAATTTTGCTTTGGGTTTATGATAAATTTTGTTGTTGTTTTAAGTTTCTGATATATCAAAACTTTTATTTTGAGCCTCTACCGTCAGCTAAGTGATGACGTGACACTATCTAAATAGATCTTTCCAATATATATCAACTGTTAAGATGGTGTCACATCATCACTTAACTGACGACAATGACCCAAAACAAAATTTTTAATATATTAGGGACTCAAAGCAAAAATTAAAAATTTATCAGAGACCTAAAAATTATTTAAGCCTTCTTATTATTGTGTAAAATGAAAAATGTGCAAACTACGTTAAAAATATAGTCTATAATGAAATATTTAATAAATTTCTTCAATGAAATACAAATTTTGATATGATTTTTTTTCCAGTTATAGCTTCATTAAAAAAATGACAATGAATATTGCTAATTTTAATAAAAAAATGCATATTACCTTAAATATTATTTATAATAAATCCTTTATAATAAATTATAAATTAATAAAAAATTATTTCTTAATATATTTTTACATTTTAAAAATATATTTTTATACTCAAATAAATTCATGCATCACACCGGCGTAACATCTAATATAATTTGATAACGAGGTTTTTACCGCACATATTTATTTGTCCACACATTCTTTAGTTAATTACAACTTTGATTATTTAAAATATCCTTCATTAATTTATCTTTGTATTTTTTTATAAGAATTTATCTTTGTATTAAGTCTAATTTTTTTAGTTATATTTGACCATTTAGACATTTGATTTTTTTTCTTATATTTTTATTTAATACGAAAAATTATAAAAGTAATGATCCATCGTGGCAAACAAATCCGTATATGTAAATATCCTTGGGTAAAATCCTTCACAAATAAAAAAATAGATATCTAAATGGACACCAACAGATAATTTAAACAGGTTTTTCTTTATCCGATTATAAACAGATGGAGCAAATATTATACTACTCGTACCCGTGAGTATCTGCTACCTGCTAATGTACATTTATTTAGATTTAGATGTCCTTTTATTAATATAGATATGCCTACAGAAAATTTATACTTTAAAGTGTAGTTTTACTTGAATTTATACTTTAGAGAGAGTAATCTGTAGATAATTTGAATATTTGTTTTTTCAGAGATATGACAAATCTTATAACTTATATTATGAGATGTGTCAAAAAAAAAAAAAACTTATATTATGAGAGAAAAATGATGTAAATTTGTGGGCCTTTAAATTATTTTTTAGAAAAATTGACAGAATAATTTAAAAAAATGCTAAAAGTTATTATTTTCTACAACTCTTTAATTTATAAATTCATAGTGATATTTGCACTACTGTTTGGAGCTCACAAAATAATTTTGTTGATTATTTTTAATTTTTTAGAAAGTATCCATGGAAATATGTGAATACCTGCAAATATAAAGAAAATTTGCAGGTAGTTTCTAAACGGGTCTAGGTACAGGACGAGGTAGATAGGTGGGTGGAGAGTAATTACTACCCATGCCTGCCCCCACCCCATTACCATTTGTATCCTCTATCCTTTCTCCCTATATAAATTAGAATAAGTATTTTGAATGATAGTGTTTTAAGAAAGTATTCTTTAATGAGAGTATTATTAAGAATTTTTCTTCAATAGAAGTATTTTTAAGAGTGCTTTTTTTTTTTATATAAAAAAAAACTTCATATCTCTTTCAATCTATCTTTTTTTTTTTAAATTAAATTTCAATTTTAAAGCAATTATTAATAATTAAAAGTAATTTTGTATCACAATATAAATTATTTATCATAAGTTTAAAATATAATTTATATGTTCCAAATATGTATTTCTACAAATTTTAATTATAATATAATTTATACATCCAAAAGTATTTATTTATTAAAATTATAATTATATGAAATGATATTTATTATGGGTATTGTAGAGATTAAAATACCAGTTTCTAGGAAGTATATGTTTTTATACATTTATTTATACCAGAGATTAAAATATGGGTTCCAAATATGTATTTATACATTTATTATGTAGACTAAGTACATGTTTGTTTTTACCGGTATGTTGGCTCCCACCAACGTTTTGAGAAGCATCTCATATGTTAGAATGACAATTAGAATGGCAAAACAAACATAGCTTAAAAGGAGAAAACTTGAATAGTCCTTCCGTTTTTCATTTCTGTTTTGTTTCTTATGTTTTTATTTTATTTTATTTTAAAATATATATTCAATATTTTTATAAATAAAAAATAAATTTTCAAGTACAAGTTTTATATAATAGTAATTAAATATAATATTTATTCATTAGACATGGTATTAAATTTTTTCATCAAATGAATTATGCTATCATTATTATAGATATTTTTTATATAAATAATAATAAAATATGTGTTGATTTTATGTATTGATTTATTATTATTATTATTATTATTATTATTATTATTATTATTATATAAACAAAGTTAACTTAAATAATTTTTACTATTATTTAAAATAAAAACTTAAAATAAAGATAAGTTTTAAAAATAAAACAAAAAAAATTAAATGTCAATGACCTCACATTCCTTTCAAATATACTGTTCTTAGTTCATCGTTTAGGTTGCATATCCGTCCAAAGTAGTCTACTTTATGAATTGTTGTTTTACATACTGGACTCCGTAAACTTCGAAAAAAAAGAAAAAAAAAGCTTAGATCTTGCAAAAAAAAAACAAATCGTAGTATTAAAATAACAAATAATGCAATTTTTTTAGTTTAATTTCTGTGCAATAAAAAATTTTACTCCGTAAAATTAAAATCATAAAAAATATTTTTTTTCTAAAAAAAATTAGTATGATTTTTAAAATAATTATAAAAGCTAATAAACTTATTATATATCACAGTTTGTGATTAAATACCAGTATAACTCCTAACCCAGTTAAAAATTATTAAATGAAATTTTGACTATTTCAACAAAGCATTTTTTTTATACATATATGACAAAATTTGGTCAGCATATTAAAAACCCAATATTCCAGTATTTATATAATTTCCATCTATTCCCCCTCCACTTCATGATCCAATCCCTTTCTCTTACCTAGTTGCATTGCACCATTCAATTCTTTATCTAATCCAAATCTACCCTTTTTGGTTTTTTTTTTTTACTCAAAAACAACCCCTTAGACACTAGTACATGAAAAAACAATAATAGAAATAAAAAAAATTAAAAAAATAGAACCTTTGTTTCGTGCTTCAATTTGGGCACGGGACCTGACCCCTCTTCTCCCCTTTTCCTTCATATATGCCCAAAACACAGAACGCACTTGTTATATATATCATTCATCATCACTAGCCATTTGCCACAGTTGTGTAGTGAGGCAGCGATTCAATTTCAAAGCTATATAGAGAGAGCGAGACACAACAACATTTTTCACATATATAATAAAAAGGAACATCAATTCCACCCACCCCACACCCACTATCACTAACCTATAGTCTCTGATTGATCTCGCTCTGCATAAACTTGCCATATTTTTTTAAGGTACTTTATTTACCACTGCCCCCTTTTTCTAGTTTCGTATATTCTTTCAATTTTCCCTTAGCCAATGTCTATTCTATTACATGTCACATTTATTTGCTGTCAATTTCGGTTCCAATTCCATGGTCTCTGACCTATCTATCTCACCCTATGATATGTCGTGTACTTTATGCATATTTTAATTTTAATTTTTATGCCCCAAAATAAGACGTGCTAATAATGGCAGGGGGAAGAACTTCCTTTTATTAGGAATTTTGTAAGTCTCGTGGATACAATTGATGCCCAATTTTATACTTGTATGATTCTGCAACTTTATTTTTCCTTAATAATTTTTCAGATGTGCAGAACATGTTCCTGAATTCTGATCCTTAATCAATCTTACATAATCTAAATTTGGTTAGGGTTTATCATCGTATCACAATAATGCGGGGAGTTAATTCGATTTTTAATTGGGTCTTTTGCCATTGAGGGTGTCTGGGTTACAGTGAGTAGATGTTAACTGTTAAGATTTATATTTCAATCTGGCTGGGTCTGTCTTATTTTGTGAAAGCTAAGGTTGAAGCTTTTTTGTGCTGCTTTTGACGAAATTATTACTGTTGCGGATTTTACGTCTCGTGTGAACTTAGATCATTTGATTCCTAAAGATAGAGTGGTTTTTGGGTTTTGGGGGGATGAATTTACACACAGCGTGATAATTGTCAGATTGGATTTTATTGCAGTTGTCCATTGTTAATTAACAGAAAATCAACATTTTTAATGTTTCACAGGTTGAATCTGTTTTAGAATCACAAATTTTACACTAAAAGATGTTGCATTTTAGACTTCAAAGTTTAAAATTGGAATCAAATCACTTGTCCCCTATGGCTGTTTCCTTTTTTCTTCCCCAATTAAAAATAAGTTAAATAACACCTCAACAAAAAAAAAAAAAATAACAAATAAAAGAGAGAATGTTTATATTTAAAAGACATATTTTTTTTCAATGACATGTCATTTTTCAATTAGAGGGACTAGCATGGAGATAATTGATTTCCATCTGTTAAAATTTTCTTAAGCCTTACCCAAGAGTCATAATTCAAGTGCTACTGAAGTCTATTTTGGGAACTATTTGATACTGAGATAGAGTCTCACCTGGGTGGCTTGGCTTGAATTTTACCCTATCCTTTTCTCCATAAACCAGGTACTAGACCTCGACTGTAAATTTGTAATTATTAATAAAAAAAAGCCTCTATAATCATGTTGTAAATTTGGGAATGCATCTGTTGATTCAACATTCCATGGTAATAACATTCCATTATGAAGTTAGATGTGAATTATTGTCTTTTCAGAAGTTATAAAAATAATTATAAATTTCAATGATGCCTCAATTATTATTGCCATCCATCACTAAATGGTTTATCATCGGGGCAGTAAACAAGAAAATTTGTATTGTTCTGCTAGATCACACTTAATTGGTGGTTAGGTATGCCAATTTGAACTGAATGGGTTGTCCAATCTGCTGCTCTCTGCATGAGCAAGTCCCCACTTAATTGAGACCATAAACTGATGGGAAAGGGGGATTCTTTATAAACAGATTACTTAATTTCAATGCATTGTTAAATAATTTCACTTTTTTTGTTTTTAATACATTGGTATAACTGATAGTGTGATATTATGTATTGTATTCTTGATTATTGTTCTGTTATGTATTTATTTTTCATTCATAACTGGTTTGAACTTGTTCATTCTCATTTTATGAACTAATTGATTTGACTGTTTTATCTTATGCAGTCTATGAACAACTATTTTGATCTATGGAAATAATTTCATTGTACATTCTAGTTATGAAGCTCAAACACAAATTTGAAATGATTTGACATGTCATGAGGTAGCATTAATTGTTTGATATAAAATGATGTATTTATTAACATCCAAAAAGCAAGAAATGCACCTAGTTTATATTGTCCCATAAAAATTTGAGGTGTTCTGACATGGACATTGTTAAGATTTCTCATGAGATTGGGAATATGGTCAAACTAATCCTATACAACTTGGGCAAGCCTCTCATGCTGAACTTGCATGTGAGGTTAAGGTAGGTTCAATCTGTTTGTAATATGATATCAGAGCCTACTTTGTCCTTATGTTAAGCTACCTCAAAACATCGTGCTATAGAGTTCAGTTTTGGGACCATGGGAATGCATCAATATCTCCTATTGGCTAGAAATATGGCCAAAATACTCCTTGTAAGATTTGGATAATCCTCTATCCTTGATCTTGCTTTGGGAGTTGAGTTAAGCCCAAATCATTTCTAATATACACAACTCATTTATTTTTCCAGATTGACTGTGCTTATTGACCCCTCCAAAAGTGACTGCTTCATAGATTAAAATCAATGTGTTTTTGAAAATATTTGTTGAGTAAATAGTTTATGCACTGGTGGAGTAAAAGATTTTTATACTATCGTCCAATCATAAACCACCATATATGTTTACAATATCTACCTAAAATGTCATCAACTATGGTTTCTGATTAGTTGACATTGTATAGGAATTAAACTCATTTATTTTAATAATTACAATATGAATTTGATATGTTTCTTTTTCAGGTTTGACTATTGCCATTAACATTTTTATGCATGGCAGAGTATATATCCTGTCATGGTTCTCTATACATCCTTTTGCTTTAGTCTCGTAATTGAGAATAGTAAAAAATTATAGGTTAAATTATTCACTTGATCCCTATAGTTATTATTTTAAGTTTTAGTGCCTATATTAGAAAATTATAAGTTTTAGTCCTATACATGTATAAAAGTTAAGCTTTGGTCCCTAGTGCTAATACCATAGAAGAATTTCTATTGGTATAAAATTGCTACAAAAACCTTCTACTGATGATAAGCCACTACAAGAAACTGTGTAGGGACTTAAACTTACAGTTTTATCGTATAGGGACTAAAATTTAAATGAAGATAACTATAGGAACCAAGTGAATAGTTTAACCAAAATTATATTAGATTCAGAATTCTTACCTTGTGACAGACACGTCTAGAAGTTATTTTCTATTATTGATGGTTATTTGAGAACACATACATTTGAGTCCTTAACTTTCTATCCAAATTCAAATAACCTTGCCACTTCATATTAGGATCTGGTACCTCAATGATCTTGATAAAACTACTCAGCTTTGAAGGTGAATTTTGATACTAATTAAACTTTTGGATTTTGAGTTTAGGCCCCAAAAGTTAGTTCAAGAGGTGAGGATTGTCCCTCATTTATATATTCTATTTTGGCCATATTACTAGTTGACCTAAGATCTCCAACACTCCGTTCACACTGAGGATTGAACATTCGAGCATGAAGTTTGCAGGATTGGACATCTGCAGGTAGTCCGATAACAAGTGGCTCAATAGGTCTAACAATAATCGCTAGGATAAGCTCTAATACCATTTTAGAATTTGGGGTTAGGGCCTAACTAAAACCTAAAAGTTAGCTCAAGAGATGAAGTTGTTGAATACGTAAATATGTAAAATTTAAAATTAAAACTAGCGTAGACAAGTGCCAGAAGGCTCCTCGCTATGCGAAGGTATGAGGGAGGGTCATTATACGCAGCTTACCCTTGCATAAGCAAATAGGCTATTTCTATATTTGAACCCATGACAAACCGATCACCAAGACACAACTTTACCGTTGCGCCAAGGCTCACCCTTAAATATGTAATTACATCTATCAATAAATATTTCAAATGAAGGTGGAAAAGAAAAGAGGTTTGCCCTGAAGAATCTTTGGATGATGTAGAAACTAGTTTAAGAAAAAATGGAACTATGACTGATGTATAAGGATTTCTACACTACCCATAGTATCATCATGAATTAATATATAGTTCCTAACGATTGTGATTATGAGGGGAAAGTGAACGGTTTGCCACCTACAATTACATTAGCGTAACCTATGTTATTGCTAATGTGTTATGTGTATGGCAAACAACGTTCATAATCTAAATATAAGTTTGCAAAGTATTTTTTATTGGCTTAATCCAAGAAAGTCGGTCAAATACTCCTCTAGAGGTAGATTAGATCAGGCAACAAGAATGAAGGTTCCTGGCCACTAATCTCTTGTTGGTTTGAGGGATCCCTTGCTACTACACTAACAGGTGATTTGTCCTCAAGAATCTTGTCTTAGAATGTTTGTGTTGAGGCTAAGTTAGATGGATCACAGTGAGCCTCCACAGACTGAGGTGGGTCAAGGACAACTTGTCTCGTTTGGAAGTTCCCTTGTGACATCAAATCAAGCTTTATTTTCTTTAAATTTTCATTCGAGGCTATTTCTTTATCAAATTGAGATTCATGGCTACCAGTTCATTTTTTAAATTCTCCTTTTCTTTTAACTTCAATTTCTGCTCCTGTTGTAGATCAACTAGAGTCCTTTTTTTCTTTGACCTTTTAGCATACCATGTAACCTGACTATCTCTTGAAGGTAAAGCCTAGCCAACCTCTCTAATGAGAAGTTAGCTCTAATGGGTAGGAAGTGGGCATGCTTGGTGAGTCTATCCATTATAACCCAAATGGCCTTATACCCTGCTTGGATCTAGTGTAAGCCTATGACGAAGTCCATAGACACACTCTCCCATTCCTACTCAGGGATCTCTAAGGGCTGTAATAAACCTGAATGCCTTTTGTGTTCTATCTTAAGTTGTTGATAGACTAAACAACTAGACATGGTGTGCTAAAAGGTCAAAGAAAAAGAGGACTCTAGCTGAACTACAACGAGAGGAGAAACTGAAGCTAAATGAAAGGGAGAATTTAAAAGATGAACTGGCAGCCATGAATCTCAAATTGATAAGGAAAGAGCCTTGAACGAAAGTTTAAAGAGAATAAAGTTTGTTTTGATGTCAAAGTGACCTTCCAAATGAGAAAAGTTGTCCTTGACCCACCTCAGTTTGTGGAGGCTCACTTTGATCCATCTAACTTAGCCTTAACATAAACAGTCCAAGACAAGATTCTTGAGGACAAATCACCTGCTAGTATAGTAGCAAGTGCTCCTTCAAACCAGCAAGAGATTAGTGGACAAGAACCTTCATTCTTGTTGCCTGATCTAAATCTACCTTTAGAGGAGTATTTCACCGACTTTCTTGGATTAAACCAATAAAGAATATTCTGCAAACCTATATTTAGATCATGATCATTGTTTGCCGTACACAAACACATCAACTATAACATTGGTTATGCTAATGTAATTATAGGTGGCAAACCATTCACTTTCCCTTCATAATCACAATCGTTGAGAACTATGTTTTAATTCATGATGATACTGAGGGTAGTGTAGAAATCCTTAGGCATCAGTCATAGTTTCATTCTTTCTTATATTGGTTTCTACATCATCCAAAGATTCTTCGAGGCAAATGTATTTTCTTTTCCGCCTTTTAAGACACAGTTTCAAAATCTCTTTCATCTATTTTTCTCTCTTTCAACATGCTATTAGAGCCTATCCTAGATCCGTTGTTAGGTCACCTGCATTGCCACGCTCCAGACCTATAGCCCTGAGCATGAAGGGGAGTGTTGGAAAGTCACCTTGGATACGGTCACCCCTAGCCAGCTTTAATTGTGGCCTTTTTGGGGGCTGTCTTAATTGCAGCCTCAAGGGTGGTGTTTAGTCCCACACTAACTAGAGATATGACTTAAATAGAGATATAAAGCTTGGGTAGTCCTCACGTTACAAACTGGTTTGTGAGGTTGAGTTAGACCATAAGCCCGAATTCTAAGAAATATAGAATTAGAGAACTGAATATTAGTACAATTTTTGTTTTTCATTTAATATGTGTACTTGCATTCTTGGCAGCTCTCAAACCTTTAATGAAATGGATATATTGACAAAAGGTTCCTTGCTCTGATGCTGTCAAGTCATAAAGCCAGTAATTTAAGAAGGGAACTTGAATATGGTAATTCATATTGCTGGTTTAATCAAGTTCATGTTCCACCAATTTTTTTGGGAAATCACTGAAATCCTAAAATGGATTTTCTTAAGTTCATAGTGGTGTTTGCTCCTAATCAAGGAACATATATGGTGTTTTTCCTAGTTCTACGATATATTGCCTCTGCATATTAATTATTTTGCTCCCTTTTCTTTTAATTTGATTTTGATATACTCGTGCCATTTAGTTTCAATATACTTTATTTCTGTTTTATTTTCAGCCTCTTTTTATCAATTATTACTATGTCTAACACTACATTACTATACTTTTTTGTGGAATTACCTTTGACAGAACAGTGGTTAGATGGGAGTCATCAGCCATAGGAAGCATATCATATCATACTGCCAGTTTTAAAATAGTATCATGGAAGTACTTCCTTGTTCTGGTGTTCAGTATGCTGGGGGATCTGATTGCTCTCAGCCAAGTTCAGGAACAACTTTTGTAAACCAGGGAGAACCTAATTGCCCTGAAAGTGGTGATCAGGTTAAATCGGAAGATGATCGACTGAATGACTCATTACAAATGGAAGGGCCTCAGATAGAAAGACAAGGTCAAACACAACAGACTGTTTGTGAACTCTTGACTAATATAGATTGCCAATTTGGTGGAGCTTCATGTTGTGACTGTCAAGTGGAAGGCCAGAAGGAATCCATTAGTTTCCATGATGTTGAAGATGATGGAATAAATGAACCTTGCTTAGCCTTTGAAGACTCTGTTTCTATTGCAGATACAATTGAAACTGAATCACCAAATGATAGTAGGGAAGTAGAGCTGTCATTTTCTGAACCCACTTGGCTGAAGGGGGATGAGCCTGTGGCATTGTGGGTCAAGGTGTGTGTGTGTGTGCAAAGTTTGGTTATTTACTATCTGTTGAGAGCCTTTTCTAATGGTGTGTGTGTGCAAAGTTTGCTATTCTCCCTACAATTAGAGTATTGATTATTCACGAGTCTGATGTAGCTAATGTTGTTGTATTTATTATTTTAAAAGCTCTTGTATCTCTTTACTAATATTGCTTGATCACAACGATTAGAAAATCTTTTCTTTATTGCAGACACCTCCTCTTACATATTTCATTGAGTAACTTGGGGTGGGGGGGTGGGGGGAGGAAAATCAGAATGCAATGTGGCCTAATTTTGTATTCTTTTTACTTCTCTGTCTTTTTTAGTGGAGAGGGAACTGGCAGGCTGGTATCAAATGTGCAAGGGCTGACTGGCCATTATCAACTTTAAAAGCAAAACCAACTCATGACCGGAAGAAATATTTTGTCATATTTTTTCCTCACACAAGGAATTATTCTTGGGCAGATATGCTGCTTGTTCGATCAATTGATGAGTTTCCCCAGCCTATTCCATACAAAACTCATCAAGCAGGATTGAAAATGGTAAAAGATTTGACTGTTGCACGGCGGTTTATAATGCAAAAGCTGGCCATTGGTGTACTGAGCATTGTTGATCAGCTTCATCCTAATGTATGTGATGGTGGTTCTATTTCTTCTTCACTCCTTATTCTTGTAATCTCTACTTTTTATTGTATTTTTTACTTTTGATGTTTTTGATACATATAGGCCATGCTAGAAACTGCTCGTGATGTGATGGTTTGGAAGGAATTTGCTATGGAGACTTCTCGTTGTAACAGTTATTCAGATTTTGGCAGAATGCTTCTAAAGCTACAAAATGTAATTTACAAGTTCTGATAATAGTTTATGGAGTAGAGAGCTTACATTTTTTCGATCTTTTAACATTGTTGCATTTTAAAATGTCTGAACCTGTTGTAGCTATGCTTCTCTTTTGGGTTAATATGCGCTAGAAATATGCTACACAATATTCATTGTGAATGTGAAGCTTCTACTAACATAATGAAGTAGTGTGATTGATTTACAATGAGTTTTTCTTTTATTATATATTTTCAAGTCAAATAAAATTGTAAAAGTACTTGATAACAATGCAGCTTTGGAACCTTGTGTTGAAAAAAAATTCTACAAGCTAAAAAGTATAGGGTTCCAATGCTTTGGAGGGAACTTAACAGGTTAGATTTTGATAATGTTTGAATGTGAAAAAATTGCAAACTAAACCTTGATGATCATTCTTTTTCTCTTCTCTAACATGCGACTTTTAGGGTCAACACATACCTTGGTTACTATTGTAGTTCATTGGCCCGGAAGTTTTTTAGCTACATGGTTTTTATAGGTTTCCTGTCCTCATTTTTATTTCTGGTTATTAATATCGTCCTGCTTTTAAATTATATTGTTTCTATGCTTGTTTCTTCAAGCCTCACTACTAGTCTTTTTTATTCTTGTTATGGCCTTATGGCATTCAACTTTCTGCCAAGGGATATCATTCCATTTTCCTCCACTTGTTTGGTATCTCATGGTCCACAAGCATACTTAGTATCACGTCTTAAAACTAATGGTGAATTCATTTCTACTTTGCATGTTATATCATGTAATTTCAAGATAGCACTGCCACTGTGAAATAAGAACCATTTTAGTTTTCACCTATACATATTCTTAATCTTATTTTAAATATAGTTGGCCTGATTTTTTATCAAGGGGAGAGAAAAGAGACTGACTTGGTATCTCTTTAATATAGCATATCATCATTTCTATTGATTTGGCATCTTCCACTTGGCTGAGCACATTATTGCTGGTACTTGGCAATTTGACAAGTTAAGCATTATCATATTTGATTGAATTGAATTTCCAGCACTTCTGTGAAGTTGAATGCTGACACCTAATGTAAATTACTTGCATAATTTGTGCTATTTATGCCATTTGGGCTATATTGTAGTTTTAAAATCATAGTATTTTTAGTTTTCATTAGATAAATACAAGTATCATGGTTCAATTAATATTTCTTGGTAACCTTTTTTTGGTGACTTAAGTAGTATAACCGTTTTTCTTTACAGAACATAGTGAAGCACTGCACAAATGCTGACTGGATACAACATTCATCTTACTCTTGGGCTGAACGATGTCAGAATGCAAATAGTGCTGAATCAGTAGAGCTACTGAAGGAGGTACTTTATAATTTTGATTCATGTATCTAGAAAAAAGGACTGTATATTCATGTTTGCATGATCTTCAAGGCAACTGTCAATTTTTTTTATTACTCATAAATCGATGATAAACATAAAAATAGGACAATAAAATGCTTAAAATTCATGAGCTTAGCTAAAGGTTGTCTCATGTTATTATTTTGAACTCCCTGGCTCCATTTCTTTCCCAAAGTGTATTTTGATGAAAAGACATTCAAGGAAAATAAAGACTCAAGTTATTAGGTGAAGGCTCAAGATTGATTTTTTATCTTTAACACCTCTCATCATGCATGCATCCATTATGCTTGAAGTGTGAATACACATGCTTAATCTACCTTGTGCTGAAAACTCAGCTTTATTTAAGAGAATGGAAGATGGCAAGGATTGAACTTCTGGTGACTTGTTCATAGAGGCTCTGATACTGTGTCTGAGAGCAACTCTCAATTAAAAGTTTAAGCTATTGGGTGAAGGACCAACACTGATTTTATCTCAAACAAAACGTAAACAAAATAGTAGGGAAAAGTTCTTTATTATCTTCAACAAAATAAACCCAAGAGGTGAAGATACAAAAGAAATGGTCCACTTAACAAATAAACAGAGTGTTGCTTTGTCACTCGAAGTTCTAGAGGAAAGAAAATGTTAATTATATTAAATGACTTTTATATCCTTTTAATATAATGGTGGGTAAGTGGCTTGTTTTGTCATTTCATGCAAAAATTTTCTCTTATGCTTTCTCTGCAAGTTTTTTTTTTTTTTTTTAATCTCATCTCTCTTTTATCTCTCCCCTATTTGGTCCTCTAAACCAAGCAAGACAAAACTACTTTCCCTAATATCTTCTCTCCTACTTTCGTTCTTTCAATTTCTAAGTCCATCCTTGATGGTGGCTCAATGTGTGGGAAACTAGGGTTTTAGGCCCAAGAATGTTGAGCTCTAATACCAACTTGAAAATGGATAAAAGACTTCTGAATTGCTTGTGCAAGTCCTCATGATTAAGAATATATAACATGATTTACAATCTCTAATTTCATGAAAATAGTAACTAGTAGAAACACCAGAACATTATACAAATCAAATTCTGATTATTCCCAAAAAAATATTCAACACCTACATAGGAGATACTCTCCAACACACATAATTGGAGTGTGTCTTTCTATAGATAAGTTCCATGAAAGCTACCTATCTCCCATTGTGTCCCTTTAAATTTTTGCTTTTATCCATTCATATCTTACCCTCACACAGTCACACTGCTACAAATCCTCACTAGTAGGGGTGCCCACAAATTAGATTGGATTGGATTGGTTTTGAAGAGAAAACGCATCCGATCAAATCACTTCAATTTTCTTAATTCATCATCCAATTAGTTTGGTTTAAAGTTTAAATCCGATCTGATCCAATCTAAAGCAGTTTTGATTAAATCGGTTTTCGGTTTTGGTCTTACTTTTATTTTTCTTTGAAAAAAGTATTAAATAAATGGTAAAATATATAGTAAACATAATAAAAAATACCAAGTATCTTATCTATAAGTCGCTAATAATAGAATAACTCTTCAAATATATACTATTAATAATTAATAATAAATTTACACAACTTGATAATTACTCAAATAGTTACTAAAAAATTATCTTTAAATTAATATATTTTTCATAAATAAGTATAAGTTATGCGATAACTTTACAAATATATGAGATATAAAAATGTAAACTAGTGATATCATAAATTTATAAATAAAAATATATACTTATATATAAGTTTAGTTTGGATTGTATTGGATCGGTTTTCAAAATTAAATCCAAAATCCAATATAATTCAATAAAAAGTTTCGGTTTTCCAATTTTCGGTTTTTTGAATCGGTTTTTTTGGTTTTATTGGATTGGATTGATTTATGAACACCGCTACCTCACCAGTTCCCAAAATGTATTAGAGATAAAAAACAATCATTATAATTTTTTATAATTCCTATTATGTGTAGTCTCTAGAAGTTTATCTGATTGGTTTTTGTGAAAACCAAAATCAGATATGGACTCAATTTCCTCTCTTGATTGACTCAGGCTATCTTCTGCCATCTGGGGATATCAGTATACTTAACACTTCTAATGTCATTTTTTATGCATTT
This sequence comes from Pueraria montana var. lobata, assembly GCA_026413185.1. NCBI lineage: Eukaryota > Viridiplantae > Streptophyta > Magnoliopsida > Fabales > Fabaceae > Pueraria > Pueraria montana. Next base: position 46,771,312 of record CM048649.1, on the reverse strand, counting down.
TCTAGGTATATTTGTTAGTGCATTTTAAACTTTAATAGTAGAGAATGTGGGTAATGTGGTGCTTCCTTTCTGATGTGCAGACTGAAATCATATGTCAAATTTCTAAACCTGCTGAAATAAATACATATCTTTGTTTTAAACAATAATCACAAAAACTTATGCTTTGCTTAATATGTTTGGTTGATTTATTCCTTATCCTCTTGTTCAGGAGTTGTTTGATTCTATTTTGTGGAATGATGTCAATGCTCTATGGGAAGCACTGGTGCAATCAACATTAGGTTCTGAGTGGAAAACCTGGAAGCATGATGTGATGAAATGGTTTTCCACATCACCTTCCTTTTCTAGCAGCAAGGATATGCAGCAAATGACCTCTGATGGGTTGTACCAAGTAAGCCTTCAAGTTGGTAGAAAAAGGCCCAAACTTGAAGTTCGTCGTGCAGATACGTATGCTTCACTGGTGGAAACAAATGGTTCAGATCACCCAATTACTCTTGAAACTGACCCGGGTTTCTATAGGAATCAGGACACATTGAGTACATTAGCAGCCGAGACCTCTACACACAAAGATGTTAAGGAGGTACCGGTGGCAACTGATTTACCTAGTAATTTGACCAAAACATGGAATGAAATTGTAGTTGAGGCTACCGATTCTGAGATCTTGCATGGCAATGGAAAGGAATCAACACCTATGAATGAGATGGCTGGTAAAAAAATTGTAGAACCTGGTACTAAGAATCGACAATGCATAGCTTATGTTGAAGCCAAGGGAAGACAATGTGTGAGATGGGCAAATGATGGTGAGGTATACTGTTGTGCGCATTTGTCATCTCGTTTTTTGGGCAGCTCAGGGAAAGCTGAAAAACCTGTTTCAGTTGATACTCCAATGTGTGGAGGTACAACTGTTCTTGGTACTAAATGTAAGCATCATGCCCTTCCTGGCTCTTCATTCTGTAAGAAACACCGTCCCCATGCTGAAACAGATGAGACCTCAAATTTATCCCGTATTACACTGAAGAGAAAACATGAAGAAAATCACATTGGTTCAGAGGGCTTGATCAGCAAAGACATGGTATTGATAAATGCTGAAAGTTCATTGCAAGTAGAACCAGTGCCAGCTGTTGATGATGATTCCTTCCTTGAAAGAAGCAACTTAGATGAGAGGCCCATCCTTTCTGGCAATGATCAGATTGCAATGGAGGCACTTCACTGTATAGGCTCTCCTCCTTATGATAACAAGGACCCTTGTTTGGAAGTACCAAAGCGGTATTTCTTGTATTGTGAAAAGCATCTTCCAAGCTGGCTTAAACGTGCAAGAAATGGAAAGAGTAGGATAATATCAAAAGAAGTGTTCACAGAAATTTTAAGGAACTGCTGCTCATGGAAGCAAAAGGTGCACCTGCATAAAGCATGTGAGCTTTTTTACAGGCTATTCAAAAGCATTTTGTCACAAAGAAGCCCAGTTTCTAAGGAAGTTCAGTTCCAGCAGGCTTTAACTGAAGCCTCAAAAGATATTAGTGTTGGAGAATTCCTTACAAAGTTGGTTCATAGTGAAAAGGAGAGAATCAAATTGATTTGGGGATTCAATGATGAAATAGATGTATCCTCACTCTTGGAAGGACCACCTCTTGTTCCTTCCACAGATAATGACAGCTTTGAGTATGAAAATGCCATTAAGTGTAAGATTTGCTGTGCAAAATTTCCTGATGACCAAACTCTTGGTAACCATTGGATGGACAACCATAAAAAGGAAGCACAGTGGCTGTTCAGAGGTTATGCTTGTGCCATTTGTCTGGATTCTTTTACAAACAAGAAGCTATTGGAAACCCATGTTCAAGAGAGACACCATGTGCAGTTTGTTGAACAGTGCTTGCTTCTCCAATGTATTCCTTGTGGTAGTCATTTTGGAAATATGGAGCAGTTATGGCTGCATGTACTATCAGTCCACCCTGTTGAATTCAAGCCATCAAAAGCTCTTGAGAAGCAAACTTTGCCTACTTGTGAGGACTCTCCAGAAAAACTTGAGCAGGGAAATTCAACTTCTTTGGGGAATAATTCTGAGAATCCAGGTGGTTTGCGGAAGTTTGTTTGCCGGTTTTGTGGGTTAAAATTTGATTTACTACCTGACCTGGGTCGCCATCATCAAGCTGCTCATATGGGGCGCAATCTAGATAGCAGCCGTTCTACAAAAAGGGGAGTTCGTTATTATACGCATAGGTTAAAATCTGGCAGACTTAGCCGTCCTAGATTTAAAAATAGTTTGGCAGCAGCATCGTTTAGAATCAGGAATAGGGCTAATGCTAATTTAAAGAGACACATTCAGGCAACAAAGTCACTTGACATGGTGGAAACAATGATAAAACCTGATGTAACTGAGACAGCAAATATTGGTAAGTTGGCAGAATATCAATGCTCGGCAGTTGCAAAGATTTTATTTTCTGAGATTCAGAAGACTAAACTGCGGCCTAACAATCTTGATATCTTGTCTATTGGTCGTTCTGCATGCTGCAAAGTTAGTCTTAAAGCCTCACTGGAGGAGAAATATGGAATTTTGCCTGAAAGGCTCTATTTGAAGGCAGCAAAACTTTGCAGCGAGCATAACATTCTGGTGAATTGGCACCAGGATGGGTTCATTTGTCCTAGGGGTTGTAAGGTTTTGAAGGACCAAAGACATCTCTCTCCCGTAGCATCTCTTTCTAATGGTTTCCTAAAGCCAAAATCTGTAATTTTATCAGATCCTGCAAGTGACGAGTTGGAGGTGGATGAGTTTCACTACATCATTGATTCACATCATTTAAAAGTAGGGTCCTTACATAAGGTTACTGTCTTGTGTGACGACGTAAGCTTTGGGAAGGAATCAATTCCAGTGATTTGTGTAGTAGATCAAGATATTCTAAACTCTCCTCTTAGGCTTGGGTCCAATGAGGAAGATATAAATCTCTCTAGGCCTTGGGAGAGCTTTACCTATGTTACGAAGCCAATGCTTGATCAATCACTTAGTCTTGATTCTGAGGTAGTTAACTGTGACTTAGTTTTTCCTTTGATCAAATCCTAATCAGATAAGAGAAAACTTTTGTAGAGTACACTGTCCTTTTAATTGGTTCTCAATAATATTTAACGTATTTTTTTATTAGCAGAGTCTGCAACTAAGATGTGCTTGCTCATTTTCTGCCTGCTGTCCTGAAACATGTGATCACGTCTACCTTTTTGATAATGACTATGATGATGCAAAAGACATATTTGGGAAACCAATGCGTGGTAGGTTCCCATATGATGAGAATGGTCGAATAATATTGGAGGTAAAATATTTGTATTAATTATTAGCTGCAATTATATAAGATCTGTTCTAAATATGTTAGGCATTATTTGGAAACACCATATCCAGGTTATCCTAAAGTTATGTCGCCCCCCTCCCCTCCAAACTTTGGCAAAGTATCTGTGTTAGGAATGCAACTGTTTGCGTGTACTGACTTAACTCTGTTGTCAATATCATCATATAGGGCACTCTGGATTTTTTTAGAATTAATTATATAGGATATATACAGAAGATATTTCCCTTTTCTATTTCTATATTACTAATCTATAAATATATTTTTGTTTCATGCTGGGAATCGCTCTGCAAAACTACAGGAAGGTTACCTTGTGTATGAATGTAACCAGATGTGCAAATGCAATAAAACCTGTCCAAACAGAATATTGCAGAATGGAATACGGGTTAAATTGGAAGTCTTTAAAACAGAGAAGAAGGTGCTACTATTCTTCTTTTGATAAAATTCCAAATGACTTTTAAGGCCTGTTACATTGACTTTTTATTATTTCATTCACAGGGATGGGCAGTAAGGGCTGGTGAGGCTATCCTTCGTGGCACATTTGTGTGCGAGTACATTGGAGAGGTTTTAGATAAGCAGGAGGCACACAACCGGCGCAAAAGGTTTACATTTCTTCACAATGTAGGGGGGTGTATTCAATTAAGATTTGGAAGGATTTTAAAAGACTTTTTTTTTATAAAAAAGTCTTGTGGTATTCAATCAGGATTTCTAAAGAAGATAAAAAAGTCTTATGATATTCAATCAAGACTTTTTTCATGACAACAAAATCCGGTGGTATTCAATCAAGATTTTTTACAACTTAAAAAAAGTCATTTGGTATTCAAAATCCTATAGATTTCGATGGATTGTTTTGTAAATTGGATTTTGATGGATTTTGTGTGACTTTTTAGTTATATGTATAAATACCACACATATCAAACAATCATGTCCAAACCCTTGGGATTTTTTTAAACCCTTGGGATTTTTCTATTCTTCCATTCCAGACTTTTTCTTTTTTTCATCATCACGCATACTTTTCTCTCTGATGGTGGTAATATTGCTAAAGTAATTGGTCATCTCTTTCTTCTAATCCTACACACGCTCTTCATATGATCTTAACAATGATGTGTTCATATCCCCAAATCACTATGAACCACCCTACCAGCCTACATCATCTAACCAAGTCCACCATCCCATTCTCTTAGGTTCGGAGGTTTCCGCTAAAAAATTAAGTTGTCATAAGAGGAGTAGATCTGAGCATGGAGGGAGTTCTAGCTCATCATGACCAACAATCAAGTCAAAGTATTAGAAGACCTTTCTACTGACATTAAGACTATTGCTTTCAATTTAAAAAAAAAAGAAAGAGATAGAGAAAGATTGAAAAAAATTGTATTGATTTTATTTTTTTATCCAAATCTTATAATTTATTTGTTATCTTTTTCATCAACTCTGGTAATTTTGAATGTTTTCTAAAAACTAATGGAATCCTTTAAAATGTCCATAAAGTCCTTTCAAATCCTATGAATACATATTTTATAAATCCATTAAAATCCAAACTACAAAATCCTAATCATAAGTCTTTTAAAAAAATCTTAAAAAAAATCTTAATCATAAGTCTTTTAAAAAAATCTTAAAATTCCTACAAAATCTTTTAAAATCCACAGAATTTTTTTATGCAAAAAAAGTCTGTTAAAATCCTAATTGAATACATCCCATGTAGTTTCTTTTAGTTAATTGGTGTTTCTTCTGTTTTACTGACTTGGCCTATGTCAATACCAGATATGGCAAAGAACACTGCAGTTATTTCTATGACGTTGATGATCATGTTAATGATATGAGCAGATTGATTGAAGGACAGGCCCATTATGTCATTGATACTACTAGATTTGGAAATGTCTCTAGGTTCATCAATAGCAGGTGAGCATAGATTTAATGTAGGAGTATTTGTTATTTAATACAACAAAAATAACATGATGCAATTTGTTCACTTATTGCTTTTCAACATGATAAAGATTCTACTATTTTTTTTCCATCGAGCAATGATGGTTTTTATTGAAGCATAAGATTTTATCACTAGCAACTTTTTAATTTCATTGTGATATTTACTTCATAATGCCTGTTGGTTTTCTCTTACAATTTATCGTTATTGCAGCTGCTCGCCCAATCTAGTGAGTTACCAAGTTCTTGTAGAGAGCATGGATTGTGAGCGTGCACATATTGGTCTTTATGCAAATCGAGATGTAAGAACCCTTCTCTATATGACGTTCCCTTGAGAGTGACCCAATATTTATCTTGCTTGGGAGTATGCTCATACAAACACTTTTCTTGATTTGGTATCTGATTGTTGTGGGAGGAGGTTAGTCAAGGAAACATGACATGTGGGAAGAGGGAGTTCCCTAAGGGTATGCTTGGAAGTTCTGTTTTGGAGGAAAAGGAAAGAGAGGGCAATTTTTTCATTTCTAAAAAGTATTATCCAATTTGATAATTTTGTTTAAAAGAAAAGAAACATAATGATAGATTTGCAAAAAGTTAGTGTGTCAATCTTTTATTGATTTTTATAAACATTATATAACTCAATTTAAAATAAAATATTTGCTCTCCCCTCCTTTCCCCTCGAAAACTCAAATCCCAAGCATACCCTAAAGTGTTGAAGGTCATACTTCTAGTAGACTGTTGCCCATTGGCAAAATTATATAAGAAATATGCTTTCCACATCCTGGTTGAAGGATGTTTATATGTTTGAATTTATGGATTAGATAACGGAGATCACTTGACAAGAATGAAAACTCCTCTTATGTGACAAAATCATGCATGAATGCCAATAGTGGACATGGCTGTTTTGTCTAGCTTGTACTACATGGATTAGATTTCACTTTCTCTCTTGTTAACAGATTGCTTTGGGTGAAGAATTGACATATAATTATCATTATGAGCTTGTGCCTGGAGAGGGATCTCCTTGCCTTTGTGATTCTGTGAAGTGCCGGGGACGCCTGTACTAGAACCTCAACATCCATGCTGTTATTTTCAGATAGTCCAATGTGGGTAGCAAGCCAAATGATTCACTCAACAATTCAAGATTCCAATGAGGAAATCATGCCTGCCTAACTTTGAAGGGTTACAGTTGTCTTGATGTCTCTTAACAGATTACACAAGTTAAGGCATCTATATGAAGCCAGGTATTAATTTGCCATCTGTCTATATACCAAACTTGATCGTGTTCAACTGATTAGGGTTTTTTGCTGTGTAAAATTTCTCTCCCCCAACCTCTCTCCAAGTTTTTGTAACTTAGTGCATTTCTGTTTTCATTTCTCTTCCTTTATTCTCTAATTTTCTCTGTCCAAGTGCACGTATTCATGAAATAATTTGTGGATAACCATTTCCATTTGTTCCCCGCTCCTCACCAAATTAAGTCCAAGAGAAAGGAAGAGACATGTCTGAAGTTAATGAATGCTGTCTGGATTAGCTTTCTTTTTGTGTCAACATCATTGATAGTGTTGTAGGAATGTAAATACGACCAAGGGTTTAACTTCCTTTCTTTTGTCGGCTAAATTACTTATTTATAAAATTTGCTTGCTTGTAAATTTTGTCAATTGATGAGTACGGTTGAGTGCTCTTATTCATTTATATAAGTTTTTATTTATTTTTGACTTACATATGTTTCTTGGTCCTTGATAATTTTTTTTAATATTCCCTACAGTTAGGATGATTAAGTGGTGACATGGTGGTCAAAAAGTTCAAAAGACGATTTCTGGCAGTTTCAAAACAGCCACTAATCATTTTGAATTTTAAATTACAACTCCCGGTTGTTTTAAAAACGCCAAAATGAATTAAAGAAAAGAAAATAGATTTGATGTCTCAACCGTGCTTGCTTTCAAGTCCCTCACACAATGGCAGAATCGTGCCTAATATCTCTCTCTTCCCTCTTCTACACCAAAAACAAATCCCCTTCTCCCGCAATTCACTCTAAGCCCCTCAACCATGCCCCAATTCTTTGCTCTTTCCCCTTACCATCAAGACAACTCGTCACTCCCCTTTCCTCATATTCATGGCCTAGACATCGGATTATGCCTAAGAAGAAGCTGCGTTGGAGAACCAAGGTGACACCCATGTGGGGAATTGAAGAAGGTGGCGATGACATAGAAGATGGCGGGGGAGAGGTAGTAACCGAAGGGGGTTTCATTGAAGCCAACTGAAGTAGTGAAGATATTCATTGGGAACTTGCCTTTCGATGTTGACAACGAGAAATTGGCTTTGTTTTTTGAACACGTTGGCACCGTTGAGGTTGCTGAAGTGAGTGACTCCTTATAATGGTGTTTTTGTTTAAGGTTTCAAATGTTTGATTTGAATGTGGCTCTGGTTTCAGATCTAGTTGCCTTTGTTGTCGCAGCTACATTGACAATGTAGATCTGGTGCAAGAAAATCTAAATCGACCAAGAGGAGCTCAATTTGTTTTAAAATTCTCGATGTAGAGTTGGTTTTAGATTTTTTTTTTCTTTGTGCAATTGATTCTGGTGGTTTTAAAATCGTCAAAAATAGTAATTTAAAATTCAAAATGAATAGTGACGGTTTTCAAAATTGCTAGAAATTGTCTCTTGAAGTTTTTTTACTGTAACATCACCATTTAACTGAGTCATCCTAACGACAGGGATAAAAAACAATTCTAAATTTAGTAGGGACCAAAAACTTAAAAAAAAAAATTAAGAACAAAAAACAAAAGGGTTAATTAAGTTTTTAGTCTCTAATTTTTTTTTTAAATTCGATTTTTAGTTCCTTAACTTTAGTTTGACTGGTCAAAGTTCCTAAACAAAATTTTGATCGGTCAAAGTCCCTAAACTTTTTAAAAAATTAATTTTTAATCCCTAAATTTTTTAAAAATTCGATTTTTAGTCCCCAAATTAATGAGATTTCATGGACTAAAAATCGAATTTTTAAAAAGTTTAAGGACTAAAAATCAAATTTTTAAAAAATTTAGGGACCTTGACCGGTCAAACTAAAGTTTAAGGACTAAAAACTGAATTTTTAAAAAGTTTAGGAACCTTGACCAGTCAAACTAAAGTTTAGGGACTAAAAATTTAGTTAACCCAAAACAAAATTCAGAAATTTATCTGAGACAAAAACATATTTAAGCCTTTATTTTTTATTTTATTAAACTAATTGCATTACACTTACAGAGAAAAACCAGTTGTTGAAACTTTAAACACAATCTCTAGGGTAAAAAGCATCTGATGAATCTTCATGTTACAAGTTTTCCCTAGTCAATCGTGATGACGTCTAAGGTGGCAAAGCAAGATAGGTCTCCCACAATAGGAAACAATTGTGAACCAGATATACTTGTTAAAAAAATAATGGCTAAGACTTTTTATATTTTTTCTTTTTTATTTTCTCTTTTTATCTTCTTTTTCCCAATGTGTCCCTCTGCCCCTCCACATGCGCCGCTACCTCGTCCACCCTTGACAACCGCACAATGCCTTCCACCGCCCACCTGCTCCCACGACAACCACCACCATTCTTCCATTCACTTTGGCCATCGATCCCTTTTACATTTCCCCATAACAATACTACTAATCACAGTCCCAAATCAGTCCAAGTTTAAATTTTTCTCAAACCCATTAGACTAATTTCTTCACTTTTCCTTACTTTGCAGCATTAGAGCCAGTTGTTAGTGACTTGGGTTCATCAAAGAAGCCCAATCTTCTTGGTGAAGTCGGCGCCCCAATGGTCAGTGCCGCCGCAGGAGACGCGACTGTAGTTGACAAGGATGAGGTTGTGAGCGGCGTTGTAGGCAGCGGAATAACGTCGACGAGCTCAACGGAGGAGACGAGGGGGGCGTCGACGGAGAAGACAAGGGGGCATCGGTGGAGAAGCCGTAAATGCAAAGATTGAGGGCGGAGGTGGTTTTGGGAGAGAGACGAAGATGTCGAGGTAGGCATCGTTGTGGGCGGTGGACACGGTGGAGAAGAAGGCAACGTTGAAGGAGGGAGGGCGAGACTCAGAGTCACTGTTGTCACGGTGAAGGGTTGGAGGAGAGATGGTAGAGGGATAAATTGGGAAAGAGGGGATTAAAAAGAGAAAAGAAAAAATGAAAACTAAAAAAAGTATCAGCCATTCATTTTTTTAATGAGTATATCTAATGGTTCATAATAGTTTCCCATCATGGGAAACCTATCTTGCTTTCCCATCTTAGATGTCGTCTGGTTTAGTACAGAAAACTTAAGGCTTAATTGCAGATTTTATCACCAAACTTTCATAATTTTGTAAATTTTACCACCTAAGTTTTAATTTTGCAAATTTTACCACTCAACTTTCATAATTTTGCGAATTTTACCACTCAAGTTTTTTTTTCACAAATTTTACCATCCAACTTTTATTATTTTGCGAATTTTACCACATAAGTTTTCAATTTTTGCGCATTTTACCATCCTAATGTTTCACAATTTTTTTTTTTAATTCTTTAACTTTTTTTTTGGTAAAATATCAAAGTGGTAAAATGTGCAAAAATTGAAAACTTGGGTGGTAAAATTTGCAAAATTAAAATTTGGATGATAAAATTCGCAAAATTATGAAAGTTGGGTGGTAAAATTTGTAATTAAGCCAAAACTTAACTCTGTTTTTTTGTTGGCTGTATTTATGGCCAACCATCAATTACCCAATTTGACATTCCAATGGGTATGTCTGAGCGTGCAGTGGACGTTATCATGTAGCTTTTGAGACTATTTTAAGCTGAGAATGGTGGTTAGATGTAGTCTTTCCTAGAGTGAAGATTTAGGATTCAAACTCCTAAATAATGCAAGTAAATTTCGCAAGTTACAGTCCACTTTACAATTATTATAAAAGATGTGAAAAATTATCCGTATCCAATAATTAAAAAAATAATAATCAAATGACAAAATAAAATTTAATTGCTTTGGAAAAATATTATATTTATTTCAATATAATAATTGTTAATATAATGAACATAATTTAAATTTAAGCATTGTTTTCTATCTTGATACGTTTTAAGACCTCTGAAGGATATTCATTTTAATCAATGTGATCATGTGAATCAAGAGTTTTTTTTTTTAGGAGTAACATTTAAGAATGAGAATAAAATAAAATCATTTTGAATGAAGACATATATAAAGATAACTTCACAAATGATTAAGAGTCTGTCACATTGAACGGCCTTGAAAAGTGGGAAAACATAAAAACTAAACACACTCTAACATCTTACGATGTCTATTCGATGCTTGTGTATTGATTGTCTATCATGTGGATTAATACAATTCTTCTCCACAAAATCTTGAAATTTTATATATGTAAAAAGTGATAATTGTACACTTTTTTTTTAAGAGATTGATACTTATACAGTTGTTTAGAAAAATAATGATTAGTACATAACATAGTAACACAAATTTCACATATCTAATTTATTTCACTGTTTGACTCAAACTAATTGATTATATTCTCATACTATATAAGCCATTTTATAGACATTAAAGCTTATTAACACTCTTCCAAGTTCCAACAATATCATCTAAAGCGGTTAATTAATAATTACATATAACTAGCTGACATATATAGTGTTAAAATAAAGAGTAAATTATACTAACTATTCTTGAAGTTTTGTGAAATTAGACAAACACCTCTTGCTTTTTTTCTACTCTTACACTAATTTTCTTAATTTTTTGAAAAATATATACTGATACTCCTTTATAGTACATTACACTAATATCTTTAATTATTTGAAAATTATTACACCAGAATTTTCTATAGAGAGGTTATTGTAAATGTTCAAAAATAAGAAATATTTATATAAAATCTTGATTAGTGTAATTTACTCTAAACCGATAGAGATGAAGTTTGAGGTCAAAAGTTTTCGGCTATAGGAGCTACTCACATGCAAAGTGGCAGTCATTGTTTGAGACAGCAACTCTGAAAGAACATAGAATACCCTACATAGTTGAGAAAGCCAGAGATCCTTACTTATCATGAAGGACAGCCACTGCAGCTATAATATGCCATCCATGGTTCCCTATGCCTCACCCCCCAGAGGTGACGCTTCACTTGTTTAACTATCATTGAACTTAGACTTTTACAGTGCCCATGGTTGGGACCATAGCAATATAATTCGATGCAACAATACTTTTCATGCCTGGAAATTTAACAGAATAAAATCTATGTGTATATTTTTAGGTTCTGTTATGGGGTGCATATTGGTCCAAAAGTATTTAATAGATTTTATTGGTTTTTAAGTTATTATTAAATGATTCTTATATCTTAATAGAAAAAAATGTTCTTTCAATGAAAAAATTATACACTTTCGTTTCCTTAATTAGTACATAAAGGACTGGTTAGCGTGTGTCGTATTTTTATTATTTATTTGATTTTTTTTACTTAATTATTCTGAAAAAATGATAGATCTGTTAATGTATGGTTTTGGATAAGCATTTTAAAGCAAGTTAGATATTAAATGTGAGTACTTCTCCCAAATTTGAACTATGGTGGTGTTATGTAGGATAGGCTCTTTACATTGGATTCAATTAATTAATCTTAATTAGTTGTACCATTGTGTGCTGACAAATTTATAGAAAATAGTACTTATTTTTGTTTCTATTTATAAGATCCAATTACCTAATTCATCATGATTAAGAAAAGTGGTTAATTTAGTTGATAGTAATAAATTTGTCTTAAATTTATATATTTTTCCAAAGGCAAATGCTAACCAGTGCCCTAAGGAACTAAAAGGAGAAAGATTTTTATTGGAAGGCGGAAAATTGCGCTGTCCATGATTTTTTTTGCGTTCTCCTATGAATTCCACACTAAATACTTTCTCCTTTTATTTCCTTAACCAGTGTCCTAAGGGCACTAGTTAGCAAGACCCTTTTCCAAAACTATCTCTATCATTAATGTTCTTCTCTCTCTTGTAAATGTTTAGCAATACAATCTCTCTCTTCTTTTAATTAGGGATAATTTAGTTTAAAAATAATTAATGTATGGAACATAATGAATTGAGTCTTATAAAAAGGAACAAGCACCACTTATAATTTAGGTATTATAATTAGGAACGGAGGTAGTACTTTGTTATTAGGAAAGAACCGCTAAAGAAATACCAAATACATTGAAATGTGAATCCAAAAGTCCCTATTACATTTTTTAATTATTTTCAGCGTTTCTTATTTAAATATTTAAAAATAAAAAATGTAAAATAGGTGATATTTTTATAATGGAAAGTAATAAAGCATAAAAAACAAATAAATATTTGCTCAAGAACCCTTGCCTTTCATTTTTGTGCTAACCTTTTATTTTATTTTATTGGCCCTAGGTAAACACCTTTATAGTTTAAACTAGTCATTGTTGCTACTTCTTTTGAAACTCCGTGTGAATTATTTTCTACGTTCCTTTTAATTACATTTCCCTTTAGTTAGATATTAAATATGATTTGTCACCTTTTTATAGGACAAAATTGATCTCTACTACACATATCATCTACAAGAAGATAACTTTATTAGAGTTGAAAGCATTTATAATAAAATAAAACTTGCTCTTCAAAATTGATTTTGTTTATATAAAAGACTCGAATTCGAGATTTTATTTAAAGAAAATCAAATATATATTATTTGCCCTAATCATTTGCTGTTTTTTTATTTTATTTTTTTATCAGCAAAAGTATATATTCATATATATGTAATAATAGGTACAAGGGGTACCTAAATCCATGTACAAAAGCCCTCAATCACCAATGGTTATAGAGTATTTATGACTCTCAGCATATAAATACTGATAACCAAAGTGAATGTGAGTGCAAATCTGTCAAATGTCTGTTCCCAAAAAGTCTACCTACTCAGCAAATGAATGCATATACACGTTTTCCACCAACCAATAAAAATAACCCACACCGTTCATGTATTCCATATATTGGAATTCCAAGCAGCTCACACATGAAGGTCCACTTTCCGTGCCAATAAATACGTACATGCAAGCTCCAACCAGCCACATCCTTTTGTATTGATCGTAACCTCGATCATGCCCCACCACACAAACATATACTCCTTCCGGTCCTTTTTATAAGAAATAAATAACTAAATTATCAAGACCAATAAAAATAATTAAGTTAGTTAGTTATAATTAATAATGTCATAAATTTTAATTGTATTCCAAAAGTATCCCTTAAATTGATTGATTTAAGTAGTGGTTACATTAATGACATTGTATTTCTACCAATAAGTGTAACTTATATTGTTAATAAACGAATAAATGCATGAGAAATGAGTAAATGTCTCATTAATAGATTTCACAAGATGAAGGGTAAAAAAGAAAACTAGCAATTAATACATCTTAAAATGCATCTATGTTTCTTATAATTAAGACTAAAAAAGATCATCCTTTTGTTTCTTATAAAAAGGATAGGAGGGAGTACCATCTTTGAACCAAATAGGGAGCCCTATTTTGGCAAAAGATCATACGATACACATTTTGACAATGTGACCATCCGAAACTGGTATTGAATATTGTAGCAGAACAAAGCAACAGGTAAAAACAATTAACAGTCCACAAGATAGAGACCTGGGTTCACCAGCCACTGTGCATAGGAAAAGATGAAGTTGCTCGCATAGGCTCTCAGCCAGCAGCCTATTTAAGCACAATCTCCACCTCCACGCATCTTTCACACCTTTGTGAAGTTGAACCCTGTTTAGTATGTCATGAAAATTGTCCACATCTGGGATCTCCGTACCAAACCATTTCATTCTAAATTAAAACATAAGAACCCTCTCGGGATATATTTAGTTGCATGAAGGATTTCAATTGAAAGTACAAGCAATGCAATAATAAATAGTTGAGTGGCATGAAATGTTTAAATTATGAAGTAAAATTCAATATAACTTGTTTATAAAAGATTGTTGTTAACTTTTTTAATAGATAGAAACATTTTATAAAGAATTTTTTTAATAATTATTGCTTGTTAATTTTTGGTTATTTGTTCACATTAATTAAAAACGTTGTCCTGTCTTTCCAGCTTGATATAGATGTATTTTTTTAGAGCATATTTTGAGTTTCAGAAGTTAAAACAACATGAGACTAATATCTAAGTTTAAAGGACAAACTTATCTACAATTTTTATGGACACACTGAAAGTCATTTCAACCATATGAAAAGGTCAAATAATTCATGGTCAATAATATACGTGTTTTACTCTATAACCCAAGCTAGTTTTGTGAAATTAATTTGTAATTGAGCTAATTAACATCTAGTGGGTCCATATTTCAAGCATAGGCTTTTTTTTTTTATCAGCAAATCAAAGGATATTTATAAATGAGGGTATAAGGGATACCCTGTCAAATACAAACGTGTGCAAGTTAACCATAAAACAGAGATATATGCTAAAGCTAGGTTACTACGTATTTACTGCTATTCCAATAAATACTGCATAACCAACAAGCACCTGCACCTCCAAACTACAAAAAGAATGAAACCATTACAAGTATAGTTTTATCCCACTGCATCCTACATTTCACCACCACCTAACATAAATTCATAGAAGAAAGCCAGCCCATGTTGATGTTTATTCTTACGACATGTAGCCAATCAGAGTTGCTAGCATCTCCCATATGTCACCAAGCCTCCCCAACATGCCAAACATAGATACCTACACCATCAAAAAATAAAGAAACCTCCCCTGCTACACCCGAATACAGGCCCCCGGTAACACATACCATTGAGTGAAGGAATAATTAAAATCAGCAGACATTTCATAAATCCAAGACCACGCGTGGAAGAGTATACGAGACATTAAATCATCATGATCAAAATAACTATTGTTGAACAAACAATTGTTTCTAGTATTCCACACACACCAGATAACAGCACACCACAATATTCTCCACCTGATAATCTCATTTATGTCCCTCAATATGGATGGAGTCTGCAGGAAATGATCACGCACATTGCCAGGAAAAACAGAACCACATTCCACCCACTGAAAACATTTTTTCCATATTAAGAAAGTTTTCGGACAATTCAGAAACAGATGCTCAACAGATTCCTCTTCTGTCGAGCAAAAGATACATGTGAAAGAATTGGACATAGGACTAATATTCCTCTTCTTCAGATTATCCAAGGTAGGTAACCTATCAATGAATAATCTCCACAACAGAAATTTAGCCTTTGATGGAATATTCAATTTCCAGATGTTCCCAAGAAAATCATCCACGCAGCAACCCATTTCCATATCGCATAATGCAAAATAGGCAGATTTGACAGTATAAAGACCACATGAATCATGAGGCCAAAACCAAGCATCGGAACTATTTTTCTGCATTGAGATTGTAGACAAGAAGGCCTCCAGCTGCTCCACCAACTCCAGCTCCCAAACAAACCAATCCCTACGCCACCTAAACTTCCAACACCAGGATTCACCCTCCCAAATCCCCATCTCCTTTATACATAAACCTTGTTGTTGGGAGTTGATAAATAATCTAGGAAATAAGGTAGCCAGACTGTCCTCCCCGAACCAACAGTCCTCCCAAAATCTTGTTAAACCTCCATCTCCAATTTTCCAAATTCTCATTTTATCAAACCACTTTCCTTCATTTTCATCCCCACATACTCTCCTCAAGTCTCTCCACCAAATTGAAGACTTACTGCATCCTTCCTCATTAAAAAGACCCCTCCAACCACCATACTTTGAAATAAGGATTTGGCCCCATAAAGAGTCTTGTTGATAGAACAAGCCCCACCCCCATTTAGCCAGCAGAGAACAATTAAAAAGTCCTAAATCCTTTATCCCAACCCCTCCATACTCCCTAGGCCAACATATTCTATTCCAACTCACCCAATTAACCTTTTTCCTCCCCACACCACCCCCCCAAAGAAACTCTCTCTGAATTTTCTTTAACTTTTTTCCCACACCCGAAGGCAATTTAAAAAAAGACAAGTAATAAAGAGGAAGAGAGGATAAAACGGATTTGATGAGACAAATTCTCCCGGCAAAGGATAGTACCTTATGTTTCCATCGAGATAACTTCTTTTCAAATTTCTTCACCACCGGTCTCCAAGTTTCCTCCTTCCTTGGATTAGCACCCACCGGAATCCCCAAATACACAAAAGGCATTGTCATAATTCTACAATTTAACTTCTCCGCATACCTCACCAAGATATCCCGAGATACACCAATAGCACCAAGAGAACTCTTAAAAAAATTTACTTTAAGGCCCGATATGAGCTCAAAGCATCTTAGTATGCTCTTAATTAATAAGACATTCTCTTCCGTTGCCAAGCCAAAAAAAATTGTATCATCGGCATATTGTAATAATTCCACACCCACCTTGTTTTTACCAATAGACACTCCTTGAAATAAGTCCTTAGCAACCGCCTCTCTCATCATACCACTCAAGCCCTCTGTGACAATTGTGAATAAGAAAGGTGTCAGTGGATCACCTTGTCTAAGACCTCTCTTAGGAACAAACTCCTCCGTTGGACTTCCATTTACAAGGACCGAAATATGAGTAGATAATAAGCATTGTTTAATCCATCCAACCCATTTTTCTCCAAAACCAAGTCTTTTCAACATATATAGCAAGAAGTCCCAACTCACCGAATCGTAAGCCTTCTCATAATCCACTTTAAATACAAGACATTTTTTCCTCCACCTTTTAGCTTCATCCACCACCTCATTTGCCACAAGGACACTATGGAGAATATTCCTTCCGCCTAAAAAAGCACTTTGTTTCTCATCAATCACACTAGGCAATGCTTTCTTTAATCTTCTTGCAAGAACTTTGGACAAAATTTTGTACATACATCCCACCAAAGAAATTGGGCGAAAGTCACCTAAACTTTGTGGATCATCCACCTTAGGTATCAAAGAAATAAATGAAGAATTGCAACCTTTGGGAAACACCCCATTGGAATGAAATTCGTTCATAAATCTCATGATATCCTCCTTCATCAAAGCCCAAAACTTCTTAATAAAATTGAAGTTAAATCCATCCGGACCAGGACTCTTATTGCCACCACATTCCCAAATAGCATCTTTGACTTCATCCTCCCCAAAATATGCAATTAACCCTCCATATTGTTGTTGGGAAATATGAGAGAATGTAGTCCCGTCCAAAGAAGGCCTCCTCCACTCCTCTTCATCAAATCTCTTTTTAAAGAACATTTTTGCCTCCTCTTTCACTTTTTTTGGCTCCTCCTCCCATTTTCCATCAATCATCAAACCCCTAAGTAAATTCTTTCTTCTTCTCCAATTAATTGAGGCATGAAAAAATTTTGAATTGGAATCCCCCTCCACAAACCACTTTGCTCTAGCTTTTTGTCTTAGCAAAGATTCATTTCTTCTTGCTACTTTCCAAAACTCCTCTTGTAATTTTTGTTTCAACACAAATTCTCCTTCCACTAATTCCCTTTCCTCCTCTACCTTCTCTAGCTCATTTAACTTTGTCAAAATCTCCTTATGCATTTTTTGAGAATTACCAAAGCTTAATCCATTCCACTCCTTGAGCATCTTCTTGAGACTTTTTAATTTTTCTTTTAGCACAAATGCACCCCATCCTCGAAACTTCAATTGAAGCCAAAAGTTCTCCACCAAACCTTCAAAATCTTTGTCTTGAAACCAACAATTTAAAACTTTAAAAGGCTTTGGACCCCAATCTACCTTGGATAGTCTAAGAAGAATAGGGCAATGATCCGAAATGTCTCTATCCAAAATAAATTGAGTGCTTCCCGGCCACACATTGAACCATTCCTTAGACACCAAAAATCTATCAAGCCTACTTTTTGAGTTACCATTGGATCTATACCAAGTAAAGTCTCTTCCCACCTTTGGCACATCATCCAACTCCATCTCCTTGATAAAATGGTTGAACAATCTTGTTTCACTAGAACTAGTGTGTCTTCCGCAAACACCTTGCCTTTCACTACTCCTCCGTATAGCATTGAAGTCACCCATTATACACCAAAGATCAATGTTACTACTATCCCTCCTCTCCTTCAAATCTTCCCACAGTTTCTTTTTTTGATGCAGATCACATGGTGAGTAGATGTTTACAATAGTAATATAACATCCTACCTCCTTCCAAACACCTTCCAAAACAATAAATCCACTCCCCACAAAATAGTTTTTCACTTCCAAGATATCCTTATTCCAGAGGCAAAGCAAACCTCCTGCCCTATTATTATTTGCCGGATTCTCCACCCATTCCACTTCACAATCCCCCCATAATGCTTGACAAAGAAATTTATCCACCTTCTCTCTTTTCGTTTCTTGAAAACATGCCACTTGTATGTCCTCCTTTGAAATAAGATCTCTAATGAATCTCCATTTCACTCTATCCCCTAAACCCCTAGTATTGTATGACAAGAGCTTCATTATATACCATCAGTCCCCCCTTCCGTACATACTCTTCTAACCTCTCCGATACCCCCAATATCCCTCCTCTCCATAGTTATCATTTTTCCTACTATCTCCTCCACATTGCCATTGATTGTCATACCCATATCCTCTCCAAGAGCCAATAGCCTTCTAGCCTCCTCATCCTCCTTTTTGAACCAGAAGTTTTTGTTGCAATTTCTAATATCATCATCATTTAGAATGGCATTGCGTATTCTACTAGCTGACCTTGTCTCCCTCCTACCACTCACTGCAGTAGTTCTAACACCAGATGTCATAGATGATTCTGGAACTTTGGAGGATGACTCTCCAAGCACTTCTTGCCTTCTTGCCAATTTACCCCTTATCACTCCACTATGCTTTACTATTTTTTCCTCCATCCCATTATCCAAACCGTCCTCTGACACCTTCATACCCACATTTTGTGCCATCTCTATCTGTAGCTCTTTAACCCGTTGTTGACCCACATGATCAGTCTGCTGCTCCACAGAAGAGTCTCGTATGTTCTTGGACTCCACATTTACTTCTGAGCCCATTTGATGATAAACTCCATTTGTAGGTCCACCTTCAGTCCCAATCTGATTTCTCCGCGCTAACTTCTTGGGCCTAATCATTTTTGAGCCCAATGTCTCCTCCTGTGGGCCCTCTAAAATATGTAACAGACCCGCACTCCCCTCCTCCTCCACTCCGTAACTTTTAGAATTCAAAATCGACCGTTGCATATCAGTTGAGTGGTTCTGTGGCGTATATTGAACGTTATTGTATGTGTCAGCCTTCCCCATCACACTTGTCACACCTTTCCTTTCTTGTGACAAGTTTGTACGTTGCGCTGATCTAGACAGTTCACTATTCCCCTTTCCCTTCTCTTTGACCGCCCCATCCTTGTCGTTTTCCTCCTCCGACCATTGGTTCTTGTCCGCTGTTTCCACCGCTTCGCTGCCCTTCGTGCTCCTGCTCCCATCCTTGCCAGACTCCTTGTTGCATGAAATCTTCTGATGCGGCCTTTCCCTTGGTGATAGAACTTCCCGAAACTCTTCATCAACATGTTGGTACTCTAATGAACATTCTGATTGAGAAGATTGAGCGTCCATACCAATATCACTCCCAAAGGTAGATCCCTCTTGTGATGAGATTTCCGTTTTCCACAGCCAGCAAGAACACGGTTTTGTTTGTGTGCTACACTCCTCCACGACCCTGAGTTCAAATATTTTCCCATTAATCCTGACCTTATTGCAGTAATCAATCATCCTAGATGAGGTTGTTGTGACTAGGAATCTAGCATAATCAAGTCTCTCAAGATCCTTCGTCTGAGCGTCCAAACTGATAAATGTTCCAAACATACATGCTATAGATGAAAAACATTGTTCACCCCATAGGTTGAAAGGGATTCCAGAGCAGCACAACCATGTTAGTCTCTTGCTTGTGAAAATCTCCGGGGACCATTTATGGATTGTATGGAAGATTGACATACTATTCTCTTCATCTTTCTCCGCCATTTCCTTTGCTTTTTCCTCCGTAATTCCAGATATTAGTACCATGTCATCCCCTAAATATCTCATCTTTATCCCCTTTAATTCTTCCATCACTGTTACCTCTTTTATCTTATCAAACATAGACCGGTCCTGTAAGTATCCAACCAAGCAATCTTGAGCCCATTCCAAATTACTTTCTTCAACCACTATATCTAATCCCATCCATTTGTTCCCTGATGTTTCCCCCAAATGTTTTTTCTTCATCCGCCAAAAGTTCTGTGCTTTTGTTACTAAATGCTCTCCATCATTTGGTGGTTTTTTCTTTTTGTCAGCCCCTTCTTTGATCTTGACATCATAATCGTTCCGTCGTTCATCATCATACACCATTTTCCCTTTCCTCTGTCTTTCTCTATCGTACTCACTCTTTGCTTTCATATTATTTTCCTTGTAACTTACCTCCCCTCCTTTTCCCCTTTTAAATCTAGGTGCGTTCACATACATTTTAGTCGTTCCGATAATAATTGTATCAAGATGCTTCTCCAATTGATTCACATCTTTTACTCCCATAAATCTCACAAAGCCATATCTATTTCCACCTTTATCCCTTTTCTTAGCAATATACACATCCCACACTTTGCCCCATCTCAGAAATACTTTCCACAGATCATATACTTGGAAATCCTCTGGGAATCTGGTGAAAAAGAATGTTGAAATATCTCCTCGGTCATCCCTCCTGCCTCCTCTAGCTCTCTCCCACCTTTGCCCTCTTTGCATCTCTCTCTCACTCTATTCCCTATCACGTAATTTTTTGTATTTTTCAGTGATACGTTCAAGCATAGGCTTTAGTCATATATAGACACAACCACTTTGTCTCTTTCCTTTTCCCTCTGTAATTTTGTGTAAAGCCCCCATGGAAAGATAAATGCTTTGGATCAATTCACTTGTTTAATTAGGTTTCTTTTATGGATCTTGAGATTTGGTTTTAAATTATTTTCAATTATTGGTTTGATTTCTTTTCCTATTAATCTTTATTATGTATTTGAATCATGATTGTGATTTATTTTTGGGGTAGTGCGTCATCATTTAAATTTGAATTTACATTCTTGATGAATATGTTAAACACTTGATTTGACATATTCTAATTAGGATTAATAAGTATTTGATTCTTAATTATTAGTTTGATAAAGAATTGATTTAGAAATTAGTTTGGTGATTTAAAAAATACTTGACCATCTAAACCGAATTAATTAAATCCTTGGTGCTTTATTCAATAGGAATTCTTTAGAAATCAATTGATGCTTAATTAGTTAATTTTGGGCTCAAATAAGAATTGAATCAAGAATTGGTATTAAATATTCAAAAATAGATGATAGCCCGATTAGAAAACCTAACCAATGGATTAATTATTTTTATTAATTTGAATTCTTTCTTGACTGCAATTTGTTTTCGTTCTTGCAAACCCAATCCCATTTTTCTACCATATCTAATTGGTTGGTAACAATCAAAGATCCTTGAGAGATGATTAATGTTGTTTGTCTTGTACTATAGTTTTTCCTATTATTTGACTTGTGTGCGACATCAATCATGTTCCATTAACACAATCACACACATATTACTCTACATGCATCATATCAACAGTGTGTCTTGCATCAAGACCATACCAATATGGAAGATCAAAGAAGATCTACATTTTCTTTTATAATTTTTTATTAGTTCCGTGCTTTCAAGTTGTACCAAATATAGCATTGATGTCTTTCACCTATTGATATTTTTTCTCTCTAGTGGTGACTTATGGAGTATTTTCATTCTTTTGAAAGTCCTTGAAAGTTTTCTTTAATCTACTATAGAAGTTATTCAGTTTGAGAAATCTTTGAAGGTCAAGGTAGATTGTTAAAGTCAGAGATTGGGTCAAACCTCACCAATTCTCAGGCAAGTGTTGATGGGGTTGGAGCAAGGAGTGGTTGTTATGGTTGAAGTAGTCATGTTACTGACTTGAGTTTGGAAGAGATGGAGTAAGTTTTGATTTGCATAGAGCAATGAATGAAAATTGGGGTGAGGGGTAAAACATTGACTTTGGTGTTTGCTTTTGGGTCAGGTATGGATTCTTAGGTTATGTTGCCAGAGGATAAGGTTGTGACAAGGAGGAAGATTGGGGTTTGGTTTGTCGTTTGGTAGTAGGGTTGTGTGAAAGTGCTTGGAAGAAGAGGGGATATATTCGACAAAGAACTATATAGCAAAATCTAATTATAACTTTATAAGACATTAAATTAAATTAAATTAAATAAATAATAAAAAGATTAGAAAAGCTTTTCAATAAAATATTCTTGGACTTGTAAAAGCAGTTTTCACCCCGTGATTTTGTTGGAACAATGACGAATCTCTCTTACGTGGTTGATAATGGCATTGATTTGGTGGGTAATGGTGTTGATGTGACTTAATCTCACCAATAAGCGTGCATTTGGTTTCGATATAACTTAATCGTATTATTTGGCAACTAGATCAAATATATTATTATTCCTCCTTCATCCCCAATTTCATCATTGATTCCCTTGTTACGCTATAATTTTTGCAAGTAATTAATATGCAATGGATTATCAGATACAATAATTATTTTTCTTTAAAAAAAAATATGTACACACTGGCTTAAGCAGGGTTGTGATTTTACATTCTTTGTGGTTCACGTTAACTCTTAATGAGGCAGGTGAACCCGTCTTGAACGACACAAAATGAGTCAAGTTTTGGGATTAATAATTAGTTAGGTGCGTGTTCTTTACTACTATAATCTATAGAAAAATTGGTTATTAGTTGGGTTACACTTTAGAGTAACACATGGGACAGGGTCTATTGATCACACATCTAATCTCAAGACTTGGGAGCCCACAAAATATAACAGGAGCGGTGATTCAAAAGGGGGGCCAAAGACCAACAATTTATTTTGCCAATAGAGACCACTTAGCATGTGGATGTGATTTTTCCTTAGGCTTCATGAAAAAAATTAGGTTTAAATATCTTTTTGGTCCTTGCAATTTAGTATTTTTTTGCTTTTCGTCCTTACAATTTTTTTTTGTTTCAGTCCTTGCAAATTATGTTTGTTTTGCTTTTCGTCCTTATAGGAGTTTAGATAGCTGTTTGGAGAGGCCCATATACGGAACGTCTCGAAATAATACCGGGAGCGGGAGATTCGATTAATCGAGATTCCGAAGCTGAAATTTCTCCTTGACCATCAATTGGTTTAGCCAGGGCATTTATAACACGATCCAAATAAGCCTCACTTACCGGTATCTGAGCAATTCTTCCTGTTGCTTTTACTGAACTTCCCTCTTGTATCATCAAACCATCACCCATTAATACAACACCAACATTTTTTGATTCCAAATTTAAAGCAATGCCTATAGTACCCTCTTCAAATTCCACTAATTCACCCGCCATTACTTCATCAAGACCATAAATACGAGCAATACCATCGCCTACTTGAAGTACGGTACCCGTATTTACAATTTTGACTTCCGTATTATATTGCTCAATGCGTTCACGGATAATTTTACTAATTTCATCTGCACGAATGGTTACCATGAAAATTTCTTAATTTTATTTTTTTAGAAGAAAAAAATAAAGCGCTATCTAAACCCCTATAAGGACGAAAAGAAAAACAAACATAATTTGCAAGGACTAAAACAAAAAAAAAATTGTAAGGATGAAAAACAAAAAAACACTAAATTATAAGGATCAAAAAGATATTTAAGCCAAAAAAATTAACATGTTTGATGTTTCTATCATTCTTTTTCTCTTTTCTTAGCCTCTTTCATGTTTAGAAATTAGATAGAATTAATCATTACAAAGCTCTATGATTGCACTAAAGCCACTCCCACAGGTAACAGGTAAGTGTAATTTAATTGCTTGAAGGAAATTAAAAAGGAAACAAGTCAAAAGTTAAACAAATTATTGGATATCTGGTCTATAATATGAGCCTTGCAGGCTTTTTATTTATTTTTTTTTTATTTTATGAGATGAGAAATTGCGAAAGGCAAACCCTGGCTTGGCTTCACAAAGAAATGTTTTGCTGAGTAGCATGGGAAATTTTCAATCAATCCCTTTACTTGGGCATCTTACATTACATCAAAGGGGCCACAATAAAAGTTGCCGTCGGATATGAGATGGATTATATTGTGGCAAATCAATCATAGATTAATTAGGAGAAGGTGACACTGTAATTCGGGGGGTATTGTGGCATAATCAATCGTTGCCTTTGATGCAAATTGCATTCATTCTTGCCTAATCCAACTTATTATGATAAAGAAGCAATTCCCAAATAAAACCGAAACGATTTTTTCATAAATATTTTTTAGAGAAAAAATAATAAAAAAAATGAAATGAATTTTTCTATAAGTTAAAATCAATTTATAAATAAATTAATTCATAAGAATTCTCTCACATTAATTTTTCTAAAAAATGATTTTTAATTTATGCATGAATTAATTACAATTTATAAGGAAATTAATTTTTTTTCTTTTTAAAAGCACTTATAGAGAAGTTTATTCAAATAAACCTTATTTTAGAATCTTTACTATTCCTGGTAAGCAAAGAATTCAATGGAAATATCAATACGACACTTTTATTCCTTTTCTAACCTTCTAGCAAATTACGCAATAGATTGATTCATTTAATTAATCAATATACACATACAGCACATTAATTAGAATAATAATTATATAAATTTAATATGTATATATATATATATATACATATTAAATTTATATAATTATTTTTCTAATTAATTTTTTATTGATTTTTTTATATAAAATAAAGGCTTAAATATGTTTTTATCTTTTAAATTTGAATAATTATTTTTTTAGTCCTTCAAAAAAAATTTGTTCTTATTAGTCCCTCAAATTTTTGAAACCGCTGCTTTTAGTCCCTTTCTGTTCATTGCATTCATGGTGTCACAATTTGTGGTGATTTTTCACTGCCAAAATCTAATTTTTTAATTTAATTTTTAAAAAATGATTTCTTGCAATTTAAAATCTTCAAAATATGTAAAGAAAAAAATAAAAACATGGATGTGGAATTGGCGATTTTTTACTTATTTTTTTTACATATTCTAGCTGTTTAAAATTGCCAGAAATCATTTTTAAAGAAATTAAATTAAAAAAAATCTAACAATAAAAAACCAATACAAATTGTGATTTAAAAATTTAACAATAAAAAAATGTAATGAACAGAGAGAGACTAAAATCAGCATTTTCAAAAATTTGAGGGACTAATAAGAGTAGATTTTTTTTTGGAGGACTAAAAAAATAATAACCCAAATTTAAAAGACTAAAAATATATTTAAACCTAAAATAAATAAATAAATAAATAAAAATATAATATAATCATAATTTTAAATTTTATTAAGTACAAAAAAAGAAAATATTCTATAATATTAATGTGATTTAAATTAACAATTTGAACTAGGTCGTCTGAGAACTAGAATTGATTTGAGTTTGAGTTAAAAAAAAATGTTTATATTAAATTTGATTTGAACTTCGAACTGAATTAACTTTCTTATTAAGTTGAATTGAGCCAATAAACCAAGTTCGACTCTATCCAACACATTTCCCACCCTACTTTTTTCTATTACATTTTATTTAGTTTAAGTAATAAAAGACAAAAACTGTAATTTATTTACATTTTTTTCCCAAAATGGATGCAAATATGCTTTTACGTTATCTTATATATGTTTGAATCTTATAGCCAAATATAGCGAAAAGAAATTAACTTATATATTTCTTTATTCTTGTATTTCTTAGTTAAATTAAGATAATGTTTAATAAACAACCAGATAAAATGTGTATGTTATAATTTTTTTTTTAAAAAAATCTAATTTTCAGATTATAAATTTTTTTCAATAATTAGAGGTTTTTATTTCTTTTTTTTAAACAAATTAGAGGTGTTTTATGTTTGGTGTATTTTAAAAATTTAACAGAGCTAAACAATTATTTTTAAGAAAATGTTGTACAATTTGATTCAATTAAAAGAGTAAAACAATGAAGAATAAAATATGTAAATTATTTAATTTCGTTCTTGTGTAACATCTAATCTTGTACCTGTTGTATTTTTTGAGTTTTGGAGAGTATTACAAAAGGCAAAGTCCCACATTGCCTATGATAGTTTTGCCTCACTAGTTTATATATCCTTTTGTGTTTATAGCTTTCAAAGAGACTAGTAAGAGGTGGAAGCCTCGCGCGCATGAGTTTGGGCCTCATGGGCCTTTCGTAGTGCAAATCCGTCGATTTGCCCCCCCTGCGCGTGCGAGAATGGGCTCTGTATTATTTTTACACTGTGATTTAATAAAATTATTTTCGGTTTAAGTTTATTTGAATTTAAAGCTTATCCGAAAATCATGTTTTTCATGTTACCGTTTTATTGAGTTGTGTGGTTACGAAAAATAAGGGATTTTATTTTGTGACCGTTTTATGTGTACGATCAGATCTGTTTATGACCGTTTTAATATGTACGATCGTATCTGTTTTTTACTGTTTTATATGTACGATCGTATCAGTTTATGACCGTTTTAAATTTACGATCGTATCTGTTTTTTACCGTTTAAAGATATTATCGTATATTTTATTTAACGTTCATTTTATTAACGTTTTAATTTCTTTCGTTTTTAAATACCCATTCGTGCTATACGTTTGGGAACAGACTGATACACCCTCTTCGTCTTTTCCTTCTTCCTCTTCTGTTTCTGGGTTAAATTTGTTACTTGCCAGTTCTGTGCCTCAATACATTCTGAGAAGTTCCTATTGTATCCTGGGGGGCTTGCGCGGCTATCCGTGGATAAGTCCTTTAGGCAGTGCTCTTGCACGCCTCAGGAAGTGTGTTTTGTCTAAAAGTGGCTACAGTACCAGACAATAAACATGTATAGTATTCCAGATTCATATCATAGTGAAAAACTTAGTTTATTATAAAAATTAGTATAAAATCAACAAGTGTGTTAGTCAATTAGTGTGAAATTGTTCCAACTTAATTATAATTAGTTTGATTTAAATTGTGAAATTTATCGGATGAATCTAATATGATAAACATCTCTAATTAAGAGTTTTCTTACACTAAATAAAATATTTATAAGAATAAATTGCACTAATGAATAACTTCTGGGATCAATAGTACATAAAATGAAAGTTTTAAATATGATTATTGATAACTATTAAAAACTGTTAATGAAAAAATTATGTGAAAATATAATTATTAGTCTTAGCGACTTAGTGACTTAAAGATGTAAATCGCCTTCAGCAAGTTTTAAACAAATTTGATTGAATTAAATTTTCATATTAGAAGTTTTATTTTGAATTAAATCTTAAAACAATAAATATGAAAAATGAAGAGGAGACAAAAGTAATTATTGTTTTCCATTTCTTTATCAAATTGTAGGACTATCTTGCGATAAAACAAAAAAAGGAGAGAAAGAGAGTGATGACAAAGCATCTCGTTTCCCCTCGAAGAATCCAATACAAACAAAACTGAAATTTTAATATTCTTAAATTTTAGCACAAAGTTTAATAATGTTCCTTGTAATGGTTTGGATCCAAGATCACACATGTATGTTGAACACGAGAAAACAATGTTATTCCAACAAACTCTCCTTTTCCTAACCATAGCTGTATTATAAATTTATAGTCACAGTTTATTTTACTAGACAAAAGCCATATGTAATCATCATTCATCATTGCAACTTTCAGAAAATAATAAAAATATGATCATCATTGCAGGTCACAGGTCTTTGTTGCAGCAGAATATGTAGATAAAATTTAAAACCTAATAATTGCTTCTAGTTAAGTACGTATTTATTTGGTCTTATATGTCTTATTGGATACTATGTTATTATTACTATCAAGTATTATTTTATCAGAATTTGTATTTATAAAATAAATTATTTTTAATAGAAAAATATTATTTATTAAAAATATGTTTGAAATTTTATTTTAATTAATATAAATTGAAGAAAAAAAAAACACACTAATCTTAGCACCTTTCTTTAAAAGGTAGTACATTTTAAAACAATTATGATTTAAGGTTTTGTTTGATAAATTAAAAAGTTCATTAAATATTATTAATTTTTAAAATATAAATGTATTAATTTATATTACTTTCTCTTCCTAATAATATATTGTCATTTTATTTAGTGAAAATACCAATAAAGATGAATGAATTTGAAAAAAATGTTATTGATGTCTTGTTGAATTTTAATATGATAAACAATTTTGAAATAAAATAAAACTTCAAAAGTGATAATAATTTTAAAATGAAAAATTAATTAATTTTTCTATCTTATGCATCAAATATATTAGTTAAGGATATAATAGTAATAAATTTATTTTATCATAAACACAAAAAAAAACAATTATTTATTTTTTTAAGTAATCCAACACATTTGTTTGGTTCCGTTTTTCTTTTTTAAGAAATAGCCATTTATTTTAAAAACTATTTTATAAAATTGATAAAAATAAGTAATTAAGTACAAGTTAAATAAAAAGTGCAATATTTCTTGACTTATACACTCATAGGATAGAAAAATCAATGAAAAAAAAATTTATGATATAAGCACTTGTTTTAAAGTTTATTTTAATGCATCTTTCAACACGTAAATGATTTTTTTTTTTTTTTTAACTTTTAAAACATTACGGATAACAAAATAAGTTGAACATAATGGATTGACTCAAATAGTTTAGATATATAGTGTGAACTGAGTTCTAAAAATTCAACTCTAATTTCTTCAAAAAAAAAAAAAAATTCAACTCTAATCTAAACTTGATTTAATCTAATCCTGGTCTAAAGATTGAGCGACCCGTATAATCTAGATTGTAATTGGTTGGACAATTCGTAGGCTTATTATTTACTAGTATTTTTTTTTATAATCTGTCTTTTATTTATTTGAATTGACTTTTTTTATATTAGACTAGATCTTCATGATAGAAAAATTAATTAAAAAATTAAAGGTTAAAGCCTATGAATTCAATCCAAAATTTTAATGAAAACAAAAATGACATAAGAATATATTTATTGCATTAACGACTAATGTTTTATATTTATAAGTATGCAGATATTGATTGCTTTATTTGATTAGAAGTATACTTTTTAGTTGTGTCATACTAAAACATGTTTGCTCAAAATTACTAACTTTGTCTGTCACGTAGTTTGATGCCTTGTGTTTAGTTATAAAGAAGAAGAAGAAATTGAAGGAAAGATTTCAAAATTTTTTGTGAGTCCCACTCTTTTTCTATTTTACTTTAATTCAAATATTTTTTCTTTATTTATTTTTATTCCATTCCATTCTACACAATCAAACTTACCATTAAAAATATGGACAAAGTAAAATAGTGTACACCACAAGCTTAATGAACTTTCATTCTACTAATAGGAGACTAAAGATCTCAAATTTATCAATTCTTATTTTTTTTTAAAAAAAGAGAAATAATTGGCACAAAAGTATAAGCAAACAAGATATATATTTAGAGAAATCAACACATATTTTACTACAAAAAAAGTTCAAAAATTGTGTTCAAATCGTACTGTTGGCCTCGACATCTACGCTATTAGCATTAGTTAAGCTAATACAAAGTTGACACAAACATTATTATTTTCTTAAATTATTTAAAACCAATAATTTAGCATTAGCTAGAAACCGACACTAATTTGAAATTAGCATTGCTGTTGCGTTGGTTACCCAATGCAAATTGCGATTTTAAGGTAGAGTTGGCTCAACGCTACATGGCATTTAATATGGTTGAATGATTTGACTAAGTCAAACTAGCTACAGGTTAGTGTAGACTTAGTTGGGTTGACGCTAATCAAATGTTTCGTTTAGCGTCGGCTTTAGCCGACACTATATTAAAACTGTTTCAAAATGATTTCACGCATTAGTGTTAATTTGGCCGACGCTAACGCATAATTAATGCATTTGAGTCAACATTAACATTAGCTTGGCCAACGTAAAATGTGAATAAATGGCTATAAACTTAAATAAATTAATTTTAATTTTAATTTGTATTTTTTCGCTAACATTTTAGCCTTCATTAACTTGTCTATTAAAGAGAAATGCTAGGAATACATTACCCGTCACACACCCTTTTGAACACACTTTTTTATTGGTTGAAATTTATTGAAAATGACAAAATTTTCTGGATCTCACGTTATATTTAATGATTATTTTTTTTTTTCTGATTTTGTAATTTTTAATAAATTTTAACCAATTAGATAAAGTGTGTTTGAAGGAATGTGTTCCTAACATTTCTCATCTATTAAAACTAGCTTATGAACTACTAAAGTGCCTTACCAATTACACTATCAAAGATATTACTCCCTCCTTCCCATTTCTTTAGTTGTTTAAGGTTAATTACATAGATTAAAAATATTTAATGGAAGTAAAATATTACTCCCTCATGTACTAAATAAGGGTATATTTGAGAAAAAAAGAATTAATTAGACTTTTAAATTTTAAAATAATAATTATTTTGGAAAAAAAAGCACTACCTTTGTTTCTATTTATAAGACCTAACTACCTAATTCATCAAGATTAAGGAAAGTAGTAGTTAATTTAGTTTATAACAATAAATTTGTCCTAAAAATATATTCCTTCCGAACTCAATTATAAGCAATAAAAAAACTTTTTGGATTCAAACTTAGATAAATTTTAACTATTTTCATCCTATTTAATCGCATTATCTCAAAAATACCCTTCAATTAATTCAAATTCTATTTCTAATGATTCTTTTGTATTCTTGATATCAAGTTTTAATGAAAGACACTTTAGAAAACAAAAATTCTTAAATATAAATAGTAAAATTAAATGATATATTAACTAACTTTTTTTAATTAATGTAAAAGTTGGTTAATTTTGCTTATATTTAGGTCCAGAGAGAGTATATTTTTCTAAAAATACCATTGTCATTAATTTTTTTTTTCTTTCTCTTTCTCTCTTTTAAATGTTTATCAATACAACCCCTTTCTTATTTAATTAGAAGTATTTTAGTCTAAAAATAATTAATGTAAAAAACATTATGGATTGAATCTTATAAAAAGGAATAAATACTACTCTTAATTTGAATCTTAAATAAATATTAGTGATACTTCCTCTAACACTCTTTTTTTAGTACTCTCTATGATTGATTAAAATTTATTAAAAATCATTCATTTTGATGGATCTCACTTTTTATTAAATGATTTTCTCTCCTTATTTAGTCGTAGAACTCATCAAAATAAATGATTTCTAATTAATTTCAATTAATTACAAAAAAAGTATAAAAATACTGTCGCTAACATTCCTCTAAATCTTATAAATAAGAATCAAACTAGTAAAAGGCATACACAAAGGAGACCGAGAGAGTATAAGTTTTTAGATATTTATATTCACCAATAATTTATTTTCCAAATAAGTCACCTGACAAGCTCTTTAATTTCGAATTATTTGCGTTTGAAAGCTTTCAATGAATTAATTAGATAAGTTACGCTGATCATTAAAACACACTTGATTCGGAAGATATTGCAGGTAAGATAAAGTTAGGCGTGGCTACGAAGACCAAGTCAAATGGCAAATTGTTCAGCCAAAATAGGCAATTATGAATCAACACTCGTTATCTTGGCAAAAAGACAAAACTGGAAAAAAAAAAAAAAAAAACTATTTCCAAAAGAAGGACTGAAAAAAAAACATATTATCTGTGGGGGGTTGTTTTGAACATGTTACAATATGAGGTGTCAACTGAGTTGGTACCTTCTAAATTTCTTTTGTTTGTTAATAGTAGGCGCCAACCCATTATGCACTTCTCGGACCTATGCAGTCTAACCAGTAGGTGTACGGGTTGCAGAGTGGGAGATGCCAAGTTGATTGTAGCCTCCCATTGGGAGGTGCCAACTTGATAGTAGCCTCCTATTGGGAGGCGCCAACCCATATGGCACCTTGTGTGTTTTTTATCTGACCCCAACGAGACATGTCTATGTCTGCAGCAGATAACCCTTTACGATTTTTGATGTGAATTTGGCGGCAAACATTTGAATGGTACTGTTTGCTCGTGTTGGTGCAAAATTTTCTTGTATAAATTGAGGTTTTGCCCAGTTTGTAGTTACACCTGCCGTTAAGAATTGAAATACACTTTTTCCTTCATTTTCTGTTGCCTTAGTTTATTATTATTTTTTTGGCTGATAATGATGAATTCTTCAATTGTATATGTTTTAGTTTATTACAATGGAGAAATCATCTCTACTGCAGATGAATGTGTCAAATTTGTTAGTAATGACACAAAGTATTTTGGAGTTAAGGATGACATAAAACTTGATGAATTGAAGGAATCTGTGCAGATGAAAATTACACCTTCATCTGCAAGAAGGGTGACCCAACTTCGTTTTTGTGCACTTATATCTGAAGTGGGTGAAGATCCTATAAAATACATGGCAACGGATCTTGAAGACGATGCTGATGTGAGTCAAATGTTTTCTATCATTGCAAAAGACCCAAACCTCACTTGTGCTGAGGTATTCGCCAATGTAGAAGACATTGTACTAGAAGTAGATCCAAATGCACAGGTGATGAGGGACTTAGTGGAAGAAAAAATGGATTTCAAGGAATGTCGTCCATGGCATCACGGATTGTATGGAAGTCCAACCTCTTCAGAATGGGATAAGTTAAATTTGTCTCTCGGTCATTGGATTTGATTTGTGTTTGTATTTGTGAGTTTTTTAAATTTCATGCTGGAAGAAAATGTTATAATTTCATTTTTTTTTTGTAGTGATGTATTTTGTTTCATGTTTTTATTTGGTAATGTAATATATAATTTTATTAGGCTTGTGAAGTGTGGTTTTTGATCAAATGAAGACACGAAAATTAGAAAACGAATAAATATAGAAATCAACATGAATATCCCACTTAATTCTAACACTGGTTTTTTGGTAATAAAAACATAAGATAGGAAAAGTAACACATTAGGAAACCGAACCACCACATAATTGTGTTCAAATTGCAATCATGGAATGTCTT
Organism: Pueraria montana var. lobata; assembly: GCA_026413185.1. Taxonomy (NCBI): domain Eukaryota; kingdom Viridiplantae; phylum Streptophyta; class Magnoliopsida; order Fabales; family Fabaceae; genus Pueraria; species Pueraria montana. The sequence goes on along the minus strand of CM048649.1, from coordinate 46,738,159 downwards.
GATTTTCGTCGTCAATGATATCGTACTCTACTAGAAAACGCCGATGGTTACTCTTGTTGTGCCCTTCACATCTGCAATGGCTACAAGTTTGTGTACACTATGACTCTGTCTAGTCCATTTCGTTTCTTATTCGCATAGATTTTGGGTGACCTTTCCCACGACATTTCATTTCAAATGTTTGTCGCCAGATTTGCATCGAAAATCGTAAAAGGTTGCCTATTGCAGACATAGACATGTCTTGTCAGGGTCAGAAAAAAAGTACACAAGGTGCCAGATGAGTCGGCGCCTCCCAATAGGAGGCAACTATCAAGTTGGCGCCTCCCAATGGGAGGCTAGAATCAACTTGGCATCTCCCACTCTATAACCTGTACACCTACTGGTCAGACAACATAGGTTCGGGAAGTGCATAATGGGTTGGCACCTCCTGCTAGCAAAAAAAAAAATAATAATTCAGGAGTTGGCGCCTTATGCTGCAATGTGTCTTATGTTGTAACGTGTCCAAAACAACCCTAAAGGTAATACGTTTTTTTTTTCGACCCTTCTTTTGTAAATAATTTTTTTTTCCCGATTTTATCTTTTAGCCCGTTTTCTTCTGAATCATTCAATCAAGTGCCCCATTGTCATTGGCGTCGTCCATGCTCCAATACTACATAAACCTATCATGTTTAGATTCGTTGACCGTTTTTAATCTTTGTATTCCTCATTTATTTTGAAAATAGTTAAATATTGCTTGACCGAAATTAATCAATGCATGCCAAACTTTAGGTTGGGAGGATTCGTTTTCCATGCAAGAAATTAAAGAAGGAAAAAGGGTTAGGTTAGGTGTTGTGGCAGTAAACGCACAGTGATTTAATAGTGCTCGTTAGGTGTGTGACATACAAACATGCACTTAAGCCTATGGGAATTAAATATTTTACATATTGGATATTAGATATTTACCATCGTTAATAATATCGAGGGGTCTAACTCAATTGATTTAACAGGATGTACATCATTTCTTCATATGTGAATACAGCGAAATCTTATATTACTGTGCAACCCTATAAATTATATTATATTCTTGTTATAAAAAAATACAATAAAATTCAAATATATACTATATTCTCACTTTTACATATGATATATTATACGATTAAAATGGCATTACAATACATATGCCATAAACATGAAGCTTCCAAATTTAGATGGCCCACAGGGTATGAACCTAATGGACTGGCTCATAGCACTTGAAAAGTTGTGCAACCGAACATAACAGGGTCAACAAAAGAACAAGCACCGCCTCTGAAGATCGAAGAAAGAAGGTAACAGAGCATATTCTGCTTTTGGTTTGGACTATTACACTATACACCATCCATCGTTTTCGGTCCCCCAACATACGATAATGTTTAACTGCCACTTTCATAATTATAAACTCGAAAACAAAAATAAAAGAACAAGGAAAAATATGCAATTTTAATTTAGCAAAATACCAGGAGAGCATTTTGTTTATTATATTTTTTTAAACATTTTTTGTTATTAACTAAATTTATTAAAAATTATAAAATATTGTAACTCTCACTTATTAAAAAAAATCACATTTTATAATTTCTAACAAATTAATTGTTAGATCAAATTAAATTTAAAAAAGTTAAAAAATTCAAAAGTAAAATTAAATATTTAATATATGATACTAAAATATGACATGGTTCAATGAGAATGGTATTAATTCTCGAAAACGTTTTCCTTTAAATTCTTTTTAGCATTTTTATTGAACAATATTTTCTATAAACATTCTTGTTTAAGATTAAAATTCAAATTTATACTATATATATATATATATATATATGTCAATTTTAAATAATAATAAAAATATATTTAAAAAAATGTTAAATATTAATGTCTTCACTTCACTCAAATACTAAATTGAATACTACTTTGTTCAATTGCTGGCATGTTTGTGTTATCAATAAATAACAAGATTCAAGCTCACTCTTGAACCTAAAATCATAAAATGGCACACAGGAACAGTAGTGAGAAGTGAGAGGCTTAACTAAAAAGGGTGTATTAGTAATTGCACGATGTAACATACTTAACCTTTACTCTACATGACGGTCACTCCCAGCCTAGAAAATCCAACGACGGTCCCTTAAAGCAATTGGGACACAAAGAATCTCAGAAAATTATGTAAAAAATAAACGAAACAAAACGGGAGCTAGGCATGCCTGTTGTCTCTGATGAGTAGTGCTGAGTTGTGTGTATTACACAACACAACACAACAGTATTATGAAAAACAAGAGAACCCAATAAAAAGCAATTTACTTTTTCTTTTTCTTTTTCTCTTCTTCCCAAAGTATTATGAAAAACAAGAGAACCCAATAAAAAGCAATTTACTTTTTCTTTTTCTTTTTCTCTTCTTCCCAAAACAGTCACTTTTTTTGCACAACAAATGGTGTAAAATTCTGGGGTCCAACATTACAAGTAAGTGATGCAAATTCTGAGACCCACAAGGGTACAAAGACAATCATCAAAAGCATGGAAGCACACCCCATGAGCCATCATCATCAACATCCATTAGTTCCTTCCCTTTTTGCTTTTCTTTCTTTCTTTCTTTCTTTCTTTTTTTTTTTTTCTCTTCGTGTCTTGTGGTGTTTATGATTCTTGTTCACTCTACTTTACAAGTTAAAGCGGAGAGGATTACAGGTTGCAACTGTGTGCTGCACTGCACTGCACTAATTGTCCTCTCTGGTTAGAACTACATGTTCTCTGGTTCCCTTCATGCTTTGCACTGTGGCTCCTGTTTTGTCACTTTTCACTCTCTGTGGGTTCAGTTGAGTTAGCTCAAGATAAAGACATGAATTTTCAGAGGTTTCTCATGTGACACCGTGTCTTGGTAAGTTCAATGCTTTTGGTTTTGGCGGTGCTTCGGTTACCAGTGTTAAGAGAAAGAAACCGTTTTTCTGTGTGTTTTTGGCCTTGTCCCCCCCCCCCCCCCCCCCCCCTCTCTCTCTATTTAGTTTTTCTCTATAGCTGATCTCAGCTAGAGGGTGGCTTTAGTTTGACAACTTTTAAAATTAAAAATGCTTTAACTACTTTCTCTCTGAAGGAAAAAATTAAAGTGATTTGGGATTCAAATTTTTTGAGGAAAAAAAAGAAAAAAAAAAACCAAAGAGCATTCCTCAATCCTCATGTTCCATGCAATTTTTATTTTACTGCAGTGTTTCTTAGAGGGGGAGAAGTAGATCAAGTTAAGAGATTGCAGATGGTTATTGGGCTTGTTTCCTTAGTTATGAGGGAAAAGCACTGTTTTCAAGGGAAGAGCTGAGCTTGCGGAAAGAGTGGAACAAAATTTGGCGAGAGATTTTCTTTCCTTTGACTTGACTTGCAAGTACAATACAACCAATTTGGTTGTTTGTTACATAGGAAAACGAGGGGCTTGTTTGGTTTTTTCTTCCACCGCATCATTTTCAGTTTTCACTACTTGTGATACTCTCATAATACCTTGTTCTTCCACATTACTAGCTTTGTGTGTGTGTGTGTTGTGTGAACCCTTGGTAGAGACATGGCAGAAATTAGGCTCACCAGGGTGGACCAAGGCCAAACCAAGATTAAAAATGTTCCAATAGCTGTCACCCCAGAAGGGTTTTGGTGCTGCCCTTCACCTGTGGTGTTTCAGAAAAGCCTCAAGGCTCAGAATCCTCTCAATAAACCCAAACCCTCTTCACCCCCACCAAAAACCAGTGTTCAGAAAAAGCCAGTGCCTGTGCCTGTGCCAGTGCCAGTGCCAGTGCCAGTGTGTGAGAGAAGAGGTGCTGCTGCACCTGTCCCTTCAAGATTGGTGCTTTCTGATGATAAGCAATTTGCAACTGCTCCAGAAAGACCTCATCCACCTACTACATCTGTGGTTGCTGCTGAGAGGGCACCAAGGCCTAAGATTGAATCTTTGCCAAAGAAGGTTGCTATTGAGTTTGGTGAACCTGGAACCTGTGATATGAAAGTGGTTTTGTTAGGAAAGCAAGGATTTTGTGTCAAGTTGAGTGTGCACAGGGATGTTCTGACAGAGAAGAGTAGCTTCTTTTCTGAAAAACTCTCTGAGCAATCGGGTTTGTCCTGTCTCCAAATCGGTGACTGTGAGGATGTTGAGATATATGTTGAAACTGTTGGTCTTATGTACTGCAAGGAGATGAAGCAGCGGCTTATGAAGCAAAGTGTTTCTCGCATTCTTCGAATACTTAAGGTAATTTTTTATCTTTGTTTTGCTTTGGTGTTTTTTATCAACCTTGAATTTTGTTATGCTTACTCAATTCTGTTGTATAATGTGTTTCTGGGGATGAAATATGTTGTGTTGCTATCAATCTTTTGTTCTAATAGGGAGTATTGTAATTTTGAGATTATCCTTATGGTGTCTCAGCGACTGTTCATTTGTTCTTTTGAAATAAATGTTGGCTTGAGTGCTTAATGTTCATATCTCTGATAAAGAGTAGTATTAACACTCCCCTCATTAATTATACTGCTTGATATTAACGAGTATTGATTATTAATTGGAAGCTACTGTAGTGAAACGGAAACTGGTGCATTACAGCTGTTTCAAGAATTAATTTCTTATAGGGCTATTTGTAGGTTTATTTTTCTTGGGAAGCCTTGATTTGACTTCATTACTTCTTTTCAACTCTTGGTCTTAAAAGAGGAAGTGCTTCCATTACTCATGGAATTTCATGGTCTGTGCCTTTTATGATACTGTAGATACTCCCGGTCTTAATTATAAGAAAAACAAAAATGATTTTATACTTATTAAAAAAATTAGTTAACTTCATTAAATTGTATTAATTTTAACTAAATTTTTTTTTTCTAAACTATCCTTCATTGGAACTTAATATCTAGCATAAAAAAGAGTCTTTGGAAATAAAATCCTCTTTAAATAAAGGATATTTTGAATATAGTCTCATTAAATAAGGCAAAATTAGTTGAGATTTGCTATTTAAGACCAAGAAATAAGAGTTTTTGTCTCAAGACTGGAGGAAGTATTAGATACTCATATGCTCATACTTTTTATGATAGATATTGGATACTGACTACTGATGGCAAAATCAAGAGTTGCAGTAGAAGTAAACTTGTGCTATGAATATCAATTGTAGTGATGATAAAATAATCCTCGTGTCTATGTACCCCCCAAAAATGCTCGTCTTACACTATTATGGGGATTTCTTTTAAAATTATGGTTAAGTATATACTTGTGTGCTTGTCAAAAGTATATACATGGCTATCTCGTAATACATTGATACTTGTATATAAATATAGTTGACACAGAAGGTCAACAGTTGCATCGCAGTGTGGAGGGTTCCATGAATGAGGACTGTAGTAAATGATCATGATATAATCATGGACATGGGGGTGGTTTATTTTTCTGGAAACAATCAATAGATGTCTGAGTTAATTACTTTTTATTGCTACAAGATCATCATATTATTTATGTTGGTCAAAGTATTTTGGTCATGTCTCTACAAGGTTTGATTATGAAAGGTTGTGGCCAAAAGCCTAAAATCACTGTAGTTACTTTTGCAACGTAATGCCCCCTTTATTTCAAAGTTGTCTCCTAGTTATTTCACCATTTTATCCTTTTGCATGAGGATTGAACTGTTTACCGTTCTTCATTGTGTGAATTCCAGTTCCCTACTATTTAGATAGCTCACACCAATAACTTAAATAAGTTCAAACTTCAAAGGATCCTTCCTTTTATATCTTATTTTCTTTCCTTTTTATACATTCAACATTGATTTTGTACCCATTTGTGATATGTGTTTCCCTGACACATTGTTTGTTCTGAGTGTAAATATAGAGAAAGGAAATAGAGAGGAGGGAGATAGGATAAAAATACCAAATTTTCACTGTTTATTTGAGAGGAGAAATGGGAAGGAGAGTTTTTTGTGGGATAAAAAAAAAATCCCCCCAAATTGGAGTTGGGGTTGGGGGGGAGGGAGCTCTCTTTCATTTCTTTTAGTTTCATTAAAAATTAAATAAATCTTTTATAACCTAAAAAATTAAATTAAATTAATAAATAATTTTATGTCAATAAAAAATAATGGAGTAAAAAAGTTTAAATATTTTGTTGGTGTTAGGCTGTTACAAGTTGGAATATGGACTACTACGACTAGATGCATTCATGGCTTTTTAACTTCATTCAACTGTAAGTTGTAATTTTCAGTGTCTAAATTAACTGAAGCCTTAGTCTAGAGTTTCTACATTTTCCAATGGATTGTGTTTGGATTTCCATGAAATGCTGAACAAAGCGTGTATATTTTGCTCAACAGTAGGACACCTTGATGAATGCTTTTAGCATATAATATCCTGGTTTACACTAGGATTTGTGAAAAAAAACTTGAAATTGAGTGGATATCTTATGATCAGCGTATGCTTAAATCCTCCTAGAATCACCCGGTAGTTGGAATTTGAAGAAACAAATATTAAAAGTTCTATTGCAAAACCTAAAGTATGTGATATTCCCTCAGGTAGCAGAATTCCTTGGCTTCAACTCATGTATCCAATCATGTTTGGAGTACTTGGAGGCAGTGCCTTGGGTTGGAGAAGAAGAGGAAGAAAAGGTGGTGTCAACTGTACTACAACTTCAAGCAGAAGGAATTGGGGTCAACCCTGTGCTGAAACGAATTTCATCAGACATTTCTAATGTCCCAAAAGACACTCTCTCCCACATCATTGACCTTGTTCTCAAAAGCAACGAGGAAAGAGGTCGCCGAGAGATGAAATCCATTGTTCTAAAGCTCCTCAGGGAGAACAGCAGTCTTCCAAGCTATGCCCGCTCAACCGACATATGCAATGACACGATTTACAGATCATGCAGAAGCTGCTTGGATTCATTACTGACACTGTTCAAGCAGGCTGCAGAACCAGGCTTTGCAGACAAACCGAGTGAGCACCGCGATCCTATAGCGAAGTGCATAGCTCTTGAAGCTGATAACTTATCATGGCTGCTTGAGATTCTAGTTGACAAACAAGCTGCTGATGAGTTTGCACTGATGTGGGCAAACCAACAAGAGCTGGCTGTGTTACACTTGAAGCTGCCAATTGTGTCGCGCTACCATGTTAGCTGCCTTTCTGGGAGGCTGTATGTTGGCATTGGGAGAGGAGAGTTGTTGCCATCGAAGGACACGCGCCTGTTGTTGTTACAAACATGGCTGCAGCCTCTAATGAATGACTACAACTGGCTGCAGCATGGATGCAGGTCATTTGATAGGAAACTTGTGGAGGAAGGAATTGGGAGGACTATTCTCACCTTGCCTCTTGAGGATCAACAGAGCATTTTGCTTTCATGGTTGGGGAGTTTCTTGAAAACTGGTGATAGCTGTCCCAATCTTCAGAGGGCTTTTGAGGTGTGGTGGAGGAGAACCTTCATTAGGCCATATGTGGAGAACCAAGGTAATGTTGCTGTGTCAGATAGTTCAATGTTGCCAAAGCAACATGAATGAAAAGAGTGTCAAATGGGGTTCATGAATATGTTTCATTGGTAGTGGAGTTTAAGTTTTTGAGGAATTGTATAAAGATATGTGTTGATTGCAGAATGTGGATTAACCTCCAGCAGCTAACAAGTACTGAGACGTGTCATGTGTCTTGCATGAGTTGACTCTGTATCAATTCTTTGAGGAAGACCTCATTGAATTGATAAATTTCAGTAATTGGTTTTTGTATAATCTCTTCAAAGAAAGGAATGGAATGGAGTTTTTCGTTTTTTTTTTCTAATTAGCTTAATTATGTTTTTATACCCTCAAATTAGGGATTCTATTATTTTTAGTCCTTCGATTAAAAATTTGCATTTTTTAGTTTCTCAAATTTGAAAAATGGTCTTTTGAGTCCCTTCACCATGATTTGAGGGACTAAAAAATATAAATTTTTATTTGGAAACTAAAAAATCAGGCCTCCCAATTTTAGGAATTAAAAATATAATTAAGTCTTTCTAATTTGACTGTAATATAGTTAGCATTGCGATCAAACTAAAAAGAGTAGAGTCCTAAAGTGGGGTTGAGGGACGAAAAATAGCATTCCATGAATTTAGGGGGTTAAAAAGAATAAATTTTTAATTGGAAATTAAAATAAAAAGTATTTCAAATATGAAGAACTAAAAACATATTTAAATTTATTATTTATCCTGAATTTGTTTTCAAACTTAGAAGCACTTTATAGTCTAAAGCAAGATTCTAGAGCTTGATAAGAAAGACTTAATTCCTTTCTTATTTCAGAAGGCTTTTCAATAGGAAAAGTATACTGGGAATCGTAGGATGCAAAAAAAAAAAAAAAAAAAAAAAAACACACCCTATTGTGAAAAAATTCCCATTACAAAATTTAAGCAAATGGTCATGATTTTTTGTTTTGAAAGTTTACCTCTTAATGTGTAGAACGAACAATGAATGTCGTAAATCACTATAGGAATAACGTCACCTCTAACTAAGTAGTTCACTGTTCATGTGAGCGAAATTTTGAATGTCTCGTGTTCACATGTGATGTGAGCGACGTTTCCTTCATTTCTTGCTTTTTGAATCAACTGGTATTCCCCACTCTATCTTCCTATTCCTGCTTTTCTTTTCATCCATCATTTTTTCTTCACTATAAACATTTAGTCTTTTTTTATTTTTTTTTTCCCATAGTAGCTCCTTTTTCTTTTTGTTTCTATATCGAATAACATGTGATGATGCGATATATTTTAGTTTGTTCGCTTCTTTTTCTGTTCCTATGATGGCTTGAGTGCGATTTCAACTTTGCTGTCATGAAGAGTTGTTAGTTAGTTCTGCTAAGATGGTTCATAATATTATAACCTTGGTCGTTGTTTTCTCTCTCGACACTATTGTTGGTTGTCGCTGCAGGCTGCGAGGGATACAAAGATGCGTCTCTTCTTCTCATTTTAATTCCATTTTTTTTATTCATTTTAGTTTGTATTTTTTGGCCAACTATTCATTTTAGTTTAGTTTAGTTAGGTTCTTTTTCTTTTGAGAAATGCTAGTAACACACTCTCTATCACACTCTTTTGAACACACTTTTCATGATTGGTTAAAATTTATTGGAAATCACATATTTCTATGGGTCTCACTTGTTATTTAGTGACTCTCTCTCCTGATTTTGTAGTTTTCAATGAATTCCAACCAATGATAGAGTGTGTGTTAGAAGGAGTGTGTTAGAGAGTGTGTTGCTAGCACTCCTTTTTTTTTTTTTTCTTTCTTTTGGACCGGTCCTCTCCACCCTCCTACCCGCACATGGTGGGCTTTGACCCAACATTTCATTGTTAATGCATAACGACACTAAAAAAACTATAACAATGCTAGCAATTCATATTACCTTTTTCATTTTGTTTCTTAGGCAATATAGGAATTGGTTGAGAATTCAATTTTTGAAATATATAATTAAGTAAAGGCAACTGAAAATTAAAATTTCAAAATTAAAGAAAAATCAATTGTTTTGCTTTTTAGGATTAAAATATTATAAAAGGATTTTAGATGATAAAATAATGAATAATAATAACTTAAAGATGGTTTCAAAGTACTTCCTATTTGGCTATCGAGTAAATTTGACACTTCTGAATTGTGACAGCTTGGTGATGTTAAGTTTAAAAATGAAAGGTTTAATTAAGAATATCAACCTACAAAACATTTTTCTACCAAAAGAATTGTGTAACCTTGATTCTCAATGGCACTCAGAGATACGTAAGGAGCTAAAAAATTAATTTCATAAATATTCTTTTTTCCTAAAATTCATTTATAAAGGATTAAAGTAAATAAAAAAATAATAAAAAGAATAAAATGTTTTTGTTTTGATAATAACTTAATAAGCAAGAGGTACTACTACATGGGAGACATTTTACATCATTTAAAATGGGGATTTTACATTGGTTCTAGGACAAATATAGATCCCATCATTATAGAATGAGGGAATTATTTACACCGGACATTGAATCAATGTAAACAACACTTTCTACATCAATTAAATTTCTAATCGATGTAGAAAGATGTCACTTTTTATATCCATTTTTCTACACGGGTTATGCATTTAATTGATGTAGAAAGTCACTCTCTACATTGATTAATTAACTTTAACTTGTAGAACTCACTTTCTACATCGATTAAAGTTATAACCGATATAGAAAGTGGTGTTTTTTTTTTTTTTTAATATTTGGTTTATTTTGTAAATGTCCAACCCTGTAATTTACAAACAGACTGCAAGCAAACAGTTGAATCATATTTATATGCCATCATTAAATACTAATGTCCAAATATCATCATTAAAAACTAGTATACGCACTTAACATATTTATATGCTAAACTACCTATAGTATACTTAAATACACTTCAAACAATGCTAAACTATCCAAATACATTCTAAACAATATAAATGTCATCTATTGCTAATTTCCAAGAAGAATCGTGCCCAACTCTTCCCGATCTGATGAATATCCTCTTCAGCCGATGGTTCTTCATCGATGAATATTTGCAACTTGAAATAACATAACATTAGAGGATGCTCTTATGGACATGGATTTGGTTCATAGGAAAACAACTGCTTCTGCTATGAAGCACATGGTATTAGGGGGTGATTGGTTTAGGCTGTGAGGATGTGCTGATATATTTGTTGAACTATGTCTGGCCAAACATATCACATAGTACCTAATACCAATTATATTTGTACTTTTATATCCAATGGAGATTTTAAACTTTTATTTCATATAATTCAACCTAGCATAAAAGAGAAAAGGATGCATACAATGGTGGAAGCTTGTTGGAAATAACAGAGAGTGCAAGTTGGTGGTGCAAAAAGGGAAAGAAAAAGATCCTACAAAAGGGAAAAAGGAGAAATACATCAGAATGTGTACTAACTGTATGCTTCCCAAAACATTCTCAATCAATGCAAATGATACATGAACATACTTTAGGTTTTAAGTCATCTACCCCAATATTTCATAATTTTTATAGAGATTTTAGCAGAGTTTCCTTTGTGTTTGGGGTACTTTCCCACATACTCTTATCAAAAGTTTAGCAACCAAACATCAAGATTCACCTAATTATCAGTTTATATATCATCATTATCAATATTGTCTTAATTCAATACCATAATGTTCATAATCAAGAATATGCATGGATCAATCTAATTCCAAAATATTAATCATCAATAATCATATAGAACTTAATTCGATCATGTAATGTCCATCCTCAACAATTAAATCACATGCTATAAATTTAAATTCAATATGGCCAAATCCATGAAGTCCAAAACACTCCTTGTCACAATTTCATTTTCATACATCTTATTAGTACTTGAACTCGACTAATCTACCCAAACTAAAGCATGACTAAAAAATATAACTTTTATTTAGGTTTAAATATGTTTTTGGTCCCTGATAAATTTTCGAATTTTATTTTTGGTCCCTAATAATTTTTTTTAAAATTTATGGTCCCTAATAAATTTTTTTATTTTGTTTCTGGTTCCTAAAGTGTTATCTAAATCACTTTACTTCACTTATTAAAGCGCCATCTAAACAAATTTTGGAACCAAAAACAAAATAAAATATTATTAGGGATTAAAATGTTTTAAAAAAAAATATTAGGGACAAAAACAATTTAGAAATTTCAAAAGCAATGTTTTCTAAATGCCACATCCCTTTTTGTCTTTCTCCATCTATGCCACATATTGAAACCAGGCCATAATATTCAACAAAAACACGCACATGCAAGCTAGCATATTTAATATAGTTAAAGCCAAATCTATCATATGCAAAAACTAAAACAACACAACAAATTCAGTACAGAACAACCCCAAACTAATTAATTTATGCAATCTAAGGAAACATAGAACAACAAAAGTTCCCAAACCTTCCATTCCATTCTCTATTTGCGTAAACACCACAAGACAAAGAGAAATCATTAAAAGGCATGAGCCCTAACACAAACTAATGTGCAAAACATGAACATTTAGTGGTTCGACGATTTTATGAACCTAAAATCGACGAGCACAATAATTGTGGCGTCACCAAGTCGAGGTCATTGAGAGAGCATGAATAATGGCGGAGAATTGAAGTCGTCGTCAAGAGAGAGAGCAGTAAAAATGGCAGGAGACACATTTTGAAGGGCTTTGGACTCGCACATACCTAATGGCAAAGGCGGGAGTTTAGTTTTAATAGCCTTTTTACATCAATTGTTAAGATAATTGATGTAAAAAGCAACATCGGTTGAAATTTTAACTGACGTAGAAAGTCCTTTTTACAACAATTATTTTACAATTGATGTAAAAAATTGAATTATTTACAAAATTGCTACCTCATTTTTTTAAAATCAATAATTAAAGAACCATTGTAAAATTCATATTTTCCACTAATGGGAGAAAGACAATTATATTTTACACACTAGCTTAAAGGGTAACTGTCTTTATGACGAACGTCGTAGCACCTTCCCTATACATAACCAACTCCCAAATCTATATCTAGGTTCAAGACCATTTTTAGGATTTTTTCCATTCATTTTCTCTTAATAAACTTTAGTGACGACTCCTCATCTTTATCTTTTATTTTCACTGTCCCGCCATACCTTGGTTTTGCCACCTAAAAATGAAAGAAAGGCAACTTAACATTATCCTTGCAATAAGAATACACGAGACACCCATTCTCCTTTCTCATTTTTTTTGTTTGACTTTTGTTTGGTTTTTCTTTTTCTCCTTTTATGTATTTTATATATTTTTATTTTATTTATTTTTGTCTCAAAATGATTTAATTTAATTTAAAAAAAAAACTAGGAAAGGAAGAAGATGGAAATTGAAAGGTTGGACAAAATATTCGCATTTCAGCCTTTGGTTTTTCAAAAATTGGATCATGCCCATTCATTTTCGCTAAACCTTTTCTTTTACCGAAAACAATGTTTGTATAGTTTTTCTTTTGAAATTGAAGTTTGTAGGCTGCTTTGTACGTAGTTTGCACCGAGTGAACTTAATTAGGATACAATTGTACAACGACAAAATGAATTTACGAGAAGTATTGAGTTATCTCTCCATAGTCGTCACATCATTTAAATAAAATAAATAATTTAAGCCTTCATGCACATTGTCTTTTTCACAAGATCAACCGGCCTCCTGCGTCAAAATAATTAAAATTTCAAAACAAAATAATAACAATTATGGACAAAATCTTTTGGGGGGTGTCGGTGAACATGTGGAGAAGAATTGCGGTAGAAAGCATTTATAAGTGTTGATGGATTCCTAGTCAGTGTTCATGTGGCTCATATTTGGGTAGCCATCTTAATTTCAGTGGATATCACACGATGGTTATATTTGATGGACAGTTTTGTATAGTGTTTTTGTTAGTATTTTAGGGGAATAGGAAATATGGGTTAGTTGTTGAATGGTTATTGGTGTGAATTTAGTAAAGTTAATAGATGACTTAGTAAAGAAAAATAATAGGTGACCGTGTGGTTCTTAAGAATAGTAGAGGAGCTTGTATTGATATCTCAAACTCACTTATAATAAGTGTTGTAGTGCCTATTTATATGCTTAATCCACCTTCAATAACAACTATAAAATATTAGTACAATTTTCTAGATTTTTCTTCACATACATTCTAGTATTTTCCTTTACAACATTATAGATATTTCAAGTTTACATAGTCTAGAAGACGTTATATAAGGTGGGAAACCAACATAGATCTTCCACCATAAAAAATAAATATAAACCGTTGGATTTTGTTCAATTTTAGATCAAAGATTTAGATTATTTTTCTTTTTTTTTTTATTTTCTCTTTTTTCTTCCTCTTTTCCTACTTTATCCTTTTTTTCCTTCCCTCTTCTTCTCTCTCCTCTGTCGCTGCACTGTTGTTGTTCCACCCCTCACCAAATTAACGGTGCCCTCATGAGGATTAACCTCGGGTCTCTCCAACAGATCCATCAATTTATTAGCATCTAAGCATGCCTCACAGCAACAAGAAATTGGATCCTAAACTTAAATGTGGGTAAATGGGGGCATAAACCCTTCAACACCATACGGCTCCACAAACCATAACGGAATCGAAGTTTCAGGAGAGGGCCTAGACCTTGACGGCGGCATTCAAGGACGTGACGGTTCCGCAGTCGCGCGCATGACGGAAGGTGTCGACGGCATGGGCGGTTATACCGGCGAGGCAGGAGACGGTGTCTCGGAAGGCGAAACCGCGCACACAGATCAAAACGATGGCTTTGCCATTGGTAGATTTTTTCGAATTTGTGATACCTATGTCCGTATAATGGTTTGAGTTGGAGAGGAGGCTGAGCGTTGAGTGATTCAGAGTGAGAGAGCAGGAATAATTGGAAACAAATTGGAAAAGAAGAAAATGAAAAAGAGAAAAGAAAAAGAAAAAACTAAAAAAAGTATCAGCCATCTAATTTAAAAATTATTATATCTTATGATTAAAATTTGTTTTTCATGATGGAAGATCTATGTTGATTTTCCACCTTTGATAGCGTCTAGTCTAGCAATCTACATCTATTTATGTTTCAATCTTTCTAGATTTTTCTTATAATTATGTTTCTAGAATTTTGTAGTAAATTCTGACAGTTTTTATTCGGTCTCTTAATGGACAAGTTATGAGCGTGGGACCTGGTGCATCGGTATTATCTCAAACAGCTGGGGTGCAGATGGTTTGTAAAGGTGATACAATGCTGCATGTTGTACGTGAGGCTACTACAAAGACAAATGAGGTTTATTTTACAATTATTCAATTGTCAAACAAAGGAAAGCATAGGTGTTTTGTTACACTCAATGGTCTGTTTTTCTGTTTTGACCACCTAATTAATTCAGCTTTTTGGGGCATGGTGCAGTCCAATTTTTATGGGGTTTTGGCACTTAATTGCATGGGTTTGGACAGGGTACGTACCCGGTTATCGTGTTCAAAAGGGGTAGGATATAAGACCCTACAGTATTGGTTTTCTTTGGAGTTTTTTGGCTATGTATATGGGAGGGTTGTGATAAATAGAGTACTTCTGTAAATTTGCCTAATGCTTTTCCAATCCCTGTACATCTTGTGATACGGTTGGAATGTTTCCAATACTCATTTGGCTTATTAAAAAAAAAAAGCTTAGTATAGGATCTTTTATGAATATATTTTCTTTTTTTTGCTGAAATCAATGTATTCTGATAGTTAAAAGTCATGATGTTAATCGTTTGAGACAGAAATTATCGAAGTGGATTTTATCTTTTCCAACAATTTTATTTTCATACACGCGGTCAAAGAATTGAACCCACTTAAAGAACTCAACTATGTACTTAATCTTGTTGGTAAGAGATAACTATCTACTCAGCTATCTTCTACACATATATATTGACAGTAGGAGAGGACTCTTCTCTAGTCTTTACCTATCTTTTAGGTATACTTATGTTTTTATGGTTTTGCGGTTTCTTAATTTACTTCAAACTGTCTGTCAAAAAAAAAAAAAAAAAAACTTCAGACTGAGCTTTATTATTTAGATCTTTCATTCCCTTGGTACCAAAAAGATATTAATTTTTAAGGAACTAATATAAGGGACTAAAATAAAAAGAAAATGTGAAAAATATTCATTACATTAAAAACAGAAAAAATAGCTTATTAAAATATTTTTATTTTTTATTTTTTGACTTAATTTTTATTCATTATATTGGAAAATAATTTGTTTAATAGTATCTTTTTAACGTGGAAATAGGAAGATACTATTAAAACATAAGTATTTGTCATAATCAATAACCAATTGTCTCCGCTTGAAGGTTAAGTATTTGGTGAAGTAAGCAGAGCAGTTTGGTTTTGGCAAAGCTTTGGTGGAGGACTCAAAGGTCACAACAAGAAAATGACCACAACCACCTCCTTCTTCAATAGTGATCGGAAAATTTACCTTTCCAACTTTCTTCATATACACCGTAATGCTAAATGAACGTAGACAAATTGTATTTGTACAATATTTTTCCACGAATTTTTATTAATAAGAAGAAAAACAAGAGCATATAAGATAAAATGATTAATGTGAAGAAGAAAGGTAGTAAAAGAAATGTTATAAAAAAATGTGGTAGATAAGTATTTTATGAATAATCTAGCTCAGAGAAGAAAAACAATTAGCCACTGTGTTTCAGATTTTTGAGGTATATTATACCTGAATGCATTAGCTTACAGTTACTGGCTTGATAAAACAGCCATTGTGTTCCCACGGGGATTTTAGCCTTTTGTTTTCACTTTGGCTCATAAAAAGAAAAAAATAATCTAAATCATCAATGTAATCCTTATAGCAACAAGAGATTCTTTATCATTAGACATACCTTATATCAACGTTGTAGTATAAAAATATAATTACCAACAAAGTTTGATAGATAACTGCATCCTTTAATCATGTTATCAAGAGTTCAACTTTTAAGATTCGTTTGATTTGTTAAATAACAAAGAATAATATTGCAACACAAAATTATTTATTATACATATGATTATAAAAATTGTCACGAGATAAAATAAAAAAGAAGTGTCAAAGAACATAAAAAAAAAAAACAAAAAGTTATAACTTACAAAATTACGAGACAGCTTTTTCTTTTTCTATTATACACAATACAATTAAAAAGTTAAAATTATCCTGGTTATACTTTTGTCTCTCTTTTGATCATTTGTCATTCCTCCCACATCTCACCACTCTCTTTTTAGTGGTTGCCATTAATATTTTTTCAACTAACAAGAATGAAAACCAAAGAGAATAATAAATATCTCGATCCCTCTTCCATCTGACCATAGAGGGTGCAAATGACGATGTTCTCTTCTTCGGTAAAGCCTCCATGTTTGATGTCTGGCCTAAGATAATTGAGCCACCGTAGACGTACGGAAACTCTTGCCACATATTCTAAGGCCTGACAATTACCATTCAGCTTATTCATCATCATCAACTTAAATTTATACCTACATTTTCTATGTCCAATTACAATATATATATAATATAATATTTATGAAATATATTATATAATATTTATAATATATATTAAAATATATAATAATATATTATTTTGTAATATAATAATAATAATTTTAATTATATTAAGATAATATCACACGAGTATTACTGTAAATTTCACGTTATTTTAATTGTATTATCTATTGTCCATCAAATAATATATAAGATAAAAATTTGTTTAGCAACTTAAATATATGTTTTATGATATTTTTCGTGTGCTGTATCTTAATATGTATCAAAGAAACCTTTAATCATGTGTATGAAAAAGTTTTTAACCAATACAAAACATTTAAGAAAAAAAAAATAGGAAGCGAAAAGCTCTGTAACTAAAAAAATAAAGAACCACCTAAATATTATCCAAAGATAATACCCCGCTGCCCATGAAGAAAACTAAGCACAAAAAAAGTCAATATAATTTGCAACACGCAACACACACGAGTTAAAAATAGAACCCAATTCAAAACAATTCATATGAAGAAATGTTTTGATGCAATAGGATTCCACTTAATGCTGAATAATGTGGAAGTGCAAATAAACTAATGCTTGCAAAGATAATTAAGTCTTTCATAATTCCCAATTGGCATCGTAACAGAACTACACCATTGGAATGAGCAGAGAACAAGATATCTCCTGCCACGTCCCTGCAAAGATGGTAAAACCGAAGCAAACATTGCTATAATGAGCTGCTAATTAATAATACGTACCCTCACAGGCTGTAGGAATTGGAGGACCAACATGAATAAGGCCAGGTTATGAAAAAGACTTGGTTGGAATTAATCTCCAATTACTATTTGAGTCATATTTTTGGTATTAAAATAAAGTAATTAAAATATAATTTAAATGAGAGATATTGATCACAGGCAAAATTACAATAGAATATAATAGCCCTACAACCTCCTGTTCAAGTAGTACCTCCAAGAATTTAACTACAAAACTGCTTCGTTTATATATCTAAAGAAATGCTCAACCTTCAATGCAATGCAACATATATAGTAACAAAAGATTTTTTTATCTTGCACATGTAGTGCATTCATGAATAAATAACTTCATTAAATATTTATTGTATTTGTTAATTTTCTTTTTACCAAATTTAAATTTATTTACAAACTTGTCTGTGTGAAATTATTAAAATACTATTTTTATTTTGTGATGTTCTCCATGATTGTGTGCGTAAAGAGAGGTTTGTCATTCCCAACAATACGTATATTACATTGATCAGCATAAATAATGGGGTTATTACATTTTTTAATGATACTTTCTTCAACATATATTTTTTTTCTTTTGACGCTTTTTTATATCACACTAACTATCGTATCTCACGTTCATGCTATTTCTCTCTTTATTGTATAAGCCTTTATACAAACTTTGTATACAAATAAAGTTTCTCTAATTAAAGATGCGTTAACTATTCTAGACCGAGAAGTGGCCTTTCAAACTATAATAGCTTCTTTCAATCACTTGTAAGTTGTAACTAAGTTGACATTCTCTAAGACATTCATTCTCATACTAGGCAACACCAAAAAAAAGTTGGCCACAACACCAAAAAAATACTAGGCAGTAGGCACCCATCAAATACGCAGCGCCACGTGTACGGAAAATGCCATGTTAAAAATATCCTATTCTTACACCACTTACATCCCTATTCCTATGGCTATACACACATCATTTTCCTCGTTTCTCTTTGTACTACCCGATAAAACAAGAGAAGGCCAACAGAAACTGGAAAAATAAGAACAATGGTTTCCGTACACCCTACTTTTCCAAGCACCTTCATTAACTTTCATAATTTGTGTGTTTTTTTTCCTATTACATCATATAAGTTATTATCATACTATATTTTTCCTCTCTTTTATTTTTCCCTCACTAGATGTAAAATAGTATTTTAGTTGTCCAAAAATCATTTTTAGAAAAATAAAAATAAAAATGTTGAATGTCTTATTTTTTTTGGTAACAAGGAGGGTCCAAAGCTCGAATGAAAAAAAACTAACTATTGATCATACGAGGCAAATAGGTCTGGCTCTTCTCCACTACTGAAGTAGGAGAGAGAAATATTCAATGTGTTTGTCAGCCTCATCATGTTGGTGGCGTCATCAAATATCTTGAGTCTTTCTATCCTATTGAAAAATTCCAGTAACTAGATAGGATATTTTTCTGGCAAATATATGCTCATACAGTCACTAGTAGTAAAACAATAAAAGAGGAGTTAATGTGGAAAATGTTGGATGTCTATCTCAATTTTAGAGTGAACAGGTGTAAAAAAGAGATCAAAGAAAATTAAAAAATGTAATAGAAAAAGAAAAGAAATAAAAAATAAGGTGAAAATGAAATAAAAGAAAAATGAATAATGTACAAAACTACAAACTGAAAAAATAAAAAAAAAAAGTTGAATATTACCAATTTTAGAGTAAAAAAGCGTATCATTGGTTTAGAATATAAATGGTGAAGAACCAATGTATTATTGATTCGAATAGAATTGAGTTGAGATCTTTTAAACAAATTTTTGACTTTAAATCCCATGGATAGAAAAAATGTGATTAAGAAAAGAGATTTAACTAAATTGATCAATCATATTTCTATCAAATGAATATTTCACACTAATAACATTCTAACATGATAAAGGAAAAAATTAAAAAAGG
The DNA here is from genome assembly GCA_026413185.1 of Pueraria montana var. lobata. Classification (NCBI taxonomy): domain Eukaryota; kingdom Viridiplantae; phylum Streptophyta; class Magnoliopsida; order Fabales; family Fabaceae; genus Pueraria; species Pueraria montana. The sequence continues at coordinate 46,718,583 of CM048649.1, read as the reverse complement.
TGAAGAAGACTTTGGTGCCCCTCTTGGTGGAGTAATCAACAGCAGTGTACGATCACTCTTCCCATTTGAATTACGCCATTTTTCCATTAATTTTTGGCCGTACCCGTACGTGTAAGTCACTCAGAACTGAGGCTTTCCCTATTGAAAAGTAGCGTTGTTATCATGGTGCAAGAATCAATAAGATTTTATTCTACAACTCCAATACGTTGGATTCCATTCTACAACGACCTCTGTCTCATATCCATGATCTCTTTTACCATTTCCGGCTCAAAAGGACCTCTCACTTGTCGTTTCGAACTCTTCAGTTTTTGTCTAACGTAGTAATAAGTACTTCAAAAAGTTCAAACGCGCGCACTCCTAATAATAAATCTCAAAAGAGGCACATACAATACAATTGCATCAAATTTAAATTGTCAAACCAAGGATCCCAATCTTATACTCCGACAGAAAAAAAGGAGCGCAAGTAAAATATACCAGGTATCTTCTCTACAATCCTGTCCGAGATCGATATAATTAAGGTGAACAGAAAAGGACTCAAGTTTTGTTTTATTTAATGCTCTTTAAAGGTTTAGCAGAGGTAGCAGCTTCTTGTCATCCTGTGTCTTCCTCGAGGTGTTATAACAGAGGGAACATTACATACTTTCTCATTTTTTTAATTAAAAAAATGAAAAAGTATGTGTTGATATTTTTTTTTGGGTAAAGACCGGGTATATTTTCTGTTGAAAGATAATTATGTTTAAATTGAATAGAATCATTAGAGATGATAAAACTTTTTTTTATAGTATTGAACTCAGTTATATGTCAAGGATTCAAATTCAATACTAATTAAGCTTTCGTTCGGTTGAGCTGAAAAGGGAAGGATGAAAGTGGGTGGGTGCTGAAACAAGGTGAAAGTGTTTCACCCCGTGTGTTCGGTTGAGCTGATTTAGTGATGAAAGAGAGATGAAATGCATGGACTCCACATGTGTAGACTTTCACCTCAAAAATGAGGTGAAAGTGTAATGAAAGCTACAGTAAATTTGCAAAAGAAAATGGAACCCAAAAATACTCCTTCTACGGTAAACAAGCGCCATGAGTGTCTTGGTTTTTTTTTTTCCCCCAAACATTCAAGTTTGCAGTAGGCACAAACGACTCCTTGTGTTTTTAAAGGGCATAATCGATTATGTACAATGCATAATCGATTATGGCCCTTTAAAAAAAATAGCCCAAGGGATATAATCGATTATGCTTGTTAGATAAAAAAAAATTCATAGCAAAAGAAAATCATCTACATGGGGTAAAATGGGAATTATATAAATACTTAATTTTTGTTTTTTTTATTTTCTTACTTACCAAATTACTTTAATACAAATCTTTCATCTCTTTTATATTTTCTTTCATCTCTACCAAACAATTTCACTTTTCACTCTCTTTCATCCTTTTTCATTCATTTTCATTCCTACCAATTGAACACAATGTAAGGTAGAACAATCCTATGTCAATTGACATGTGCTAGTTTAAATGCTACTACCTCCGTTCCTATATATATAAGAAACAAATACCTTATTCATCAAGATTAATAAAAGTAGTTAAATTAGTTTATTTTAATTAATATTGTCATAAATTTACATTTTATTCTAAAAGTACCCATAGAAATAATTGGTTTAAGTTGTGGTTATATATATATTGGCATTACTCATAATCCAAGGAATACTTTTTTCAACCAATGGTTATGAGTTATATTGTTAATAGTTTAATAAATGCATTCACTCTCATGAGAAATGAGTAGTATCTACTTCACAATAAATTAGGGATATAAAAGAAAATTAACAATTAATACATTTGAAAATGGTCATGTGTTTCTTATAATTAAGAACAAAAAAATACTACCATTTGTTTCTTATATATAGGAATAGAGGTAATATTATATTTCTACATGTATTAAAGATCCCACATCAACTAATAATTAATATGACTAAAATAATATATATAAGTAGAGTGCAACTCTCATCTTACAAGTTAGTTTTGTACGATTGAATTAGGTCTTAATCCAAATTTTAAGATCATTTTGTTTGGTACATGAGTTTATTTTAGTAGCTTTTAGCTTATTTTCATAAGACACTTGAAGTAGCTTATAAAAAATAAGCTAGCTCCTAAGCTACTAACTTTTTTTCCTTTTTCATTTTTATCTTCATTAATTTATTTGAGATATTTTTTTACCTTGTTTAATCGAACAATTAATTATATCCTTTTATGTCATTTTGCATTTATCAGCTAACTTATCAGCTAATCTTACCAAATACTTTCAATTCAATCGGCTAGCATATAAGTTTTCAGCTTTTTAGCCAACTTATAAGCTTCAACTAGTTTATAAACTAGTTTTACCAAACATACTCGTGTTTGGTCAGGCCATTTAGTAACTTATAAGTTACTTTGACTAGCTTATATACTAATTTGACCAAATTATTAGGTCACTTGCTATTGAGCCATGATTGAATCACTGATCCTACAAACTTCATGCTTTATAAGCCGTATTGTAAGAATGAGTTAGACGCAAAGCTAAAGTTATGGAATACACACGTTTGTGCAGTTGGTTAATCAAAGTCATTGGATGAAGATGGAACGAAATAATAATGTTTTTAGATTAGATTCATGGTGATAAATAATTGATTATTTTTTCATGATGAAAGCAAAACAACAAATAATTACTTCTACATTTTTATGGTACCATCATGATTTTGAAGAGTAGAAATGTGTTATTCAAACACACTATAAATCGAACTTAAAATATACATTTAATATACAAACCATCCAATCTTCATGTAAACGATATGGATTCTTGAATGCACGAGTGCATTTGGGAAACAATCTCCGTTTCTAAACGGCTAGCACGAAGGCTGCTTCGGGGGGCCAACGTAACACCTTTTCCTGACAACACGGTCCCTTCTACAGTCTCCATCATAACACAAATGCTCCAAAGAGAAAGGAAAGAAAGAAGAAGCTCACACTTACAATTCACAAGTGTCATGTCATGTGTGCCTATAGCACTGTGCACTACCTAAAGCCCAGAATATGATAGGTCCCCAGAGGGTTATATATGATAGGTACAAGTCTATAATATATTTGTTAAATTTAACTTTGATTTAGAAGTAATGAAATGAAATAAATGCTCTGTATGTTATTTTGATAATGAACTTCTATTAAGTATAATTATAAGACAGAACAGAAGCAATGAATAATTTCAGATCTCTGTTTAACGGGCCCTCAAAAAGTGAAAGCAACGTAGGGAACCTGCTTTCACCTCTCATAATGACAGTCAGACCCGAACCATACACTGCCACACCTCACATTTCTATCTTCTCTGTGCCTATGAGAAACCCTAATGGCTCAGGCTATATAAGACAGACCAAGTTTGCAGGTGGAATTTAACCCAAAAGATCTTAACAGAAAAGTGGTAACAGGTATGGATTGGAATCAGAGCGCAAAACCGTTTGTTCCTCCGCCGGAGCCCCCCTTAAGCTTCTTCTACAACTATAACAACAACAACAACCCATATCCAGGTCAAAGAACAAGAAAAACACAACAATTCTTGGAAAGAATATATCTTTAATTATTCTGGAATATTGTCCAGTTGCATTTCTTTTTTTACTCCACATGTTTTACGATTTTCAAACGCATGCAATTAGCTAGCTCCTACATATATTTGCATGTGTCAATCAGTGAATATGGCTTCAAAAGCAGCCAGCCTGTGATTTGGCAATTAACCACTATAATTTATGGACTTTTGCTCATGAATAGTAACTTGATTCCCAAGTAATTATTGTCCCATTATTTCTTGCTTTTTTTAATTAGTCACATAGAACATATGTCTGAAACCTTGACGGAGCATATATTTGAAAAAGCTACACTAGCTAGGTAAGTTGGTATATTCAGTTAGAACATCTAAAACATGATCTTAAAAGCACGTATACTATGTAGTGCTTGTTATGATTTTATTGTTTTGAAGGAGTATATTTATTTATATTTTAATCCTAAAATAAGTTACAACCCTAGTTAACATGCTTTCATTCATGTAGAAGGACAAAGGGCATTGATGGAGATAGGAGAAAGGTCGGTTCCGGCAATGGACAACAGAGTCAAAGAGAAGAAGAAGCGGTTAACAAGAAAGCAGATAGAGTTATTGGAGAGGAGTTTTGAGGAGAAGATAAAGTTGGACCCTGAAAGGAAGATGAAGCTTTCCAGGGAGCTAGGCCTCCAGCCTCGCCAAATTGCTGTTTGGTTCCAAAATAGACGTACAAGGTGGAAGAACAAGCAGCTTGAGCACTCGTACGATCTGCTTAAACACCAATATGATTTCATCTCCAAGGAAAATCAGAAGCTTCAACTAGAGGTACCTTCCCACTTCACACAACATTTCTTTCTGTCTCTCCATGATGTACTGATGTACCTCTAAGCTCTACACCTATATATTTATATGGGTTTTGCCTGCTTTCAGATTTCAAAGACGTCTTCTTCATTTCAAGTTTGAATATATTGATTATGTGCCTTAGACTCGGATACCATCCCCTCCTCCTAAATACAATACACTCACAGAACAGACTACATCTTTATGATTTTCATCATCTTATTAGGGTTAAGTTTTGATTGTGTCACATACGTGAAACAAGTGTTTAATTAACAATTTTTTCATACTAAAATTATTGTTTTCAAATTTGAATTTTGTTATTTACACATTAGTATATTTACATTATTTTTACTCGATTGCTTTTTAGTTAAAAGAAATGAAGCTAAAGAAAATAATTTAGAATGTGTTTATTTTATTTTGAGTATAGAGAAAGTATCAATAAATCGTTGGTCTGAATAGAACTTGACTTGTTCTCTAGCAGAAATTACAAATTAGTCATCACTTGGTGGATATTTTGGATTAATATCGTGGAGACCTAAAAAAAAAAAGAGTATAGAGAAAGTATAACAAGATAAGTATAAGATTGATTATTCGTTTGCTTTTGCCTGTCATAGCATGAAGATCGACTAGTTATTCCCTGAATTGGTTGATTCCTATAGCTATGTTTTCTGAGCAGGTTATGAAGTTGAAGGCAATGCTAAGTAGAGAGCAAGGTTTTGGGACGCAAACATTTGGCGGTTATACAGAAATATGTGGAGAAGAAGTAGCAGAAAGCATGTCAGAGGCTCTAAGGGGTTCCAACAAGCCACGGGGAAAGAGTTATAACATTGAGCAGGTTGCAGATCAGAGCTTATGTTCTTTCACTGTGGAGGATTATAACACAGTTTCACTACCTCACTGCCACTGGCCTGTTGTGCCTTATTAGTTATTATCCTTAGTCTTCCACAAGTTTAAAGTCTATGACTGAGCTTGATTAGTGTTCTAGCTAGTAGACGATAACCTTTTCTGAACCGACATTAGGATCCATGAATACCTGTCGGGATGGTAGTTATGTATGCATAATTTAACTTGTAGTTTCAATTAATTGACTCGTGTAGATACTCAATTTTGTCCAGACAAATGTCAAAATTATAAAAATAATAATAGTAAAAAAGGACAAAAAAAAAGAGAAATTACAAAATTAAAAAATAGAATAAAAATAATAAAAGTTCAAAAATCTAATTTTGTTACAATTAGAAAATTATTAAAAAAAAAAAGAAGCAAAAATCATTAAAGAAATAGAAGTCACATGAGCCAAGATGTATCTGATCTTGATGTTGGTGTTCGACTTCTGGGGAGAGTTCTCGGAGGAACAATTTTGACATGTCAACTATTGTGTCAATTTGTTTGCTTTTGACCCAACATGAAAAAGGAAATTTATTTGAATTTAAGATGGTTTTGGAGTCCACAATGCAACGTTGGGTTTTTGTGTTGCTGACCCACTATGATCCTTATTCAAGCTGTCATGAAGGAGACAAAAAAAGCTAAAATTGGAGGCATTGATTTTGAAGAATAAAAAGCCAAGCACAGGATGCCACTTTGTGGCTGACTCTTCTAAACTCTCACACTACACACACAGCACTGACTCTTTCCTCTCTTTTCAACCTTAAACCACTCCTTCTGGGTCCTTCATTTTTTTTCTCTGATCGAGCTAGCTAGCTCTCACACAGCTTCTCCCACAGAAGACCACATACATTAGCATTGCCCATCCTTTTTCTCCCGCAAAGAGCCATGAAACTTTCTACCTTTGAACCACCATGAGAGTATCATACTAACTCTAAACACAAACAACTGAACCTACATTCTTGTTTATTTTCAAAACCATCACAACCCACCATTTTCATTCTCACAATCATTCTTTTCTTCACAAGACACACACTTCTTTTTATTCCTACAGAACCTCTCACCACGGACTTGGACCTGGTTCTCGGACCCTCATCTCTCCCACTCACCTTTCATCATCTTCTTCCACTTTTTGTTTCTTAAAATACACACCTCTATACTCACTCTTTTTCTCTCTACAGACAACACACACAGACCCAAGATTCTTTCCTTTTCACTCATCCTTTCTCACTCAAAAACATCATGATAACAACCTTTGAACCACCTTGAAACCAACCTTCATCCCTTCACTAGAATAACCAAACCAGTAGCCCCACAACCCTTCTTGTCTCACAAACCAAACTTTCATAAGCATTCATCTACTATTTCATCAAACACCATCACCTACACCTCACAAACCAACGCATCATCAACTCCACCATCATACCCCGAAACCACCGCAGCATCTGAACCCACGCCAATACCAACCTGCAGAACTCTCGTTGTTCACCAGACCAAGCTACTACAACGAGCCAAAAGCAACGTAGCCAACCAGGGTGACGCACCAAACCAAGCCTCTTTAACGGCACCAGTGAGCCACGAATCAAGATTTACGTAGCACTGCACATCCCCTAGTTCTTCTATGTTTCAACTTTCAACAGCTAAAACATTTTGTCTTTTTGTCTCTTGCGTTTCATTACTTTGTTTGTTGTTATTAATATATATTTTGTGAGATTTGTCTCTTGCCTTTCATTACTTTTCGTTGTTATTATTATATGTTCTGTGACTTTAATTTGTTCGTATGAATTTTTAGTGGTATGATAATGATGCATTTGTCTCCTTTTTCCCCCTTTTTTATTATTTTCTTGTAATCTTTAGGTATGTGTGTAAGTTTCTCCCATTCATGTATGCAAATATATAACGTTAAGCTAAAAATATGACGTGATCTTCTTGCTAGTTTCCATTGGTCTTTTTATTGGGTCAAATGTTAAGCTAAAAATATGCTTTTGTTAATAAGTTTCCACGATTGCTATAATAATAATAATAAGAATAATAATAAATAAAAATATAAGGGTTTAGTAATGGTCACTTTGGATGCACTTCTAACTTAATTATTGTGAACACCATTAAAAGTTAATGATAATCACTTTAGATGCACTTCTGATTTGATTATCATGAAAACTTTTACGTTAAAAATTAAAAATATAATAAAGGTTTAGCAATGAGCACTTTGGATGCACTTCCAACTTGATTATTGTGAAAGCCATTAAAAGTTAATGATAATCACTTTTGATGTACTTCTGATTTGGTTATCATGAAAGCTTTTATTAAAAAAATTAATTAAAAGTTAAAAATAATAAAAAACATCAACACACAAATGTTTTCTAAGAAGAACTACGTGACTCTGAATTCTACATTTTTTGGTGTTGTGGCCAACATTTCTCATTTTTCTCCATCTCTCTTTTTCTGTCATATCATATCACTTATAATACTTATGTTTTTGGCTAAATGACCTATTTGGTCCCTAAACTTATTTTTTTTGTTTAGTTTGGTCCTTTATCTTTTTAAAGAGTTCATTTTGGTCTTTTATCTTTTTAAATCGATTCAGAATGGTCCTTCCGTCCATCTGTAACTGACGCTATTAATGAGATACATATATTGGCGGCTAAAAACCGCCACAAAATGTCTCTTATTCCTCTGCTCCCTCTGCTCCTTCCTCTCCTCTCTTTTCAATCCACCTAACAGAGGTATTCTAAAACTAAGATTGAAACAGAAAAAGGATAGCAAACAAATCTAAGACCAAATCACAAATTGCAATAATAATTTATCAAATTCCACATAAATTTTCACTCTAGACCCAAATCACAAATAGACCAAAACACAAATCAAGAACTTGATCGGAGCCACCGCGCTATCCATCAAAACCACAAATTAAGAAAGAACACAAATTTCTCCACATTAACATTCATTGCAATCCCAAATAAGCAACAAAACAAATAAGGATTCATGAACAAGGAAAGGAAATTAAAAAAAAGAAAAGAAAAAGAAAGAACCATAGCACTGTCAAAACAAGGAAAGTGAAAAAAAAAAAAAAAAATGAAACACCACTGCAGCACCACGTCGGAGGCAGTGGTTCCTCTCGTTCGTCACCACACTGCCACCATCCACCACTCCGCCTCATCTTCCTTCGAAGACTTTGCTCTCCCCCATGAATGAGAAATCTCTTCTTCCCCTTTTTGTTTTCTCTACTTTCTTTTTGTTTTCTCCCCTAACAAAACCCAGAATCGCCCTAAGCCGCCGTGTTTTCCTCCCTTCTCCATCGTCGCGTCCTATGTCGTCACTGATCGCGAGGGAGAGGTAGAGAGATCTGAAACCAGCAGAGACCCATAGGCGAGGGAGAAGTACAAGAACTGTGGGGAGGGTGAGGTTGCGGAAGCGTGGGGTGGAGGATTTTGGGTTTGGAGCTTGGGCTAGGGTTAGGGATTGGGAAAGATGAAGCCTCAAAGTGTTTGATATGAGAAAAAATGGTGGCAGGTGTAAGAGAGAGAGAATGAAGAGAGTGGAGAGAGAAAACATTAACGACGTTAATCTTGAACTTAGCGAAAGGACCATTTTGAATCAATTTAAAAAGATAAAGGACCAAAATGAACTTTTTAAAAAGATAAATGACCAAACTGAACAAAAAAATAAGTTTAGGGACCAAATAGGTCATTTGGCCTATGTTTTTCTCTCTCTTTTATTCTCTCTCTCACTATGTACATATTAAATAGCATTTGGAGTGTTCAAGTACATATTTCCTTTTAGAAACTCGTGAGAGACAGTGATTACTTTTCAAAGACTTTGAAATTTTTGTAGTATGATAATTAAATATGAACTCAAATATTTGTTTGATTTTGACGTGACTTTGATGAAAATAAAATATTTTGAATAAACTTACATTCGGGTTTTCTCCGATTTGTGAATGCGAGGTCTGGATAATCTTGTTTTAGAAACCATCCCAACATATACACATATATGTTTGTATTATTTTATTTGGATAAATTTTTTTATAAGCACTTATGAAAAAAGAAAATAAAAGGAAAAATAAATAAGTTTTCTCATAAGTTTCTATTTGTAGAAGCTCTCTCATATTAGCTTCTAAAATAATTCATATTAACTTATGTATATAAATTAATTTTAACTTAAATGAGAAGCTTGTTGTTCTGGATTGGCACCTAGCCCTCTACCTAACCACCTTTAGTTTGTCACCTTCTATCAAGTTGTCCTATATGCCAGGCCACCTTACACTTTGGCTAACCTTTGATTGTAGCCAACTTACAACTTGTTGGGGTTACCAAACCAACTTTGAGCTCAGTCACATATCCCGTGTGACCACAACAACCTTCTATATTAGCTAGTGCACTTTGATGACATTTCTCATGCATTTCACTCTATATAAGGCCGTTTGAGTCTTCAATTACCAGGCTTAATTACCTTTGTTTTTACTCACTTCTAACAGACATCAACTTGAGTGTCAGAGTTTCTTGGAATGTGACCATCGTCATACGTCATTCATCTCTATTGCCATCTAGCCTCCCTTACAGGTACAAGCATTGGCACCACTGACAATCGCTCCACTGCATTGCGTGTCCACCCATGTTCACAGGTACAAGCATTGGCACCATCTGTAAGAAGAACTTTTTCCTTTCTTGTCTTCACTTCACGGTGGACACTGATAGACCGTCGCGGCTTTGTTGCCTCCACCTTTAGCTAACCACCACAAATCTAGAACGACGAGATCGCCTTGAATCCGAAAATCAAAGACCAAAAGCTTAGATCCATATTTGAAGCACTCTCTATGACACCTGAGAGGGTATTATCGTAATTATGCTTAGGTTTCTATAAAGTGAAAATTTTTAAAACAGAAAACAACATGTGGAAAACCATAATTACACAAGAATATAATACATGTTGATACATTTCATCCATCACCCAAATGCATCATATACAAAGGGAGATACAAAAACATAACTAAAACTAAGTTATACCTTCTTGTATGCGACTCCAAGCTCCATCAACACGTATCTCCATTTGTTTCCTAAAAAATAGAGGAACTTAAAGGGGGTGAGACATAACATCTCAGTGAATGCTTTAGGGTCTCTACAGGTGGCTAGACTCTTCTACCTAAACATCAATTTCGCTTATCTCTTAAGACTTTACTCATACTAAGTCTCTAGTAAATGTTTCATGCCTAGGGTCGAATCTACACCTTTTGATCATTAATAATTTCCATCGACTTATTTCTTATCCTCACACTGTTATATATTGATTTATTCTCATTATTAGTTTAAGATTTCGTCTCACTAATAATACTTCTCTACCATAAATCTATCTGGCTAACTCAACATTTCTTATATAGACTCTACCCTTATTTCCTTTTATATTTAGAGTTACCTACCAAGGTCAAGTCTGAGGTTATTGATGCTCTAGGATGTTCCTAACATTCACTTTAACTTATGTAATTCTATTCCTCTCACTAGAATCATACTCTTCTTCTACAATGGGCGGAAACATCCTTTCATCTAAACTTCCCTCGACTAGGACTACATAACACTTCTTGATCTAGACATAACCCTTCTCATACCCTAAACCTTGATTGTTACATCAATTCACATTACAAGTAGTGATCACAGTTCTCACATACATACAACATAATAACAATCCTGGATGAAATCACTCACACTTCACATAGAAACAATACAGTCCAAAAGACTTTTTTTTCTTTTTGGGTTTTGGGGTATAATTTTGAAGCCTTTTTAGACCAATTCAAAATGTTAAAGTTGTACCATTCATTTCATCTACACAAAAACTATGGCACTGAACTATTGTTCGAACCAAAAAATTCATAGACAAGGGTAAAATCGCTCAAAAAGTGACTCCCATGAAAAGCTTAAAGGAATTCACCAAGTCCAAAATCTTTTTTTTTTGTGTGTTTTGGGCACGATTTTGAAGCATTTTTAGACTGATTCAAGATGTGAAAGTTGTATTATTGGATTCATCTACATGAAATCTATGGAATTGACCTATTGTTCAAATCAACAAACATCATAAACATCGACAAAATTCACTACCATCGAAAGCTTAAAGGAATTCACTAATTCCAAAAACTAATAACTTTTTTTTTAAAAAAAACCATTTAAATCAACAAAATTCAAAATTAAAAAAAATGGAAGACCAATTTAGAAAAAAATAGGAAAAGTAATAAATTTTAAAAAATAAAATTTAAACAAACAAAATAAAAAACAAAAATAAAAATAAAAACGACGTTGAGAAAATCGTTAATGAATAACTGATTTCTCAATGAGAAAACGAAAAAAATAAAAAAGAGAAAATGAGAAATCAGTTGGTGGGGAAACGATTTCTCAGTGTGAATAGTGATTTGTATGGTTTTGGTAAATAATATCTATGTTGTATCATTTGAGTAATTTTTTTTTGTATTTTTGGGGTCAAAAATTCAAAATTTTGTTCCTTAATTGACTATACTTTAAAATTACTTAAATTATCTTAATTATATACAAAGTAAGTCGATCTAATTTATTTTAGTATAAATATTTATTTTAAAATCATTTTTTTTTTTTTGTATAAGTACATGTATCAAAATTATTTATTTCCTTATAAACATGTTTCAAAATTGTTTATTTTTAATTTAATTATATTTTTGTTGTTTACAATTTTATATTTTAATAAATATCCACAAATACTTGCAATATATATATAGGGAGGGGATCCACTTACTCGAAGAGTAAGTTTAAGAAGTTACTCTCAATCTGGACCTTCTATTTCATTTTAAAGTAATGGCTTAGATCTATTATCTAATTAATAAAAGAATAGGCTAGGAAAATTATCATTCTACCCTTGCTTCTTTTGTTGACACCTATCCACAAAGTTGGTTTTTTAGTCTTTTACCACCCCACTCTCTAAGCAGGCTTGCTACAGCTTGGGCTGGGCTTAAATTACACAATAACCCTATTGTATCTATTGCTTTAACATCCTTTCCAAGGATAATTTTGGCACTTCACAAAAATTCTGCTTGAAGTGACCCCTAAGAGAAAGACGTGCGCTGCCAACTTTCAGACCAAGCCTAGCTTTGCACTCTTCATTTGAAAATTGAATCTCTCTTTCTTCTCCCAAAACTCTCTTCCTTCTCCCACCGCTCAACTCTCTTCCTTCTCCCAAAACCCTCTTCCTTCTATTATTGACATTCCATTCGAAGATTGTTGAAGGTTTTCGTTGTGCTTCGAAGTTGGGAGGTCTGTTGCGAAGTCTGAACGTTTCCATTGGATCATTGGAAATTTCTCTTCCCGTTTTGGAGAAGGAAAAGCTGAAGTTCAGGGTTTCTTTTTTGTCCTTTTTTTTATGGCTTTGTTTTTGGTGCTGCTTTCTTTTATGTCATGTTTTTTATGGCTTTCTTTTTGGTGTTGTTATTCGACCACTTCAACAGAAATACAATGATGGGTTTGTTACTTTTTGTTTATGTTTCATTCTAAAGCTTCTACTGTGAATCAAATGATATGTTTTGTGTGTTGCATGCCTTTCATCTTTGGTTCTAAGACCTCAAAGTAAAATTGTATGTTTTGTAGTTTTGGGTCTTGCATGGCTTTCATATTTGGTTCTAAGAGGCTGAAAGTACATTCAGCTTTGGTTCTAAAGCCTCAAAGTAGAATTTTGTATTTTGTATGGTTAGTTATTGATGTAAGGATATGTTGCACTATTGAGAAGTTTATGCATTTGTGAACCTATAATCTTTGGTAGTAAGGTGTAGTAAAATAGCATGCTTGGTGTAAGGATAACTAATCTGTCGTATGTGCATAACACCAGTTTGATAGTAAACATTATGTTTTATGCTAATGAAAGGTAGGCAATGGCGAGGAAGTTTGATATGATCAAGGAAATAGATGGTACAAAAGAAACGTTAAAGCTTGGTGTAAGGATAATTGATCTGTGGCATGTTCATAATCGAGGTGCAACAAGTCTAGAAATGATTATAATGGATGCAAAGGTATTGTTGCTTTTTTTTTTTGGAAATTGTAGATGCCAATATTCATTAATGTACCAATTTTAGATTGAAGTTGTTGTTGGTCATATGATCATACATGGGGACAAAATTCATGTAGTAGTGAAAAAAGAAGATTTGGCTTTCTGGGAGTCTAAGTTGAAAGAGGGAAAAACTTATGTCATGAACAATTTCAAGGTAGGAAGCAATGCGGGGAATTATAAAGTGTGTCCCCATGCCTATAAGCTTCAGTTCATTGGTGGTATGACTATCAAAGAGCATGATATACTAGATGTCCCCATCAATACGTTCAATTTAAGGAATTTCGGGACATATTTAGTGGAAAGTATGAAAAGGACATGTTAATAGGTATGACCAATTCAATGATTTTCATGTGTTTTGACTAATGTAATGTGTATATCAATGATGAAATGTCTTCCTTTGACAGATGTAATTGGTGTATTTTATTGTATTACTTACCAACTAACTAAAGGAAGTAAAAAGAGAGTTGTGTTTGACTTGAAAGATCTGAGGTAGATGTATTTCCACTGTATTCAACTTCCTTTTTGGTATGCTTTTGCTTTTTTAATTCCTCTAATTCAATTTACATTGTAGTGGGGAAATGGTTAGCTGCACTCTTTGGGAAGAACGTGCTGAGAAATTTCTTAATTAGTATAACCAAAGAAGAGATAATGAGCCAGTCATCATTATACTAACACAAGCAAGGGTCAAACAAGGATCGGGTTAACAAACTATCCTTTATTTGATTGTTATTCTGTTATTCTGCTAAATCATATATAAAATTGTATTGTTATTTTAATACATTTGTCTTTATGTCAGGGACCTTTCCACCATCAATTTCAAATTCGTGGCATGGGTCAAAGGTGCTTATCAATGAAAAACTACCAGAAATAGAAGACTTCAAAAATAGGTTAATCAGTAAATCACTTCCAAATTCATATTGTCTGATTCAGATTATGCAAATTAGTCTTTCATTTTCATTTAAATTTGATTGAACCAACATGATCTTATTGTAGATTTACTTTTGTTCAAGACAATGATGATGTATCTATCCAACAAAGTCAGCAGCTTAGCCAATTTTCCTCAAGCTCACACTATTCTCAAATAGACAAATTTCTGTTTAAGACGGCTGTAAAAAGTATTTCTGAAATCACTACTCTTAAAGAGGTGTGTAATATTTTAATGCCACCTTTGCCTGAATATATTATGTAATGTTTAATGCCACCTTTTCCTGAATATAACTGTTCAATGTTTTAATGCAACATTTGCCAATATTTTTGGAATATGATGCAACTATTGTGACTATTGGCACAGTAGGAAATTTCGTTGTGGGGAAAAATGATTGGTATTATCTAGGATGTAGTAGTTGCCCCAAAAAAATTGAGTTGAATGAAGCATATAAATGTAGCTGTGGGACATACAATGACAATCCTGTTCCAAGGTATTTATATAGTTATTTGGTTGTTTATGATAAAGCTTTACGATGCCTCTATTCTCATTTTATTATCTGACTGTGCTATGCATAGGTATAAACTGGAGGTTAAAGTGTAACATGGAAAACACAGTGCAAATTTTATTATGTGGGATCGTGATTGTGCCTACCTCATTGGACAATCTGCTGCTGACCTTAAGAAGTAGATGATTGAAGTATGTCATTGAAACTTTGCATTTCATACTAGCCTATCTGTTTTCATTCTTTTACTTTCATTTGTATTATTCCTTCACTTACAAATTTGCTCATAAATTCAAATAGGAAGGTGAAGATAACCCAAAACTATATCCACAGCCGCTTGATAACATGCTTGGGTGTACCTTAGGCTTTAGGCTTAATTTCCAAGTTGGTTACAACTCACTGTCTGTGTCAAGGATGTCTGATGATAAGGAATTGATAAAAATACATTCAAGATGAGCTTGGACCTGATGAGGTAATTGTACTTTGAAGTATACAAATTTTCTAAGACAATGTTTTTTCTTTTGGCTAACTATACATGTGTCTTTTAACAACATACATCTCAAACTGATAAGGAAATCTGTGATATCAATGAAGTTATTCCCATTGCCACTGTAAGATTTTTAAATACTCTTTTCTTTTATGGTTTGTAATCAGGTTTTGACTATATTGATGTTTTTGTGTTTGTTATATAGCAATCTTTGTCTACAACTGCTGATCATGATCCAAAAAAGTCCTACACTCTGACTCCAGCAAAGCTATTGTCATCTGAAAGCCAATGTGACGACGATATATTGTCTCAGGAACTTGCCTCTGCACAGTTGTCATCTACCAAGATGGCTAAACATACCAAAACTAAATGACAATGTTTTCTATAGCTGTAGCTATTTCAATGATATTGAGGAGTTACATGGTTGGCGATTTTGTAAGTTAATGACTGCTATGAACATGTCAGAGATGGTCTTCTAACTATGCAAAAACTGTGTTTTGATGACAGAATGTTGCTAGTTTTGTAATTTAACAACTACTATGGACATGTGATCGATGGTCTTTTAACTATGACTAAATTGTGTTTTGATGACATCATGTCAAAACATTAGACAATGAAATGCATATGTATATATATATATATATATATATGTAGCTTTTTTTTGCCTTTTCCATAATGTAGCTCTTAGAATTATAACCATTTATCTAGCATACTCGAATTTCAACTAATTTAATGTCTCTATATGGAATTCTTTCTTTATCCCTAATGTTTTATCAAGTCTCAAGTTCTGAGATCAATGTATAAATTGGATTCTAAGTTAATATATCAATTTTAAAGTTGTCATCTACCATATACTGATGCATACTTATGTAAATAACTTGCAATTTCTAGGATTTCAAAGCTAAAATCTAACATAGAAATTGATTTTTTTTAAAAATTCTTCAAGTTGCTATACAAATACAAGTCAAAATGTTAGTCCATTTTGGACAGAAAAACCACCCTAAACAATGGATACACCCCTGCCAAATGTTATTTTAGATTTCCAGAACTCCTATCCTACTTCTGGACGCGAATAATAAGCAACCCAATTCAAGATTAATGGTCAATTAAAATTGTAATATTGCTTTTAATCACTTATATATTAAAATTGTAATATTGCTTTGGTTTAAATAACTTTTAGGTCCCTGATAAATTTCCAAATTTTGCTTTGGGTCCCTAATAAATTTTTTCGTTGTTTTGAGTCCTTGATATATCAAAACTTTTGTTTTGAGTCCCTACCGTCAATTAAATGATGACGTAGCACCATCCGAACAGATCTTTCCAATATATATCAACTGTTGAGATGGTGCCACGTCATCATTTAACTAACGGTAGGGACCCAAAACAAAATCTTTAATATATCAGGGACTCAAAACAATGAAAAAATTTATCAGGAACTCAAAGCAAAATTTAGAAATTTATCAGGGACCTAAAAGTTATTTAAGCCTATTGCTTTCAATCACTTAAGACAATGAAATTGGCAGCTACAAATACTATCTCTTATTGATATTCTTGATAATACTACCCACATAAAGCATATCATTTTTTAAATTAATTAGTCAAGTCACTTATCATAAACATTGAAAGTTGTGCAAGAAAATATTGGTGGTAGTGCTTTAGATTCACTTAGAAGGCATGGAAGCTTCTACCAATACACACAAAAGGCAAACTTCAGCTTTTCAAAGTCTGCTATCTCAACTTCTTTTTCTCTACATAATTTTTTACACATACCAGTTGTAGAATTTCTTCAATCTTCCTCTTTTCAATATGCTTTGAGGATACCAGTACCATTCTTTTTCCATAAGTTTCAATCTCTCAAAGAATGTTTTTTGCTTATTAGCATCTCTTTCTATACTGCAGAAAATGACTGGGGGCATTTTGCAATTTGGTGCTAAAAGTGGTTACATGTACTGCAAATCAAAATCAGTAAGTATAGTTTACTTGAAGAACTCTGCTATCTTAGCCTTTTTCTCTACATAATTTTTAACGCATACTAGCATTGTTTGAGGATACCAATTGCATTATTTTTCTTGAGTTTCCATGTCTGAAGCAATGGTTTTTGGTTATTAACATGTCATTCTATACTGCAGGAAATGCATTGGGGGCAAATTGTCATTTTGGTGGTAGAATTGTAACCAATTTTGCAGATTAAGACTCTGCCTTTATTTAAAAGCCTCTCATTTCTGGTGCTACATTGATTTAGAGAATTGCACTATGTCCTAAACACATAGTGATGAACAACAAAGCTGAACTTAATTCTAACATGTACTGAAAATATAAATCAGTAAGTCTGGTGTTATTTTAAAACCTCTCATTTCTGTAGTAAGTTTGATTTAGAGCATACCAGTATGTCCTAATCACAGTTCTGCATCTTAATTGACTTAAATGACACAATCCTAATGCAACTCTGTGTACTTAATTGTTGATACAGTATTTGTATGAGCATTTGTCATACTGATGGACAAGGAATGAATTTTAAGCAATGAAAGGGATGCTAAAGCGCGTTAGAAAAGAAAGAATGTCCTACGGGAAAGGAATGCAAATACATCACTGAGTGGAAATCAAATGAAACAATTATGTTCTCAGCAGAGATCAAGAAATAGTTCACCACTATGTGATGTTAGTAACAACATACTAAATCTCCAAACCCAACCAAATACTCAATCAAATGTAGAAAATACGCAACCAAGCATTCAGCAGTTTCTAGATCAAAGGACAAGAAATAGAAGTCATCTTCACTTCCATGGTGAAAATCTAATGAACAAGTTTGCTGAAGCCAATGATAATTTATCAAATCAAACATTTGTAAAGAGTACATTCAGCCCAACGATCAACGATCACTTTTACAACATCTACATCAGATCTTGATTTGTTACCAACTACTCAAACAAATTCAAGAAATGTACTTGCTACAGATCAGAATTTAGACAATGCTTCTGCTTTTGTTGATAAGTCACTTCAAGGTACCAATACTATTAATGCAATTTTTTTAAAATTAGGCCTTCCTTTTTTAAAACTTGCAATTCTAACTTTTCATGTTAACAGTTTCAGATTCTTATAGCAGCTCAAGTTCTGATAATGAAGACCTGACTTCCAATTGTAATCCGGTTTCAACTACTAATCTAGCTCAAGGTTTGATTGTGCTGATCTTATTAATTTGTTTCTAACTATATGTTTCAAACTAACATTTTTTTTTATAGATTATGCTGATATTGGAGATCCAATCATGAAATGTCAATACAACAATGCTTTAATGTGGTATCAAGAAAGAATTAGAAAACACAGAGACATTGCAACTCCAAAATTTTATCTTTGTTGTGCTGGTGGAAAAGTTCAACTGCCACTATTAAAAAGTCCACCTCCTGTGCTTCAACACCTTTTATTTGATCAAAATGGTGCTGATAGTAGAAATTATCAACGTTATATTCGGACATATAATATGATGTTTGCTTTTACCTCACCTGGAGCAAAGATTGACAGGTCGATTAATAATGGTAGAGGGACACCAACATTTAGTATACAAGGCCAGCCATGCCATAGAATTGGTAGTATGCTGCCTATGCCAGGTCATTCACCAAAGTTCGTACAAATTTACATTTATGACACGGAAAATGAATTACACAATATAATTCATACTATCAGGTAGTATTTATTTTTATATGAATTTCACATATATAGTATTAAATTTTGGTTCTATGTGCTCAAGTTTTTTGACATCTATTTTGTTGTTTCTGCAATCACAGGGACCAAAGTCACATTGATGCAGACATTGTATGCAAACTAACAGCCATGCTTGATGAATACAACACGCATGCTAAGTCATTGAAGATGGCTAGAGATAGGCTTGGGGATAAACCAGTTCATCATCTAAAACTAAAATTGATTTCTGATAGACATAAGGATGGCCGAGTATACAACATTCCAAATGTAACTGAAGTAGCAACTCTTATTGTTGGTGATGTTGACACTGCATCACCAAGAGATATAATTATGGAGACACCGAGTGGTGAACTTCAAAGGATTGATGAGTTGCACGCCAGTTATTTAGGATTTCAATATCCCATTTTATTTCCTTATGGCGAAAATGGCTATAGACATGATATCACTCATAAAGCTACAAATTCTTCTCAAAGTGGCAAAAGAAATAGACTTACTATCAGGGAATGGCTTACTTTTAGAATTCAATCCAGATCAAATGAGGCACAAACTCTATTGAGATCTAGAAGACTATTCTAGCAATTTCTGGTTGATGGGTATACAATGCTTGAGTCAGAAAGACTGTCCTTTGTTAGGAAAAACCATACTAAACTTAGAGTTGATAAATTCAACAATCTAAGTCAATCAACTACCAGTGTGCGGACTCGAGGTGCTACCAAGGGGAAGAGAGTCGTATTACCTTCATCATTCGTGGGCAGTCGTCGATTCATGGACCAATTATATTTTGATTGAATGGCAATCTGTAGCTATGTTGGTTTTCCAAACCTATTTGTTACATTTACCTGCAATCCGTATTGGCTAGAAATTCAAAGATTGCTTGCTCCCATGAATTTGCAACCAGTTGATCGTCCTGATATTGTTGCCATGGTATTCAAGTTAAAATTTGGGCAACTTTTGGCTGATTTGACAAAAAACCATGTTGTGGGAAAAGTACTAGCATGCAAGCCTTATGTTTTAAGAACCAACCAAATTTAGTTTTTTCCTATTTTCTAAATTGGAAATTGGAATTTCAGTTTACTTATTAACACAATTTTTTTTATATCTTTCAGATATGTACACGAATGAATTCCAAAAACGCGGATTGCCCCATGCACATTTGCTTATCCTTTTGCATCCATCCAACAAATATCCCACTCCCGATGACATTGACAATATCATTTCTGTAGAAATACCATGTGAAAATGAGCAACCATAGTTACATGAATTAGTCAAGAATCATATGATCCATGGCCCATGTGGTGTACCCAATAGATCAGCGCCATGCATGAAAGATGGAAAGTGTGCTAAATATTATCCAAAGAAATTCCAGAACACTACAATTGTTGGTCAATATGGTTATCCAATCTATTGAAGAAGGGACAGTGGTAATGTTGTTGTGAAAAATGGTATTACACTTGACAACCGTAGTGTTGTTCCTTATAATCCCATACTGTTATTAAAGTACCGAGCACACATTAACATGGAATGGTGTAATCAAAGTACTTCGATCAAGTACTTATTCAAATATATCAACAAAGGCTACGATCGAATAACAATTGTTATTATTCCCACTAAAGGTGAAGCATCATCACATAAACAACCCGTTGAAGAGATTAAGGAATATCTTGATTGCAAATATATCTCACCATGTGAGGCATGCTGGAGAATTTTTTCATTTCCTATTCACGGTAGAAAACCAGCCGTTGAGAGGTTGTTTTTTCATCTTCCTGGTGAACAAAGTGTTTATTATCATGATCATGATGTGCATAATGATGTTCTTTCAAAGCCAAGTGCTACAGAATCAATGTTCACATCTTGGATGGATGTAAATAGTAAGTTCCCTGAAGCAAAAAATTAGACCTATGGCCAATTTGTTTCTAAATTTGTCCATGTAAAAAAATAGATGTTGGAAACCACGTAAGAAAGGTCATACTATTGGAAGACTCATGTGGGTGCCACCAAGTACTGGTGAGCTATTTTATTTGAGGATGATGCCAACTGTTGCTAAAGGACCATTGTCCTATGAGGATATTAGAACTATTGCAAATGTCTAATATCCCACTTTCAGAGAAACATGTTTTACCTTGGGATTTCTTGATGATGACAAAGAATACATTGAAGCCATTAAAGAAGCCAAGGATTAGGGATCAGGCCATTATTTGAGAAAGTTGTTTGTGACAATGCTGCTATCAAATAGTATTAATAGTCCAGAGGATGTATGGAACTAGACATGGGAATGGCTTTCAGATGGAATTCTTTATCAACAAAGAATATTATCTAATATGCCAGGTATGCTACTTTTAAATTATACTATTTAAATAACCTCCAAACTAATTTCATTCTAACATTGATTTGAAAAAAATTATTATTATAGCTTTACAACTAAGCAATGAGGAGATCCAGAATTTAACTTTGGTTGAGATTGAAAAATTACTACAATCAAATAGAAAAAGTATGAAGGATTATCCACCAATGCCATATCCAAATGCTTATGTGACGAACATTTTGGGAAATAGGCTGGTGTATGTTGTAGCACCATGAAAATTTCAACTCAGTTATATAAGTATATACGTATATATATTTATAATAGGCATATATTTATATATTTATCTGTAAGTAACTCTTTGGAATTAATTTTCTACAATTAATTCTCTGTAGTTACTTTCCTGTGTTTTTATTTGTAAGTTGCTATAGAATTCTGTGTGATTGAATTGTCCATGTTGTTTATTTATTTATTTATTTGTGCAGTGTAATATGTACTTAATGATCAAGTACGTATATTGTGTGTGTATGCTTATCTGTTATGTCTGTTAGTAATTAATTAAGCTGAGATTAATTACTAGTAGTAAAATATTTCAAATATCTATTGCTATGTACTAATTAATCTATTGTTTTCAAATTGGTTTTAAGTATTTTAATTATATTAAATTATAGTAACTTGCACACCAAGTTACCTCTTATAAAATTTATCTGTAAATGATTTCTTTGTAGAGGAAATTTTAATTGAGCTATTAGAAAAGCTTTTGCTACTAAAAGTGTTATAAAATTAATTAGATGTTTGAAATTAAGTTTTAAAATTTTAAAACACACCTCTTTATGATCTCACACGGTATAAAATTACACTGTGTAAATTAAACTGGGTAACCAAATTCCCTAAGCTTAAGCTAAAGACACCTAAGCTAAATGCATGTATGCATGTAACCTAGTATTAACACCTAATCTACATGCAAATGACACCTAGCCTAAACTAAACACATCATCCCCCTAAACTACCCAAACCCACGGACACACACACACACCTTGTGAGAGAAAGGTTCCATTTTCTCCCTTCATTGTGGCTGGCCGAGAGCTTGGTAGGAGGAGGAAGGGAAGATTTTGCTAACATTTCTTGCATGTAAGCTTGGAAGCATCACCAACACCATCTCTAGCTTCCATGCTCACCTTCACTTCTTCATCTTTTTCCTTGTGTGCGAGTCTTTAAGCTAGGTAAGGGGAACTCTCTTGTGGATTCTTTGTTTTCTTTTTCTGTTGAGAATATGGTTAAGGGCTGGGGGCCTTAACCATAGCATAAATGCATGCCTCCATTGCTGAAAATTGAGATGTGTTTGATTTGCTTGTTGAGTTGAACTTGGATGAATGGTGTTAAATTTTCTTTGGCAGTGGTGATGAGCCTTTGCAGGTAAAGGAGTAATTTTATTTTCACTTTGTAATTGAACTGGAAATGGCTATGGAAACAAATGAAATCATGTACCTTTTCTCAAAAATAGTTTTGATCAAGTTTTCTTTGAAAATTTTTAACTCAAAACTCGTTGGCAGTGGCTGTTCTTTCGTTTAGCATGGAACAACCCTCGCTGTTTTGCCATTTTTAAAAGATCTAACCGTTGGTTTTTCATAAAATTTGTTATGAATGAAAATAAACATAAAATTCAACAACTTTTGTGTTGACACTTTTGAAAAATAATTTTATCTTAGGGTTCATCCTTGGCTCGACATTGGACTGTCCTGTTTTGGAGTTTCACTGGAACAGGGCTCGGTTTTTGTTAAAATTCTCCCTGTGTACTTATTGTTTTTGAAATGTAATTAAACCTT
The DNA here is from genome assembly GCA_026413185.1 of Pueraria montana var. lobata. NCBI lineage: Eukaryota > Viridiplantae > Streptophyta > Magnoliopsida > Fabales > Fabaceae > Pueraria > Pueraria montana. Next base: position 46,695,521 of record CM048649.1, on the reverse strand, counting down.
CAAACACTAGACACAATAATATTTTTAACCATGTATATTAAAAAAATTTCCAAGCATAATTTATAAATTAATTTTTTTCAAAAGTAACAGAAAATGGTTTAAGACTCTGTTTTGAGGTCAAAATCTTAGGCTGTTAGTAATGTTTTTACTGGGAACAATAGAAAATGAATTTGAAATCAAGAAATACCTTTTTGGAGAGATCATGGGGTTAGCTTTAAACTGTAAAAAGTGTCAGTTAATTTAGTTTTGGGAAGTGGGAGAAATTTACATTTCTTTGAGCTATGTTCAGTGGGCACTAAAAATATAGAGTTTCTGACTTAGAAAATCTTTATAAAATTTTATAGATGTTGATTTTATAAGTGAGACACCTTTCTATAAACTAGATTTCAAGAGCTTCGATTTGATATAAAAATCTTTAAATTCTGAGGTCATTTGCTTGTTTCAGTGAGAGCTCACATTTAGTACTGCCAATGAAAATTTGACTCAATAGTCAAATGTGATTATTAATACGTGTACTTTTGTCATTTTACCTTTAACTAATATTTTGATTCTGTGAGATAATGGATATAGTATAACCATTATTTTGATTGATTCATTCAAGTCTCAGGGAGGAAAACCTTGAGCATTTGACATTTGAATGTGTGAATTTCTCTGTTTTGGTGATACGGTCTGTTGACTGTAGTTTGAATTTTGTTATAAAATTGTTTGTCTGTGTGATGTGTTCACAAGACTCGGGCGCGAGTACTTGTGAGGACTAGAACTATGTTCTAGTCTTTGTGGCTAGACTGCCATGTAACAGATAAATGAAACTTGAACAGTGAGCACAATTAATTAGGTTAAAAGATTTATTTTTATTTTATTAAATAGAAATTAATTAACAAACTCTTTATTTTATGCATTGGACATAGAAAGAATTTAGGACCTTTGCGTGGAGGAATCAACGGTAAGTTATTAATTATTAAAAATTATAGAAATTGATGAGAGGGTGAGGCACAAATAAAACTTAACAAGATTTTGTTACGTGTTGTGAATCATGTTGATTTCTAAGAGTCGTGCAATGGAACTGCGTGTGCGCGGCGATTCGTGGGAACTACAAGATGAAAAAAGAGTCAAGTGGAGTGTTCCAGCTGTGAGAATAACAAAGAGAGGGGCGGAGTTCGAAAGGCGTGTCACAACGTAATGTGACGGTCACCCATAGAAAGGTGATGGAGGAAAATGTCCTCGTTCATATGATTTTGAGCAGAGACGGGGTCTCAGGCTCGACGTCTATTCGACCGTCCAGTACCATGTACAGCGGAACCTCACTGTGACGAGAAAGAATAATCTGTGTGAGGAGAGTTGTGGAGGAGTCAGTCCTCCGAGTATTGGATGATCACAGTTGGTACCTGGGAGATGATCGTAAGGCATTACGACCTTGGAGGGTAAGGCACTGAGTTGTGACGATAGATCACATAGCTGACTCGGCCACCCTGACAAAAATACAAGACATCATCGGTTGGTGAGAGCCCACCATAGTTCCATGGTGAGAGGTGTACTCCCAACAGTCATCCAACTCAATTGTGTAAGACCACTGAGTTCTAGGAGTTCCAATGGTAGCTGGCTAGTAAGAAAGGATTTACAGAATTAGTGAAAGGAAACGATTAGGACTGTGAGTGTGAATGTTAGACAACCACATGACAATGGTGGATAGGATTTTGTTTGTGACTTCTAAAGTCATTGTTTGTGTGCTGCTTGATGAAGCAGAGAGTTCACCCTTCTGTTTATTTTCTTTTAGGGGCAGATGGCAGCGGAGGAATCAACCCTCCATTGGAGGATTGAGAACATCTTCAGGAGATGGGTAGCAGTTGTGGGCGTAGATCACATCTTGGACTACATCCGATTCGCACAAACGCTCACGTATGACCCTTGAGGCTTAGGATCTCTGCACAGAGTGGGAGTTAGAAGATGACTACTCTGAGTCCTAGGACTTTCTTTTCTTTGTCATGTATCTCATTAGGGTAGACCTAGGCACTCAGATTTTTTTGTTATGTGTATATGCCAGTCATCATATCATATGACTATGTTCTAGTTTTTCCGTACTTTGTCTTTCTACATGTTTACTGTTATGCTCCGGGGGTACATTTTGTTAAACACTTTCAGATATGCATGTTATATTTCAGTCAAAATTATCATTTGTATTTACATATTTCTACTCATTCGAAAACTTAAAATCGCTCTTTTACAATTAAAATGACGCCACGACCTTTTCTGCCAAATTATATTAACTCATTATAAGTATTAAAACGAAGCGGAACTTTCGAAATTAAAATTGAGGAAAAAGTTTATTGTTTTAAAAAAAAATCCATAAAATCCCAATCAAGTTTTCTTAATTTCACTAGATTTTCATAAGTAAATTAATAAAAGTGCTTTATGAAATAATTAATTGAATTAAACCTCGCATATTTCCATAATAGAAATTAGGGTGTTACATATGAAGAACTTGATTATGATGTTGCTGAATTGCAAATCCAGTTCCAATCATACTTTGATTCTCTTACTGGTAACCACAATTATTAAAAACAGCCTATTTATGTCAATTATCCATATATGTATTATTTCAAGTTTATATTTTCGAAAAGATCTAATGGAAACCTTTTTTTTTTGTCCAGATGAGCAAAGAGATATTTTCCAAAAGATCACACAAGCAGTAAGCAAGCAATAAGGTGCCATGTTTTTCCTATACGGTGGAATTCGCAAAACTTTCATGTGGAAAACATTAGCTTCCGCATTAAGGTCTCAACGTCAGATTGTATTAACTGTGGCTTCAAGTGGAATAACATCTTTGCTATTACCTGCAGGAAGAACAACCCACTCCAAATTTAAAATTCATGTTCCCACACTTGAGAACTCAGTTTGCAACATTCATCAAGGGACCGAAATTGCAGAATTATTGAAGCAAATCAAGTTATTCATTTGGGATGAAGCACCAATGGCGCATAAGTTCTGTTTTGAAGTGCTGGATAAAAGCCTAAGAGTCATAATGACAGCTAAAAATAGGTCTGATTTAATCTTTGGTGGTAAAGTTATTATTTTAGGAGGAGATTTCAAACAAATCTTACCTGTCATTCCTAGGGGAAGTCACTCAGACATTGTCCATGCAACAATTAACGCATCTTATCTCTGGGATCATTGCCAAGTATTAACCCTTACAAAAAAATGCGTTTACAAGGAGGTGTAGACAATACAACTGCATCAGAAGTTAGAGATTTTTCATAATGGATTTTGAAGATTGGAGATGGTAAGTTGTCTGAACCAAATGATGGTTTAGCTGAAATTGATATTCCGGAAGATTTATTGATTACAAAGTTTGAGGACCCAATTCATGCTATTGTTCAAAGAACATATCCTAACTTAGTGGAACAATACAACAGTGAAGAGTTTTTACAATCAAGAGCTATATTGGCATCAACAATTGAAACAGTTGACTAACTCAATGAATATGTCTTATCTTAAATTCCAGGTATTTCTTTCATTATGTGATCTGCCAGTTCCAAATTGCAGTGCAAAAAATTTCTCCTATTACCAATTTTTTTTTATTTCTTTAGGTGGTGAAAAGGAATATCTTAGCTCAAATTCTATTGACAATTCAAAATTAGTGGAATCCCAAACTTTGGATGCACTAACACCTGAATTCCTAAACTCTCTTAGGACATCCGGCCTTCCAAATCATAAAATCAAATTGAAGATAGGCACACCAGTTATGCTTTTAAGGAACTTAGATCAATCATAAGGCTTATGCAATGGGACTCACTTGATTGTCGCAAGGCTAGCTAATCATGTAATTGGAGCAAAGATAATGTCTAGCAAACCAAATGCAACTGAAATTTACATACCATGAATGTCTATGTCTCCATCACAATCTCCATGGCCTTTTAAGCTTATTAGGAGACAATTCCCAATCATTGTCTCATATGCAATGACAATTAACAAATCCCAGGGTCAATCACTGCAAAGTGTTGGTTTATACTTGCCTAGACCTGTGTTTAACTACGGTCAATTATATGTGGCAGTATCTAGAGTTAAAAGCAAGAAAGGATTGAAGATCTTGATTCATGACAAGGAAAAAAAACCATTAAGGGCTACCACTAATGTCGTTTTCAAAGAAGTCTTCCAAAACCTGAAATAGGTATGTTTACTACAAATTCTATCCCAAACACACTACATACTTTATTAATAAGTCATACCTATGATTTGATATGATTAGAAAGAACTGTTTACACTATGTTATATGCTTTACACAGTGACACATATTGTAGCTAAAAAAACTTTAACCTTGCAATCGTCCTTCTAACAACAGTGCTTCCTTCTATATCAGCTTTGACTTTTTTGGTATTTGTGGCATCAGCTTCTTTAATTGAATTTTGAGTTTTTGGCACAACTATCAGCTACCAGAATTCCATGCCCAAAGTATATTTGCAACCATCCAGTTATTTTAATTAGTATTCATTCTAACTTATTGCTATTACACAGTGACACATATTGTAGCTAAAAAAACTTTAACCTTGCAATCATCCTTCTAACAGCAGTGCTTCCTTCTATATCAGCTTTGACATTTTTGGTAACTGTGGCATTAGCTTCTTTAATTGAATTTTGAGTTTCTGGCACAACTATCAGCTACCAGAATTCTATGCCCAAAGTATATTTGCAACCATCCAGTTATTTTAATCACTAAACATTCTAACTTATTGCTATTACACAATGACACAGATTGTAGGTAAAAACACTTTGACCTTGTAATTATCCTTCTAACACCACTACTCACAAGGACACATAAGGTGCAACTTAATTATCCTTCTAACAAAAAAAATCTTTGAAAATACACTTATTCACTTGCAACTAATCTGAGTTTCACATTTAAACATCCATTGCACAAGAATTTCCTTTTCTTCATGATATCTGTTATCACCAGTTATAAAGCTTAATTATTCATATTTGTACTTTCTGTATGCAGATGTATTTCATGGTGCATGTACATATACCATTCTGGATAGTTTAAACTTTCTTGTGAACTGTCACATCAGCTTCTCCAATTGCATTATTTTGAGTTTCTGGCTAACAATTATCAGCTAGTAGAATTCCATGGCGATTCCATTTTTGTAAGTATCAAATATTAAGCATTTAGATACATATTTTTTAAAATCAGGCTTCAACACTTGAAACCTATAATCACTATTTTTCATTTTTTCTGCCGTTGGTGCACTAATGGAGGATAAGACACGATTCATCTATTCATCAACACTTAATTCAAGAATACATGCATATATGATGTTATTTCAATGACTCATTGGCAATATTCTTCAATTAAATGCTTTTCATACATTAATACAACTGCTTCATTCAACTGGAAGGCAAATTCGAATATACTTATATTCTACTATACAATTTTGGTATCATACTGTAATTTCATTATCTGCTAAATCATTTGGATACTAAGACTGAAATATCTGTTGCTTAACATATGAATGGATTAGAAAGCCTTGCTGTTAGACTAACAAGGTTTAGCTTGAAATTGACTTCAACATCAACATAAATTGCTTATACTTCTGCCTTTTCTTATACTTGTGCCCTTTGTGGAGTTTTATATATCAAAGAACAGTTTTGTGGTAATCAATTTCGCTTTTGACATGGTCATACGATCGTTGATTAATAGCCACAAAATTTCTACTCTTTAAACATACACTTAAGCACAAATGAATTAAACTTTACTTGGTCAATGATTCAATCCAATGACTGTGACTATACAAACAACAGAGCTTCAGGAGAATCTATATCATGTATTCACGTGAATCAACTTAAGCACATCTCATCTTCATTTTGTGCTCTTTGTAGACAAAGACAAAAGAAAAATGACAAAAACTTATCACATGCTCACTCTCCATATTATAACATCGTTAAACATCTAAATTGCTTGCTGTAGCTTAAATTCCAAGTAGTTCCACCTATCCAAGATTCAACACTAAAAACAAGTCTGCTTAATTATCCTTTTTAACTATGATACATACTTAACTACTGCTATCAATTAGAATCACTTCAACTATATGATTCCAAAAACACTGTTCTCCTACCATCTGGTACAAATTGTAAAAGCAAATATTGGCATGTTAATATTCCTACATGATAAGATTCACTTTCCTCCACTGCCCACAACAGTATCCCAATAGAAAATAATTGCATAAGTACAAAAATCAACTATTCCCCTTCACATCACATTATGTTGTAGCTACTTTGGTTAAAGAAACCAAAGTTACTCTGCCATACAAACCAATATTCACGCATGCCTTTCTCTATCAAGTGGATGAAAACATATCTCCTTTGCCTTTCTCTATAAATACCAACATTAGTTTTGAAAATCATTCACTCCCCACTGTGAAAACAAAACTCCTTTGCTTTTCCTCCTCAAGATAGAAATAACAAATTCTTGCTCTCTTCTTTTGCTTAGTTTCAAAATCAATGGCAGAATTGGAGCTGAAACTTATAACCATCAATGAAATTTTCAGTCTGCGAAACCAATCAAATAATTTAGTAGGTAATTATTTAAATCTATCAATGCAAATTTACATCCAAATTTTCTTTACTATTATCTTCTATTTATCCTTTACTGCACACTTATTAATTCTATCATGTTGTTAGATGTTGTTGGCCTACTCACTGCAAGGTCAAATTTTACTCACCAATACCTCAATGGCAAAAGATTATCAACTCTTATAGTGGAAATAATAGACAAGACGTATGTCTCAATTTAACTATTTAAAATGAACATTATATTTACATTGTTTATACTTATTTTCTACTAACTACAAAATCTTCATGTTTGTAGGGGAACAATCGAATGCATTCTGTAAGATGAGTGTGCCCAAACTGTAATAGAGTACTTAATCGATGATGACCAATACTTGCACATTCCTATCATTGCTATAAAATCAGCACAAATAAACAAATTTGGTGGCCTACTATTTGGCTTAACAAGATGTAAATAGTTTAACTTCATTTATCACTTTTTTTCCTATTCCCCTACTTAATCACTTTTTCAGGTGAGACTACTATTCGGACTGTCCCTCAGGTAAGCATTGTTAACCTTAACCCAAACTTGACCAACTTAAGTTTGTTGAGGAGCAGGTATATCCTTTTACCAATGTTATCAAAATTATACTCAAAATCCAAAAGATATATATATCTGATATGATATGTTTTCCCATTTTAAATTTATTTTTCAGCTTACTTGAGTATCGTACTTACATGGAGGTCGATGAGATCCGTTTTGAAGCAATGCCAAAATGTTGTCTTACTCTAAAAGAAGAGGTTAGAAATTCCTGTCTGTACGTCTGGTTGTACAAATTGCATAGTATCATAAATAGCTATTCCGGGTATTACCCACCCCCTCCGAAGAATTTATAAACAGATATAAATCTTTATTCTCTTCCTCTATACTCAGATATACCATAAGACTAATAAGTTGATTCGATATATTTATACTATACAAATATTTCTATTCTTTCAGGTCAACTAACATTGCAAAATGAATTATCAGGGGTTCGCATCTTCAACAACAGCAGCAACAAAGCAGAATGCTTAAGATATTTGCATGAAAATTAGTTATCTAATTATGTAATATAAACTTTATCATTTATGTCTTTTTAATCCTATTTCTACTAGACTGCTATGTGTACTCCATCTATGTGTAATATCAACTTCATGGTTATCATATTCTCTGCCTGCAAATGGCTTTAAATTTATTCCTAATTTCTTAATTTTGGCTATAAAATATAATCATACAAACCACATTCTCTACGTGCATAATGATCCTTGAACAAAAGAGGACTTATAATTCATTGCCAAAGCTATGAAATATACTCCAAAAAAATTGCATTCCCTTTCACCTACTGCCCATAAGAACTTTTAACAACAAATTTATGAACCATTCTCTTTAGTATTTTATAATTTTTTTTATTGTTGTGTGTAATTAATACCAATGAATTCCATGCATTTATATTTCAATTTTGCTTTAATACTTCCTCCTTATAATCGTACAAAACCAACAGACTCGTGCGTACGCACGAGTTACTTACTAGTTAATTATAAAATGTTACTCTAGATCTTGCACGTGACCTCTTCCAATTCCTAAACTCTATCTTCCAGTTCATAGTGACTAGTGACCTTCCATCTTTTCATCCCAAACCAATTCTCCATAACATGAGCATGTTGCAACTTAACATTGTTGCTTCTTTAGAGCATAACAACCAAGAAGAATTATACACCTTTTGTTATTTCTATGACATCCCACTGTGATTCAACCCACGTTAATACAAAAATGAGATAAGTAAGATATGAGAACCTGATAACTAGAAATAGTCAAACATGATGGTTGGTGTGTTTAATTTCATATCTATCAAGTGAAACTAACCATGAATGAACACTCAGGTATTATAACGAACAGTTGATGTGCATACAAACAAACTCTATTATTAATTACAATTATTTTACAGGAAACCAAAAAACAAATTCAAATTGCAATTCCAACCAGAGCCAATATACAATTATACACTCAGACATCAACTTTAAAAACTTTAAAAAATCCGTAATGAACAGATCTTGAACAAGAATGTCTATTGACGACAATAATGCAAACTACGATTTTCTATTCGTAGCGGATTGAACAACGACGTCTTGGACTGGAGCTGTAGCAGCGACATAGTGGATCGGGTGGTTGCCTTTCTGGGCGTCGCGACGACATCACAAAGGACTGGCCAGTGACGGCGGGGCAGCGGATTTGGCAAGAATGACGATTCAACAAACTTGGCATCGAGGGCGACGGACAGAGCGATTGGTCTGTTTGCATGAGAAATAATGCATCAAAAACAGTCATAAGACCGTTTGTGAAAAGAGCTTCCCAGTTATGGATAATTGGTTTGGGATGAGAAGATGGAAGGTTACTACGAACGGGATCATAGAGGCCAGATAGGAATCGGAAGAGAGACGTCATGTGCAAGATTTAGAGTAACATTTCAAACTTAATCTAAGCCATTAATTTAAAATGAAATAGAAGGTTCAGATTGAGAGTAACTTTTTATATTTATTCTTGGAATAAGTGGATCATCTCCCATATATATGTGTGTGTATGTGTGTATCTAATGAGAGGACTTATCTTATATGAGAGTGAGAAGAATAAATATTGACCATTTGATCTTATTTGAATGGTCAAGATTAAAACACACTAAGTCATGTGAGTTTTTTAAAAAGTCACATGACTTTTTTAAGTAGTCACATAACATTAAATCTTAACCTTCCATGTATGGTTATATGGTCCAGATTTAACCCTCTCACTCTCATATAAGATGTCTTCCTCTCATGAGATATGTCTTATATATATATATATATATTATAGAGAGAGAGAGGGATCCACTTACTCCAAGAAAAAATATAAGAAGAGACTTACTCTTCATCCTCATCATTCATTTTCTTGAAATCTAATGGTTAAGATTAGTTATTTATTACAGCCATTAGATTTCAAGAGAATGGATGATGAGGATGAAGAGTAATTTTCTTGAATTTACTCTTGGAGTAAATGGATTTTTCCTTTTATATATATATATATATACTCGTGATGAGATGAGTATATAAGGCATATTTTCATCCAACAAGGGGATTACTATTTGTACCCGCCCGCCTATCACCATTCCTGCAAGATTCTTATGGCACGTGTAATACTAATGGTGACTAGGCCTAGACATCAACTTAAGTGGGCTTTAAAAGCCCTTTAAATCTATTTTTCATTTTTCTATAGCACTACTCCTAACTGCTAAGTGCATCCCCTTTTACATTTTTTGTAATTTTTTTTTTCTAAAATTACACCGTTCTAGAAACTAATATCCAAAAAGCATCTATACTGATGGGCTGGTGGCTAAATGTTACTCCCTCCATTCCATATTATATGATGTTTTAGAGAAAACAAATTATTTTAAAATAAATGTCGTTTTACAAAATCAATACTGCATTAAATATCTCTTTTCAGGATTATCCTTAATCAATACTTAAAGAGAGTAATGTATAATAAGTAATTAATTAGAGAGATAAAGGGTATATTAGAAAATTACCTAATGTTTTCTAGAAAATTTAATAAATTAATTGTATTTTTTAATAATTGTGTCAAAATCTTAAACATCATATAAACTGGAATGGAGGGAGTATTACATTTTGGAAGGTAAATTCTGGAAGCAAAATTGAGAAGAATTCTACAGACTTGTAGATTGAAGATGCGAATCAATTACTCCTCTGCCACAAGTTGTGTACTTGCGTCTTCTTCTTCTTCTTCCAAATCATGATTAGAAGAATTATAGCATTTGCTAGAAGTGTCTAGAATTTTTTGCCCAAAACTCTTTTCAATTTTGCTTTCAGAGAGTAATTCCAATATTCTGTTGTGTGTTAAAATTTTAACGCTTTCGAATATTAGTTTCCAAAAGTGTTAAATTTTAACACATTTCGAAATTTACCTTCCAAAATTATTAAGATTTAACAATCAGTATAGATGCTTTCTGGATATTAATTTCTGAAAAGGGGTAATTTTGGAAAATAAAACAGAAATGCAAAAGGAAGTGTACTTAGCAATTAGGGAGAATGAACATAGCAATAGCCTTTTCATTTTTACTGCTAAGCGGCTATAGATTTGGGCCTTGGCCCTTGCTCGTAGTACTAACATTTAAGGCTCACGTCCTATTGAGGTAGGTGGGAGCTGCTATTCTCATGTCGTTTCTTGCTATTCCTACCTGATTCTTTGTTTGGTTTTTGCAATTTTCATAAATACCCCCAGATGGAAATGTGTTTACGTTGAGCAAAGTACACAATGGAAACGCGTTTTCATTGTGTTAATGGGTGTAAACTCAATACACAACAGAAACGTATTTCTGTTATGTATTTTGTTCCACAGAAATGTGTGTCCATTCTGTAGTGAGTTTACACCCATTAACACAATGAAAACATAAATTTTGTAATTAATTATTGATATAAGTTACCTTTTTAAAAGCAATCAAATTAATTGAGGTTGACATTGCAGAACCTATCAACCAAAGCGACTAAACAATCAATATACACAAACACAAGCAAGCACATGTAAATATAAGAAATATTATATATTTTTGAATAAATATTTTTTTCATATCATCTTTATATCTTTTAATTGGAAAAATAAAGATGATGAAAGTGTCTTATAAAAAAAATGGTAAAAATAAGAGTTTAATAGTCATACATTGACAGTATAAAACAGTTTTATACTGTTATTCAATTATAATTTACTGTTTGTATGACTTTTAAGGTAGTTATTATAAAAGTTAATAAATTTATCATACATGATGATGTGTGATTAGATGACAATATAAAATTGTTTTACGCTATCAATACATAGCATTTTTCCTCTAAAAATTCTATGAAGAAAACGATGCATAGATAACATGTATGATTGTAAAAATAAATTCCGTGGCACAAGATTACCCTGACCAAGTGGGTTTTGATTTAAGATTTCAAAATAGATTTCAAAATATTTTCTAGAAAATATTTTTTATTTTCATTTTGTTTCATTTTTTTATTACTCCCTTTTTAAAAAAAAAAAAGTTTATATAAAAGGAGAAAAAAAAGTTTTCTCAAAGTCGTAAATTTTGATCTCATCACAATATACTTGTGACTTGTCTTCACACACAATGAAACTGGAACACCATATATATTTTTTTCTTTTTATCTTTTAAGGTGGCTTGGATATTAGGGTTAGTTCAAATCCGAGAGGTTGGGGAATAAGAATCAAACATTGTCCTCCGGGGGAGTTCAGCACCACACACACACACACACACACACGAGCTATACATCAAAGCATGGGTTGGAACATCACCACCGTATCTGTGATTATGATTTGTGTCCTCCTCATGTTCATGTCCATGTGAATGTGACATTGTCCACCGTACGATATGGTATCTACTTGCTACCACTCCCAAGTGAAAAAAGAAAAAGAAAAAGAAAAAGGAAATATATAATAATAGAATTTCTGGCAAATTAAGATGCTCCTAGCTACCTTCTTTGAGGTGTATATGCCTCAGCTTTCGCTAGGTTTAGGATCTGAATCTGAGGTACAACATTAACATTGTCCCATGTTAACCCTGGTGCATGCTACGGTAATTTTATGTCCCTAGATCACATAACTGATATATCATATATCTTATATAAATTATTTTTCAGAGATATATTATATATATATAGGTGCTTGGTTTAATTTCATGTGTCCTACTCGGAGCTGTATCTGTCCCTAAACCCCCAAAAGTGAACACAAAAAAGAGTGAGACATTCCTTCAGTCTCTTTCATTGATTTCAAGTCCACATCACACATGCAGCTAGCAGAAAAATGAATACTGCTTTTAGTTTTACTCTCTCTATGTGAAATGAAATGACTATCTCATGGGAATTCCAAAAGATATGTAATGTACCCCCCCACCTTAAAAACTTTTTAGCTAGACATTAATTTTGGTGTAGGAACAAATTTGTATGGGGAAACCATTTGCGGGTTTTTCACGCATCAAGAAATTTAAATACCAGGGCCCCTCTCTAGCCTAACGAATGCATTTTAATTTTGCAATTGAAATTGAAATTTCTAAATTTACCCTCATAGTACCAACGGTTTCAAAAGGAACCTGAGCAGAGAAGGGAAAAAATCAAAATCATCAAGTAATGTATATTAGATGCCGAGAAACATGAGTTGCATATAAGAAAGGAACTATAGCACACTTTTTTTTTTTCACTTATGAATATCTGCCTCCATTTCCACTAGCTTAATTTCTCCCTTTGTGCAAGTTCCCACTTAACACCTCAAAACTTTGTCTTTGCCTTTTCAATGTTTTATTTGTACGGGTTAAACTAGATTCCCTCTGCATGCATATTTGTACAGACAACACCACCAAAGTAGAAAGAGAAATCAATACTAAAAGCAAGATTTTTACACTAGGGACACCTCTATATGAAACTGGAATAACATAATCGGTTTTTGTTAACCATTTCCTTATGTTAAGAAATTAATAAATGTATAAACTTTTGATTAGAAATCATGATAAAAGTGTATTAATAATGTTAAGTATTATATAGTTATATATTAATTAAAACCTTTTAGTATTACTTAAGGACAAAAGTTAGTAAAATCATAATATAATATACAATATATAATCAAATTATAAAGGCCTTTAATTTCTTCAGCCGAGGACTTGAATAAATGTTCAGTGGTCCTGGCCTGACTCTAGATGAATGTGCTCTTTGTAGGCCCTTCTAACCAAACCTTATCCCGCCTTGGCCTTTGGTTTTTCAAAAATTGAATCATGCTCATTCATTTTCTGAACCTTTACTTTTACCGAAAAACAAAGTTTGTAAATTTTTTTCATTTGAATTCAAATTTTGTAGTAGGTTGCTTTGTTGGTTGTTCCACGAGTGAACTTATATATATTAGGATCAAATTGTGTCTATATCAATAATTAAGCTCTCCTTATATATAATTCAACTTACACCTAATTATAAAGATGTGAAAAGAATTTGCATGTATGCATATTAGTTTTTCACAAGAAAAACATCGTGAATAAAAATAATTAAAATTCGAAAACAATTATGAAAAAGATCTTTTGAGGTGTGGGTTAGTGTTATAGCTAGCATGCATATGTTAGATTGTTTTTTTCCTTATTGAGATGAGATGGACCACATGAGTTAGCATTGAGGGAAGAAATCAAGAAAGTGAAGGAAAGATGTGGTAGCTAGCAAAGGAAAGGAAAGCAGAGAGCAGTGTTTAACTCAGGAAATGATTACGAGATTATATATGCAGCTGCAGCTAGCTAGCATTGGAGCAGACCGTACCCCCTTATCAGAATTCTCAACCTTTGTATGGAAGAGGATTGGTACCACCACGTGGGCTATCCAAACCTTACGTATCTAATCCACGTTCCCCATTTATTTTTTTACCTAATTTTTCCATTCCAGATAGGTTGGTCCTCTCCCAAAACTCATTTAATTTAAATCACAATAATAATATCTCCTCTGAGATTCAATCTTTTTCTTTTTTGCAATCACATATTTTTCTCTTTTACTAGAGATCATCTTGTTTGAGTGATCAACAAGATTATTATGAATAATAAACCTTTCTTTTTCTTTCTAAGTATTTAAAGATATCAAAGACTCAATTTTGAAATTATTGATAAATTAAGTTAGAAGGTTGATCGAAAGTATTCCGTGTCAATTAATTTACACGTTATGATATGCGGGATTCAATCAAACACCCAGTTTATTTCAAATTTGATAGAATTAATTTTAAATATGATTAAGATATAAATGTTTAAATTAATTTTGACTATAGATTTTATATTAGAACATGCGTTAAAAAAATAAATTTTATGAATTTGTCAAATGGAATGTAAGTTGTGGCTTTGCTTGTACATTGACCAATTCTTATTATTCCTCCATTTAACAATTCTGTCTCATGCATGGTCTACTTTTGAAGGTTAAATATAATTATTTTGTACAAAGAGTCGAGTATTTTATGAGATGAAAATATTTACTTGAAGTTTTGGTGCATCCAATCTCATTTTTTTAGTAAGAATTTTCATTGTGGGACCCACTATTTTGAGGTTGTGATGACTGATGAGTACCAAGTCTTTCTTTCTGGCATATGGCAAATGTGGGGCCCAGTCCAATTTGCTGTCATATCCTCCCTGCTGCGACATGCTCTCATTGGTGCTCAGAAGAGTGGGGTTTGGGACGTTCATATCAAATTTTTGTCCTCTTTCATTCCCTATTGAATGTGCAAAGTTATATGTTATATATCACAGCCAAATAAGACAAACATACCATTCTGGAGTGGGGATTTCCCTTCACAATCGATTTGGGTGTGGTGTGGCCTTACGGAATGGAGGTCCAATCTCCTTCAACTCTCAGTGTTTTAATGAATTCATGAATCAATCTACAATATTGCTATGTGTTTCTGCAAAAGGACCCTACCTTCTCTATCTTGGTGTTAAATGTTGATGAAATCCACGACCCTACCATAGTATATATATATATTTCCCTCTTGATCATAAATGTTAATGCATTGAAAAAAAATAATATATAACTAAGTTAATGTTTAATTGACACATGCATCAGTTTCTTCCAACACATCAACATCTCATGTCACTATGAGAATCAAAATTACCACTGAAATTTAGTATAACTATAAACAGAAAAAAAAAATTAAACTAAGAAGGTAGATATAGCCAATGACATCGACCATTTATTCAATCACAGATAAGAGCATTCAATTTAAGAGGCTCAAAGCAGCTTATTGCATGCATTAGCACTCCATCATTATCACGACTACTTCAAATTCCCAACTACTTTATTTTTTGGTACAAAATATAACAGGGGAGCCACGTTATAGTGAGAGACCCTTTATTTATTTAATTTATGTAACTAGTGTCTTTAAAAAAACTTTAAAGATGTTAGTGTTTTCAAAGATAATAGTATAAGTTCAAAAAAGAAGAAGGTAATAGTATTCCCTATTGATATTTAGAAATCTCTAGTTGTTTCTTTTATTTGGATCTCTTTTTTATGTTTTTACCGTTTCTAATTAATTCTCACATTCATGGTTTAAATTTATATTGATTTATAGATTTTTGTTTTGTTACAAATGATTTATAGATTTTATGTTATGTAATTTTTTTTTGAACGGCCAAAAAATGAATTTATTAAAATAGGCACTGGATGAAACAGAAGTTGTGACCATTAAAATTTATTCAATAAGCAATTAAAACAATATAGTAATAATTTTTTAATAATATATGTCAATATAAATGCATATTTTGAAAGAAAAATAATTTTCCATAATGATATTAATAAAAAATTGTAGTATAAATTTATATATAATTACTAAAAATATTTATAACACACCTTTTCACGCATTCTTTTCAATATATTATTTTTTATCATTTTTTTTTTTTTTGCATATTTTCCTTGAAAAAATGTAGGTCCAAATTTTATAGTAACACCCGCATGGAATTTAATTAACTATTAATAAAATTTGTGTTAAAAAAATTATTAGAAACTATATATTATTGATATTGTACATTACTCAAATTAACTATTATTCTCCTCACCTACGAAACTATGCCCTGTCATACCTTCCTAATAAATAGAACCGGGATGGTCCATAGATCAGAAGCCTTTAGGCATGTCTGCAGAGTCAATTATTCCGGTAATCCATTAAATTAAATACCTCAGGGTCATGTTGGGGGATATTTTCTGAAACTAAATATTAAAGACAGTGACATTACAGAACCTCTGACCTTCTATTATTATCTTAATAAAACTTGTTATAAAATTTATATCTTCTCTTTGCTTTAGAGATTAAAAGCTGCAATTTATCTATTTTCAATTTATTTTCCCACAGTCTTATATGTGTGTAAGCTATTTTTATTTTTTTTTAATTTCTCATATACATACATACATATAATTTTCAGAAGCAATCTCGTTTAAGATCGATATTGTTGGATATTAAATATGAACACATATTTCAACAAAAATTCAAACCTTAATTTACCATGTTATATAGCATAGGACTAGTTCCTTCTTCATGCTTTAATTTATGTGTAAAATTTTTAGCAAATAAACTATTAGTAGTATGTTTGAATTGACGTAAAAATCCATTTGAAAATGAAATCATGATAAAATCACTGTAAAAACAATATTTTATTGCTTAATTTAGGGCCCGTTCAGGATGGTTGCCAGTTTTTTATTTTTGATTTTCAAATATAATTTTTAGAACAAAACATGTTTGACAAAAATAGAGCTGAAATGATTTTTAACTCATTTTCAAAACACTTTTACATTCATTTTAAAAATCAAGAAAAAAATGTTTTGTGAATTTGGTTTTTAGTTTTAAAAAACATTCTCATTACCACCACCACCATCATTTGACCACCACAACTACCACCACCACCACCACCATTGTCGCCGCTACCACCATCACTGCCATCATCGTCGCCATCGTCATCGCCACCGCCATCGCCACCGCCGTCGCCACCACCACTGTCGTCGCCGCCATCACCACCACTATCGGCACTGCCACCACCGCCATCACTGCCACCGTCACCTCTACCACCATCACCTACACCGCTGTCGCTGCCGTCTCCACCGCCACCACCACCACCTTCGTCATCGCCACCATCACCATCACTACTATCGCCACTGCCACTGCCACCTCCACCATTGCCACCACCACTGCTGTCACCGCCACTACTACCATTTCGCCACCACCACCGCCACCGCCACCATTCCACCACCACCATCGCCACCACCACCACTGTTGCCGCCACCACCGCCATCACTGCCATCGTCGCCATCACCACCATCTACGCCACCGTCACCTCCACCACCGCCACCACCTCTGTCACTGCCACCACCAGTTCCTCCACCGCCACTACCACCATCACTACCATCACCACTGCCACCTTCACCACCGCCACCACCACTGCCGTCATCGCCACCACTACCATTCCGCCAATGCCACCACTACCATTACCGCTGTCATCGCCTTTACCACCATCAAGGGTTTAATTATTTTTTATTTTGGATTATTTCATAGTGAAGCAACATAAGATAAAATGGTTGACTCATTTATCAATCTTCAATTTGTAACAACTTTTTAAAAACTAAAAACAAAAAGGAACTAAAACTAAAAACTAAAATTGGTTTTAGTTTTTAAAAATTGCAAGACTAAAAACGGAAAACCATCCCGGACGGGGCCTTAGAAAATCAGGTTGAGCTGAACATCATGTTACCAAACTTGCAATACAACATCTTAATGCAAATCACAAAATGTTTAATTTTAAAAAATATCTCACGTGAGAATCATGTATAGTAAAATATTCAAAAGATAACGCTGATAGGTGCTGCAGAACGGCCAAGAAAATCAAATTGAGGGTGATGAAGTCATCTTTCTGTTAGAAATATGAGGCATTTCTCCAACAAGAAGAAAAATATTAATATTATTAGGTGATAAATTGAATACTATTTCATATATACTCTTATTTAATATAATAACATTTTACAACTCTTTTACACACAATAATAATAATAATAATAATAATAATAATAATTTACATCTATTAATAGTATTTCTTAATATGTGTATTAACTTTAAAATTTAATAAATATAGAAAAGAGATAGTAATAAGTAGTAATTATATTTATAATTTCAATTTTCTAATTGGATGAGTTCTGAGCAAATTAAAGAACCAACCATAAATTCATTTTTCTTATCATATACAAGAAAAATAGGTCACTGAAAACGATGGTAATATTTCTTTCATGATACAAAAAAGACAACATTTGAGCTTTTCAACCTTATCTTTTTTATTAGTATATAATACTATATTTTTCTATAAAATCTTAATAATTCTCTTAATATTCTATAAAATAAGTATTAAATAAAAAATATATTTAATATCTAAAAATGTAAAAAAAAAATATTCTTTTTCATTTAATAAATAAGAAAAATTATAAAAAAAATATTGTAAGAAAATTTAGAATTAGTCTTTTTTTTTTATTCACCAAAAAGTACTATCAATATTAAATTGAACATTTACCAAATTATCCCCCATCAACCACGTCAAACCATCTTCAATTGTTAAAAATATGCTAGTTATGATATTTAGCTGAAAAACTATGCAACTTGTACTTGCCCAAATTGTATTAACAATATATACAAGTTGTACAATTCTTATATGCAAACTAGCACAGATATGGCATGATGTAATGAATTTTTGCTCACACACCAAGTATCCAATTGTCGAAGTACTGCAGTATTACGGAAATGAACAAAACAAAGATTAAAAGGTCAAAGATGAGGTTTGGTAAAAGAAATATTTTATTTCTAATTAAAATTAATCTTTTGAAACGAAATTCTTAATAATAATACGATTTATTCTCAATATAATTTATTCAAGCAATGATAATGACAATTTTTCCGCTTAAGTTCATTGTATTATTAGACTCACCATATTCAAGATATTGTCCGTTTTGACTCTTGCAAGCTTTCATGATTTTGTTCTTTAAAAAACGTCTTTGTGGGTTAAGAGAAGAAAATGTTTATATATTTTCCTTCACTCAATTTCTATTTAACGTGAGACTTTTGGTGGGATAGAGCAACAGTTCTAAGTCAAGGCTAATGTGTAAGACGGCCTGACAATGTGAGGCCTAAACTTGCCTTCTAGTGTATATATATATATATATATATATATATATATATATATATATATATATATATATATATGGGATATCATGTGGGAATGTTTTTCTTAGATGAGAATCTAATTAACAAATCTCATTTGTTAAATTAAACTAAAGATCTAGATTAAAATACTTATTTAAGAATTCATTAAAACCTCACATGATTATCAAATCTATAAAAGATCTCAATTAGAACTTCCTAAAATATCTCAATTATCACCTCACTCTTCTATAAGATTGTTGCTAATCCATCATCGCCATGATCACCCCTGCAATGACTACTACCACCGCCATGATCACCCTGCAACGACTACCACCGCCATGACCACCACAACCACCACCATCATGACCGTCGCCGCCATTGTCATCCTTGTCACCACCACCTCTACGTACCCACCATAATTACCACCACCATGATCGTTTTCGTTATTAATTATCGTCATTGTTACCACCACTACCACCCTCATTGCCACATGGCGATAAGGGCGGTGGTGGTGACAACAACAACAATCATGGAAGTGACAGTTGCGATGGTCATGACGTTGATGTTGGCAACAATCATGATAGTGGTGGTGATGACGATCATGGTGTCACACACACACACACATAAGTAACTCTTTTAGATTTTAGGGTTTAGAGTTATTCTTGGAATGACTTGATCCCTTGGGTTTGAGTTTATAATAGCAACAGTGGTGGGGGTTTGGGTTCATGATGGCGGCAAGGTCATGGTGGAGGTTTGGGTTTGTGATGGTGACAAGGTCGTCGTGGGGGGTTTGGGATTGTGGCAGCAGCGATGTCATGGAGGCGGCAAAGTCGAGAGAGAAACTAGGAATTTCGAGGGTTTATAAGGACTGAGGAACAGTGATATGAGGTGAGAGTGAGAGGGAGCTCGAATTAGTATATACGAAAATGATTCAACATCGGTTCTAATTTGAACCAATGTTAGAATGTTACTTTAACATTAGTTTATAAATAATCGATCTTGTGAAGTTGTATTTAATTGCAAAAATGCCATCACGTCATTTACTACATTGATTTTCGAACAACTGATGTAGAAACGACAACATAAAATGTGTTTTGTGTAGTAATATTGATCCCTCTTTTATTTTACGATTTAACTATATATAATGTTAAAATAAGTATATTGAGTTAAAAAGTCGGGTTAATCCGATCTTGTCCCATATATTTCGGGTCTTGATCAGTTCGGGTTTGAGTCTGAAAAAAATAATCCGGTCAAAATTTTGGATCAGGTATTAACAAGGATAAACTTGGCCCATGCTACACACACAAAAAGTTATAAAATAATTAGATCAAATCTTATCAAATTAAGTTAAAAGAAAACATCAAGTGCATATACGGGATGAGACTGAGCATATGTTATTCTGTTAATTAGATCAGGTCCTATCAAATTAAGATACAAAACCTTAAGTACATACACGTGATTAAAAAAAAAAAAAAAAACCATAGAAAACAACCTACTATACAGTTGCACAGATCTCCACAGAGCCTACCTAGCCAGCTGATAATCACATATAAGCCTAGCTTTCTCATTTCGTATTCCCTTCTTCCTTTCCTTCCATAAAATGCAACTTTGAGAGGAGGAACTAACATCAAAGAGAAATTATAGGGGTGGAAAAATGGTTTCTTTTGATATATCATATCATAATAATCATATTATTATAATGATAATAATAGTAATAATAAAGCAACCTCCTATATACGTATCATATTATTATCTTTATGATCATGTGAAGTAATATAGGGAATTGATTAAGTTTAAATGCCTCCAAAGTCCCTAACGGAGAACGGAGTTTTCTCCGGCATGTTCCCGGCGTGACGAAGCCCTAGTGTGAGTGACACGTCACCGGAGGTGGTCCCAAACCTAATCAGTGTGGAACCAATGTCAGAGGCAGCAGAAGCGGTCCCAAACTCCGTTGCAACAAGGCTACCATGCCTGCACGATTCATCCGCCACCATTGACGGTGGCACCGCCTCAGATGTGGCAGTGGTGGCGACAACAGTAGTGGCAGAATTCGCTTGCGTTATTGGTGCGAGTGAAGGGTCGCTTTCGGGATCGGATCTTTTTCCGGTTGTTGTCGTCGTCGTTGTATTTGGTGGTGGCGCGGTTGCTGTGGATGCCGTGGCTGAGGGCGTTGGAGTTTGTGCCAATTGGTGGCCGCTGTTGTTGCTGCTGCTTTGGTTCCTCTCCCTTTCATCTTCTGCCCCTTCGGCTTCCTTGAGTTCTTGTTGGTACATGTCTTCCACCATGGGTTTCCACAACCGAACCCTCGCATTAATGAACCAGTTTGATACCTGCAAGTGTAACAGGTTTAATCCATCCATAGCTTCAATGTTCACCCATGCTAGTAGTTACTACTTGTAATTCACTGTGTCATGGTACAAATAACTATGCTACAAAATTTTATAAATGTAACCAAATATTATGCATATGTGTATCTTTACTCATCACATGCCATTGCTAAATTTTCGCGTTGTGATACATGAAAAGGAAAGTATTTTTATGCTAAGTTTTTTACATTATCTTTATACTGATAGCACTAATTAAATTGTTAAATAACTAGTTTTATTTAGCAAATTACCGATAAAATGATAACATATTATTGTTTTGGTAGCTGGTTTATTTACTTTTTTAATTGATAATGAAATTATTATCCATTGACATAAAGATATATAGAAATTTTAGTGTATAAATAACAAAACAAGATAGTAAAAATGAGAAGAACGTTGCAGCACACACATACACATATATATAGACAAACATTAAAATATATATATATATATATATATATATATATATATATATATATATATATATATATATATATATATGCATGTGCTTGTCACACTTGAGATTGATTATTTTTAGATACTGGTACGATATATAGAGCATGCACAACCCGAACTATGCATATGATATTGACCGTCGAGTCTTTCTTTTTCAAAATTTTGAGACAAAAGAAATAAATAAAAAGAAAGAGAGAAAAATAATAAAAGTTAGAGTATAAAAAAAAAGTTAAATATAAAATATCCATTTTAATCATTCAACAATATTATCGGTTCTAGGAAAAGAGAAAAAGGAAACAGAAAGGATTGCTTTCTGACTCATTGCCGTTTGTCCCTCCATTGATAAATTGTGATTAGGCCATGAAATGTCTTCTCCGTGGTGTGACACATAGGACAGCGAAATGACATATGTGAATGATAATGCAATTATGTAGTATAGTATAGACTCTAACAGACAAAGCTATTTATCAGAAGTTTCTTCTTTAGAAGCTAGGGACAGTGCTAAAGTATGACCAAATGTATCTATAGTCTCTAGACTGTGTACTCCTTCCTTCCTCATTTCACTGACTCTTATAGGGTCTAGGCATGCATGTAATATTTTCCTTTCCCCCCTAATTAGATGTGTGCTAAAATGTAGCAGTAGCTTTTGGATTTTGGTTGTTCAGGGAAAATACAAGGTACACTGTTAATGCAGAATCGCAGATGTACAAAGTCTATTAAGAAAATACTATGCAGGAGAAAGTACTGTTTAATGAAAATTATGGATACCATATTTGTAAATATATATCATTGTGGAGGGCCTGGAGGCATAGTTTTGTTACGTCTTATGTCTCTGACAGTTTTGTGTACAAAAGACAT
Organism: Pueraria montana var. lobata; assembly: GCA_026413185.1. Lineage (NCBI taxonomy): Eukaryota > Viridiplantae > Streptophyta > Magnoliopsida > Fabales > Fabaceae > Pueraria > Pueraria montana. Next base: position 46,672,550 of record CM048649.1, on the reverse strand, counting down.
TAATGATTCAGATAGAACGTGTCAAAATCAAGAATAGGCCTTATCATCTTATGAGGGTGTGATATTCTAAACTAGCTGATTATGTAAGCAAAGAAAAGTAAACTAACACAGTGGTGAATTGGCAGACAAAGTTGCATGAATACGTAAGATGGCATTAACTATCTGAGTATAGAAGGCATAATTAAAAAACTTGTAAGGAATTTACCACGACCAGATCATGATATCTCCGAAAGATTATTTATTTCCCTTATTTATGGTCCCCATTGTGTAGTTGGGAGAAGTGAAGCCAATTGATATGAGAGAGAAAATGAGTGACAGGGAGAGGGAGCGAAATTCTAAAACACCATACTTGATTTTTTTTTTCTTTTTTTTTTTTTGAATTGAGAAAAACGGCAAAACTTTCATGTCTCATTGCCTCTGTACTTATGCCTGCTCTTTCAATTTCAGAATTTATGTCACCAAGGAACATGTTAATTTCAGAATTTATGCCTCCAAGGAAAAGAATCCGAAGTAAATTATAAAAAAAATCTAAGAATTTTAATATAGTTATTTTTTGAGCCAATATTAAGTACCAAACCCTTAAATTTCTTAAGAAACCATTCAACCCACGTTGGTGTTTGTCTTTCTCAAAAGGGAAGAGAAATCGAGAAGGAAACCCCAAAACCATGTAAGTTGCATCTGAATTCTGAACTTACTGCTGGTCCCTTCTCTAGGATGTCTTCCATTTTTTTTTTAATCTTATAATAATATGTATGTGGTCCGTGCATGTAATTAATTATTATTACTGTGTGGGTATGCATTGCAACAACACAACAACACTACAGAAAAAATGTCTCTTTCTTCTCTTTGTTTCTAATATTTTGTGGAAAGCTGAGAGTGGAGGGGACGAACCTGATTTCTCGATAGCCCAGTCTGTCGTGCCAACAGATGCTTATCTGCATCGCTTGGGTACCTGAGAAAGAGACCAGAAAATGACATCAGAGTCCTTGCCTTAACCGTATAAAGAGACACCCAGCTTTCTGTACCCCCCTTAGCCTGAGTATGAAACCTTTCTTTCTGTCCCTTCGTGGGCGTGAGAATCTAAGAGAAACAAAGAAAGATCTACGTCCTAGCTGCCATTGCAGAAGTAAAGTAGATCGCTGTACACACTGACCACTACTCTCTCTACTTTCTTTATCCCACTTACTCACCTCTCTTTATTGCATTGCTTCTTGGGATAATAATCATCCCATCTCAATTTTTAACACGATATACTTATGCTCAAATCATTTTTCTTTTGGTAGTAATTAGTATAATATTTATTAGGAAAACTAGACACACACCCACATAGAAAAAAGACTAAAAATTTTAAAATATAGATATAATAAGTGATATAATTTTTTAAGAAAATATAAATAAAAAAAAATAAAGAGTCTTTCATATAAAAATTGTTTGGGACCATGAATCAGATAGTAATCCAAGATTACTTAATAATTTCTCATGAATGAATAAGGTGTTTAGATTGTTGGAGGGGCTACATACAGACAAAAAGTTTATACATGTTGATCATAAGATAAGAGTGAGAGAGAAAGAGATACTAGCGAGAAATGAAATTGCAGTTAAAACAAACAGGAGATGGCTACATATATACATGCATATATCTATCTATCTTTACAGCTTTTGGCTGTCGAGCTTACATGCATCCCAAGACTCTGCAGTATTAATGACTGTTGTAAAACGATCCTATGCATAATGGCTTTTAGATTCCCTCTTTCGGTCTTTCCCTCTGCGACTCTTTTTTCTCTCTTTGTTAATTAACGGAAGCCCTGCTACTTTTTCCAGTTATGGATCGCGGTATCTATCGTGTTGTGTGTTATGCTTTTTCACATTTTAAAATTAAATTAAATCTCATTATTTCTCCCTGTCCCTCTCCTTCACAGTCTTGCAATCATTAACTGCCTTTTCTCCTCTCGTAAGTCTAACATGCCACATTTCACCCCTAATTATATCCAAGTTAAATTAGACCACATCATCCTACCCATATAATTTTTTTTCCTTCTAAAGATATTTCCTAACTCACACTTAGAAATTAAAGCTCTATTTCTTCTAATAAAACCCTTTTTTTACCTTTGTCACAATGCTATCCTACTCATACAAGTTTTTATCTTACCGTAAAATCGACACATTTAACTCAATGGGGATTCACATTCACTTATTATATATCCAAAATTTTTGAACCACATTTTCCTCCTCCAAAATTTACACACCATAAGTTAAAAAGATATATAACCAACAAAACATGGATATACTCAATTACTCATATGTCAATTCCAAGAATGGCTTGTTTTTATATATGCAAACTAATAATGAGAGAGAGAGAGAGAGAGAAAGGAAACAACGTACGGATGAAGGAAATGCTCGAAAAGCCAGGCTCTCAAAATGTTGACAGATCGTTCTGGCAACCCTCTCTGGGGTCTCCAAGCTTCCTGTTCCATCATCCCCATTTGATGAAACGCTCTTTGCTGTCTCAAGCTTTGTTCAAGCAACTTGAGCCTTGGGGTCTCTCCTTTGGTCAAGCCCGAGTTCCCTGCCCCATCTTTCTCTCCCAACACCTCACAACTATGCTTCAGCTGCGCTGTGATCGCATCCTTCAGACACCTAAAGTGTCGAGACATTGCTTTCTGCGCCAGTGCCGTGTATGGCACCGCAGCACCGAAACCCATCACCATGTCAAATGAGTTCACCACCATGTGCATTTGCTCGCAGTAGTGACTGTATCTCCGATCCACCTGAAAATTATAAAAAAAAAAAAAAAAAAAAACCCAATTGAACACCCTTTATAGAAGATATTAATTAATTAATTAATCGTGTTGTTATGGCTATTAATTGTTACGATGCAATGCTGCTGAAAGAACCACCTGTAACAGTACATGCATGTCCTCTCATTACTCGTATTCATTGTGCGGTTTGTGAAAAGCTGGGTGAACTAACCAGCATTAATTAAGGGAAGAATGGGCACATGTATGGTTTAATTGAGAATGCGATACATGGTAGTTAATTCACTCATGCAAATAGAGAAACAAAAGCACACGTGTGTGTGTGGAATATACATTTATATGACTTTCTTTTTTACTTAATATTAAAAAAATGGTAGGGAGGAGGAGTACTTGTTGGGATGCACAGTACGGTGAATGCGAATGAAGAATGTGCCTGTGTTTCTTTCCATGTAGAAAAACAGTTATGGAAAAATTCAATTGAAGAAAAAAATTAAGAAAAGAAAACACTGTTCGATCTCCTTATATATATATATATATATATATGATATATCCCTCCTTGGTCATCTGAGATATGAATAATGGCTTTCACTGCAATATTACTATGATGGGTATGGATCTGAGGGGGCAGTGGCGTTTCTAACAACTTGCTATGCAATAATATATATGATTGGTGATTGCCTTCCATCTGTTTGGTGAGTCTTAATAATCAGAAGAAACGTCGCTTCTTGATGGACGTATGCTCCTATAATGGTAGTCCCCGGTTTTCGCACTTTCACCAAACTAGATTTTTTTTTTCTTTTGTTTTAAAAAAAAAATGAAAAGACTCTTCAGATCTTTCCACCAATCGAATCGGGAGATTAAAAAAATGAGCCAAGATTAAAATAACGATCAAATCCTCACCAACTGATCCTAAGGAGTGGAACCCTACTATACCAGCCGGCTTTTCATTTTGTTGAATTTTAGATACTCGCTGGAGAACTGTGTTTTATTATTGGACTAAGCAAATAATTAAATTGGAAGACCTTGACTCTAGAAGAATGAGAGAGGGTAAGAAGAGTAGAAAGAGAGAGAGAAAGATTACATGCCTCTTCAAGCATGGTTAGAAGTTTGACCTTCCTCCTTTGATGCTCAATCCTATCAGCTGCTGACAAAGGAGGAACATCCTTTGATGAAGACGAGGAAGCACCGCCACCGCCGCCGGCACCGCCACTACCTCCTAGATTGGAACTAGGGTTTGAGAGTTGCCTATTGAACTTGTTTTTCTTGAACTGGCCTCTCCCAACACTGCAAAACTCTTCAAGCAATTCTTGAGCAGCCTTGACATACTTTGAATTCCTCAATGCGTTCACAACACCTAAGGATGATGTAGACGAGGTTGCTGCCCCAAACCCAACATGTCCCTGGTGGGTCTGTCCCAACAATGCTTGGTGGTGATGACCCCCAAGAGTACTCTTATAAGAAGAGGGTCCTCCACTTACTTGATTGTAATACAAAAACCCACTATCCCCCATCCTCAGTTCTTCCGCTTTGGCGGCTTCTAAGGAGGAGGACAGGGACAAGGAAAGGCCTTGACCATGACCATGGCTAGAGCCTTCCACGACTGTACTGGGTCCTCCTCCTTCTTGAGCGGTGTCAGGGAGCCACGTGAATTGACCAAAAGACCCTCCTGAGCCAGGAGGGAAAGTGGGAAGCAACATGTGGAGAGTGGAAGAAGGAGGAGGAGGTGGAGGGGGAGAAGGGGATCTGGTGGTTTGCGGGTTCATGAGAAAAAGCTGCATGGCAGCTGCAGAGTCTGCATTAATGCTCGACATCTGATGGTGATGATGGTGGTGGTTGTGATGATGCTGATGCTGCTGATGCTGCTGAACTATGCTGCCGCTACTGTCACGGCTATTCACACTGCCATGATGATGATGATTCTTGGAATCTCCCAACGGTCCCAACCCGCTTAACATCCCTTGTCTGTTTCCGTACCACTCGCTGCCACCACTGCCCACTGCCCTGGTGGACGACCGAAACGTCGTCGTCATTGGCTGCTGTTGTTGCTGCTGCTGCTGTTGTTGTTGTTGCTGTTCCAATAATTCGGCGGCGCCGGGAGCGAAATTGAACATCTCCGATAACATCCCCGCGGTTTCGTACACCGGGAGGCTTCCCGATTCGTCTTCTTCTAAGGGTACCAAACTTTGTTGTTGCGGCTCGAAGCCTTGCACTCTCACTTTGTCCCTCCGAATCTGCTGTTGCTGTTGGTGAGGGTCTTGGTGAGTCATCGTGGTAGCCGATCTTTCGAACCCATTCGGGAAGCTGAAGATTCCTTGGTGGTGGTGGTGGTGGTAATCTTGGGACATAGAATTCGAATTGTGTTGTTGGAGTGTCTTGGAATGAGGGAGAATGGAAGGAAGTGATGAAGAAGGTGTTGCTATTCCCATGATAAGATCTTGCTCATCATCATCATCATCATCATCATATTCATCATCCTCACCCTCAGCTTGTGACTAATCGAATTGATTAAGGATCCCGCCAGAATAAGCGAATCTGAGAAACAAGAACAAACAACCACATCATGTAAATGAAGTCAATTATATAGGAAACCATGGAGATAAAATGGAAAGAGAAAGAGAGGAAAAAAATGGGTTAATATAGGCCACCCCTCATATTCTTCTCACCTAAATGGTAATTTTCATTTTATCATCATTTTCAACCTTGTTCATCATCTCATGTACATATATATATATACACACATATATGTGTTATGTGTTATGTGTTATGTGTACCTCTTAGAGCTGAAGGGTATGAAAGGATGTGAAGCTCTCAGACATCGTTTTCCCTTCTGTGGTATTGAAAGCTTCTTCAATTCTTCTTCTCTCTCTCTCTCTATATCTGAGGCACACTCTCATACATATACATACACACACACCTACACGCACACTCTCTCTCTCTCTCTTTCTCTCTCTGTGTTGTCGCTCTGTCGTCTCTTGTCTCTTTCTTTCTCTTTCGATCCTTTACTTTCTCTTTGTTGCTCTTTGCAGTGAGTGTTTTTGCAATCACCTTGTGGAAAAGGAAAGATGGAAGTTGCACACAATATATAAAATTGAAAATGGAGGCTTCTGGGGGGACTCACATATCTGTCTCAAATAAACGCAGTAGTGTGTGTGAGAGAGAAGAGAGAGAGGGGAAAGAGAAACGGTCGCTGTTCTTCCTCTTCTTCGAACTTTCACCTCCTCACCAATAATGTCTTTTTATATTTTCATTTATTCGATATCACAAAATTAATATTAACATATATGTGGTAGTAAATAGCAAGCAAAAGAAAAATATTCATGTGCGAAATGACCAGAATGACCTTATCAACAAGTCCAGAGCATTACTAATAGATATTGAAGGAACGAAAGGAACACAGTTGTTGGAATTACAAATCATAACCAACGAATTTAAACCGCTAAGCTCTGATATTTAACGGTATTTTATGTATATATATATAGTTATCTCCATTTTTCACTTTTTTTTATATATATATACACACATCTCAAAAACATATTCTAAAATTATATAAAAAGCTTTATTTTTTATATTATTTCCTTTAAACTCAAGTTGGAAGGAAAATTAAATACTACCAGCTGGGAGAGTATATAGAGATGAAGATAGAGAATATTAGAACGTTGGACTTCTTAAAGAAAATATTTTCTGAAGATTTTACAAGTGAAGTTGGCTTGGGTTTTGGTAAGATGAAATGTCTATAATGCCATCACCAAGTGTTGGATTTTATTGTCATTTGAATACGTCCTTTGGAAACCAACGCAAACTACGGAATAAAATAAAGATAAGGTCAGTACAAAGTCATCTCAATGATCCAAACTACCCCCATCTTTTTGATGCGTTGGAATGGCCATAATGCCCTAGAGAATGATTGCGGATGAGGCTCATGAGGCACATAACTTATAAGGGCGTTGAGGGTATTTCACGTGCTACTTATTCATTAATTAATAGCCCAAGTCATGTAAGATAGGGAAAGAGAAGTAGATGAGGGGGAGAGAGAGATTTTGATAAATAGGGAAGGCTAAAGAAAGTGGATGGATGGCACGTGCCATTGGATGGGCAAAACAGACAAGTTAGGTTTAATTGTGTGGGAGACATAGTTTCTGAAAAGCACCCATAACCGCTTTAAGGTTTGGCGCTGTCACCGAGAGCCATGTTCATTTTCCCTTTTGATGAAGCCTTTGATTTTTACAGATGTTTTTTATGTTTCCCCATCTCTTACTTGCATTTAATTATAATCTTAGAATGGTGTTAAGTGTTAACTTTAACTTCTAATCGTCATTCATCACTACGGAAAATGAATGACATGCAAGTTATTGATTGGATGAAGGCACACACTTAATTTTAATAGGGTATATATTTACCTGTATAAATCAAAATAACTATATTGAATAAGATAATTTTTAAAAGTATTCTTTAAGGAGAGTATTTTTAGTCATTTTTCTTTAACAGAAATATTTTTAATTTTTTTCAACCTCTTATTTATTTTTAACTATCATTTTCATCTTTATTTTTAAATTAAACTTTATTAATACTTTTAAAAGAAATTATCAATAGTTAAAAATAACCTTGTATTATAATATAAATTGTTTATCATAAATTTAAAATATAATTTTTATATATTAAATATATTAATTTATTATAAATTTTAGTTAAATATATAAAATAAACATTTGTCCTAAACTAAAACACTAGTATATTTACAATTACGCATGTTTACATTTTGGGTCTATACATAAAGAAGTTTGCAGTAGTATGTACCAAAAAGAAAGTTTGCAGCAATAAAGGTGTAAGGGTTATTTAATATAAAAAAAAAAAAAAAGTATAAGGGCACACTCCATTAACGTAGAAGGGTAGTTTGTTTCAAAATATTGTCGTAGGACGAGGAAAGGTAACATATGCAATCAATTAATTATATATTACTATATCAACATCTGTGGTATGGTTTAATTTTCTACAAAATCATAAATTGTAATAAATTGTACCAATCAACAAATAAAAGCCTATAAATCTTACATTGGTAGCAATATTACAAATTCATAGGCATTATATATGTCCCAATAGACATGCATTTTTCCAATTTTTTGCAAATTAGTTAGCTCTGTTGTTCTTTTATATGCCAAGCATGTATTGGAGTATGTAAAAAGTTAAAGTTTGACTTTTGCAAACACAACGTAATATACAAATCTTTCCATGTTTTTTCAATTGTATAAATAAACTAATTTTGGCTATCCTATTAATGAATTTCAACCCAATAATTAAACTATTTTTTGCTAACGTAATGAAAAAAAAAAAAAGTATTATCCAATCAAGATCCTCTCATTGGTGTGTTTTGTAATGAGCATATTGTATCTTCTTCCCATCTTTTCTTCACTTGTACGTGCTCTTTACAGGTTTGGGTGAATGTATATGGATGATTATTGAGTTTTGATATTGCTCTTCCTTAGGATAGTGGAGCATATTTCCTCCAATATCGAGCGTTAGTGAAAGACAGAAGGTTTAAAAAGGTTTAAATACTTTTAAGAATGAGAGATTTGATTTGGTTCAAATTATAGATTTTATTAAGATAAGGTCTCTGTTTTTTTTCCCCCTAAAATAGTGGGTTCTTGATTATCCTTTTTCAGATTGACGGTATATATATCCCCTTTGTAGTGATTAAAGTTGTCATGTCAGAAATTTTGGGATTTAGCATCTATTTGTATATGGATTAGAGTATTTCTTATTTTGTATTAACAATATTTTCTTTTACTGATAAAAAGAACCAAATTAAACAAGAGCTAGCCAGAACTTTGTATTCATACAATTTATTTTATTACTCCGATAAGTTAAATCCCCCTAGCTATTTCCCTCCCTACAAAATTAATTGGATGGCAAGCAAAACATTAATGAACAAGTAACTGGTTGAAAAATATCTTTCCAATGTGATGCGTAATTATTTAATATATTTTATTTGAAACACATGTTTCCATATAGGTGCAAAAGAAATAACTTACTCTACCAATTTTCCCTTGATAGTAAGCAGTTCGGTTGGCATATGCATCTGCTATTTCCCCATGTGGAATATAGTGATTAATTGATTGATGTAGCCATCGATCCTAAAATTAGTATAAGCTCACATACAATTTTGCCCATTGGTTGCTAATCCATTTCCCGTTTCCCCATAACTGGTATAACACCCTTCGTACTGAACATCTTTCTTATGGAGACATATATAAAGGAGTTTAAGCAAGCATATAATCATATGGACTTAAAAAGTACACTAATATAAAGAGTTAGTGTACTCATTTTCTTTTTTGCTGAATGTACCCTTTTTTTTGCTGAATGAAAAATAAATTATTATTAGTGTACTCATTTAAGTACACTAATATAAGGGAAGAACAAGGCATGAATTAAAGTTGCAATATTCCTTACAAACAATAATAAATATGTGAATAAACAATAGTATGTCTTTAGTTAACAAAGTTTCAATCAAACGATGAGCAAGACAAACCGTACACTAAACCTATTTTCTTATGATAATAAATTATTTATGTAATACTCAAACACAAGCATTTGTAAGAATGTCAAAGGAAAAAGAATTAATTTTAATTATGCAATATAAATCAATGGTAAAGATAAGGAGTGATCCAAACACGAAAAGAATAAAAGTAAAACCTCCTCATTAGGCAACCAAAAAATATTGTCACATACTAATATTTTTATAATATTGTTCATAACTACAATTAACTCTTTTAATAAGAACATTTTAGTTAAAGAAAGCCATTTTGTTATAATAACTTATGCAATTAATAATTTTCTTAAGATGTGTGTATTATCTTCAATAATCTCTAAAAAATAAATAAATTGACTTTTTTTTATTCAGCTTAACTCTTTTTTTATTAATTATTAAAAAATAAATGTTAAACAAAATTATTTATGAAATTATTTTTCATTTCTAATTGTTTGAAAATTAATTTTAAAATATTGATTTTATTAATTCAAAATTTTGAATTTGCTTTAGGTTTTAACATACTTTGATCCGACCTTAATCAAGACTGATTTTTTTAAATCTCGAGTAATTGATCATTCATGTTTACATGATCAAGCTGATTAATTTTTCTCGTGAAAACATGCTCTTACCTGATAGTTTCCTATGTTTGTGTAAACATATATGGTAGGGAATTCATAGGAGACAAGCAATAAATAATATTTATGTTACTGTAAGAAAGAGGAATTGCATAATTTGAATATTTATCTTATATATATATATATATATATATATATATATATATATATATATATATATATATATATATGTGTGTGTGTGTGTGTGTGTGTGTGTGTGTGTGTGTGTGTGTGTGTATATATATATTTATTTATATTTATATGTGTGTGTGTTTTTATGTTTATATCAACAATTAATTAAAGTCATTGACGTTTACAAGCAACCATGAATGTAAGTGTAGAATTCCACAAGAATCCATGGATAGTATAAATATATAAGAATATTCAATTCTGGACCCTTCAGTTTTAACTATGGTTAGCTATAATCAAACCTAGTTTTTATAATTAGAAAAAAGATTTCATGGCTAGAAGGGGTTCAACAATATTAAATAAATAGCATTAATAAGTGACATTTGTTTGGTTCCTTGGATTGCAAGTAGGATTATTGAATACGGAAATGGGAGAAAGAAGGAATTGTCTTGTTCGAAATGCAACTAGCTATCTATACCTAGCTCTCAAACCTTAAGACTCCAAATTACTACTCATTACTCAAACACTCAATTGAGAGAGGGAAACAAAACACTTTGGCTTTTCTTTTTCAACTGCAAATCTGATGAACAAATTGACATCCCAACCTTCTTCTCCATTGCTCTCTCAACTGTCCTCTTTCTGGTGACGTCACGTGAATCCCACACTCTCCCCCTCACACGTACGCATGTGGGTCCCATTTCATCATTGCTTAAACCTAATTATCCCCTAGTACTACTACAACTATCCTCTACTCACGTGCCAAAATCGGCTACGCACGTGTCTTTAGTTTATATATATATGCATGTTGATGCCAATTAAACACTTATTTTTAATTTTTCCCTTTTTTTTATTTGATTTCTTTTATAAGGAACGGTTATTTTTAAAGTTCACGTTCTAGCTGTAAGTGCCGCACTGCTTTGGGAAAGTTTGAAGGAACAGGAGCCACCCCTTTGTCTTTGGTGGTTAAACTTTTTAAAGCCTAAAAGGCCACATAGCATTGGCTGTACCCTTTACCTTTTTGGCAGCACTATGTGATTTTGTTTCAAGCAACAACCAAATCTCACCATCTCCATACCTTTTATGCATCTCAAACACACGCATACTCCTAAAGTATATTGAAGCATAACATCATGCACCTAAGTTGTTTTGCTTTAGTTTTTTTTTTTTTTTTAATTATTTGTATAGATAAACCCCCATCAATCATCAATTGATAGCATATATTAATATCTATCATGCAATGCGTACAGCGCTGGTACCATTATCTTGTCCTACTTATTTAAAATATTCATCTACTTAGATTTGGGACCAAAAGCTGCTCTTTGCTCAATTTCATGAACATTCTGATAGCGCCGTCTTTCAATTTCACTATACACACCAACATGATCGCTTTGGTTTATGTGTGCTTGCCTCCAACGACAATAACATTCCCTTCCAAATTCATTGTTAATTTAAGATCTAGCTAATGTAAGAATTAAAATGTGGAATGTTGTAGACAGAAGGGGTGATGGGATTGTTGAGAATCATAGTAAAAATATATATATATATATATATATATATATATATATATATATATATATATATATATATATGAGAAACATACCTTTCCATATGAGCAAGCATCATGCACACATCAATATAACTACAATGTGATAAATTGATATTTAATGGGGAAGTTTGATAGCGGCTTATATTTATATGATGTGTCCAATAGCCAGTGAGGTACATCTTTCCAACCCCACATTTTTCTTTAAGACTGAATGACTTGCATCACATTAACTATGTGGCCTTCCCAGAAATCCTGTTTGTATTCATCATTATTAACTTAATTTGTTGACAAATTCGCTGATTATCGTTGTTACACGTAGTACCTAATTTTGCCGCTTGTTCATTTCCTGTTTTCTTCTTTGCCCCAAAATTAATTATATTATTAAGTAATTGATCATAGTTTCCAAGGATATGAAAATTAAGAGGCCGAGATAATTAAGGCTGAGAGGAAAAGGAAACTGCATACAGGGAAATGAGGATAATTCATTTAAAGCATGTATAGGTGTAGTGTATTTATTTATTTTGGTTCGGTTTTGTTAATAATCATCATATGAAAATTAGTTTGTATCTAGGGAGAATTTTGTTTTTGGGCATATAGTTTTGGTATGATTTGCATTTTCGATGATTAAAAAATGTTGGCAAATGACACATTTACAATTATCATAATTATCAACAACTTGATCATTGGTAATGTTAGCACCATTTCACATGAAACTCATGGTGTACAATTTACCAATGGTTAAGTCGTCAATAATTCCATGCAAAAATTATTGACAGCTAAAGTTGTTAATAACAAGATACTATATATTAGCTTTTTTTCTTTTTTTTTTTACAGAACCATTTTTTTTTTTTTGTTAATAACAAGATACTATATATTAGCTAAATGTTGTCATTACGGATAAAAAAAAGGTTAATGTTGTCATTCTCACCATTTATATCATTTTATCTTCTAAAAATTCTTTATAACTTTCAAAACCAACTTAGGTTTTGTATTTCTTAAAGTTCACAGTTTAATTTTTATTTTCGTAATAACATATTGGTCATCGGGAATAACGTATATATTAACTTATTGTTGTGATATTTCTGATCACCATTTCTACCATTCTATCTTCTAAAACTTCTCTTTAACTTTCAAAACTAACTTCGGTTTTTTGTTTTTTGTTTTAATTTTCTTGAGAATATACATTTTAAATACTTATTCATATATTTAATTAGCTAATGTTGAAGACAAGGATGGACGTGGCAAATGGGAAGTGGAGAAAATGTATTTGTAGAACTAGTTGGTGACATTAGTGTCAGTTACCATCTTGAAGTCTACCATCTATCAAGAGTCTCATGTTACCTCTAGCTCTAGCCCTGTTCATATCAGCCTTCAAAGATTGTTAAAATTAGGGCACGATTAAAATCTACTAAGCAAAGAGAGTAATAGATGTTGTAGATGTTATCGACAATATAATAACAGTTATAGAAAATAGTAAGAACAACTAACACTACTACCATTACCATCTTTACTTCATCATCACAATCATGACTGTGATGGCTTTGATGAGGATTATGATGAGTTGATTGTCTATTATAATTTTTTATATTTTAAAAATGACATTTTCCATATATATATATTGATCCTCATTTTTATTGTTACTTATAGTTTATTATTTATTAAAATATAATTTATTTTATTTGTTTAAATATAACAAAATATAATTTAAATTAATATTAATTTATAATTAAAATTAACAATTAAAATGACTTGGTTGTCAATAAAATTTGTCAGAAATTTTCTACTATTACCAACAATTAGGCATTTATTAAATTCCATTGAAAAATTTTATTTATTTTTTGACACTTGTCGATGATTACAAATGGCTTGCTATTATTAAATACAATTAATTGGTTGCCTTGATATAATTCAACTTACTAATGACTTCATATACTTATTTCTATTGAAAATTTAGCCCTCGATTAACCATTAAAAAAAATTAATTCTTATCATTGATATTTTGCTATTACAAACGATTTTTGTGTTATATAGTTAATGAAATAAAAGTAAATTAGTCCTGATATTCTAAATGTACTGGTATCATGATTTTCCATAAAAAGCATTGCCTTTATGGTTAGTTAACAAAATTATTTTGCGTGGTAGGGTAAGAGTCATTTAAGTGACGTTTACTTATAATTTTGTTTTCTGATTTCATTTTCTGTTTTCACTTTTTAATTACAGAACTGTCACATTGTTTTCATTTTATTTTCTGTTTTCAAAATTTATAAAGAAAACAGAGAAAACAAAAAGAAAGTTGTTTTCAGTATTTCCTGTACAAATATTAGAAAACAGAAAACAAAATAAAACAATGTGGTAGTTTTGTAATTAAAAAGTGAAAACATAAAATAGAAATAGAAAATAAAATTGCAAGTAAACGCCCCCTTAACTAATTAACTTTGTAAAATAAATCAATGTAACATTTTGATACTTAATTTTCCTCTCTATAAAAATTAGGACTAATGGAAAACAAATCAAAACTCCTTTAGTAGAATTTGGGTTTGAGTCTAACCTAAACCTTAAAGCTAGTTCAAGAGGTGAGGATTGTCCCTCTACTTATATTTATTATTTTGGTCATATTACTAGTTAATGTGAGATTTTCAATACACACCCCTCACACCAAGGATTAGACATTTGGAGTGTAGAAAATCTATAGGACTAAACATTTGTAGGTAGACCTATAATGAGTGGCTCTATAGACCCAATGATAACTATTAGGATAGACTTTAATGTTATCCTAGAATTTGGGTTTAGGACTAATATGATAACTAAAGGAGGGTTGCTCTTTGCACCCCTTTATTTACTCTTCACAGTTCACACACTCCTTTTTTTTTTTTTTGAAATTTATCGTAATACTTAAAACTACCTGTACTTCACACCCCTTCGCTCCCCCCACTATCTCTCTCTCTCTCGCACCCCTTCATCCCCACCCACGCAAAATAAATAAATAAATAAGGAGCAAAACAAAGCTAGAGAAGAAGAAATTGAGATGCAAAAATCACATGGAGAAGGCAATGGAAGACAATGAAGAAGAATGATTATAGAAGAGAAAGTGAGAAGATGAAAGGGAGTGTGAATATGATTGAAGAAGATGGGATGTAGACTTGAAGAGGTTGGGGTGAGGGAGTGATGGGAGAGTGGGGGGAGGGAAGGGGAGTGATGATAGTTTAAGAATTATATAAACTTTAAATAAAAAAAATATGGGAGGAGTGAAGAATAAAAAGGGGTTGTAGATAACAACCCCTAACTCAACTCTTAAGCTATTTCATAAGGTGAGAATTGTCTTTCATTTATATATACTCCATCCGGACTCAAATATAAGAAAAATTAACTAATTTATGCGTTAATTAAGAAACTTAGTTAATATCATTTAATTCTATTAATCACATTCAAAAATATTTTTTTCCTAAAATGTCCTTTATTAGAACTTGATATAAGGAATAAAAAAAGGTTACTCATTATGTTTCTTTTTAATTGTTAAATTTTTGGAAAATTTTTGTTTCTATTTATCTGTCATTTTTAAAGTTCAAACTAACATTAATTATTCTTTTGTCAATTATACTTACTTTTCACCTAGTTTTTAATTAATTTATACATGCATTTATTGTGGAGTATAAATGAAAAATGATAAAATAGAAAACTCCGCAACTGTTTTATTAGAAGGTAAATGCTAACCAGTACCCTAAAGACATTGGTTAAAGAATTCAAAATGGAAAGTTTTTATTAAAAATTGACATTAATGCATATATACTATGATTTCCAATACACTTCCAATGTGAATTCTTCCAATAAAAACCTTCTATTTTGATTTCCTTAACCAAAGTTCTAAGGGAACTGGTTAGCAAGACTCTTATTAGAATAAAGAAAATTTGTTGCATTTCTTGATTTCTACATAAAAACCTTAGGAGATAGATGAAAAGGAAAAGAGGTAGTATTAAAAATTGAATCTCAATTAAATAAAGAGTAATTTGAGAATGATATCATTAACTAGTGTAAAAGTAATTAAAATTTGTTTATATTTTGGTCTACAATTCAAGAGATTTTTTTTGTTTATATTTAAATTCAGAGAGCATACTATTTTAATTATATCACTAATGTGAGATTTTCAACAATACGATGAATTTAATAAAAAATCTTCAATGGTTGCATGGCCGTTTGTTCTTTTAATTATCAAGTGATACAACAAAAGGTAAATGGTCCAAAATCTGTAGTCATCATGCACGTTTACATTTATGATCCTGCCATGCTAGTCTCTTTTAGGGTAGTGATACCCTTATAACTATTTTTTTATAATATTTTTATAATTTATTTTTTCTCTTCATATTTCTCTCCAAAATTTACTATAATTTATAGCACAAAAGTTTTGTGTAAGTATCATTATCCTTTCGTTTATTATAGTGGGTCCTAACACATTGCATATGTAGGAAGTTGTACCGTCGTCGTACGATAGAATCATGTCACTAATTTACTGGCAAGACTTAGCTATTAGGCAGAGAAAACGCCTAGACAGGTCCACAGAACCCTCATGAGCCTCACGAATATTAATCACTCAACACTCAATCATATATATGCATGTGCTTCTAAGGATATTCTAGTTGCAACTAATTAATGATTGTAGTAACAACTGAAATATATATATATATATATATATATATATATATATATATATATATATATATATATATATATATATATATATATATATATATATATATATATATATATATATATATATATATTTCTACAATGTAACCATAATAGAGTAGATGCCGAGTCTCTCATCATATATCACTGCCTATACATACACATTTTACCTTAATTTCATGCCATGTCATAACAAATGATGCTACATACTTTTCCACTATCCGTGTTCAGTTAATTTACAGTTTAGCCTAACCTTTTCTTAGTGTAGAAATCAACACCACCAGCGATTTCCTACCATATGTGAAGTTGGGTTTGTGGTTGGTTTTGGAAGCAGCAAAAATGTGGGTAGGGACAGAATCATCAATATTGAGAAGCAATATACACATTATGACACTGTGCATGGATTTAATAATTAACAGTGATTGTGACAATTGGTTAATTAGGACTTAAGAGCTTGCTAGTGTGGTGCTTGTCGTGCCACTAATCTATAAAAGTTGGTGTGTATGTGTTGTAGTTGTTTGCGATGTTGATGGTAGCTGCTTGTGGTAGTATATATATTTTACGAGGGGCAATAGTTTACACTTTAGCTTCTCCGAAAAGTCTTATTTTAGAATCTAATAATGCTTTTCTTTTCTATTGTTTACAACTCACGTTGACTAAATTATGCATATAGCAACATAACGATGGTGGATTATTCTTTTGTAACAGTACACACATATTCTTGTCGACTTTTTGGGCCACCAAGATTAATTTTGTCCAGGAAGTTAAGGCCATAAGCGTGATTATAAATAGCAGTGAATATGCTATTTATGGCAATGCATATTAGCCAAGATCAATTAATCAAGCGTGATCACAAGATAAGGCCAAATACGACATTAACACTTTTTTTTTTTTTATTACATATTCATTCTCTTCAATTTGTCTTATCTTTTTTTTTCCCCTTAATAAACCTCATAGCTAGTTTGGCTCCTGAGTCTCTCAGTCAATTTTATACAAATTGTCCTTTCTATGCACAGGTCACTGTTTTTGGAAAAATTTTGTCTGTCGCTATTTATTGCAAGAAAAGATGGTGACTGTAGGGCCAACGAACTTGTTTTCAGATCAAGATTCAGAACTATCTTTTAGTTAAGGTTTAATATGTTTATTAGTAGTGTAAAACATGGTAAATTTTGGTTTTAGTCTTTCATAAATCAAACTTTTTTTTGGTTAGTTTTAATCTTTATGAGTTTTAAAAGTTTTTAGATTTAATTGTATATTTTACCATTGAACTTTCTTAATTTTGTGAATTTTATCACTGAAATTTCAATTTCGTGAATTTTACCATTCAAATATTCAATTTTATCAAATTTTACCACTCTGTCAAGTGTTAAACGGAAAGATAACGTGACAGTTAACATAGGTTTCACGTTTGAATAAATAATATAATTGTTCTTACCAAAATTTGGTAAGTCTTCCGGTGCGGTGGCTCCGCCGGGATCGCCTCCGTGACTGGTGGGGGGGTGTACCTGCAAAGGCACTCCGACGCTCAAGTTAGAGGTGCAGAGGAAGAGACATGTATCACAATTGGGATTAGAATTTCGTACCTTGATATGGGTGAATTGCTTTGTATTTATAGAAGGTAAATAGATAGATTTGATAGGGTTATTTTCCTATCAAATCTTATCAAATCTCGTTAATTGTGATAGAAATAGGTTTATCTTCTATCATTATCTTTTATCTTAATCTTTGCGTATCTTATCTTTTAATAAGATATGCTTTCCGTTATAACTGCTTTGGTCTGAATCTATCTTTGTTTACTCGGCCAATCCCTTGACTCGGTGTTGCGCCGAGTCCGAGTAGTACATATGCCCCCCAAGCTCTAAAGTAGGTTGTAAGAGCTTATAAGATGTTTTTACATAGCCGAGCTTCATTATGCCCTGACAACTGATCATACTAGTCGAGTTGCAGGTGCTTTGAGCTCATGGTTGATCTGAGGATGCTTAAGGTGTTTGGCCGAACTCAAGATACTCTAAGTGTGAGGCCGAGCTGAGTATTAGATAATTGAGGCTAAGTTCGTTGAGTTGAAGATACTCTAAGTGGAACTAGCCGAGTGTAAGGTACCTAAGGCCGAGTTGAAGTCACTCGAGGAAGAATTGGACAATGGCATTGGAAATGCTCAAGGCAATTTAAGACACTCGAGGCTTTTTGAATGATTTCCAACTAGTCATAGTGTATTTTCGTTGTTGACCATTGGAGGTGATTTTGTCCATGTTTGGATTTGATAATTCAAATGTTAGTGTCCCACTTCCCTTTTTCGTGTGTTGTAAGGTTGGGTGGTATTCGACTCTGGGTCCCTTGAACTGTCTGCCATTCGGTAGGTCCCAATCATTAATCGGTCAAGTACCTTCTTGAGGGGCCTTGCCAAGACTAAGTAGTGCCCATGCCCTCAAAGCTTTGAGTCATGGTAAGAAAGCTGATACGAGTAAAAGTACCCTGCCTTGGGTTCCTTAAACCGAGTGTTGGTCATTTAATTCGTGCTGGGATGTTTAACGTTCAACTGGAATGCCCTTAGGGTAAATCCAGGATGTCGAGTGAAGGCCGGACTCGGCTTGTCGTTAGATCAAGCTGGAATGCCTAGTCATCATCTTAGTTATTTTTTATCAGGTTGGATGAATGGTCAAACCGAAAGCTGGGCAGGTCTAGGTGGAATGCCGAATTGTCAACTTTGTCATTTTTAGATCAAGTTGGATGAATAGCCAAATCGAAAGTCGTGTAGGTCTAGTCGGAATACCGAAAGGTTAAATCGAAATGTCAAGATGGGTCGTCTCTCAGCCTGTCATTGGTTCAAGCTGGAATGCCTAAGTGACCAAATCGAAATGCCGAGAGGTCAAATCAGAATGCTAAAGGGTTGAATCGGAATGTTATGTGATTCTCAACTTGTCTTTGGATCAAGTTGGAATGCTAAAGCAGTCAAATCGAAATGCCGAGAGGTCAGACTGGAATGCCGAGAGGTTAGACCAGAATGCTGAGAGGTCAGACTGAAATGCCGAGAGATCGGACTGGAATGCCGAGAGTCAGACTAAGATGCCGAGAGGTTAGTCTGGAATGTCGAGAGGTCAGACTGGAATGCCAAGAGGTCGGACTGGAATGCCGAGAGTCAGACTAGGATGCCGAGAGGTTAGTCTGGAATGTCGAGAGGTCAAACCAGAATGCCAAGAGGTCAGTCTAAAATGCCGAATGGTCAAACTTGTCTTTTGTATCCCATAAGGGTCTAATAGGTTAACGTACTTAACTCATTTTTTGTATCCAGTGAGGCTTTACTCGATTAATGTACTTAAGACATTTTTTGTATCCCGTGAGGGTCTATTGGTTAATGTACTTAACTCATTTTTTGTATCCCGTGAGGGTCTACTCGGTTAATGTACTTAACTCATTTTTTGTATCCCGTGAGGGTCTACTCGATTAATGTACTTAACTCTTTTTTTGTATCCAATAAGGGTCTACACGGTTAATGTACTTAACTCATTTTTGTATCTCGTGAGGGTCTACTCGGTTAATGTACTTAACTCATTTTTGTATCCCGTAAGGGTCTACTCAGTTAATATACTTAACTCGTTTTTGTATCCCGTAAGCGTCTACGCGGTTAATGTACTTAACTCATTTTTTGTATCCCGTGAGGGTCTACTCGATTAATGTACTTAAGACATTTTTTGTATCCCGTGAGGGTCTATTGGTTAATGTACTTAACTCATTTTTTGTATCCCGTGAGGGTCTACTCGGTTAATGTACTTAACTCATTTTTTTTTATCCTGTGAGGGTCTACTCGGTTAATGTACTTAACTCGTTTTTGTATCCCGTAAGGGTCTACTCGGTCAATGTACTTAACTCGTTTTTGTATCCCGTAAGGGTCTACTCGGTTAATGTACTTAACTCATTTTTTGTATCCCGTGAGAGTCTACTCGGTTAATATACTTAACTAGTTTTTGTATCACGTAAGGGTCTACTTGGTTAATGTACTTAACTCATTTTTTGTATCCCGTGAGGGTCTACTCGGTTTGGACGCAAGTCGTCAATCATAAGTTTGCTTGAAAAGGCGATGTGTTGATCCTGTTAAATTGATGTACCTTGTGCTTTTGATGGGTCTCATGTCGATGCTCGTTAGTGGCGACATCATGGTCCTCAAGGAAAGCAATTAATTTTGGTATTGGAGACGTCATTCTTTCCAGGAAATTGGAAACTTGATAGAAATAGTCTTGAACCTGTTGGGGGATTGAAATTGCCTTTTATGTGGCATCTGCAAGAATACTTCTTCAAGAGAAAACCAAAAGAAACAGGTAACAAGATCTTGATGCTAAGAGAAAGAAATTAATGTCGCTTGTGAGAACAAGCATGTGTTCAGGAGGGACGAAATCTCAAAGGCGAAACGTGGTATGTGATCTAATGGTTTCACCCTCTCCTCCCTAATTCCTTACTGACCGTGCGTTGAAACGAAAATTACGAAACCAAATATTATCTCCTAGAAGTCGGTCCACAAAAGTTGTTTGGGAATTCGATCTTCACGGTTGGATCAAAGTCATCTCACATCCAGTCACAAGTCGGCCTAGAAAGGCGATGTGTTGATCTTGAATTAAACATAAAACAACTCTAACTCTGATAGCAAATAGAGAGTGATCATGGGCCCTAGATTCAGAGCTATCTATGTGGCAGCCACGAGATCCCCTGTACTTGTCTCCGTATTCTTGACGTGGAGATGTCGACGGTGATATCTCGGTCCATCCATGGGTGAGAGCACTCTGATCCTCGACGACTTTCATGGTGTAAACGAAAGCGGAGATTGCGTGGCATCGTCGCTTCGGGGAGTGTTATAATTAAATATCTTGAATGTTATCCCCATATCATGAGTAAGATATTTTGAAGGGAGTGGCACTAAGGGTCTCCATGGTAGACTTACTGGCCCCGTTTTGGCTTGAATCAACCATCCTTGATTGGTCATTAAAGTGCTTGATAACATCATCGAAAGATTTGTGGGCTTTCTGTAGGAATAGTTATCAGCAATGGTACGATAAAAAGCAAAGCAACGATTGATGTCTTGATTAGCATCATATCTCAATTGATGAACAAAGTGGGGATGCATAGCTCACTACGAGGCACACACAGTGATCTCCTCTCTCGCAGGG
The DNA here is from genome assembly GCA_026413185.1 of Pueraria montana var. lobata. NCBI lineage: Eukaryota > Viridiplantae > Streptophyta > Magnoliopsida > Fabales > Fabaceae > Pueraria > Pueraria montana. Next base: position 46,651,146 of record CM048649.1, on the reverse strand, counting down.
TGCTATCTCTTTTTGTTGCTTTTTCCCCCATCTTTTGTTTCCATTGCCACTCAACAAATTGTATATACCTGCATCTCAATAAAGCTTATGCAGGGCCATAACATGAGGGATAAAAGACAATTTCATAAATTTGTTCGCATGGGTCTGGCAATATTTTAATATCACGAGAAGTATCATATGATACCTTTGGGCATAAAGCATGATTTGCCATTGCCAATTATTATTATTATTACAATATTTAAAGAAATATTGTAAAGGAAGATGAAAGATGAGCATAATACATTTTCGCCTATGAAAATTAGCATCTTTGCTTAAAATAATGCAATTTAAATTTCAGCATCATTTTGCTAAGAAATTCAACCATGTACACAAGCATTCGCGGTGTGTACTGGGATGGCATTAGAGTTTGCACGTGAGCATTTGAATATGCACCTCCATATAATTCTAGCATGAATGTGTATAGTATAAAGGCTTTAAACCGCCTAAAATCCCGTGCCCTCTTTTGTGTTTGTTGGTTATTAGTATTATTATTATATGTGCATAATGCTTTTATCCATTCATGCATCATGTAGCGTGTGAAATTATAGCCCAATGAAATATGGCTTATAAGAACCTGGGAAAGAGACTCAATGTCGGCGGCACCTTGATTAAGATCAACTTTTTCGAAAAGTTTCGAAATTTGTTATTGCTGAATCACCTCGATCTTGTTGGAGGATTGAATTCGCGATTTTCGAGTTACGCAAGGGTTTCACCTTGACAGTGCAAATGCAATTTGCTGGCATCCTCAAATCAAACCTCAAAATCCTGTATGCTTCAAAAAGAGACTAGGAAGAGGTGCAATCAAATCACTCAATTATCATCAAGAAAATTAAAATTAGAGAATCAAATTCAAGAATTAAATTGAGAATCACTGAATCGTCTTCTTGAAATTAAGAATCACTTAACCGTGTTCTTATGAATCCAAAGCATAATGGATTGCAGAAATACATCCAGAAACTCCTTGGATTAAATTTGCTTGGTATGTGTGGCCGGGAAAAGTTTTACCGAGCCCCACGGTGGGCGCCAAATGTTCTTACCAAAATTTGGTAAGTCTTCCGGTGCGGTGGCTCCGCCGGGATCGCCTCCGTGACTGGTGGGGGTGTACCTGCAAAGGCACTCCGACGCTCAAGTTAGAGGTGCAGAGGAAGAGACAGGTATCACAATTGGGATTAGAATTTCGTACCTTGATAGGGGTGAATTGCTTTGTATTTATAGAAGGTAAATAGATAGATTTGATAGGGTTATTTTCCTATCAAATATTATCAAATCTCGTTAATTGTGATAGAGATAGGTTTATCTTCTATCATTATCTTTTATCTTAATCTTTGCGTATCTTATCTTTTAATAAGATATATTTTCCGTTATAACTGCTTTGGTCTGAGTCTATCTTCGTTTACTCGGCCAATCCCTTGACTCGGTGTTGCGCCGAGTCCGAGTAGTACAATAATTATAAAATTAAAATATTTTAATTGTTATAAATTAAAAAAACAGTTTTTAATTGTAAAACAAAGTGTCCTGAAGATTGAAGAGACGTCGTTTACTAATCATTTTAAAAGTCTTCATATTCTTCTTCTCACATTCATTAACCAAGGGATTGAACAATTGAAAAAAATCACATCCCCTTTTTCCCTTGAACGACCTACAGCAATAAAGAAACAATTATGTTCTCATTTACTAATCATTTTAACGAAATAAATTCAGTCCATGATGTTATCAACAGAGCTTCAGCTCCACAGCAACATTGGACCCCTCTTCTTCGCAATCTCGAATTGACACAGGAACAAATTCCCGACATTTCACTCGCACCATCCACAAACAGTTCCTCCGTGCTACAAATAACTTCCTCCATGCCTTTGATAGGGACAAAGAACACAAAGAATGATGGAGAAGAAAACGATGCTTCGCAACAAGAATGGGGGAACAAGACAAACCTTAACAGAAAGAGGAACACGCTGGAGAACCTTAACGGACGTCGTTTTAATTTTTAATTTAATAATTTTCAGTTTTTTTAATATTATTTTTCATTAATTTTATTTTTTAAAAAAATTAATTATATGTATTCCAACATGGCAAGTAGGCACCAACTCATTCACGGCCACATCATATTTCTGTTAAACATTAAACAGAAGATTAAGTAAAATTTACAAAAATTAAATAATTGGATGGTAAATTTCATGAAATTGAAACTTCAGTGGTAAAATTTCTGAAATTATGAAAGTTCGATAGTAAAATGTGCAATTAAGCCAAATTTTTAAATGGTTTCTACTACTATTTTATTGATAATAAATTTAGACATGTCACATTGTATGTTATCTTAGAGTGATTAATGGCGTGATATGTTTAAAAATAATTCACTACAAGAAAATTCACTACTAGCATCGACAAAAAACCAACATTAATTTACGAGAGTCGACGTTAAATACAACTCTAGTGTGGTCATGCAATGGTCTTGTGGGTGACGCAATATTTGTCGAAGCTAAACTTTAGCATTAGCTTCATGGTGGTTGGTGTTATGTAGCGTCAATTTTGGTCAATAGTAAAGTGGAAGTTGTGAGTAATTAAAAAAGGTCAATACTAAAGTTAATTATGATAAAATTATATTAACATGTAATGAAATTATCAAATACAATCAAACCCTAAATCAATAAATTTTTTTATTGCTACATGTATAATATCAAAGATTTAGAATTATCTGTGTATATTAAAAAAACATTGAATCCATTAAGTACTTGTGAGTGAGGAAAGAAACTATTTTTATTCCACAATGTATTAATTTTTTGTGATGTCTCACGGGAGCAACTGCACTACAAAATTGGAAAGAAAAAAAAAAGGATTTCTTCTTGTGTTAAATCAATATGGGCTCACTTGTCCATCATGGTAAGCCTACACAAGGCTCACCACATCAACATATTACTAATAGTGTTGTACAATAATAATAATAATAATAATAATAATAATAATAATAATAATTAATGTCGATGATAACTTAATTGCAACTAATAAGAATCATATGGTCTAATATTTTGATATCTAATTAATATGAGTTTTTGGGAAAATTAATAACACTGACTATGATTGTCCAATTTAAAATAATCTAACAATCTCCAACTTGGACAACATAAGTCGTGTTATTAGATTTATAATAAGAAATACTTTATATTAATTTCACGAAATGTGGCCACAATATATAACATACCAAAATTGAGCAAGCACTTTCAACATATGGTCCAAATGAGATTAATTACAAGTATCTTAATGATATAGAAATTCATACTTGACAAGGGCACTAACATAATATATACGTGACATATCAGTGGCCCAACAAAATATAAGATGTGGAATATGGAAACACATACAAAATTGTGATTAATCATGTGATTCCAAAACAAAATGACCATAGCATCCACCCAAGATACTCAATATGAAAACAGCAAAATATCTTAGCATAACACAATGAGATTGGGTCCAAAATCTCTCTAAACAATATGCCATAATATATATAAATCAATAAAATTGTGTAAAAAGTAATATTATATAGAAATAACACCAATAATAATAGTAACAACAAATTATTCGTAAGAGTCTTTATACTTAATAACAAAATATAATGTTGCTACAAATCATAATAAATTAGTTTTCCACTATCTCAAGGAATCAAAAGATCTCATAATACCCATATGGGTTACATGGTCAACAAAACTTTTAATAGGTAAATCCTTGGTTAGGGAATTTGCCACCATAAGTTTTGTATGCATATACTAATGCAAGTTTGGAAATTTAGGAGCCTTAGTACACTAGGGGCCTTAGATTTGGCCAAGGTGGCTAACTCTAGGTGCCTAAGTAAAGGTTAATGTATGATCCAATGAAATAGTAATGATAACATGATGGGATAGTAGCAATGAGTGTAGGTATCAAAGAAAAGAGAGAGATATTGAGAGTTAAGAAAAAAAATCCCTAAAATAAAGAGTTAGCCTAAAGTCCTTAGAGCATTTACTGAGATATTATATCTTATTCCTTTAAGTTTTACTCCCTCCGTTCCAGATTATATGACGTTTTAGAGGAAAAAATTTGTTCCAAAATAGATGACGTTTTACAAAACCAATGCTGCATTAAATATATTTTTCCAAGACTACCCTTAATTAATACTTAATGGGAGTAGTGTAGTAAGAGTAATTAATTAGAGAGATAAAAGGTATATTAGAAAATTATCTAATGTTTTCTAGAAAATTTAACAAATTAATTGCAATCTTTAATACATGTGCTAAAACCTTAAACGTAATATAAACTGGAATGGAGGAAGTATGTTTTTACAAGTGAAGTAGGTAGACATCCTCATGGGAAGAGCTTAGAGCATAGAGCATGGAGCTGCTTACATGGAGGAAGAGTATTATAGTTATGTACCTCCCAATATATGGGAGTTAGTTTATGTTTTATGTACCTTTTGTTACGCTTTGTATGACATCCAAGTGCCAAGAGATTATAACGAATTAAGTTTTAGTTTCCACATAGTAAATTATGATATTCTTATATTTTAGATTTTCATAATTTAACAATATAAGCAGATGAAAGGTAATACCTCTAGCATGTTATAATAAGTGGCAAACAAAATTAGGTGAAAGGTGAAAAAGGTAGAGAAAATATAAAAAAAGGCATAATAACTTCTAAAAACTTAAAATGACCTTTTATAAAGTTTAAAACTAATGAAGAATTTTAAAATTTTCAAAAATCAAAATACTTGACCTCATAATCTCTAGACTAAGGATTTATTAAAATTATTTCAAATGGATATTATAGAAACAAAGAATCTAAGGAGAGTGGGATTATTCTTATGGGTGAACAGTCACTTTGGTATCTAAAAGTGTAATTCACTGTCACTTAGGTCTCTGAAAGTATTAAAATTTCGAAAAGGTCCCTAAAAGTGCAATTTGTTTGTCACTTTAATCCTGCCGTTAAAAGACTTTCGTTAAAGTTAACATATGTACCTACGTAGCAGTTGACAGTGCACACATAAATGGCACATGACAATCTAATGCATATATGTGACAGCTAACAATGTACATGTTGCAATCCAGTTAAAGACTTAAATGCCAGTAATGAGATTGTCACCTGTCATTCACATGTACATTGTCAGTTGTTACATACGCACAGAATTTCCATGTGTCATTCATGTGTGCACAAACAAATAGCATACTACACAGGCACAAACATTAATTTTAATGAAAGTCTTTTAACTACAGAACTAAAGTGATATACAAATCGTGCTTTCATGAGTCTTTTTGAAATTTTAATACTTTTGATCAAGACCTTAACTAATAGTAAATTATACATTTAGAAATCAAAATGACTATTTATCCTGTTCTTATTTGTCGCTTGATTTATGAGCTGAAAAGTTACCGATCGAGGGTTACAGTCATTGATTAATCCTTTGTCAATTGCACAATATTTTGTTTAATTAATTGCACATTATCTATAATTCTATTTCGTTGAGTTAAAAAGCTGATTGGAAGTACAATCGTTACTAGGCCAATAATAAAGCAGTCTTTGCTCAACGATTGTCTTTTTTTTTTTTTAAGAATGTTCAACGATTGTCGGATGATAGATGTACAGACATTAGACATAAAAAAAAATAAAAACTATTGTAAAGAACGAGCTCATGTTACATTCTCCACTAACGTTCAGTTTTTATCTGCTTAAAATTAATGTTTATTTAAACCTGTATGAAACAAAAAATCCTTTTTCAAGTTTTACTCTGTTTTTCGAAAACCAACATTGATGGACACAAATGGTAGCGTAACAACTTGTGTTCCTTAACCAAGTGGTTTGTTAACGAGAAATATGACATTGTCATGTTGTGAGAGGATTCAAATTCTCTCTTCTATCAAATGATTCAAAATTTGTAAAGAATGTAAAATAAAAGTAATGTTAGCCAATCATTTCTTTTCTCTACTAAAATATAGAATTATATTTTATTTTAATAAATAAATACATGTAAAGGCAACAAATCATAATCCGGGACTACAAATTATAGTTAATTTCTGTCTATTTTTTATGTCCATTTGCGTTGCTTGAAATGGAAAGTAAACTCAAAAGAATTAAAAGTAAAAATGGGTGAGAGAAGAAGATAAGAAAAAGAGAAAGGTAGGAGAGTAATAATTAGGAAAGGAAAATAAAAATAAAAGGAGAAAAGAGTGATGAGAAAAGTACAAAAACAAATTGATGTACGAGGAAGCGTCAACGCCAAATTGTAACTGACTCTTTTTTTTTTTTTTTCCAATGGAGATGGAAAAGGAAATTATGCAAAGCAAAAGGTAGAGCACGACAAAAGGAAACTCATCACTAGTCACCGCCATCATCTATTACTTCACACTTCACAGCCTCACAAATCATATCATAGCCCTTTCTCTCTATATATATCTAACCCCTTTTATATCTAATATTAATTATATAAAAAAAAAAAGGATGATAAACAAAATGGCACTCACGCTATTTGAAAATGGAAGCATGGTCCCTCCCTCTTCCTTCCTTTCCTTTTCTAGATGCCTCCCCTTTTTCTTCTTACTTTAGAGCACACTTACATTTACACGAGCTTGTTTTGAGGCGTGACCACAACCTCACTTCACTAGCTGCTTTCTTTACTAGTTTTTCGAGTTTTGACCTAATCATTTGTACTACTAATGCCAACTTTTGCACCTGGCCTGCCCATATATATATATACGTACTCTTTTTCTCTTGTCCAGGATCCCCTTTTTTATTCATTTTGGGTCTTTGTTGTGTATTTTTATTGTAATGCTAATCAATCAATTAGTTAGTATATTAAGAAGAAATAAACTAGTATTATATCCACTATCAAACGCAGTCGGTTACATTTGGAACCTAGGAGTAGTCCATTTGTTACCGTGAATATATATATATATATAGCTATAACCAAAGTCCAATACAAAGGACAAACTAATTCAATTTTGTTGATGGATGTGGTCCTAGAATTAATTACTTTCTTCTGGTCTGGCTGAGTTAAGAAAATTATGACCCACGGATAGATAGACAAACTTACGACAAATGATGATTTACTTAAATTTATACCGTGGACACAATGAGCGTTCGTTAAAGCAGTGACCCCTAGTGCTTTAATTTTAGTTATTCTTCCTTTCGTACTACTATTATGTAGTATGATGAGACTTGGGAGAGACCAATAGATATTAACTGGCTCTATTAAATATCACATTATTTTTTTTCTCTGGTTGTAGGTAGACTTTGCTTTCAGTACATCCAATTCTGCCCTAGTTCCAAAATAGAATGTTTGGGGAACATGATATATGTTGTGACTGATTTTACCCGCTCCCCCTTTTATTTTTGCTGGCCAATAATTAGAACCGAGTGCAAAAGAGGTTCTTCCAACGACCCAGATATAGGTTATGATCTATTTTCCCCTTAGCCATTTTTTTTCTTTTTTTTCCTTTTATGCTTTTACTATTGTTTAATTTGAAAATGTTCTCAAACCAACCATGTTAATTAGGGTGTGACGAAAGGATATTTTTTGCAATTTGAATGCGCTCACTAAGCTAGTCAGAACAACTTTGTTTTTCTTAATTAATCGAGCTAGAAACTAATCAAATTTAGGTAAAATGTATTTATAGTCTTTATAAAGATGAGTTAATTAATATTGTTTTAGTTCTCTATTTTTTTTTTTGTTGATTTAATATTAGTAAATTTAAAAAAAAAATTTAATTTTATCACTATTTAGTAATGATGAAATATATAATCAAATTAAATCACATAACAAATCATGTTATCAATAAAAAGTAATAAGAATTATTTTTAAAAATTTTAAAATTTATAAATATTAAAATCAATGAAAAAAAAAGTTTAAAGCACCAAAAAATAACGAAATCATATTTATATGTATTAAAAACAAATTTAAATCAATCAAAGATTATATCTACATAATGGAGATATTGGTCAAAATAGGTGCTATCACTTCATAAAAAGTGAAGTCATATAGGTATATAAATAACTGCAATAATTAAGATTGATATTTATGTACTACTGTTTGTGTGTGTTTATTTTCATTTGAAAATGAGATAACCATCTTGCTTGTTAAATCTTACTTGGTAGCTTATAATTAGTCTTTAAATAATAGGCGAAAATCCATACCTACTGATGTTAAGGCCTAACCGACAATTTTCCTCAAATGAGATATCTCTTGATACTCTATGGTGTTAAGCAACCAAGACCTGACCTTTTTGCTTTAAAATTAAGATCCGTGGCTCTCTCGCACTACCAAACCCTAGTTTCTTCTTAAAATATACTTGATTCTCACTCCTCATTTGTGCAAAACGTTGAAACCTATGAAGGTAGAGACGTATATTATGAGAAAATCATAAAATAATGCCAACACGTTTTTAATATATATATATATATATATATATATATATATATATATATATATATATACATTTATATATATAGGGGCTATTCATGTCCCACACAGAGTTGTCCAAGACTTGTGTTTATTTTAGAGAAAGCAACAAGTTGTTGTATTTGGAGAAACAAATACTAGAGATGCTTCTCGATGGGTATAGGCTTAAGAGATCATAGTTGATTTTTGTAGTCAAATAAAATTATATCCGTATTAATTTTATACAACTAGGTAACTATTTAATTTCACATTAACAAATATATAATGGAAAAAAAATAAAATAGTTTGATTAAAATTTAAAATGCATGCAATAGCGTAGACGAGAACAATAACCGATCAAAACCCCTATACACATGAAACATCATTTGATTTTGTATCTTTGTGTCCGTGTTGGGACAAACAAACTGAGTTGGAAGAATTAAGGGCTTTTGTATACATAAATAATTAATTACTAACTAATCAATCAAGCTTTGTCTTAGAAGAGAATACTCCGAATCCCTCCGTGCTAGGTAGGTGTTAATAATTACAAATATATGATGCTGTACATGTAGCAATCTTTGTGTGAGAAAGATAAGTCGATAGGAAAATGCCAAAAGTTCATTTTGAAGCATTTGACTATAATTTCTCTTACAGCGATGTAGGACACTCTAGTCTCTAAAATTATACCCTATATAATTAATTAGGCAGTTAGAGCCACCATATAGATACCATGCCCTGTATCATAATCGATCGATCTGACGGGTTGTTGTTCTAGGGACAAGAGAAGCAAACATGCATGTCCTTCTCTAGAGGTCACTTTCTCTTGGATGATAACACCAAGGGTCCAATATGCTCATCGTATGGCTCCACCCCTAGATATATATAATTTGATTAATTTGATTAATTTCATTTCATACCCTTCTTCAATTTCTTCCACATCCCCCCTCACACTCACCACTTTTTTTTTTTTTTTTTTAACTTTTTTTTCCTTATCTTGTTCATTATGATAAACCCTAATGTGTCGTGATGTGGGGATGTTACGTTGGTTAGCAAAAAGCGAGGAAATTAAATGAAATTATAAAGAAAAAGGGAAAGTGAAAGGGAGAAAAAAATTAAAGCATTTAAAATTATGGGTGAGGTGAGTGAGTGTTGAGCTTGGGGGAGGCCTTTTGGGCATGGGCCCATTGGGAAAACGACGTGAAATAATTGAAAGCATAGCACTTTGTGAGAACAAAATGGGAGTGCTAGCTACAACATGAAAGGGGTGTTGCCTCTAAGGTGGTCCTCAAATCGGTCGTGTAAAGGGGTCCAGGTGGCGCTGCCGCCGGCCGGCAAGGGTGGCCACAGCCACGTGGGACTTGTGGTCCAAAGGGGATCAGTGGTGTTCGCCATGTGTCGTTAGAAAAGAGGTGACAGCCTGTGCTGTGCAAGAACATGGTCATGGATATGCATGAGACCAGTTTTGGAGAGTGTAATTGTGTGAAAAGTTTGAAATATTTGTGTGTGTGTGTGTGTATAGCTCATCTTAATTTGCAAGGTGGGTCTCATATCAATATTTGAATTTTGAAATGAAAAGTGAATTAAACACTTATTCTTAATTGGTGTTTGTATATCGTAGGTATCTAATTCAGTTGGTTGAGCATGATGCGTGAGTTATTGTAAATACTCCGATATTTGTTCGATTCCTATGGATAAAAAAAAAATAGTGTTTGTATTATATATGGATGGAGTAATGTGTTGTGACTTGTGAGGAATATGTTACTGCGGCTTGTTACTAGACTTGATACGCTTTAATTTGCTAGAATTTGTGAAAATTTTAAGGATATATATATATATATATATATATATATATATATATATATATATATATAAGATTTTTGATTTCATCTTGTAAGTCTTTTATAGATAATTGATTATTTGGTTATATATATATAGATGTTGGATAATTCAAAGTGATGGGAATTACTTGTATATCCTGGACTAAGTAAACAATGACAACTCTTCCTCCTGCGAAAATTTCCGATAACAAAATGGTATTCATGTACATTTCCTTAACTAGACATGGAGGGTGCATGTTTCTTACAGTTTGGCCCAAGATGGATTCCCTAGCTGTGACTTTTTATGGTAAACCTTTTCCATTTATGCATTTTTTTTTTAAATACGGGAAGATTAAGTAGGGAAGTCTGATTCCCAACTTGTGTTGCACTCAATACTATATCTTAATTAAGATCTAACTTAGTCTGGTTGAAATTAGCATGTCCACCTTTAAAAATGGATTTGCTAACCATTGCTTTTAAAATAATGGTTATAAATAATCTATAGTGACACTCTATTTGACAGTGAGAAAATAAATAGAGTGTGTGTGTATATATATATATATATATATATATATATATATATATATATATATATATATATATAGAGAGAGAGAGAGAGAGAGAGAGAGAGAGAGAGAGAGAGAGAGAGAGATAAATAAATAGAAAATAGGATAGAATTTTGAGTCTTTTGGTTTGAGAGAAATAGAAGAGAAATTTAAAAGAAATAATATTATGAAGTTGTTTGGTTTGGATAGAAGGAGGAAAGAAATTAGATTAGAAATAAGAATACTATTTTATCCTTATATACACCATTAAACATGTCTCATAAATTATCAAAAGAGTGAAAAAAATTGATAAATCGATTATTCGAACAAAAAAATTAATTAGCATAATCAATTTAATCAATTGTCACTTGTAGACAATTGATAATTTTGACACTCCAATGACTAGAAGAATCGGTAGAGTTTTTTTTTTTTTTGGTCGGCAAAGAATCGGTAGAGTGTGTATTTAATCAATTGTAATCGATTATATGGCAACTCCAAGGACAAAAACATACCATTGGCTTCATTTAATAGATTGTTGTGTGCATATAATTAGTTATATAGCAACTCCAAGAACAAAAACATGCCATTGACTTCATTTAATCGATTGTATAGTGTGCATATATAATTGATTATATAGAACCTCTATATATGGATGAAAAGATGCCATTGGCTTCATTTAATCAATTGTAGTGTGAATATAATTGATTATGTCGAACATCTAGGGATGAAAACTTACCATTGACTTCATTTAATCGACTGAAGTGTGTATATAATCAATTATATGGAACCTTTAGGGACGAAAACATGCCAATGATATATTATTATTTGAAACCAAACATGACACAAGGAGTGTCAAAGTTTGGTGAAGGGAAGTACAAAGAACATAAGATATAAAGATACATAGCAGCCCCCACACACTGTTGGGGAATCAAGGTGTATAAATTTTAATTTTCATATTTCTCAAAAACCCTTATGCAAAAAAATGCATTACGTATGAATCTCTAACATAGTGTTTGGTTTGAAGGAAATGGATGGGAGGGGAGAATTTTTTTAAACTTTGATTGTTTGGTTCAATTTTTAGGGGGGGGAGGGGGGGGGGGGGGGGGGGAGAAAAATCCCTCCTCTTCTAATCTTTGTTCCCTTCCCATATTTAAGGATTTGGAAGGGAGGGGAAGGGAATATAAACATTTCAATTAAAATGCCTAAAATGTCTCTACTTATGTTTTGAAATTTAAAATTATAAGGATATAAAAGAAAATTTATTTTTAAAACCCCTCCCATTTCCTTGTGAACCAAACAAGAAAATGACTATTTCCCCTCCCCTCCATTAGAATCCCCCTTCACCTTCTCTCAACCAAACAGAATGTCTAATTAAAATCCTTTCGCTCCCCTCTCATCCCTCCATTAAAATTTCTCCCCTCTTTTGAACCACATTGTCCGTAAGGTTTAAAGGTTTACCTTATAACGTGCTTTCAATACAAAGGAGTTGCTTCTTGATCACCAAGCGTCGAACGTGACGACGCATTTACTCACCCTAATCCATAAATATTTGACTAGGTTAAATCTAATCAAATATTTTGTCATTAGATAATATCTAATCAATTAACCTCTAATAAAATCAAATCACATCTAATCAAATCAAATCATATTTGATCAATAAAATATTTATTAGATCATATCTAATTAAATCTCTTATTAACTAATCAAATCATATTTGACCAATTAAATATTGACTTGATCATATCTAATAAAATATTTTATTAATTAAATCATATTTAATTAATTAACCTTTGACTAGATATTACTTTAATTTAATTAACTGCTCTAATATTTACTTTATGTGTGTGACCCTATGGGTTCCCACTAGACTGATAATAATATTAAACATTATATCTAATATAATATTAAATAGGCTTAAATGCAATTTCGGTTCCCTTATTTTTAAAAATCCATAATTTTGGTCAATCTATTTTAAAATATAGACATTTAGTTTTCATATTTTTCAAAATCCGCAATTTTAGTCCCCTTTATTTTAAGATAGAGACATTTAATCCTTCAGTTTTGTAAAATCTACAATTTTGATCATTCCATCAAATTCAAAATATTGATCGGTACGAGATTAACATGATGTGGTCCAAATTTAGTGATGTGGCACGAGATTATATGTTTATTACATTTAAGCTTATTAAATTAAATATTACAAACCGTTATTGGCATCTAGCAATGCATCACTATTATCCAGCACATGAGGAAATCAATGATATGATTTTAACCTTTTCGCAACCATATTCGCTATGCAGTTAATGTCCCTTCATCCATATGTCTTGATCGAACACGAGGCATAAAAGTGTCATCCTTGTTAAGTCCGATCATTGATTCCTCGATACCTGAGTGGACGCGTAATCACAAGCATGCCCAATATGACATATTGGCTCATTTGCGCGTGGTCACGCATATTGCACGTCTCCCACTCTATCGAGAGGCCCAATGACATAGCTCCTGCTATGTAGGAGAGACGAATCCTATTTACATCACTCACATCCCTCAGCATGATTTATTGTTCGCCAAATTACTATCTCTATAATCACTCTTTTAAAAAATGATGTTTGATAATATTAAAGCCTACAACTCCTACATGTAGGAATTGTAGTAACTTCGAAGAACTACTATCACATTATGCTTGTCATGAGAAGCGCTTATGACACTTACATAGCTATTATGAAGCCTTTTCATAGTGGGTCAATCTGGTATAAATATTACTCTTAATATTTATACAAGTGTGCCAACTCGATATCTCATATCCATGACTTATGAAATATGGTCATCAGTCTACTCACACAATAGCCTTAATGCATTATTTTTGCCTTAGTCAACAATAATACTTGACTACATATACTTTTAGAATAGTAATTCATTGTTCAATAAATCTCACAAATCAAGAACGAACAACCTATTCTAAGGACATCATTATATTATATAATTAATAACACAATAATTAACATGTCTCATATGTATATTAAATATATAAATCAAAGTCATGATACAAATATAATCTAAAATAGATTGACTACTGGGGTTGACTCCAACACACCTCTATACTCAAAACAAAAACAAGTAAAATATATTATTTTTTAATTTAACTTAAAAAAGTTACAACTCAACATTCTTGAGTAATTATGATAAAATTTTAATTACTTTATTTTATTTTATTCAAGTTATTGAAAAAAAATCTCTTCAAGTTGAACAAACTATTTATTTAATTCTTTTGATTTGATTTATTTAGGAAAATACATATTTCCTTACACCTTATTAAAAGAGTTTTTTAAAAATAAAAAGAAATTATATTTTTTTAATAATCTTTTCACATAATGTGATCCTATTTATCTGTCTATTTTTTATTTATTTGTTGTCATTTTACTTGTTTGATTTGAGTATTATAATTAAATTACTTTTACATCCCTAATCTCTTCCTTCCCCCAACCCTTCAAAACCCCCACTCCCCATTTCACTCTTGTCTTCTACCTCTCAATGACTGCCACGCAACCAAAGACTGTCACACACTGTGACCCATTAGAGACCTCACTGGAGGTAAGCCACATTTTGTTCTTTTTTTTTCAATGTGTATGGAAACATGACTCCATTTTGCATTTGGCACACATGAAAATAGAAACACGTTTTTGTTCTGCATGCGTACCAAATGCAAAACAGAAGTATGTTTCCATTTTGCATTTGGACTACATTTATTTTTTTATATAATTAATAATTTTAAATGTATTTTTAAAATTATAACCAACATATTGTTGGTCCGAGTGAAACTGGACTTAGTCCCCTTAAGTTAAGTATCGGATTCAAGTCTTGAGAATAGAAAAACGTGGTGAGAGAGGACACCCCACTAAAGATGACTAGTTATGTTCTCCAACAGAGATTACTTATCAGCAAAGTTGATGGATAGTCTGCATCAATGTCATAGTGACCCAAAAAAATTATAATAATATATTTTGTAATATTATTTTTGTGATATTATAAATTTTATTTTATAATATTATAATATGTACTATTATTGTACGTGTTATTTTTTACCTTATATTATATGTTTTATTTTTTGTGATATTATAATACATTTATAGTTGACTCATGATTTTAGTTTTTCAGCAATTGATAATGCAAACATTCCACTAGAGATAAAAAAAAAATTAATAATAGAATTCATACACTTAAATTTTTTATTTTTGCATTCCTTTAAAATACATTTATTAAAAAAACAAAATATCAAATTCAAAATACTCACACAATAAGTTCTCCCCGTGCATCGCACGGGTCAAAATCTGGTTTTTTTTTTAATAATATTATATATTGTGTTGTCATTAATTTAATTTCAATTAGAAAGGAAAATTTATATTTCAAGTTATATTTTATAACTTGAATCATCATCATTAATTGAAATTATAATTGTAATATAAATTTCCTTTATTAATTAAAATTGAATTAATAACAAGTAATCAAATTAATTGTGTAGAAAGTTTCTTTTTTAATTGAAATTGAATTAATGAAAACATAAATTACCTTTTTTTAATAGTAATTTAATTAATGATGATACAAATTTGTATCATAATTAATTCGATTAAATGGTAACTTTTGCATAATTTATTCAATTTTAATTAAAAAAATCATTTATATCATACTTAATTAGACTATTATTAAAAAAGATAAATTGCATCGTAATTAATTTAATTTTAATTTTATTATATCACCATTAATTTGCTTAGTTTAAAAAAAAGTAACTAATACAAAATGGAAACACATTTTTGTTTTATATTCATTTTGTGTTAA
The DNA here is from genome assembly GCA_026413185.1 of Pueraria montana var. lobata. Classification (NCBI taxonomy): domain Eukaryota; kingdom Viridiplantae; phylum Streptophyta; class Magnoliopsida; order Fabales; family Fabaceae; genus Pueraria; species Pueraria montana. Next base: position 46,635,520 of record CM048649.1, on the reverse strand, counting down.
TGAAAACGTGTTATGTTTTGTATTGGGAATGCTTACACCAAATACAAAATGGAAACACGTTTCTATTATGTTTGTGATCAATGAAAATGCGTTTTCGTGAGGGGTATTTTTGTAAAATAATAAACTAAAGGAAGGGTGTCCCAATAGCAAAAAAGAATGTTTCAATAACAATGGGCTTGGAATTCGTGTTGTAACCCACGCCTAGTGAAGGTCCACTAACTACATATATACGCTGATTTTTTTCAACAAACAGGCCCATTTATGCCCTTTGAAGTTTGAAACATATGCGGCTTATATACTTTCTGGGCTTGGATTTCAAAGGCCTACGAAGAATTCCCTTTGAATGGTTTAGCAGTAAAATTTCCACACTAAGCATTCCAATCATCATATTCTATCTTACATATGTAGGATTTATGTTTATTCAATTAAAAATTTAAATGGGATGAAATTTGTCCCATTCCAATATTAAGGTAATAAATATCTTGCACCCATTATCTTTGAATGTTTGTGTAGATTACTAGAAATTAGGAAAAAATTACATCAAAGCATATCAAAAAACAACTCAATGTAGTTTATCTGCCTTCATATGCAGATAGAAATAGTTTCTTGTCAAATCGAGATTACAGAATAATGTTTGTGGTACTCTTAGTATCTTTTATCCCACAATTCTTTACCATCATCCCCGCATCTGTCCAAGGCCTCTTAATACACTTCAATTCTCTAATCTAAATATAGTACAAATATTTTTAATTTTAATTAAAATTTAAAAATAGATATAAATAAAATAAAAAGATTAAGAAGACATGAGGAGCCTTTGAAGTAAGTCCTATGATAAGTCCTCTTACATAACATATAGGGGCGTTTGTTTCACGGATAACTTTTTTAGTCACAAGAATACTTTTTTTCCTGAAAATATAATATAGGAATGCTATTCTCAGGTATTAATAAAAAATGTGTTTGGTTAACTATTAAAATTGGTCGGGAATATTTTTTATATTCCCAGGAATAATTAAAACATGTGTTTGGTTGAGTTGTTTTTTCTGGAAATATATATTATAATTACTAAAATATCTTTACTGTGTTAAAGATTTTTTTTACTGAATGTAAAACAAGTTTCCTATATACACATAACCCTAAAAAATGTAATTGAGTATCTTCCACGAGTATATATGACTTGTAAGCCATTTTGGTCTTTCATTTTTTTGCATATCAACTACTTGACACTCGTCCTCTGAGTCATTCTCAGCCCTCTTCCAAAAACTCTCGTTACACCCCTCGTCCCCTTCCCATTCACACACCTTATGGCAAACTGAACATCAATCCCATCCATAGTATGTTTTAACAACAATATCTACTACACACATATGCTATCACCAATATATTTCCTCTTTCCTCACCCTTTTATTCCTACATAAGCTTTAGGAATGAAATTGGCGGTAAATAAAATTGCATAATTAAATTAAATTAAATTGGCACAAGATGGAAGAACGAAATTTGTGGAAAAGAGTATATTTGAAATTTTACTCATGAAGATGGGTTTTATCCCATAGGAATAAATTTTTCCTATCCCTCTGCCGGGATTAAATATTGGCTGAAAGGTGGGATTATGGCTTTCCCAGGAAAAAATATACCTGGGATTAATTATTTTAATACTTCATAACAAATGTAGGATAAATTTTTACAGCCCTGTATTCCTGGGATTAAAAAAGTTATCCGTGAAACAAACTCCCCCATAGAATCACACATATTATAATTTACAAAAAAAGATACATACATATTATTAACTAAAATATTAAAAATAAGTAATTATTATTCAAATATTTTTAAGAAAAATATTTGAATAATAATTATAATTTTAGAAAAATTAATTTTTTTATAATTAAGATAAGTAACTATAAATAAAAAACAATTTTGTATAATTTAATTAAAATTATTTTTTTTATAATTTTTAAAAATTAAAAAGCAATTTTAGTAAAAAATAATTTTGTTATTTGAACATAATTTATATCTTATCCTATCATTAGTTGGTTTGTGTCAAGTAAAAGACAAGATAGTACGATAGTATTATATGGTGTGCACTAAATATATTTAATAAAATTAAACTTTATCTTACTCTTATTCTATCATCTTATTTTGTTTCCATATCTTATTTAATGCTAACCACGAAATAGGCCCTTAAAATTCTGGCACAAAATTAAGAAATGCAATTAATATTTTAGATACCAAGGGGATATAGTTTAGTTGGTTAAACAGTATGTGTGAGTTATTTCGGTACCTGTTTTCGATTCCTACGGATAAAAAAAATTAATATTTTAGATTTCATTTTTTTATACTACAATATTTTAGATTTCATAAAATTATGTAATTCCTAATATATCTCTTATCTTTCATATTTTATTTTCTCACTGCATAATAAATGATTAAAGATAAAATAGGAAAAGACATGTAATGGTTCATTGGTATTATAAATTATAAAATACTAATTGGACAATCTTTTTCTGCTAAAACGTCAAAACGGGACGGATGAAGTATGCATTATAATTTATAGTGTAGAAGTCAGTGTGTAAAAGCAATAGGAATTTTTCTTTTTATATTTTCCTCTTCCTCCAACATTAATAAAAGAAAAAACTACTCCATGGTATGAAACAAACTTCGTGAATCCTGAACGAATTATAAAACTATTTATACACAATTTCACTGTTTCTCAAAAAGAAAATACACATATCTTGCTATGAGAAAGGAAGGACATCACATTGACATTAATCAAGGGCTACTAACTATTTATACACAATTTCATTGTTTCTCAAAAAGAAAATATACATATCTTAGGTAAATGGTAGGCAATCTTGTGAAAAACCCGGCCCGTTACCCATCTCAAAAAAAAAAAAAAAAAAAACTAATTGAAGTAAAAATATGAAAAAATTAATGAAAATACAATCAAGTAATGGAAAATCTTGAGACATGATATTCAAGAAATTCAATAGATATCAAAGAGCTTTCCCTGACTTGTGACCATTGGCCCAGCGAAGAAACCGAAGGAACCTAAGAACACTCTCAAGAAAACCAACAGATGACGATGATGCCTTGTCCTTGTTGGATTTAGGTTCAGTGGTAGTTTTTGCATTCTCCTTCTTTAACTTCACGATGAACAACTTGTTAATTTTCTTCTTCATGGACTTCTTTTCTTCCTTCTTCTTCTTCTCGAAGGGGCTATACATTACGAGGTACTTTTGCCGGTACAATGCGTATTCTTGATGACCCACCGATGAAGATCGAGAACGAACACTAACATCGCTGTCTTGTTTCACAAACATTAGGTTTCTCAAGAAAGTTGCGTCTTCTGTCGCTTGTCGATAAAGCTTTGCATGTTGAGAATATTCTTGGTGAACATCAACCAAGCCTTTGAAGTCTTCATTGAACGAAGAGTGACCCATTCTTTCTGATTAATTGAAACCTTGTTTTGGCTTGGTTGCGTTGGTCACATTCTCTTATATATAGATTATAGAGAGAGACAACACAGGGAGTCAGAAATAGATAGGATCATCGCTGATTATTTCTTTTTTGACAGAAGATATGATCACTAATTAATTATTAATTGGCATCAAATCACTCATTAATTAATTAATTATGATAGTAAATCTAGTTTTGAATAGAGTAACGTTATATCTTTTCATAATATTTTTCTTTTTAATTTTTTTAACTGAATATATATTTAATATTTTAAAACATAAAAAATACTGTATTTAACACTTTAATTCTTAAGGAACACAAAATTAATAGAAAGATATTATATGATTATTGAGAATATTTTTTGGAGTATACTATAGCCACTGTTTAGTCAAATATTTATCATTAACCAATCCTTTTAATAACGATAATATTAATGATAATTATGCCTAGCGAAATGCATTGGTCTGGACAAATATATTAACGTTTGTTTTTTAAGTCAAAGCAAAAGTAAAAAAAAAAAAAAAAGTCAAAGCAAAAGTGATAAATTATGATACTATGCAGTAGTTGTGGTAGAGCTACAATTTTGGATAATACCATGACTCCCATAACAAATAGGCAAAAGTGACAAATATATTAACGTTTGTTTTTAAGTCAATATTGCAAAAGTGATAAATGTCGGGGATAAATATGAATATTATCAAGACCCAATTTATCATGTTATTAATTTTAATTTTAATTTTAATAAAGTATTGTTCTTTATTTTATTATTACATTTATTTATTAATTTGACAAAGTCCTTGAGTGGGACTTGTTATCAAGACAGAGATTATGTATTGGTGGCATTAAGTAAAATTTGTAGAATGGAATTTTTGAGGTTAAGTAAAATGTTAAAAGGAATTCTGATATTTTTCAATCAAATAACCTTTTATATGATCAACAAATAGGGAGGCTTAGGGAAACATAAACAGAAAGAAAATTGAGCTGCAAGTATGCTACACATGCCTCAAACAATTTATCCAGCACGAGTAATATACTAACCTACCAAAGAAAAAAAGTGGTGTATAGGAAAATAGAAAGATAGATAAAGAACTAATTTGGGAAGGTCACCTTTCCGTGTCAATAGCAATTTTCATCCTCAAATGCCAAGTCAATGCCAAACCTGTGGCAGAATGCAGAACCCATATTAGGAAAAAACCTGTGGCAGTTGAAATTCCAAGCTCTAGTTACTTATTAGTTATAATTAGTTGATCTTTTTGTTAGTTAGAAAATTCAAGAATATAAGTTGATCTTTTTATTAGTTATAATTATGAATATGTTTGGTTTATTTTTAGTTATAAATAAAGATGCAGAGTGAATTATAATTATGGTTATAAATGAGTTTAATTGGACAGAACGTAATGTAATGTCTTTGAATAAGCTCTAAGGGCTTAACGACATGTGGAAGGGCCTAACTGGTGGTTCAAGTATTTAGAGCTTATTGGCGACCATAGTTAAGCTCTAAGGCCCACCATTGAATACTCTTGGATGAAAAAGGCTTTTGCGTGGGGGAGAGATATCATGTGGAAGAAACTCATCCTTAAGGGAGAGATTGTTGGAATACAAAGTGTGAAGATGAAGTCCCACATTAAGTAGCAATGGACAAGTTGGGCAACATATAAGTGAGAAAAATCTAAAAACCTAATGCCTTAAAGTTAATGCGTGGGTGGTGTCAAGTTCACTTGAGGCCCATTGATAAAGATTTCCCCAGTGTCGTTGTTACATCATCAATTAACGCTATTACTTGACAGTAGAAACTAAAAAAAAATAATGGAGGGTATCAGGCTCAATTTGCAAAAAACACATGGGATGCAAGTGGAGGGGAGAGGTGCCTAGTGTTATATGAGTCAATAAATTAGGGGTTTTTTTTTGTAGGGTTACAAAACGGAGGGGTATTGGATATAATAAGTGGAAACCTTAACGAGGTCCGTGTAATTTACTCTAAAAAAATTAATAAGACAAAGAGTATATAAAGCCCTGGCTTAGTATTTTCTTTGCATAGAATCCCTCTTTGGGTCTTTTTTGTCCTTAGGCTCTTTTTTTAACCACTTTGAAGGCCTCCTTGATACCACACTTCAACTCAAAACCTTAAAGCATTATGTTTGTGAGTCTTCATCATTTATATGTTACTCAACTTGTTCATTTTTATCTAATTTGAGACTTCACTTTCACACTTACACTCCAACAAACATAATAGACTGTCATTGATCTAATTCACTTTTTCCTTCTTGCTATTGCCTAGTTCCTTCAAGTCTCAACATAGTTGAATTTGCAGGGGCAGTTGATTGTGTTGGTGCTAACCTGGTTGGGATCATAGCAACCAATATGTCCTAGCATAGTTTTTTGCTCTAAAAAAAAAAAACATAGTTGAATTTCGCTTTCCTTTCGGTCAAACATGCAGTCATAGAATTAGCTGAATCTTTAGCCTTGAAATTAGTCGAACATGCACTATGCAATAAGGATCAAGGATTACTGTATTGAACCTGGGTAATAATTTTTAAATCAAAATAGCACACTCTTTATTTCATATCATTCAATAGTAACAGCAACAAGGCTATTTGGTATCTTATTTAGTACATCCCAGTTATCTTCAATGCATTTCATTACCTTTTGTTCAAACATTTTTTTAAGGGCCAAGTTTTTATTGCCACAAATGTTTCAATTGATGCCTCAGCCTTTGTTCAATCGGAATTTGGGCTTCTTTTTTCGAGTCTTATCAAAATTTCTCCCAACAATTATATAAAAATATAATGGCAATTACTTAATGCACCCCATTTTTTGCTTGGTACACCTCCAATTTATAAACTTCCGATCTTATCCTTCCTCATCTGTACCCCCTCCCGTCACCTGCACAACCCTAGCTGTCACCCAACACCCAACACCAACGCCACCACTGCGCCCCACCCACACCACCGCGCGCCCCTCAAACCACCACCGCACCAACACCATCGCACCCCCACCCTCCATCGCACCACTCCAACCACCATTGCGCCAACACCATCGCGCCCCCACCCACCACCATCGTGCCCTCCAACCCACCATTGCCCCCCACCCAACACCACCAGTGCGCAACCGATGCTGGACTACTTCGTCGCGGTCATGAGGTCCAAGATCGACCCACTTCCTTACCTAAGTAGATGCGTCGCGTGTTGGTGGAAAATACCTAGGCTTGGACTGTGCGTTTGTTTCTTCAATGGCTTTGAGTTTAAAGTGCCATAAAATTCATCAATTGCCCCACCAATCACCGCTTATATGTATTACGGATTGAACAATTCGTAATACATATTACATTTGTATGTATTACAGATTGAACAATCCGTAACACAAATGTATTACGGATTGTTCGATCCGTAATACATTGTATGTATTACGGATTGAGCAATCTATAATACAAATATATTACGGATTGAACAATCCGTAATACATACAAATGTATTATGGATTAAGAAATTCGTAATACATTTGTATTACGGATTAAGAAATTCGTAATACATTTGTATTACGGATTAAGAAATTCATAATACATTTGTATTACAGATTTCTCAATCCATAATTATGATTCCGAATTTGATCTTTGCTTTCATTTCATGCTCCTCGACTCCTTCACTGTCATGCGTCTCCCTTTCGTTGCCTTTTCTCTTTTCGCCGCTTGCTAGACTTCCGTCAAGCTCCTGGTGCGATGCCGTGAAGAGGATGATGGAGAGAAGAAGAGGATGAGCCAAGGGAGATGGGAGAAGGGTAAGAGGGAATATTAAAAGTTTTGGAGGTGCACCAAGCAAAAAATGGGATGCATTAAGTAATTGCCAAATATAATTTGTTGAAGATGACGTTGAAGTTTTTACATCCAATTCAGCTATACGGTAGAAGACAAAAAATCAGAGAGAAAAGTATGTAGAAAACCACAAACTCATTGCGGAGGGGTCCAGTTGAGGTCGGCCGGATGCTTGTGGGCACCCCATTTCTCCTTTGATTCTTCGAAAGGACATCTTGGGCAAGCAGCACAAATTAAAAAAACAAGCTGTTTAAAAAATAACGAGATAAATGTTATTTTATAATTTACAGAAAAAAAGTTAAGTCTAAATGTATACAATTTTTGAAAAAAAAATGTATGTTACAACACTAAAGAAAGATAAACGCATTAGGTTAATTTTATACTAAACATAACATAATATAATTAAGAAAAATACTAACGATATTCTCTCTAACATTAACGCACTCTATATAATTGGTTAAAATTTATAAGAAATAATCAATTTTGGTAGGTTCATTTATCATTTAATAATTCTCTCTCGTAATTTAGAAGTTAGTTCTATCAAAATTAATGATTTTCAACAAATTTTAATCAAAGAGTATTAAAAAGAGAGTGTCCCTAGCATTCTTCAATAATTAATATTACTCTTATTAATAGTAAAAAAAAAATGAAATTCATAATAAGAAGTTCATTTTGACAGCACAACCACGAAGAAACAATTAAATAAGCCATATGTCATTGACTCATGCATTGTCGTGTTTGATTCCTAGCCAGCTAGTGGAAAAAACTTAAAATAGTACGTGCTGCTGGTAAATGATTGGTGTTTCCCTCGAAATGGATTTTGGCAGGAGGAATGTGAATAGAGTTTGGATTCTCTGCTGCTCTACAGCTCCTACAGCAATATCCTAACCCTTTATAATTAACTATAAAAATATTCTTATCTTTAACAACCATCAGATGTAAATCCAATGATCAAGATCACTACTGCAGAGACAGCACGCTGCAGAGGATCCAAAGGCATGTGGATATTATTATATGTGGCAGGGAGTTTTTCTTTTACTTTTTAATTAAATTCACTTAATTTTTTTTATTAATTTACTCTCGGTAACGGTTGTGTGTAAGTTTTCAAAGTCCAATTTCAGTAATATGCATGCGCATTATTCGGGTCACAGGAGACAAATGCATTAACATCAACGTATAAACTTCGTTTTCATGGTATCTGTAAGATTTTGATTTTTACTTTTAACAGATGAAGAATATGACATGCCATAATTCCTGGCGTGGCAGTGACAGTTTTGTTGGTATTCTATGTGAGACTATTAAGCAGCTAACTAAAGCCATGTGATTCTTTATTATCCACTAGCTAAAGGTGAATATCTTTTCGATCCTCCTATTACATCAGAAAGTAACCAAATTCATTTAAAAATGAGTTATATTATTTATATAATATAATGTAATTTTGCAATACGCTTTTTAGCATTATCTGTTTTTTGTCATATTAATTATTTTATTTCTATCTCTTTTAATTGTTTATTTTATTGTAAAAATTAAATAAATATAATTTCCCTTTAAAAATTATTACACTTTATCCGCACTCATGTATTCGGTCGTGGATGGGTTCATTGGCTACAACGTCATCAAAACTCAAAAGCAAAGAAAGTATGCTTTAATTTCTGCATAAAAACAAATATAATGTAAACCGACATCAGAAGCAAACAATTCGGAATCAAAACAATTGTATAACCTAGTATAACGGGGTGTTTGATTTCAATTTTTCAAATTCAATGAATCTATTGCATTTTTTTTTCCGCCTTTGAATATCATGAAATCCGTTGATTAACATGTCTTGATAATTTATGTAAAAAAAAAAAAAAGAAGGTCTTGATAATTGATATGCGAGAATCTTTCAAAAAAAAAAAAAGAAAGAAAGAAAGAAAGAAATTGATATGTGAGACATGTTGAAGCATGGAGACACGAGATAGAATAAAATCGTACAATCAAGAAAGCCCGACACAATTAGCAAATACTGATATCGAAAAAGTTTTATTAAGATAGATAAAATTTACTTAAATAATCTTTTTACTACAAAAAAAAATAGTCTCAAGCTTTTGATTATAGGATATGTTTAATTAATTAATGCATAAAAAAAAATTGAAGTAATGGAATGGAACATGGTATTGAATACGTTAATAAATGGTCGGTCAAGAATGTTTGGCTTACTTGGAAAAAAATGACGCGTTCCTTTTCTTTGGTTTGCGCTTAACACCAAAATTTCAAAAATGGACTAGTCACCTTCCAATATCTAGCAGACGTGACTAATCACCTGCCAGAGTAGCTTAACCCACAACTCTAACCAGAGCAGGTTGTTAATTAGGAGCACTTTTTTCGCAAGTGTGCCTCAATATTATTTCAAACATATAGTCATAAAATTTGGATGGATTATCGATACCATCAGTTGATTATCATTATTGTTTGTTTGATGGTTCAAAAAAAAATACCAGAACAATAAAACTTAGGATCTTGCTAACCAGTACCATAATCAGTGTCTTTAAGGCATTGATTAAGAAATTAAAAGGAAAAATATTTATTGTGAAAATCATAGGAGAACGTAAAAAAAATCATGGACAACGCAATTTTGCGCCTTCAAACAAAAATCTTTCTCCTTTTAGTTCTTTAACCAGTATCGTAGGTTAGCATTTGCCTGAAACTTAAATAGACGACAAATATTTATACTAATACTAAATGACTTTTTCTGGAGGCCTAAGTAATAAATACAAGGAGACAATGTGAAATCATTTTGATTTTAATTATATTTTTATTTTGCTTTCTTCATTATTTTTTTTAAGTTTAATTCTTATGTACTATCTATGTAAAAGTTTTTACCATGTCAATCAATTAGAAATTATGGTAGGTATTACTTTTAAGGTAGTTATTGTGAAGTCAACGGACATACATGTATAAAAGTTTGTGATTAAATGATAATATAAAATTTATTTACACTATAAATACGTATACTATTTACTCTTTTTTTTTCCCTCCTTTTGGCCTAAATCTTAAATTAATGGATCATGATACATAAATACTTTCTCATTATAAATACTCATTTACTTTCTATAACTATGTCTCTTTCTATTTTTGGGTGAACCCGAGATATCTTTTAGCTGAAAATTAAGAATTAATCTTTTAAAGTACCGAGATCCATTCAAGGAGCCGACTTTTTCCAATAAATATATTTTCATACGTATGAATCTGAGATCGAACTCTTAACTACATACTTAACCATAAGAAGCTAAATATATGAATTTACATATATGCAGGGACATATAATAATGTGAGCATATATTTCTCTCTCAACATTACTGTTATACATATATCAAATTTTAATTTTAGTATATTTAGTATAAAAATATCAATCAAACAATTTCTCAATGAGATGCCTCATTTTGTGTAAGATGTACCGGATTTTATATCTAACCAAATATTATCATTAAACATTTGTAGTCTGTTACCTCATGATGTATGGTTTTATGATCTGCATAAATTATTGTTGCGGGGACAAGCAAATACTTTAAAGTTTAGATGTCAATTTCATTTATAAGTTGCATCGTGCATGCGCATTGCAAAATTCAATAGCTGTCTAAATTAGATAAACAAAAGTAGTCAACCCCAAACTCAATTATAGATTAATTAGGTTCCAAAAATATGCAAATAAAGTATTCATTTCTTTTGTCGTCCTTCTCAAATTGATTAATGATAATATGACAGTTTTAACACTTTTGAATGTCTGATGTAACTAATTTACAACTATTTTTCTTCATTATTTGTCAATTTAAGGAACAATCAGGAAAATATCTATCTTCAAAAGGGTAGGGGAAAAAAATAAAATAAAGTAGGAGTATTTATGATTTATCTTGTCCTACTATTTTAATTGAATTCAAAGTTATATTTAACGAGTTCAAGGTCTATTCAATATATATTTTGACGACAAACTCAAATTATACTTCAGATCATACTAATTCAATCTAGTCTCTTATATTTTTTTTAAACGTTAAACTTTCTTTTTATAATTATGTATTATTGATCATATTATTATTATTATTATTATTATTATGAAAATAATAATAATATATTTATATTGATATTATTTGTTTCAATATATATATATAAGCAAAATTATTCCTTTAGTATTTTTTTTTTCCAATTTTAATTTGGTCTCTTATCTTTATATTGTACTAAATCAGTTATTTATGTTTACAAACGTTTACAATATTTGCGAAATTACCAGACTCTATCTGATTTTGTTACTAACGTGCTAACGTGTCCATTAAATGCCTCGTTAGATTGATTAGGTGGCACAAGATTATTCAATTTGGCTCCTTCTCTTATTTTCGGATTTCAATTTGTTCTTTTTTTTTTTCTCCTTATCTTTGTTTTGTACTAACTCAATCCCTTATGTTTACAAACGTTAATAATGTTTGCGAAATTGTCACACTCTATTCAATTTGGTTATCAGTACAACTCATTGCTGGTAGATTCTGACATGTAGCCCATTTTTATTCCATTACAAAGTTTTATTTCAATAACTCACATAATTTTTTAATGTAAATTTTTATTACATAAATTATTGAGATAAAATTCTAATTTTAATTCGAAAATAACATAAACAACATCTAGATATTGTATCTAACTTTTCTCCTAACATGTTATCCAACTTGAGAAAAATTTTCTTTTGTGAAAGATAGATTTAGTCTCTTTAAAAAAACAACCTTGTTAAAATTTTATGCAACAAGAATCTAGCTGTAGTTCATCTAACACGACATATGAACACCCAAATTGCCAGTAACTACCAAGGAGAGCACAAACAAGATAAAACAAAAACTCAATCTTTCACCCTCCCACTCTCCCATGTGAAAGAAGCTACCGAAAAGTTTTATATACTTCATGTTGCTATTGACATTTGGTGGAATGTGGCAGAAAAAAATTATAGAGGACCCCACATGCCAGAGTAAACACTGACATTGAATTTGAACCTCAACTGCTTCTTCTGATTCTCCATATCTACCTTCCAATCCGTCTTTTCTGGTGTTTTTTTTTATATTTTTTTTTAAGGAATGTAAATGAAATACACTCACTCATCCCTTCTTTAAAGATTCCACTATTAGAGTTTTCATCCCTTTTGGCCTCCCTGTATTTGCGTGTGATCCAAGTACTCCCCTTTTCACTCTTTGCACTCAAAAAGCTATTCCCAGGATCACACACACAGTACCAAAGAGAGAGAGATAGAGAGAGAAATAGCTATTACTGTGTGGTTGATTATGTGTAAATGAGAATCAGAATTCAGAAAGTGTACTTGAAACTGGGATTCATCTGATTCCTTTGTCTCTGCTGATTCATAAATCTCTTTCAGGTAAGTTATCTTCTTTGTCTTCTGACATAAAAGTCTCTTTCTTTTCCTCCTTTTTTTCCCGTCTGCTCTAGAATATTGATATTATCTTTCTGGGGGGCCTTATGCTTGCGGTGTTTTCAATCTACAATCAACAATTAGATGGTGGGGTTGGTGGAAGGTGTTTCTTTTGTGCATGTGGAATAATTTGAATTTCTCTTGAAGCAATTCAATTTGAGTCCATTGATTATCAAGCCATATGGGGCGTTGCTTCAAGGGAAAAAAGACAAAAAAGAAAGAGCATATTGGGTGCTGTGGAATTGAAGATATTTGAGCTAACTCGTATGTTTGATATGAAATTCAATGTTTTTCTTATTTCCTTACTTTGAGAATTGGTTGATTGACTCTGCCAATGAAAGAAACTTTAACATTATTTGATCATTGATACAAATCCTGCTGATTGGATTTAATCTTTCTTGCGTTTTCAAATTGTCTTCAGAAGAACATCATGGCAATTCTTCCTTGTGAATTGAACATATAGCAAGCTTTTTTACAAGTTATACCTTATGAGTCATGCATATTGTTTCTCTTCTTTTAATCTTTTATATATCATCCTCTACCTCTCTTTTTTTCATTTTCCCTGGTGTATCTGATTGTTGAGGACTTGAGAAACTGGGTAACACGTGATTCCCACAATAAGAGGTGATATGGTCTTTATATTCCATGATCTATCTGGTGTTCATGTTGCCTATTTCTTGCCTTGCAATGCTAATAAGTAATACCTCAAATAGCACAGGATTGTAACACTTTTGAGATCACAGCATGCTTTTCTGGTACATTCATTTGTGTATTATGTTTTAATTTTTTATAATTCTAGAGAGATGATCATGCTACATATGAAGATTGAATTTGAGGTCTTACTTGTAGTTTCTCGACATGCTTAATTAATGTGTGCAATTTTCATCTGTGTAAATTGTAGTATATTTGCTTACCTACTTCTGGGGCTTTATTTCAGGAAGAGGTTTTGCCAACCTGCAGCAAATAACATTGCATGGGTTGGTTTACTAAATTGCTTAAGGGATCCAACCGTAGGTCTTCTGGAGGAAGATATCATGGGAAATATGGAGATGACAGAATTTCAGACAATCATGATCATTCAGCGGTAATCACACTTTCTGCTTCTAGTAAATAATTGACCATTGTTACAACTTATCATGTCATTTTCTAGCATAATAGTTGCATGAACCCAACATAGTACTAGTTCCTTTCAGACTTGGTCTAAAGTTGTGAATTGTAATAGTGCTAAACTGAGTGCAGGATGATTTGACGGATATGGAGAAAGAAGAAATTGATCGGGTAATAGCAATCTCTCTTTCAGAGGCAGATCAGAAAGGGAAACAAGTTATTGGTGAGATTTATGCCTTTGCTGATAGGTGGTTAATGTTCATTTGCTGTTTTATGTAACTTTTTAGTAAAATCAGGAATTCAATGTGAGGTTACCAAAAGTGTATATTCTAAACATAAAGCATGTTGATTTATTAAGTTCGTGTATACATTATTTCCTTTTTTTTATGTCCATTGTAGTAGTGTCTTGGTGTTATTGATCAAGTCTCATTTAAAATGTAATTTTAATCTATACACTAGAATTATCAGGATTTGTTGATTCTGGTGCTTTTCATATGGTTAGAGTCCATTAAAGAAATTATGAAATTCCATTTGGTAAACATGTGTTTGGAAATGGATTCTCAATTTTTTTCCCTGCTAAAGTATTTAAAAAGGCCTTATGTTTTTGCCTCGCAAAACCCCAGAGGACAACTCTGAATCTGAAGATGATGAACTGTGTCCACTTAGTGACGAGGAAGATGAACGTGTTGGTGAAGTTCAGCAAGATGAAGATGACCATCATGCTAAAATTCAACAGGATGAAGACAAACATCTTGATGAAGCTCAACTTGAGGAAGATGAACAACTTGCCAGGGCAATTCAAGAAAGTTTGAGCACTAGTTCTCCTCCTCGATCTGACACCGATTCTTTATTTCCACCTTTGGCACACTTATTCCCACCTGGATACAGGTACCTGTGGGAAAGATGACATCTTTATCTATATTTAGTGAGCCCAATTTCAAATACCATATATGGAATTTGCTAAACTTCACTAATAGTGATAAATAAAGGGGGACAAATGATTGTCCTCATAAGTAAAATTGCTTTAATGGAATACTTGTGGGGGAAAAAGTCTGTCCGAACAGATAATGTTTCCAAACTTCAATATGAAGTTAATATCAGAAATGTAGATATGTAGACTAAAGATTGTTGACTTTTTCTCTTCATTTCAATTAAATGAAAATGATGCAAGGACAGCCCTTTAAAACATTTGATAATGGGGTCAATTAGTGTAACATTTATGGTAACTAGCTAGCACTTGGAATATAATAAATATCTTGCCATCTTGGGAGTTTTTATGTGCTCACCCTAAGAAAATTTAAATATTCACCTAAGTGACAAAAGCATGGATCAAGATAGGAGACATCTATAAAGTTTCCTTTTCATAAATTCTTGAATTTTACTTATAAAAACAGAGGCTAAACCTGGTTCTTGCAAAATGTGCTTGCAGAATCTGTGCTGGCTGCAATGCCGAGATTGGCAATGGAAGATTTTTGAGTTGCATGGGAGGTTATTGGCATCCAGAATGTTTTTTTTGCAATGCTTGCAAACTTCCAATCACTGATTATGAGGTTAGAGTCTTGTGTTGATTGCTACATGCTTCATGAAACTCAATTTTAACACGTTTAAACTTTTTTTGGAATTCATAAATGAAAATCTTTAACTTTCTTTTCCTTAATTTTTGGAGGTCAATATGATTGTAAATAATGCTTAAATCCTTATCCATTTACAGTTTTCCATGTCTGGAAGTCGCCGTTATCATAAATCCTGCTATAAGGAGTTGCATCATCCGAGATGTGATGTTTGCAAGAACTTTGTAAGTACTAGCAGCCAGTTTTGGCTTACAGATTTTTAGTCAATTCATTGTGCTTGACTTTGATCAATAGTTTCAATAAATTTTGATGTGCATTACAAATTTCACTACAACATATATTTTCGAGGAAGACCATTGATATTGAGCTGTTCTCAAAATACTTAAGAAGTCCAGAAATCAGAATAGTACTTGAGAATGTTCTGCTGAGGTATATCGTGCCATGCAAGCCCTTGATGGCTCAGATATAAGTTTGAATGTTTGATTACTTCTTAAATTTTAATAATTGGCTTAGATCCCTTCATGGGCCAAATATAGGTTTGTTAGATTTCTTATATTTTAATAATTGGCTTGTGATTTGCTAGAAATTGTGGATCAGCTCATTTTACAATTGAATTTAAAATTGAAACACCTCTAGTTATAGATATGCAGTACAATTGAATGATTGATTTTTGTTCATTGCAGATCCCACCAAATTCAGCTGGCCTCATTGAGTATAGAGCACATCCTTTCTGGCTACAAAAATATTGTCCATCGCATGAGCGCGATGGTACTCCTCGTTGTTGTAGTTGTCAAAGAATGGAGGTCAGTTATATCAGCTCCCAAAACATTTCATTATTTGTTGTTACCAACAAGGAGATACTGATGTATCCCATCTCTCACTCCTTTATATGTTTTTTGTCTTTTTCCTTTTCATATGAAACTTTCCAATCAGTGCAGTCAGTGGATGCCAAATATCTGTTGCTTGATGATGGTAGAAAGCTGTGTCTGGAGTGTCTTGACTCAGCTATCATGGATACTCATGAATGCCAACCTCTCTATGTTGAAATACAAGAATTTTATGAAGGTTTACATATGAAGATAGAGCAGCAAATTCCTATGCTTTTGGTTGAGAGACAAGCGCTGAACGAGGCCATGGAGGGAGAGAAGAATGTAAATGCTAACGTTTTGAACTTTCATTCATGAAATTTGCCTTTTATTTGTCTTCTTTACATCATACCATTGTCCTGATTTTGCATTGCTTTTGAATGTAGGGTCATCACCACTTACCTGAAACTAGAGGACTTTGCTTATCAGAAGAGCAAACTATCCCCACTGTAGGGATCTCCTGTGAATTTCAGTCTTCATTGATGATTTTAATTCTCATATAAAGCATCTCTGTTGATCAAGCAGTGGTTTTTATTTGTTTCTTGTAATTCCAGATTTTAAGGAGACCAAGGATAGGGGCAGGATACCAGCTCATAGATATGATAACTGAGCCTTTTAGGCTGATCCGTCATTGCGAAGTGACAGCCATACTTGTTTTGTATGGCCTTCCTAGGTATCCTTCTGATACCATCCATTTTCATAGTCTAAAGTGTTTGCATATGGAATTCACTGTATAATTCAAGGATTTTATATTCATAGGTTATTGACTGGATCAATTCTGGCTCATGAAATGATGCATGCATGGCTTAGACTCAAAGGTACTATCAGCTTTCCTGTGATCAACACCATGTGGAAAATTTGTATTTTCATTTCATATTAAGTTGGACTAATTTGTGGGGGTTATGGCAGGCTATGGCAATCTGAGGCCAGAAGTTGAAGAGGGAATTTGCCAAGTCTTGGGTCATATGTGGTTAGATTCAGAGATCTATTCCAGCTCTGGGAATGATGGTGCACCATCATCATCCTCATCTTCATCTTCCTCATCCTCTTTGTCACCTTCGTCCTCTTCATCATCGAAGAAGGGTAAACGTTCAGACTTTGAGAAGAAACTTGGTGAGTATTTCAAACACCAGATTGAGTCAGATAGCTCATCAGCTTATGGAGATGGATTCAGAGAGGGTAACCAGGCTGTGCTTAAGTATGGACTTAGAAGTACCCTTGACCATATCCGATTGACCGGAAGTTTTCCATGTTGAAAAATGGTATTTGACTCCTTTAGAGTGAGTAGTTCACTTTAAAGAGTAAAGCAAGGAATCTCAATTGTTGATTAGAAAATTAAAGGTTAAATTTTAACAAATCCATGATTTATTATGCACGTGCATATGATATCAACTGTTAATTTTCCATCAATGGTTGAGACTTTTTACATTTCGGTCTAAAGTAAGGACTCAGAGAAACCAAATCCAGAAATATGATACAATTTTCCTTCCTTTACATCAACCAATATATCAGCTTTGTCATTTAAATTATATAGGATCCAAAGGTTTCAAAATTATATAAGTTTCACACTACTCTGGACTAAATAAGGAATGAAAAATGCTCCTGTTAGTCTGCGGTTGCCAATTTTTTTTTTATTTTTTTTTAGGGGGGTGTGGGTGGGGAGGGGTGAAATGTGCAGTTGTTGCAATTTCCAGATAAATGTAGGCACCTCATATTCTACATGTATTACAAAATACCTTGCAGCAGTTGAAAATAATAAAACAGTTGAAGCAATTACAGTAAAAATTTGTATATTTTGTATTTTGCTGATATTCTTTTTTTTCTTGCCATACTCGGCAGGAATTTTTTTCCCCTACTAGTTGGAAGTTGCAATTGAGCTGAGAAATGTGGTATCTCAGTATTTTTGTGATGACTGTTCAACTGTGTAATGTAAGTAATACTTGTTATAAACAGTGTCTTTATCTTTCATATCCTTCTTTTCCAAACTACAGATGAAGGAAACCTCTTACTCGGTTGGTAATCTGCTGAAAATCTGGCTAGAAGAAATCTTCCCCTATACATTTAGAATGGGGAAGAGGATGGATAGGGACATACGGTTAAGTTCATCTCTCTTTTTTCCAAATGTTGTTTAATGATATGGTGCATGTTTAGATTGAAAGAAAAAAAAAATGTGTTCACAACACGCCCAGCGGAATAAAAAGGATCTATTTTGGTTTAAAATCATACTACTACAGTGAAAGCAAATATAAACTCGTACCCGGATATCAGCTCTTGAATCATAAAATTCTTCAATATTGTGAAGACTCCACGTGTATCCACACCGAGAACTAACCTCTGCTTCAACCTCTTTGATGAGTGGAACAATATATATTTAAAAAACTAAACCTCTGCTTCAACCTTTTCAGTCAGTGTATGTTTAGAGAAGAGAATGCACTCCTTTTTATAAGCGTACCAGCCCATGAGATGCAGTTTCAATTTCTAATCTTATTTTCAGCATAAATCTTATCTAATGAAACAAATTGATTTAAATATTATCTTTTCAAATAACTTATTATAGAAAAGATATTATCTTTTAATCATTATTTCAAATCAAATTTGAGATTGATTCAACCGGTGGATTAAATATTATCTTTTCAAATAACTTATTACTAGTGTTTTAGCTCGTGCGTTATACGGACTTATTAAAAATTTTACTATCTTATTTATATAGTTAATAGAAAGAAATTTGAAGAAGAAAAAAAAAAACAAAACATTATATAGTACATTGAAAGAAATTTTAAAAAAGAGATAATTATAAAAGAAATTAGAAACTATAAAATAAAAAAAAAAGATAAGGGAAGATGTAACAATGTAACTTTATTTTATTTAATATTAACTTTGAAAATTGAAAAGTAAATTGAATTAAGGATTTAGAATTATTGATTAAAGAGAAAAATATTCAGAATTAAAAAATAGAGTTAGAAAATCTAATAAAAGAAATATTAAAAAAAATAGATTAGAGAGTATAAAATTTGAAGAAAAAAAATTATACAGTACATCGAAAGAAATTTTGAAAAAGAGATAGTTATAAAAGAAATTAGAAACTATGATTTTTTTAAAAGAAAAAAATAAGGGAAGATGTAATGATGTAACTTTAATTTTTTTAATATTAAATTTGAAAATTGAAAAGTAAATTGAATTAAGGATTTGGAATTATTGATGAAAGAGAGAAATCTTCGGAATTAAAAAATAGAGTTAGAAAATCAGATAAAAGAAATATTAAAAAAAATCCAAAAGATTAGAGAGTATAAAATTTGAAGAAAAAAAAAAGAATTATATAGCACATCGAAAGAAATTTTGAAAAAGAGATAATTATAAAAGAAATTAGAAACTATAATTTTTTTTAAAGAAAAAAAAGATAAGGGAAGATATAATGATGTAACTTTAATTTTTTAAAATAACTTTGAAAATTGAAAAGTAAATTGAATTAAGGATTTGAAATTATTTATGAAATAGGAAATATTTGGAATTAAAAACTAGAGTTAAAAAACTGATAAAAATATTTTAAAAATATAGCATTAGATAAAGAAGTGAATGAATGTAGTTATAGAAATATTGTGAATGTGGGATAGTTACAAAAATTGATAAGAGAAATTTTAGGAAAAATAAAATAACTAGATACATGTTAGGAGAGTAAACTATACCACTTCATGAGAGAGGAGAGTATTCAAATAAAAGTGAATGTGAGAGAGTGGGGAGAGTGAAGCAAGGAGATGAGAGAATCTTTTAGTCATTTATATATATATATATATATAAGGAGATAGAAAAGATATTATCTTTTAATCATTATTTCAAATCAAATTTGAAATTGATTCAACCAATGGGGAACATTCGTCTGTTAT
The DNA here is from genome assembly GCA_026413185.1 of Pueraria montana var. lobata. NCBI lineage: Eukaryota > Viridiplantae > Streptophyta > Magnoliopsida > Fabales > Fabaceae > Pueraria > Pueraria montana. The sequence continues at coordinate 46,615,397 of CM048649.1, read as the reverse complement.
CTTTCTTATTGCCATTTCAAATAGTATTTGAAATTCTAGAAACTTGTATCTTTTACTCACGAATCCCACCTACACAGATTTCGTCACTTTGACAAATTATCATTGTGGACAACTTCCACATTAATAAGGAGATATATTTCTTTAATATATACGTACTAATTATATTCTCGGTGCTAGCAAAGAATATAGTAATATTCCACATAGAAAAATTATTTATTAAATTCTCTAATTTAATTTATCAAATAAAATAATTTTTCTAGCAAAGATTAGCACACTCGTTTGTGTGTAACCCCGTAGGTTCAATACTAAGATGGTAGTAAATTAATCAAATTAATCTTACTAATCAAGGTAGGCGTCTAGCAACACTCCTTAACATCCAGATAGCATGAAGTAATATTTTTACTTTCAAGAACCAATAGAAGAATTATATAATATTTTCTTCCATCACTTACAGCTCTGGATTAACTCTAGAATATGGTATTCATGTCAAATTCAAATAAGTTAATCTATAAATTTATTCAATGAATGACTTAAGAAACTCATTTCTTCATTCATTCAATTGTCCTGGTCAAGGTCTTAATTTTATTATAGAGCTCAAACTCATTACCTAGAGTTGATGGATTCCTTCTTGAAAAATCATTAATTCTACAAGCATTTAATTATATCCAATTTCCATTCAACTAGTGCTCTAAAGCATTAGGTGTCCGGAATTAAAATACAACAAATGACTTGTTAATTACTATGATAATCTCAGGTCAAAGAAAATTTTACATTTCCTCTTGAGAGTTTCCTATTGACAGTTTAAGGTAATATTAATCATTAGGAAATCTCAATTTGAGTCAGTTCAATGATCACATCCATATGTGCATCATCTATACATGTAAATTAATAAATGAGATATATTAATATTCATCCAATGGATACTATCACATATATATTGATCTATCCGGATTATTAATATCCTATTCTTAACAATCCTATGATCAAGAACGATTTTAGATTAAAATTATAAGAGATTTGTTTCTCATTTTCATAATCTCTATTATGATAACAAATCTTTAATTTTAATCAAGGACCTTATCAAATCAACTATTATATCAAACAATATAAATATGATAAAGAAAGAAAATAATACTTTGTTATTTAAACTAGAATTGATTACATAATGAATTGGATCTTGGGCATACACATTTATTCCCAACAATCTCCCACTTGCACTTAGAGCCAATTACTCATGTACTTCATTCCTACTTCCCACTTGTGCTTGTCAAACTCCTTTATGCCAAGTGCCTTGGTGAAAGGATCTGTTGCATTCTCTTTCCCATCTACCTTTTCAATCTTAACGTCACCACGTTCAACGATCTCTCTAATCAAGTGATATCTTCGTAAAATATGTTTGGACTTTTGGTGCAATCTTGGTTCTTTTGCTTGAGCGATGGCTCCATTATTGTCACACAATAGTGGAACCGATTCTCCTATTAAAGGAACCACGCCAAGTTCAAAGATGAACTTTTTCATCCAAACTGCTTCCTTAGCAGCCTTACTTGCCGCTATATACTCCACCTCAGTCGTTGAATCTGCCACCGTAGCTTGCTTGGAACTTTTCCAACTTACTACACCACCATTTAAGGTGAAAACATATCTTGAAACAAATTTGCTATCATCTTTATCCGATGCAAAACTTGCATCAGTATAACCCTTTAATTTTAATTTAGAATCTCCATAAATAAGGAATTGGTCTTTAGTTCTTCTCAAGTACTTAAGAATGGTCTTAACCACTTTCCAATGTTCCTCACCAGGGTCTGCTTGATATCGACTAGTTACACCTAGTGCATAAGCGACATCAGGACGTATACAAATCATGGTATACATGATAGCTCCCACTGCACTAGCATATGGTATTCTAGTCATGCGTTCTCTCTGTTCATGGGTTTTAGGACAATCCTCCCTACTAAGAGTAACTCCAGTTCCTATTGGCAAATAGCCTCTTTTGGAGTTTTCCATGTTATACCTCTTTAGGATGGTATCAATGTACATAGATTGGGAGAGCCCAAGCAACCTTTTAGATCTATCCCTATAAATGTTTATTCCTAAACTATAGGTTGCCTCTCCTAAATCTTTCATGGATAACTATTCTGATAGCCAAACCTTTGTACTTTGCATTGCTGGTACGTCATTCCCAATGAGTAATATGTCATCTACATATAACACTAGGAAGATGATCACGCTCCCACTAACCTTTTTGTAAACACAAGGTTCTTCCTCACATCTAACAAAATCAAACTTTTCGATTGTCTTGTTAAATTGAATATTCCAACTTCTAGAAGCCTGTTTCAATCCATAAATGGATCGTTGCAACTTGCAAACTTTATTATGATCAGACGAGGATGTGAATCCCTCAGGTTATGTCATGTACACATCCTCTTTTAACTCACCATTTAGGAAAGCTGTTTTCACATCCATTTGCCATATTTCATAATCATTGTATGCTGTTATGGCAAGTAGAATTCGAATTGATTTGAGCATTGCCACAGGAGAAAAAGTTTCATCATAATCTATTCCTTCTTTTTTACGATAACCCTTGGCAACAAGGCGAGCTTTGTAGGTCTCAACCTTTCCATCTGCTCTAATCTTTTTCTTGTAAACCCATTTACAACCAATTGGTTTTATATCCTTTGAAGCTTCAACTAAAGTCCATACTTTATTGATCTTCATTGATTCCATTTCGGATTCCATGGCTTCTTGCCATTTCTTACTATCTAAGCTTTGCATAGCCTCTTCATAGCTTTTGGGGTCATCATCATCATGATATACCTCATTCGATGTGTCATCTTGCACCATTAAGTTTAATCTATTAGGTGGATGATGCACTCGAGCAGATCTTCTAGGAGGCTCTTGTATTGGGTTCATAGTTTGCTGAGTTGGTTCTAAGATTGGTTCATTAACCTGTTCTTGACCGACAACCAGTTCTTGAACCACAATCGTTGGAGGTGATGACCTTTGTGTTAATTTTAGAACATCAAAGAAAGGTCTCTCAGTTTCCATCTCATGTTCCTGAGTTGTTTCATTGGTAAATTGAGTTTCATCAAGCTCAATTTCTTTACCTTGACTTCCTTCTGCAAGAAATTCCCTTTCCAAAAAGGTTGCTCCTCTTGCCACAAACACTTTATGGTTAGAAGATTGGTAAAAATAATATCCCATTGTTTCCTTAGGATAGCCAATGAATCTACACTTATCTGACCTTGCCTCAAGTTTATCTATTAGTAACCTTTTAATGTAAGCATGACAACCCCACACCCTGATGTGTTTAAGGTTTGGCTTACGCCCTTTCCATATCTCATATGAAGTTTTAGAGACTGATTTTGTAGGAACTTTATTTAGAAAGTAGGCTGCTGTTTCTAAAGCATATCCCCATAAGTTTATTGGAAGATCAGTGAACCCCATCATAGATCTCACCATATCTAATAAGGTTCGATTTCTTCTTTCAGATACACCATTGTGTTGTGGTGTTCCAAGAGGTGTCCACTATGAAAGAATCCCATTCTCTCTTAGATAACCAATGAAATCATCACTAAGATATTCTCCACCTCTATCGGATCTGAGCATTTTTATACTCTTTCCGGTTTGTTTTTCAACTTCACTACGAAATCTTTTGAACATTTCAAATGATTCCGATTTATGCTTCATTAGATACAAAAACCATATCTAGATGCATCATCAGTGAAAGTAATGAAATAAGAATATCCTCCTTTGGCTTGGATTTTCATAGGCCCACAAACATCTGTGTGAACTAATCCTAATAATTCAAAGACTCTTTCTTTAGTTCCAATAAAAGGAGATTTAGTCATTTTTCCTTTGAAACAAGACTCACAAGTTGTATATGATTCATAATCATAATTATTAAGGTAACCTTCCTTATGTAACTTATTGATTCTTTTCTCACCAATGTGACCAAGCCTACTATGCCAAAGATATGTTCTATTTACTTGATTATCTTTTTCTCTTTTAAAACTAGAAGAAACATGTAGAATCGAGTTATGATTCACATCAGGTAAGACATAAATGCCGCATTGGAGATAACCATTCACATACAAATCATCGGTACGATAAATTGAGCAAATGTTATTATTAAAAATAATGCGAAAACCACGCTTGTCCAACACAGAAATTGAAATAATGTTTGAAACAAATTTCGGAACATAACAACAATCCTCTAATACTAGTACTTTGCCAGTGGGCATTATTAAAGAAATAGATCCTAAAGCTAAGGCAACAACATTTGCTCCATTCCCTACTTGAAGATTGATCTCTCCTTTCTTCAACCATCTACTTATCTGCATCCCCTGCAACGTATTGCAAATGTTAAAACTACTGCCTGTATCTAATACCCACATTGAAGAATTAGTGACAGTTAAAGAGATCATGAAAACATTTTTCACTAATGTCTCACCTTGTTTCTTGTCTTTCAAAGAATCAAGATATTTCTTGCAGTTTCTCTTCCAGTGTCCTTTCCCCTTACAGAAGAAACATTCAGCATCAGTTTGGTCAGCCTTGGCCTTGTTGTACTTGGGTTTGGTCACACCACCCTTAGGTCCAAGAGGCTTCCTTTTTTATGCATATTTTCCTTTGCCTTTCTTCTTGGTGCTCTTGCCAACCACCATGACAATCCCTTTTTTTCTTTTCAGAAGCAATTTGATCCTCATAATCAATTAGCAAATTAAGCATCTCATGCAAATCACAATTCATTTTGTTCATATTGAAATTCACAATGAACTGTGAAAATGAATCAGGGAGTGACTGAAGAATCAAGTCTTGAGAAAGCTCTTTCCCAAGCTTGCATTCTGACTTCTCAAGTTGTTCTATCAAATCAATCATTTTTAGAACATGCGGTCCAACTTGAGAACTTGCAGTCATTGTGGACCTAAACAAAGCCTTAGAAAACTGGTATCTAGCAGTCCTGCTTTGTCCACCATACATCTTCTTAAGATGTTCGATGATTTCCTTTAGGTCCATATCCTCATGTTGCCTCTGGAGTTCCAAACTCATTGATGCCAAAATAATGCATTTGGCACTAAGGGACTGATCCAAATACTTCTGATAAGTATTGGTTGCCTCATCATCAGTCAGGTTAGGTGCTTCCATAGTAGGCTTATCAATAATGTCGATAAGCTTCTCATGCATGAGAACAATTCTCAGGTTGCGATACCAATCATCATAATTGGCTCCAACCAACTTTCCAGATTCAAGAATGCCACAGAGTGAAAGTGAAGACATACTATGCAGTAAAACATAATTCTGTCAGAACATATTGGAAAAGAAAATATGAACATCACAAAATATAACAAAATCTTAAAACTATGAACGAGCTACTTGGTTATCAAGTCATTTCTCATACATATTCTAAGGAAAAGAAGAAATTGTATCACATACAGTTTCAATAAAACATCATCATACCACATAAGTTCTTGGTTATCAGGTCAATCCTATTGGTATCTATAAATTAAATTTAATACTTCCTCGGGTTGTCCAGGCATTCAGTATAAAATTAAATTCAAAACACACATCTCATGCTATAATTAATTATTAATTACAAGTCTCCTGATTATCAGGTCGTTCCTTGTTATTAACCATTAATTATATATATTAAAAAAAATGCATCATATGCTCCAATTTATTTTCAAACTACAAGTCTCCTGGTTGTCAGGACGTTCCTTGAAATTAAACTATTTAATAAAATAAATTGGACAATATATGAATTTTTTTTTTGAAAAACTTAACATATATCACAGTATACGAATTCACAATCCAATCAATAAAAGGAAATATCTAGGAATATAATTTTATATCAAAACCAAAGCACATGTGCAGTGCTGCATAATATATCCGATCAATAAAGTTTAACATATATCACTATATATGATTATATCAAAAACCAAAGAATGATAAAAAAAAAATATCAAAACTAAAGTACACGTTCAGTGGCCTATAAAACACTGTTTGGATTTTCATCACATGAAAAACAAAAAAAATATTTAATGATTGAATTTGCTTATACAACTTATATTATGATGAAACGAAAATAACATGACATATTGCATCAAAGGTCTAGCATCTCAATACCAATATTCCTTTTCCGCATGTACCGAATTTTTCACAACAATAACAGTACAATTCAATAAAATACATATATATACCTTTACGAAAACAATTTTCTCAGTATAATTTTAAACACAAAAGATCCATGGCTTTGATACCAATTGAAAGAAAAAAATGTGTTCACAACACGCATAGCGGAATAAAAAGGATCTATTTTGGTTTAAAATCATACTACTATAGTGAAAGCAAATATAAACACGTACCCGGATATCAGCTCTTGAATCATAAAATTCTTCAATATTGTGAAGACTCCACGTGTATCCACACCGAGAGCTAACCTCTGCTTCAACCTCTTTGGTGAGTGGAACAATATATATTTAAAAAACTAAACCTCTCCTTGATATTTTCAGTCAGCGTATGTTTAGAGAAGCGAAGACACTCCTTTTATAAGCGTACCAGTCCATGAGATGCAGTTTCAATTTCTAATCTTATTTTCAGCATAGATCTTATCTAATGAAACAAATTGATTTAAATATTATCTTTTCAAATAACTTATTATAGAAAAGATATTATCTTTTAATCATTATTTCAAATCAAATTTGAAATTGATTCAACCAGTGGATTAAATATTATCTTTTCAAATAACTTATTATAGAAAAGATATCATCTTTTAATCATTAGTTCAAATCAAATTTGAAATTGATTCAACCAATGGATAACATTCGTCTATTATCTTTCTTATTGCCATTTCAAATAGCATTTGAAATTCTAAAAACTTGCATCTTTTACTCACGAATCCCACCTACACAGATTTCGTCACTTTGACAAATTATCATTGTGGACAACTTCCACATTAATAAGGAGATATATTTCTTTAATATATACGTACTAATTATATTCTTGGTGCTAGCAAAGAATATAGTAATATTCCACATAGAAAAATTATTTATTAAATTATCTAATTTAATTTATCAAATAAAATAATTTTTCTAGCAAAGATTAGCACACTCGTTTGTGTGTGACCCCATAGGTTCAATACTAAGCTGGTAGTAAATTAATCAAATTAATCTTACTAATCAAGGTAGGCGTCTAGCAACACTCCTTAACATCCAAATAGCATGAAGTAATATTTTTACTTTCAAGAACCAATAGAAGAATTATATAATATTTTCTTCCATCACTTCCAGCTCTGGATTAACTCTAGAATATGGTATTCACGTCAAATTCAAATAAGTTAATCTATAAATTTATTCAATGAATGACTTAAGAAACTCATTTCTTCATTCATTCAATTGTCCTGACCAAGGTCTTAATTTTATTATAGAGCTCAAACTCGATGGATTCCTTCTTGAAAAATCATTAATTCTACAAGCATTTAATTATATCCAATTTCCATTCAACTAGTGCTCTAAATCATTAGGTGTCCGGAATTAAAATACAATAAATGACTTGTTAATTACTATGATAATCTTAGGTCAAAGAAAATTTTACATTTTTTCTTGAGAGTTTCCTATTGACAGTTTAAGGTAATATTAACCATTAGGAAATCTCAATTTGAGTCAGTTCAATGATTACATCCATATGTGCATCATCTATATATGTAAATTAATAAATGAGATATATTAATATTCATTCAATGGATACTATCACATATATATTGATCTATCCGGATTATTAATATCCTATTCTTAACAATCCTATGATCAAGAACGATTTTAGATTAAAATTATAAGAGATTTGTTTCTCATTTTCATAATCTCTATTATGATAACAAATCTTTAATTTTAATCAAGGACCTTATCTAATCAACTATTATATCAAACAATATAAATATGATAAAGAAAGAAAATAATACTTTGTTATTAAAACTAGAATTGATTACATAATGAATTGGATCTTGGGCATACACATTTATTCCCAACATAGATTTTAGTTGTGATCAAAGCAACAAATTCTTCCTTTATTTGTGTATAGGAATTTGAGAATATGCATTGAAGTTCCCAAAAACACTTTTTCAACTTTTATCCAAATTTGCACTTAACTGTCTTATTAATGACTTTTGTTGGATGATGCAGTTCCACACTTCTAGATAAAAGTGATTGCAATGTTCCAATAAACTAATAGTGTGCTTGGATATCACACAAGAATTGATTCTATCTACAAAATTAGAGAGAAATCATGAAAAAGTAGAAGCAATTATTTGTTGCTTCACCTTTACCATGAAAAATTAATTGATTTTTTCTCACCATGAATCTATTCCAAACACATTATAACCACATCCAAAATTTTATTGTAAAATACTCAAATTTGTTCTAAAGAAATTTAAGGATGGACACATTGGTTCTTCATAATGTAAAAATTCTGCTTTAATCCCTAGCAATCACAAATATATTAGTCGATTCCACAAACTAATGTATCCAATAGTATCCAATAGTTTAGTTATTGCTAGTTAGTTACATAGATAGATAATCCCTAGCAAATCACAAATATATTGGTCAGTTCTACAATCTAAAGAGCCCAATGAGAAAACTTATCTTATGTGATACTAAGGGTCTATTTCATTTGCTAAAAGATAAGGGACAATATAAATACAAAACTAATTGTTATATGTTTGATTATAAAAACTGGTTGGGAAGTGTTAAGGGGCAGAACAAAATGATAAAATGTTAAGTTGTAAGTTGTAACTCACAAAATCACATGACAACTTTTTATCCTCTATATAATACATGAAAAATCAAGTTTATCCTAACTGTACTTTCTCTCTCTCTTTGGCACATTTTCACTTCTCATACATCTAACCACTTTTTTTAGTAGTTACCCTCCATTTTAATTTTTATGTATCTGCCTACTTTCTTTTCTCTTTTTATTTTTTCACAAAACTACATACTTTCTCTTTTTTTTTTTTAAACAAAACTGCATACTTTTTCTTTGCATTAAGATACATAATGGTGAGGATGAAGAGTAACTCTCTTAAACTTACTTTTGGAGTAATTGGATCACTCCTCATATATATATAAAATCAGCACTTAATATTTATATATGTTTACTCTACAACTAGGATTATGTCCAGTTCTTGAACCTAGATAAATTTTTCACTAAGATGTTTAAAAGATACGGGATATTCCTTATCCTTACTTCTCAAGTGTTTTTTTTACAAGTTTCTCTAGAATCAAACTTAAGTATTCTTTTAAACAAGTTTTTTCAAATCTCCACACACCTTTTTCTATTTTGAAAATAGAAAGAAAATACAACTATCACCTTATGACATTCAATATGAGCAATGGAGATATAATTGTTCTAAGTCTCTCACTAAAAGATATATAATAAATGCACTGATAAAAATTGTGAATTAAGTGGGACTGGAGTGAATGTGGTTTTGAAATAAAAAATAATATTGAATGTTTAGTTCTATCTCTTTATACTTGTTTATCTCAAGAGGCATTGAGGTCTTTCAGTCTTAGAGTACTTCTTCTAAAAATATGAATATTGGATGCATTTATCATGCATTTATTAATTTTTAAGGGGCTGTTTGGTTTGCAAAAATGTTTTCTATCTTCGTTTTTTATTTTTGTTTTCTAAAAATAGTTTTCATTTTCACGTTTTCAAAATTTAGAAATTATGTTTACTTTGATTTCCTATTTTCTGTTTTTAAAAAGTGAGATTAAGCAAAAATTTGGGCAAATTTTCCAAGAAACCCAACAAACCCATAAGTCTCAAGGAACCACCACTGTATCACCATCCATAGTGCCACCGCATCTTGTTCCTTCCGTCAAAACCCATCTCCGCACTTTCCAAATAAATCGTTAAAAACCCATTTCCTCACCTTATCATCATTACCTGCATCAGTCTCACAATCCTCTATACCCATAAAGCAGAGTTCATGTACAGGGAGCATTCCTCTCTTCCTTCCCTTTGCATCTCCAGACTAGGACAATAATGCTCCGAAACGTACGGGAGAAAAAAAAGAAGAGAGAAAGGAAATGGTTAAAATTACAAACTATGCCACTGCGTTTTCAGTTTTAAAGAAAATCTTGAAAACGTCATTTTTTTTATTTTCAGTTTTGAGCTTCTTTTTGAAAATATTTTCAAAGAAAATGTTTTCAAAATTTTAACCAAACATGTTTTCAGTGCTATCTTCTGTTTTCTTTGAAAATGAAAACAGAAAATGCTCAAAGTAAACAGGCCAAATATTCTTGTCTTGTTGTATCTTCAGACTATGAATGTTATTTTTGTTACTCTAGAGTTGACAAGGGATCAAAGATTCAAAGTAGGTAGAATTTTCCATTTTTCTATGTAACACATTGCTTTAGCTAAAATGTTATATTATCATGTTATATTTTTAATTGCTCGAGATTGCTATAGAATTTGGCATGATAATCCATTTTAAGATGAAAATGCAAGTCAATCCCAAGTAACTATCGAAGATTGAAAAGCAAGCAATAGTAATTGGTCTAGTAGGACACGTATATGCTATAGCACTAAGTGTTGTAGTTTTCAATATTGCTAGAGTAACCTACCCTGAGGGAATTGAAGACACTAGTAATTGACGTTTTAATGATGTAATCTTTTGTGACCCCATACATATAAACCCGTTACAAAAATAACTATGAATATTTGTTTTTTCTCCATCTTATTCTTCTTTCTAAGGCCATTGGTTTTATGGATCGCTAGCCGCAATCTACATGATCCACCTTTAGATTTTGTTTAGGCGAAAAGACTTGACATTATTGGTTCTATTCTAATTATTTCAAATTATTGTAGTATTACTAACCTCGGGACCAATGTTCCTTCATTAGTAGAATATGAGTTAGCAACCATAGAGGTTATCTTAATGGTAAGGTATGCAAGAAAGTTTGTGTGCACCATTTTACCCCCACTTTACTTATAAAGACCTCGTAGACCCCCTCTATCTGATCATGTTATTCAATTATAAGGTACTTGTCCCCCATGTTTTGAAATGGTTCTTTTATATGAATGTGTGTGTGTGTGTGTGTGTGTGTGTGTGTGTGTATATATATATATATATATATATATATAATATAATATAATATATATTTTTTGGCCCCTAACTTAACAATGTTGTCGTGTAATACTACATGGTATGCTGACATAATGACATTGCATTCTGTGAGTTATGCTAGCACCTAAAGGAAAGGAAGTAACACAATAGGGGTGTTCAATAATTTAGATCAATCCAACCAACCCAAGAATCCAAATTGAACCCATTAAATTTGTTCAATTGTTTAACCTAACCGAGCCCAACCTGAACCAAACTAATCAAATCCTATGTTGATTGATTTGAGTATCGAATTTCTGATTTACAAACTCAATGAATCCGAACCAAACCAATGATGTGAATTTTCTATTATTGATTATTATGCATGGAGTTTTATGGTATAATCATATGTACTGTTTTGTAACTTTTGTTATTATTTAGTTGGTGTAAGCCAATTACAACAAAATATGTTATTTACACCTTTTAATGATAAGATTATGTGTAAACTTTTGGGCAAAATCATGTATGTTTTTTTTTTTTTCTCAAAATGGAAATTTGCACATTTGTATAATAGGAAACCTAATTGGTTTGAACCAAACTAAGTCGTTCTTGATTAGGTTATGTAAAAAAAATTAGAAAATTCAAACCAATGAAAATGGATTGGTTCAAATTTCATTTCCCCTAAATCCAATCTAAATCGACCCATAAACAACCCTATAACACAGGGACCAAAGCAGAAAAATATGATATTAGGAACTTAAATTGAACAAATTTTTTTTATAGGGACTAAAAACAAAATACGTGTATTTTACAAAGATAAAAATGTTGATTAAGTCATAAAATTATAATAAATTGATTTTTGTTTTTACTTATTTTGTATCTTCTTATTAATTCCTTAAATACTTTATAAAAAATAATAAATTAAAACATATATGCATTTAATATTTTGTAAACACATAAAAAATTCAATATTTTCTATATTTAAAAGAAAAATAATAATAAAATGTTATAAATATAGAATCATTCATACCTTCATAGATAAAAATGTTATTTTCAGAAATGCATTTATAATTTACAATTTGGAATTTATATAAATATTTACATAATGATATACTTATATAGTTATTATTATTATATTTACATTTACATTTACATAACCCCTATAGGTAAGGGTAATAAAAAATAAAAAATAAAAAAACAGATGGGCAGCCACGTGTCCTGGGGATGAACATGATTGTAGAGTGGTCGTGTAGCGAAGGATGCTCATCATGCGATTCCAAAACTGATCTATTTCCCTTCTCCTTCCCACTTCTGTCTTTGTCTCTGCTGCAAATCCAAAAACCACCAAATCGTGGGTAAAGTAAACCTCTCTTTTGATCCATCATTCTCTCACTTTTCTTCATTTCAATTTCACTTGTTCCTCCGCCACTTGCATTCATTTCACTCGATTTTTCACTTCTTCATTCGCAGTTCCGAATTGTGAATTTCTCGAGCGAACTGTTCTAGGTTTCCACACTGCCATGGACCAGGCCGAATTAACCACCGAACAGGTACTTCCCGATCCGTTTTTCTCTCCCTTCGTAGCTTCGTTCCTCGATCTGATTGCAAAATCTCGATTGTGCTCGATTCGGTTTCGATTTAGTTTTCGTGCATTTTAATGTCGTTGATTGTCGATGTAGATTGAGTTTCCACTGACATTGTGTCCGTGTTTTCTCGAAGGTTCTGAACAGGGACATCCCATGGGAGACCTACATGTCCACGAAGCTCATCTCCGGCACGAGCCTTCAGCTCTTAAGGCGCTACGATCACCGACCAGAGAGTCACAAAGCACAGTTGCTCGTTGATGTAATTTTTTATTTTAAATTATTCTTTTTTTAAAAAAATAGTAAATTTTCGTTATGTTAATTGTTGTGCTCTGTGTTTTTAAAAGTTGAGTTTGATTGCAATTTTGATTTGAATTGGATTTAATTTGTGATTCCCGAGTTTGCTGTCTATTTGTATTGAAAATTCATGTTCGTTGTGTGGCAGGATGGTCCCTCTTATGTTCGCGTGTTTGTTCGTGTTTTGCGTGATATTTTCAAGGAAGATACTGTAGAGTATGTTTTGGCATTGATAGATGAAATGCTTGCAGGTAATTTGTTGAAATTAGCCTTTTTTATTCCCCATTTGTTTGTTAACTGTGGCATAACCTTTAAATTATAATCTTTTGCAGCAAACCCGAAGAGAGCAAGACTGTTTCATGACAGTACCTTTGCTGATGAAGATACTTATGAACCTTTCCTAAGTTATGGATTTACTCAAATATTTTTTTGATTTGCAATTTTGCATATTAATTATTAACTTTCTTTGCTTTGGAGATGAGGCAAGCTCTCATATACTGTATTTGTTTATCTATTATATTGCACATTTTTTTTTTAAATCTCTTATTATATTAAAAATCAGCATTTGTTTCAAATAGAATGTGTTTGTAACCACGGCCATTACTCCAGCCAAACCTTTTTCTTTTGCAGGGGTTCACACCCTGCTCTAACCATTGATGATCATATCTGTGTGTATGTATGTATAATATGTGCTTGTTGGAAGATTGTGAATCATATGTATATTTGTAGTTTATAGTGTTATATCTTCCTGTTGGGCAGAAACTATACTGAAACCCTTAATTACATTTCTCTTACCATTTTTACAACTTGAGGATAAAAGGCTATGTATGATTGTCATCTAGATAGTGTCATATGATTGTTGTGTATTTTAACTATTTTCTTTGTACTTCAAAGTTATGATATACAAAAAATAATAATAATGATATTATCCATCTTTCAGATTGCTCTGGAATGGAAATTGGTTCATACAAGAGAAAAGTTGTAAGATCCTTGCTTTAATTGTTAGGTAATACAAACATGAGACTTCACATTTTAATGCAAAAAAATCTCAGACTTGAATCAAATAACAGATCTGTTGTATACTTGTACAAGTTAATACCTTCTCAGTTATTGCAAAATTTCACCCTTCTCTGATTATAGTGTCAGGCCAAAAACTCAGAATGGCATTGTGTCAAATGGAGAAGCATCAAACGGAAAGAAGCCATTTACCACTATTGATGATGTTTTGATTGGATTGGTAAAATGGCTTTGTGAACAGGTATGTGATTCGGGAAATTGTTTCTTTCTCACTAGATCAATCGCGTAAGAGTAATTCACAGATTTGTTGACAATGCACCTAATCACATCAACTTATGGAGGAAGCTGCCACAACTGCTTGACATATATGGGAATTAGTAAGATTTGCAAGTGTGCAAGAGTGACACATTATTTGCTGAACTTGAACAACTAGGTTATAAATTGGACCACAGAATCAATTAAACCAGATGGCATAAAAATATGCACTCAGATCTATAAATATTTTACATGAATAAAAAAATTGCACGTTGTATCCTAAGATGCGAATAGATTCAGTTCTATGTAATATGCATGCTTTCTTACTTTCATCTATTTATTATATCTGTAGTTGAAGAAACCTTCTCATCCTATTCGTGGAGTCCCAACTGCTATCAATTGCCTAGCAACACTACTTAAGGAACCTATGGTTAGGTCTTCCTTTGTTCAGGCTGATGGGGTCAAGTTACTTGTGCCATTGATTTCACCAGCATCCACTCAACAGTCTATTCAGGTAAGTTTGTTGGATTCTACCTCTGAGAATCTAAAAATCTGAGTAACTGGATTTTCCCTCATTTGGCCTATATATATTATACCAATAGGATATGTGCTTGGGTAAGCATGATATATCTAGTTATGCCTGTAATACTTGCTGGAACTGGAAATCCAATAGCTTGTATTGAATTTAGAGATGGGCTAACTTAAACATGCTTGGTGCATCTGATCAAATGATAATTTTTTGGAAGAAAAATGACAAAGTGGTATCTGGGGATTCCTGATTTGTTGGCTTCTAAATTGATTTATCAATAAAAATAATAAATATTGCTGATGATATTTGTAGATTTCATGGCGCTTTTGTAGGGAACAAAAATTAATTGATAAATTCCTCTGTGACAGCTTCTTTATGAAACATGTCTCTGCATATGGCTCTTATCCTATTATGAGCCAGCAATTGAATATTTGGCTACTTCAAGAACCCTTCCGCGACTTATTGATGTTGTTAAGAGTTCTACAAAAGAGAAGGTATGTCTGACTTGTTGAATTTATGTGCATCTCATTTTTCTCTTACAAACAGAATGTTGTTCACATTTCTTTATTTCTGGCAATATCATTATTAGTTATAGCTTATAGTTTTATTTGATAGCTTTTAGCTAAATTTGTATTAACTTTCTGTTATATTTATGTCTATGTAATGGTAGCAAGTAAATATGTTTCTAATTTTCTCTGGCATAGCAATCTAATGTTGGCACACTTGTTTTATAAATTTGTTAGGTGGTTAGAGTTGTTGTCTTGACTCTTAAGAACTTGATGTCAAAAGGGACATTGGGTGCTCAGATGGTTGACCTTCAGCTGCCACAAGTTGTCCAAAGTTTAAAAGCACAAGCATGGAGTGACGAGGTGAGATAATTAGAACCTACATTAACTTCCGGCTGAAAATTTATTTTTGTAAATTGTGTAAAATTATAATTGGTGCCATGCAGAGAAAATATTTTTGATATACATCTTGCCACTTAAAGTTGCTGTCTTGTAACCTGGCAATCATAGGTTCAAATACTGGAAACAGTGTCTTCTTGCAGGGTTAGGTTGCATAGTGGGACAGGGAGTCTTGTGCATTAGGTTCCCCTTTTTTTTACATCTTGCCATGATTGATGTATTTGCAGTCAGAACTTATATTTTAGTTTGCATAGTTTCTGATATAATTGGGATCTTTGCAATATGATAAGCACCCAAGGACTTGGGGAATCCTCCCTTAAAAGCTAACTGTTAAGGAGGGAGAACCAAGTACTTAAATACTCCACCGAGCATCTCATACTACTTGATGTGTGGTTTAGACACCTTATAATACCCAAGTCCCTATCATAGTACCACCCCTGATAGCCGATGTCTCGACGGCTGACACTCTACGATGCTTCACTCAACCATTCTGGTCAGCCCTTTCGTAAGTAGTCCTTTTGAGACATTGACAACTAGCTCTGATACTAATATGATAAGCACCCAAGTGCTTGGGGAACCCTCCTTGAAAGCTTGCTGTTAAGGAGGGAGAACCAAGTACTTAAATACTCCACCAAGCATCCCATACTACACGACGTGGGATTTAGGCACCCACCCCATAATACCCAAGTCCCCATCACAATAATATTTATTATTATTTGTTGTCATATGTTGTCATACTGTGCATTTGTACTGTATTGTTAGATACAGTTGCCGTTTTCCATGATGCATCAAAATTTTGATGGCACTTACGGCCACCATTTGATTTTGATGTTATGTATTTAAATGGACAAAGGAAAGTCTGAGTGAAAATTATTTCAGAACTCATTGGAATGATAGGATGCTCCCTCTCAAATTTGTTGCTAGTCAGTAGTAGACGACTTGTGACATTACAATATGGTAGATGATATTTGATTGCTTAATTGTGATGCTTTGCTACCTAGCACACATCAATGACTCTCTTGCATCTTGTTCATGACAATAACTAGTTCTCTTTCTCTTGTTTCTGTATGCATTGTGCTGCACAAGTATTTGTGAACACTCATACTTGATACAACATTTATGTTGCTAACTTGAATACACATTCTGGAAGTTTCACAGAACACCAATTTTTTCTTCATTTTGAAGTACCTTTTCTGTTTGCTCTTATATTTGCCTGAATTGGCACTCTTTATATATATATATATATATATATATCTTGAAGTTTTCCTCTCTATCTTAAGTTACGAACTCAATATAGAGAGGTATTTTTTAACATCTGTTACCACATTTCCTTTTGAAATAATCCATTTCCTGTTACTTGCTCAACACTTCTATTAATTAGAAAAGTTTGTCATAGGACTTGTTGGAGGCACTGAATTCCCTGGAAGAAGGGCTTAAGGATAATATCAAGAGACTAAGTTCTTTTGATATGTACAAGCAAGAAGTTCTCCTTGGCCATCTGGATTGGACTCCCATGCACAAAGATCCCATATTCTGGCGAGAAAATATAACCAACTTCGAAGAAAATGATTTCCAGGTATCTGTGCATTATCTCCTCCTTTATGCTTCAATTTAATTCTTGTTTAAGCACACAAGATATTTTGGGCTGAGAAAAATGACAAGGCTTTCAGTTACTTGTGGCCGTACTGTTTTCTTTGTTATTTCTTGTAATATAAAATTGGTATCTCTGGGGATGATATTGGGTTTCACCTTGATAGAAATGGTTAGTACCATTGTTTGTGAAAATTAGACTAGACCGGCCGGTTCAACCGGTTGGACCGGGAACCTGTCTGTCGTCCGGTCCGGATGACCCATGAAACTGGACAGCAAAAGAACCGGCTAGAAAACTATTAAACCAGTCTAGACTCTAGAGCCGTAAAAACCAGACAAAACCGATGGTTCACCGGTTCTCAAAATATTAAAAAAAAATCTTGTTATGTTGGTGAAAATGAACACGCCACTGATGATGGTGCTCTACTCCATCCTTTGCGCGCAAGCCTTAGCATGCTCCAATCTTAGTTGGAACTGTTCCTCTCCTCCACCAGACTACAGTAGTCCCCAACTCTCTGCAAACTGCTCCCTTTTTGGTTTCCTTTGTGTTCTGATTCTGAAGACAAAACAAATAAACAAGGTGTAGAGTGGAGTGTTGCGTGTGTGTGTAGACCTTAGAGTGCAGCTGTAGACACGTTGATGAAAAGACATTAGTAGCGTTTTGTTTTTTTGTTTTTTTTCTAACAATTTGAAAAGCAAGTAAAATAGTAGAAAAGCTAAGTGATACATAGCTATCCTATCCTGTAAAAAGCTTCCAAAGCCACAAAAGTGGGTAGCCAGTATACACAGTGAAAAGATGCTCTGAAAATTGTAAAGTAATGTGGTTAAAAATACTACTAAAAAGTTAAAAGTTATTAAATAAAAATAAAATATTTAAAAATTTTAATGTATTAAAGTTAATGTTATAATAAATGAGACCAGTAGATTGATGCTGAAACGGATATTATTTTCATATTGTGCACTTATATTTGTTGATAGATATATTATTTTTTGTATTTATACAAATATATATATTTAAAGCAGATTTTCTGTTCATCTAAAAGTAGTAAATATACTTTAAAGTAGATTTGATATTCATCTAAAAATATACATTGTACTGTGCTGATTTTGATCAGAAACAGTCTATGGATTTTAAAATATTTTGTTCCGAAGGTGGTCGTGGATCCCATCAATTTAGATATGCTTAATACAAAATACGAATTTTTCTTTGGCATCAATAGTGATATAGAGAAGCATTTTTAGAGCAAGAACAGATGATTATGCTATATGAAGTGCCATTTGGTAATGCAAAAAAAGAAAGAAAAGATAATGATGATAGTGTAGTCTTCTTGTGTACTCTCTATCTTATCTCAAACATTCATCTATTATTTATTAATAATATTTTCATATGTTGCAGATCCTAAGGGTCCTAATAACAATTTTGGACACCTCCACTGATCCAAGGACTCTGGCTGTTGCTTGCTATGACCTTTCACAGTTTATCCAGTACCATTCTGCAGGACGGATCATTGTGACAGACCTTAAGGCAAAAGAACGAGTGATGAAACTAATGAATCATGAAAATGCTGAAGTTACTAAAAATGCACTGCTCTGCATCCAGCGGCTTTTCTTAGGTGCAAAGTATGCAAGCTTCTTGCAGGTTTAATTCTGTTTCTGTGGGGTGGCCTAGTGTATGCACTAAATTCCATCAACTTCACTGCTATCTCACAAATTGGATCGGCTCTCGTGTACAAGGCTTATTCATTGTTTTAATGATTAATTTATTGTGTATGGCTACTAAGATTTCGGTTTCAACAGTAGAAGAAATTTTATGTGAGGAATAAGTATGCATGATATTCTGCTGCTGAATAAATCAAGTTTTGTAATATACTCGAAGTTGTGCTTGTAGGTATGTCGAATTTGTTAGAAAACAAAATTTATCGTTAATATGGATATGTAATTTCTTGAAACATGAGCTCCTTGAATATGAGCTAGTTTTAGAAGAATAATGACTCGAGGGATGAGAAAATTATTGTCCTATTTCTTGCCGATCACAAATCTTTAACTTGCTATTTAGCAAATTCTGCAAGAGCCTTTGTAAGATTATTTTTGAATTTCCTAATACTTTTCTCATGGTTGTTGAACACCGCGGATTAACCTGCGATTGGATACAAGGCAATTGACTAGGAAGTTGTTTTAGCCGAAACTAAATGAGCTTATTATTCAATTTTTTTTTTTTTGCTTACGACATCAGTCAATAAATTGTACATTTCACTACAAACTTGCTACTGATAGAAAAGTTCATTGTCATAACTGATATTGCAATTTGTTATTTGCTAAATAAAATTAAAGCTTGTTTGAGTGGAGACATTAAAATAATCAACCCCGGACACACGAGACACAGCCTGAGTGATTTGGCAGAAGAGCCTAGTTAAAGTTCAACCTCTGCAAAGTATCTCTCTGAATAATATTGTCCTTACATTGTCATCTTGTCCAGTCTGATGCAGATACGAGTAAGCATAATCCACTTTCCCAACATCTTAACCCGTCAAGCGTTATGGATCTCATGCAATGGCTCACTGCAACTAGGAGCCGTGAGTGTAGCACAATCTGTATCAACTACTACGATGCACCGATGGAATTGGTTCTCTGCAGTTGAAAATTCAACTGCACAGGAACGGTGACACATATATGTTACCAGTACCAGATGGGGATGAGATTTTTCTATTTTAAATTAGGATACAGGGTAACAAAACTTAACTGCCAAAAGGAATTCGTTGTTGCTAAAGACCGACAACGAAGAACTTTGTCGCTCATGAATAGAATAATGGAATATGTAATAATGAAATAGGTATCAAATTTGGTTAAGGGATCAAATTCTAATTACGATTTTCAATGCACTCGTGATTTTGAATAAAAAAAAAATTATTTATTGATTGCTTAAGCAGTGTCCCAAAAGCAGGTTAACAAGATCCATATTTCTGTCTTCTTTATCTGCCCATGAAGGATTTTTATCTAATGATCTATAAGAGCATCATATTTAATCATAGCATACTGATGCGTTGATAGTGTTGTTTGCAGGACTCATTGACCTGGTTGTTTTCAGAATATGACACTTACATACCATGAATAATCAAAAATATTTTTTTACAGATCAAGATTTTTGTTGACTCCTTTAATTTTAAAAGAATATTTTAGGATGTATATATAAAAATAATGCAAAATAAGTGACATAATTGAATAATAAGACAGCACTTCTCACGAACATGCCTCTAGTATACTTATGTTATTTCAAACATCTTTCTGGAAGATAAGTTCGGGAAAAGTTAAAGATCAAATAAATTATTATTCATCCACATCTTTCTATCGTACAATACACTGCAGCATTTAAATACAGAAGAAAGAAAATATAGAGAAGTGAGTAACAAAATAGCATATTGACTAATTGAGGTACCCTTTGTTGAATCAAAACTTCATTTCCATGGGCGTTTCCCATCTCAGTGACGAGTCCAAGGCTTTGGACATAGATGACACAATCTCGTTCATGTCAGGGCGATTTGCTGGATCTTTCTTTATGCAAGTGCCTATCATTCTAGCAACAAACACAGCAAGTTCCATTGGATAATTTCCTTGCAAAGAGGGATCCATGAACTCCCTCAATCTCTCATGTTCACCTTCCTCATCAAGTACCATGCTTAAAACATCCAACAAATTCACATTATTACCTTCTGCATAAATATCATCAACATCTTTTCCAGTGAGCATTTCCAACATCAGAACCCCAAATGCATAGACATCAAGCTTTGTAGACACAAGACCATTTTCCAAATACTCTGGAGCCATGTACCCTCTTGTCCCAACAATATGCCTTGTCATGACATATTGCTCACCCTCACCCTCTCTTTCCATTGACCTTGCAAGCCCAAAGTTTGCAACCTTTGCCCTGAAATCACTATCCAGAAGAATGTTACCACTCTTCAGATCCTTGTGGACATGCGGAGGAGAAGTGAAACTATGAAGATAGTCAAGTCCTGTGGCCACATCCAATGCAATCTGCATTCTCTGTGTCCAACTCAGAAACTTCCCATTGATGTTGATCCAATCACTCAAGTTCCCATTAGCAGCATACTCATAAACAAGATACCAATATCCCTCATTAAAGCAAACCCCAGAGAGGCGTATAACATTAGAATGGTTCACTT
Source organism: Pueraria montana var. lobata (assembly GCA_026413185.1). NCBI lineage: Eukaryota > Viridiplantae > Streptophyta > Magnoliopsida > Fabales > Fabaceae > Pueraria > Pueraria montana. Next base: position 46,593,948 of record CM048649.1, on the reverse strand, counting down.
TGGTCAAAAGTTCTACCTCCTTTGACACATCATCATCTATCTTCTTAATTGCAGACAAATCTCCATTTATAACACCACGATAAACCGACCCTCTGATGCAGCAGCTAGGACTAAAATCATTTGTTGCACTTTGCAGTTCCTTAAATCTGTACACCTTGAACGATTCACCTATGCTAGATATGATCTCTGCCAAATTCTCAGACTCTTCTTCCAACTTCTTCCCTTGTGGTTTCTCAATAGCCACAGCCACAAAACTATCAGACGCAATCACAGAATCATCTTTCTTTTTATCACCCTTGAGATAGCGCGTCCTGAAAATGATGGCACAAAGGATTAATACTAATGCAATACCTCCAACAACTCCTACAACTGCATACACCCATGTTTTGTTGCTTGAGCTTCCATTTGAAGAAGATGGAGGAGGTGGAGGTGGAGGTGGTGGTGGAGATGGCTCAGAAGTTTGGTCACTCGAGGGCTCATCTTGAAGAGGAACTAGAAGTGTGGTATAAGGATGGATTGTGGGTTGCTGAGAAGAAAGACTATTAGCTTCGAGAATTGTCTCACTGCTGACACCAAATCTTTCACCAATGAGCCAAGCAGTGTCACTAGAAGCTACAAGGTAACTCAACAAGTACTTCACACCTTGCTCAGTTTGATTCCTTGAGGGACAAGCGCATCTAAGAGGAACATTGAGTTTGTCACCAGGCACTAAGTCTCCTTCGGGAATGTTATTCTGATCCTGCAATGCTTGACATGTTGAGAGGCCTTCAAAGGTGTTGTTAGCGATCAAAAAATATGAGTCCCTACTCTGGACCTCATAGGATGTGTTGAACTGGTAATACTGGTTACCCGAACAAGAGCAATTGACTGGAACAATCACTAGCTTGTTTGTTTCAAAGATTGCATCCTGAGAAACAGAATTTGCCTCAGAAAGCTGAGATGGGTCAGAACCCAGCAAAGCAGATATTGAGGGAACAGTGTTGTAATGGGGTTTAGCCCTGAAGGTGAGGTAAGCTTGGCAACTAGGATTTGCACCATTGCAAGTGTAGCCACGCATAGAGTTTGAATTACCCGTTTGCTGACATGCTGTTGTGGCCAAACCAATGTAAGGTTGCTGACCCTGAACCTGAACCAGAACCACCACCGAGATGCTACATAGTATAATAATCAAAGTGAAGATTGGGGTGATGGGAAAGTGCTTCATTGAAGAATGGAATAATAGAGGTGATGGCTGAAAAAGGGTTTGAAGTTTAATGCAACACTTTTTCTGGAGAACCAGTGTGTTGTCGTGGTTTGTATTCTTTGTTTCATATTTGATTTGATTCGTTGGTCAGAAGTTATATTAGATGGAACACGCAATGTCAAACTCATTTATTTCATTGCCATTGGTCAGAATTGGTGGTTTGATATTAGAATATTCTTGCAGGGATTGATTGGATACTGTCGTTCCGTTGACCAAATCTCGTTGAGATAGTTGCATGACTGTGTCTTCCGTATCATTTTATAATTATAACTTGTGAGCATCAAATTTGAACTCCGTTGACCAAATCTCGTTCAGATAACAAAGATATTGTATGCTACTTGAGTTACATGTCTCTGTCTTCCACATTATTTATAATTAAAACTTGTAAGCATCAAATTTGAATAGAATGAGAACGTGTTCAATAATTAATTAGGACACCGAGCTTAGGCTAATTGGTATAGGCTGGTTTGCGATTGGCTACCCTAAATTGGGTCAAATTGGATTAGGATGTGTTGGGATAAAAGTTACGATTAACGTAACTAACTTTCATCTCAATGAGACAAAATACTTGTTTCTTAGTTTGGTGCATTGGAACGTGTGTTTTTTCGTTTGACAAGTTTTTAATTGCAATACAAACATACCCTGTGTTTGATTTAACGTTAGGATGAACGGACGCATATTTCAATATGCGTTTTGTGAGAAGTAGGAATTAGGAGTTTTTGATTCAACAACCTTTTGGAGACCTCTCAACGAAAAATCAAACACGCACTTAGTCTGTGAAATAAATGATGTTAAGTTCACACCCAGCTTTTTGGGTATTTATTTATTTTTGCATACAAAGCTACAATGGCAGGAAACTTCCTTTCATCATGGCATCTATACAAATCTTTTTGGAAAAGTTAGTGTCACTAAAAGTGAATGCATTTTCATGGAATGTCTCATTAAACACAATTTGGTATAAACTCAATTTAGACAAAAGAAGGGTTTCGAGTTGCAAGGACACCAACTATGAGTCTTAACAAATCGAGGAAGAGACAACAAATCACCTTTTCTTTGAATACAATGTGTTGTCAGAGTTTGGTCAAAGTGTCTAAAATGGTTTAGTTTCTCCATAACATTTTGTGTAGTTTGCTTATTAACCAAGTTGCAATTCTAAATCATGGAAGGTTTGTCGAGTATTATGGCGCACAATATTATGTTGTATATAAGTGGCAAATAATAAGTTGATATTTAAACGTAAGACTATAATTTCTTCTGAAGTTGTGGAGTTAATCAAAGTCAGGACATGGTCATGATTCAAAGTTGAAGTTCTAGATTTTATCTATCTGTTTTTTAGTTGACATAGTAATCATAAGGCTTATCTTAACTCTCAATTATCAATAGCTACTTATGGGTTAAAAGGCTGTCAATACCATGTGTGATAAAATTGTGGGACACATAGTTTTTTCATCATGTAACATAGGCTTATTTTTATCTTCTTTAAGTGTGTTTTTAAATGATCAATTGGCTTTGATTTCCCTTCACAAATATTTCTGGTACTCATCTATTAATAGAGTTTTGTTCACTTAAAAAAAAAGAAGCTATATAGTATAAACTTTTCTTTCGGTGAATAATAGTAAGAAACATTTTAACTCAATGGGAACACGAATCTCCATTTTACAACCTAGGTTCGTTCCTTAATCATACTCCCCCAACATATGCTAAAATATTTCTATATGTACAACACTCATTGTTCTATTCTCAATCCATAAACAATGGAATTTCAATACATAGGGAAACTAACTTTCTTCATTTATTTGGTTCGAATCCCACACTCCTACTTCTTATGTCAACCAAGCTTCAATATCCTTGTTTTCCTTAGTAAGTGTTTGGTTACACGTCTCAAATTATTTGATGTGTGTTGCGACCATATATATCTTCTTTTTGTAACATCAACATCTTTATTTGATTTAATGTGAAAATATGGGTATACATGCAATGCAAACTCCACCCTAAACACAAACTTAACATATAAAGGTGTTTTTGCATCGTAACACTCCGGAAAATATTGTCAATGATCTCACACATTTGGCATCAGCAACTTTAAAATTTTGTTCAGGGCTATAATTTGGCTTTGGTACTCGTCCACCTTGTGTTTCCATGAAGGAGGCTCCATTTTCAAAAGAATCCCGCACTGAATGAAATTCCCATGTGTCTCCAATTCCATTACTGCTTTTTCTCCATGTTACCTACACAAGTTATATAATTAGCATACTCCATGCACCCATTCTAAGTAACAAATAACTTAACTTTTAAGGTCACTAAAATTGGGTTTATTGAAATACTTAATATATTATTTTTGCTAATATTTTATTTCACTTATTAATTAATGTTAAACATAAGATAAAAAAAATAGTAAACACTTCATTAATTAGCTAGTTTAATTGCTTGAACAAATTACCTCCTTACGCCCTGACATTGGTGCTATGAAGAGGTTTGATTCGCTTTTGAGGCTAGGTTCCATGCTTCCACCTATGGCATATTGCACCCATCCCATGTAAAGATTGTTTGCAACATGTGCATACCCATGGCGAATTCTACAATGTTTTTAAATTAATGAAACAATTAAAACCTTTGACACATGTATTTTTAACAATTTAATTGTGCAATTTAGGGTTAGCTAAGCAATTAATTACCTTGGCATGCGCTGGTGGCAATTAGGTCCAAAATAGTTATACACAACAGTGACCTTCATGTCCTTGTCTCTCACATACCCGTCATCATGTCCGAGAAGCATAACTTTGTTTTGCTCCCTGAACCAATTGTTGGAGACAATCACATTAGTGGAACCCCGTGTGACGTCAAGAAGACCGTCTTGGCAATCATAAAGTGTGTTGTGATCAATCCAAATATTTGAAGCCGTAACCAATCTTATTGCATCTCCATCAACTTGACCTAAAGGCATCACGTTTCCATTAGGACCTATTACCATTCCAGGAGCCTGAGGTCGACAATGATGAATTCTAATGCCATGGATGATTACATTTGTTGCCTAACAAAAAAAAAATAAGCATGCAGTTGTGAGTTACAAAGTGGAATATATGCATTGAAAACATAACGGAGAAAAAAAGTTATAATGTTAAAGATGGAAGTTTAAGTTAATGTTTGGTAAGTTAATTTTTCATAGAAAAAAATCCTTTTAGAAAAATATTATAATTTCAATTATTTTTTAATTAATTTAAAAAAATAAAAAAATTAAAACTATTTTTTCTTAGAAATAAGCCTTGTGGAACGTATAAACTAATTGGAGCTAGTAATTACCTTAAAGATCATCAAGCATGCATTATTAACAATGTGGACATTGACACCTCGACCATCAATGGTGGTGAAACTACTAATGAGAAGGGGTTTCTCGAGCCTAATGTGCATGTCACTTTGGAATGTGATCCAAACTTTGCCTTGAATCCTAGAAGCTCCATATCTCAAGGTACCAAATTTGGGGTTTATTGGGTTGTCACTAGGATCAATAACTTTGTAACGGATAAGGTCCTTACCAATGTTGTTTGTCATCTTCCCTACATAGCCCACCGAGCATGTGGCAAGTTGTGAACGATTTTTCCACCATTCAGGATTAAATCTCCAGCATTGGTCGATTTCATTCATTACCAAGCCTTCTACCTTGGATTCTTTGCTAGCATAACTAACTTTTGGAGTGAAAAAGGTAATGCTCATAATAGCTAAAACAAAGCACCAAAGGATGGAATTGATGACTTGATAAGTCATGGTTCACTATGCTTTTTTTTGAATTAATTCCAATTTGTAATATAAGTAATTGAATTAATGAGAAGAGAGGGATAGCAAGAAAGGAAAGAAATTTGCTAGGTTTTAAAAGAGAAGTAATGGCATGAGTAGGTTATTATAGAGCTTGAAGTGGTTAGTAATTGCTTGGGGCTTGGAAGTTTGTTGAAGATGTTGCATCAAGCTTTGGCTAAGGGACTCTCATGACAAGAGAAATTAAGAATAGAAAGAAAGAGGTTGAACTAGTTTTGATTACTTACCTCAAATTAGTAATGTAAGTGTAACAATTAGCTAAATTTGTGCAATATTCAACTAAAGGGAAACAAGCAATAATAACGTTTTGGGGGAACTAAACAATTACCTATAAATTCTATATCAATCTAATTGTTATTATATTTATAAGGATGAAACCCATCAGTTGTTATGCAACTAACAAATATTTAATGCTCGATCATGCATTGTACAAGGTATTTTTTATTTAATTCAAATATTATTAGAAAATTATAAATAAAAAAACACTTAAAATTATAAGAGAAAAATACATAATTAATTAAATATATAAGAAGCTTAAATTAAGAGCGAAACATATTTTTTAATTAAAATGAAAACATTTAATTTGAGAATATTATAAGTAATTAAGATTTCAGATAAACAAAGTAGTTTTCTAAAAGTAACTAATGCTGAAGTATGAGTAAAAAAAATCTTAACCTAAAATAAATATTTATAATTAGTAATTTGATAATGTTAAATACATGAAAAAATAGTGAAATTAAGTGTGATATATAAAGAAAGTACAAGAGAAGTCTTCATATTTAAGAGTAAAGACTCATATTTATAATATCAAAGTTAATAAAAAAAATTAGATATCATGAAATTTTTTCACCTTTATTTCATAAAAATTCACCATAACATGTATTTATATTAAGGGCAATTTTTCTAAACTTTCGAAACACATTCATGAAAACGAACTAGTAAGAAATAAGACTTTAAATATGTTTCGAGTCCCTGATATATTAGTGAATTTTGCGTTGGTCCCTATTAAATTTTTGTTTTCTGTTGGGTCCCCAATAAATTTTTTATTTTATTTTTGGTCCTACAGCGCTTTAGATAACGCTTTAAATTGATTTAAAAAGTGGTTTAGATAGCGTTTTAGGGACAAAAACAAAATAAAAAATTTATTGGAGACTCAACAAAAAGCAAAAAGTTAATAGGGACCCAATGCAAAATTAGCTAATATATCAGGGACCCGAAACATATTTTAGCTTAAGAAATAATTATTTTTTTGTTCGTATGCTGAATTTTATGGGTTATTTTTATTATCTACACAGTACATTATTATTTTTTTAGTTTAATTTCTAATAATTATGTTATATGTGTGCGTGTATATTTGATTTATATATTTTAAATTCTAAATATTTTATTATAAAAACAAAAAGTATTTTAATTTGAAAAGAAATAATTGTTCTAATATAATAATGTGTATGTGACTAAAAAGGAAGAAACATGCAATGGTTCTTGGCTTCTTTTATTTTATTTTTATTGTTATTTGTTTTCGAATTTTTCTGGATTTTAAAAGTGTTTCATATTCATAGATGAGGCAATGAATACAATTTAGTTTACAAATTATTTAAGATGTTAAACACTTTTTTTTTATATATTTTTTTTTGTTAAATCTTTAATATTAACTATGAGGATATATATATATATATATATATATATATATATATATATATATATATATATATTATTCTCATTTTAATATTAATTACGAGGATATCGTATATATATGCCCATAGATGTTATAATGCTACGAAGCAAACTTTTCTATTTATACTTATATAACCTACTAGGATCAGCTTAGTGGTTGGAGGTTGGGGTAGAATACATGAGGTAATGGGTTCGAACATTTGTATAACTATTGTACACAAAAAAAAAATGTATTTATACTTATATATAAGTGAGGAGTGCTAGTAATTAACATACTCTAACATATTTTTTTAAACACACACTTTACTGAAAACTACAAAATCAAAAGAGAAACACATTAAATAATAAGTAGAACCAACAAAAATTTGCAATTTTAATAAATTTCAGTTACTAATAAAGAGTGTTTAAAAGAATGTATTAGAAAGTACATTACTAAAATTTCTCCTTAAAAGTTTGAAGTATAAAATTGTTGTATAAAATTTTCTATTTAAGTTCTACCCTATCAATATATAATTGCATAATATTTGACTTCTATGACTTTTCGGCATTTACATCTCATGACTACATTATATATATTTTGAGTTGGGTATGATGTTGTAAACACATGAGCAACCATGAATTTTCCACTTGAGGATCTCAGTTAATGAATAAACTTAATGATGAATTTTGATAATGACAAAGTCAACTATTGAAGCACTCTTTATCATAAGTAAAGCCAAAGTCAAAAGCAAAAGGAAGGAAGAAATCAATGAAGATACTTGAAGAAATGTGTCCAATAACTTGGGTATTTTTATAAACTCCCTATTCATCTATTTTAAACTAAGTCACATGATCCATTCTATGGCTTTAAAATTGAATTAGGGAGTCTAAGTAAGTGTCTAGTGAACCACATTAACAAACATAGGCTTAAGATCACTAAACAAGTAAAATTAGGGACAATGAGTCGTAAGACTCGATCGTGTCCCACTGCCAAACTCGAGTATGTTAAGTGTAAACTTGAGTTTGCACAAAGGTTTGTCATTGAGACTCAAGTCCCATATTGCTGCACTTGAGTCCCACGAGTCTTGGTGGCTATGGGACTTATGGTTGAGCTTAAATCTAATCTTATTTTTCCTTAATTAATTATATCATTCAAATTTCAAAAATTATGTTTATTTCTACTAAGCAAAATTTGACTAGTGATCAAAATAAGAGATTAGTTATTTTAAAATAGAATCTAAGCTTTTAGGATTCTAAATATAAGTAATTGGTTATTTTGAAATAAAATCTAAGTTTTTGAGATACTTAATTAATTTTAACAAAATATTAAGGAATTGAATCTTTATCTCTTAAGCTAATTAAGGAAGGCTCTTTTTTTATTATGGGGAAAAAGAACAAATATCTAGTGAATTAAAAAGAGTAATTTCTAATATCTAGAGAATCTATCACAATCTCTAGTAATTAATTCAAATTTCTTTGGAATGTCCTGGATACACTTTCCTGGTTATTGAATCCCTTTATAAAGAGAACTTTTCCCATTGTGAAAAGCATCTAAGTAAAAGAGAGAAAATCAAGTAGAAAAGTAGAAAAACTCTAGCGAGAGTCTAGAGAAGTTAGAATGATTTTAGAGAGTTAAATACTTGGATAATGTGTTTATGTGTTGCTATTCTACTTATTAAGAAGTTTGCTCTTAGCCAATGTTTTGTTTCAATGGAGGTGCTGTTGAGTCATAAGACGAATCATGACCTTCAATTATTTTGATTTTATGCAAAACAAATATTAAGTAAAAAGATTGCGTCTTATAAATGCCAACAGACGAAAACGTTGAATCTACGTCTGTAAGAGACAGATGATACGCAGACCGGCGCTTAAGTCTGATGAAGCATTTAAAGGCATAGTAAATGTACTATCGCTTTATAATCTGTTTTGTAGGGAATGTTCATAAAATATCCTTCTAGGATCTGTCGAAGTGCATAAAGAGAAAAAGAAAGAAGAGTCAAAGTTTCAGAAGTTTCTCTCGCCTCAAAAGACGCGCTATAGCTAGCAATGAGTACTTGTCTGAGCAAGCGATGTGACCACTGCAATAGAAGGATATGGAGTGTATCTCAAGAAAGATAAGCAGAGTGCTTTATCAGTTTAGAATGACTAGTTGGTGACAAGCATTTAATGCCCCTCAACCACCTTCCTCCAGACGCTGGTCAGAGGCAAGCAAGAAGACTGTTTAGAGACAACTGTTACTTCCTCGGCAAGTCTATACATAGAAGAAGATTTGAAGTGCTGAACAACACACAAATTGAATTCAAAATTTAAGCATTCTTTTAAGCCTTCTTTCTCTTGTAAAAATTCAAGCATTCTTTCTCTTGTAAAAATTCTTTGTTAAAAAGCTCTCAAATCACATTGTGTATCCTGAGAGAAAAAGACTTTGTTCTTAAATTTGTATATTCGTCTGTAAGACGATAGTTGAGAAGTCTGTGCGCCCCTTTCAAAAACAAATCTTGTGATTTGTTTTAGAGCCAGAAGTGGCTTGGTAGTAAAGAATACTTGGGTTTTTAGCTTGGAGAGGCTAAGTGTGAAAAACTACTTGGGTGAGCCAGAAGTGGCAGTGAACAATACTTGTAACTTGTGAAAGTTAGTGGAACTTGGTGGTTTGCCAAGAACTGGACGTAGTCTCAGGGTGAGACGAACTAGTATAAAATTCTGTGTTATCTTTCTTGCTCTTTTATCTCTTATAACTGTTTGAACTGACTTTGTCTTGTGATTTAAATATGTTTTCTTAAAAAGGGCTTTCATCTGTGTACTATCGTCTGTTAAAACGTTTTCTTCAAAAATGATCTCTTTTGTCCAATAGACGTTACACGCTGTTTATAAAAAGTTTGCAAAAATTTTATAAATCACAATTCGACCCCCCTTCTTGTGATTTTTGCCTTTACAGTTTGGTATCAGAGCTCAGCCTCTAAGGGTTGAGCACTTGACCATGTCTAGAGGAAAAGATCCAGATGGCTAGTCACGATAATCAGTTCATTCCCAAAGGAGCCTTTCTAACAAGGCCTCCAGCCTTTCTTGGAGATGACTTTCCCTACTGGAAAGACCGCATGGAAATGTATATTAAGTCAAATCAATATCAATTGTGGAACATCATCATGCATAGAGATATTCCCATCACAAGGACTGAAGATCAATGGATTCAAGATGACTACAACATTCTTCAACTCAATAACAAAGCTAGATAAACTCTGACCTGCGCCTTAACCAGAAATGAGTATAAGAAGATACGTTGACTAAAATCAGCCAAGGAGATTTGGGATTCCCTCTGCACCAACTATGAGGGAATGGAAGATGTTCAACTGAGAAAAGTTGCCTTTCTGACCAGACACTATGAGAGTTTCTCCATGAAAGAAGGAGAAAGTGTTGATGATATGTTTGGGAGACTTCAGGTTCTTCTTTTATACCTAGAATCTCTTGGCAACACATATACTAAAGCTCAGATTAATCTAAAGATTCTTGATAGTATGCCCAAAGTGTGGGAACCCAAGACAACAGCTATCCAAGAGGCAAGGAACATGAGAACCTTGTCTTGGGATGAGTTGCTGGGAGTTCTACGAGTGCATGAAGTGCACCTGCAGAATCGAGACCAACTGCCTACAAACAACGCTAACAATTCTGCTGCTCTCAAAGTTGGCGAAACCAGCACCATCAAGGAAGAAAAGAAAAGAGCCCCAAGGCTCTAAAAGTTCAAACAAAAGAATCAGACGAAAGCTCTGCCGAATCTACCGACGATGAGGTTGTCCTCATGGCTAGGAACTTCAAGCAGATGCTGAAAAAGAAAAATAAGTTCAGACAGTCCTCTAGAAAGAAAGACTCCAGATTCAGAAGAAAAGAAAATGAGGATAGTCAGGAGATCATATGCTTCGAATGCAGAAAGCTAGGACATATGAAGTCTGAATGTCTGAGGTTAAAGAAAAAGAAGTCCTACAGTGGCAAGAAAAAGAAGAAGAGTCTGATGGCCACTTGGGATGACTCAGACAATGAGCAAAGCAGCAGCTCAGACGATAAACAAGCAAATATATGTCTAATGGAAGAGACAAAAGAAAAAGTTGAGGTAAAAACTTGTTATGAATCTGAAAGTTCATCTGGTTCTTCATCATACGATGAAGAAGAGATGCCTTATAATGTTTTACTTCAGAACTGTCATATGATCTCTCAGCAATGTTAAAAATTTAAACAAAAACTCAAATAATTTGTTTGTGAAATAGAATTGTTGAAGAAATCAAATGCAGAACTAGAAGAAAAAGTCAAGACTCTGGAAGAGAGCCTAAGTCAAACCAGTACCCCTAGTCAAACAGACGATTCATCCATAGTTGAAAAACTAAGGGAAGAAGTAGCCTGTTTAACTAAGGATTTTGGGAAGTTTCTAGAGAGTTCTAACACTCTTACTATGCTTTTAAAATATCATCAACATCCCCATGATAAATCTGGTTTAGGCTTAGAAAAAGATGCATATGCTTCTACTCAGTCTGACCCAGACAAATGTAACTTATGTGGAAAATCTGGACACTCTAAATTCAGATGCATACATAAGAAGAAGCAAATGTCTAAGGGCACTAATGCTGCTGGACCCAAAAAGATTTGGGTACAAAAGTCTCAGATTATTCCTATTTCAGATATCCTTGGTAGGAAAAGGCAAGGGTTTGAGTTGGTACCTGGACAGTGGCTACTTACAACACATGACGAGAGAAAGGTTTATGTTCCTAGACCTAAAGCCAGTTGAAGGCGGAGCAGTTGCCTTTGGAGGCATGGGAAAATGATGCATCTCAGGCGTAGGAAAAGTTGGTATGTCCTCCTTAACCTCTATAGACAATGTCCTATATGTTGAAGGTCTGAGGTATAACCTACTTAGCATAAGTCAATTGTGTGACAATGGTTATATAGTCTCCTTTAACAAAGACAGATGTATAGTCAAAACAGATGATGGCAAGTCTGTCTTTTCTGCCAGACGACACAACAATCTGTATGAAATTGATCTTATAGATCTTAGCAAGCAGAAGGTAACATGTCTACTATCCAAAGAAGATGAAAGATGGATTTGGTATAAAAAGCTTGGGCATGTGAATTTGAAACACATTTCAAAAATTTCAAAAAAAGGGTTTAGTAAGAGGATTGTTCGAGATTTCTTGGAAAACCCATCTTCTCTGTGAAGCATGTCAAAAGGGGAAACAGATTAAAACTTCTTTTAAATCTAATCTTTTAAATCTAAGAATGTTGTTTCCATCTTCAAATCGTTGCAACTCTTGCATATGGATTTATTTGGTCCTACTAGAATGTTGAATCTGGGTGGAAAGAAATATGGCTTAGTCTTTGTAGATGACTATTCAAGATACACATGGGTATACTTCCTAGGCCATAAACATGAGTCTTTTAAGGTCTTTGAAATATTTTGTAAACGAGTTCAAAATGAAAAAGGCTTTTGCATCTCTAGCATTAGAAGTGATCATGGAACCGAGTTTAAGATTGTTGAGTTCAAATCTTTCTGCGAAAAGAATGGGATTTTCCACAACTTCTCTTCACCGAGAACACCTCAGCAAAATGGGGGTAGTTGAAAGAAAAAACCGAACTCTGCAAGAGATGGCAAGAACCATGCTCTATGAGAACTCTCTACCTAAACACTTTTGGGCAGAGGTTGTGAACACTGCTTGCTATGTCCAAAACAGAGTATTGATCAGACCTATGATTGAAAAGCCTCGCTATGAACTATGGAGAGGAATAAGACCCAACATTGCTTACTTTCATCCTTTCGGATGTGAGTGTTACATCTTAAACACCAAAGATCAATTGGGAAAATTTGATTCTAAGGTGGATAAGGGTGTCTTTCTAGGATATTCTGATACATCTAAGGCTTACAGAGTTTTTAATACAAGAACCTTAGTTGTAGAAGAATCTATCCATGTTAAGTTCAATGATGGATGTTCACCTCTTTGGCAAGCGCACCAGTCGATGCAGTATTTTCGAATTTTAAGTATAAAATCATCTCCACAGGGACTTGTTCGTACTAGGTTCTGTGTTAAATCAAGTTCTAGGCAAAGAATGTATTGTTTTGGTAAAAAGAGGTTTAGGAAATAAATTCTAAGTTCTTAACATAAACTACTAAAAACAGAACAGATTTCAAGAAAGTAAAAGATCAAACAGTTGGTGTACAGCAATTGAAACAACGATTAGTGGAACTAGTTGGGTATTTGGTGATACTTGGCAAACATCTCAGTAATATAAATGATTTTTCTCTATTTAATGAAAACCCTAGTACTATCTCAACCCACTTTAAGTCTTCTAACCTTGATTCCTCAAGTGAGAGAAGCTAAAACACTTAACTCTACTCCCAATCCCTTAGCAAGAGAAGTTAAATGATTTGTTTAAGAACAAAGATCATTAAGAGACTAACAAACATCACTCCATTCCTAGATGAGACATTCATTAGACACCATTCTCAAATCTCAATTTTCAAAGCATTTCCCAATGACAATAAAAACAAATAGAAAAGTGCTTGGGTGATCAAGCCAAGAACCAACAGTAAGCACAGAGAATAGCATTAACACTGAATATTCATTAAATAGATAGTAAGAGTAATTACATGAGAGTTGCTAGTACACCAAATCCCCAACTACAAAGAAGTTAGCTCCTCATCGTTATGAGAAGCCACCAAAAATTACAAGAACAAGGGAATAATGGAAGAGAAAATGGTAAAGGAATGAAGGAATGTGGTAGGAGAGTGTCTCAACCGCCACACGCAACCCTAGGATGATCCCCTCTGGTCCCAATGATAAGACACCTTAAATAGGCTGAGAATATCTATTTTTTCGCTTCTGCATAAAGGCACAACTCGCTTAGCGAGAAACCACTCGCTAAGCGAATTACAATAAATCCAATTTCTCCTTCAGGCAGAGAGGTTATTTCGCTTAGCGAGCATAAAGTCGCTAAGTGATCTTGGCATGTCCAAGTTGCCTCTTCAGCTTCCAATCCCGCTAAGCGAACAAAACTTCTCGCTTAGCCTTCAACTTGCCATGTGTCCTCTACAGAGCGACTTTTCTCGCTCAGCGGCAACATCAGCTCGCTGAGCGAGTTGTCTTGAATTCCTCATCTTCAGCTTTTCCTCTTATGTACTAAGACTCTGCAAAAACATAGTTAAAAAGCTAATAAGATCCTAAAATTGACTACATGAAAACTAAATTCTAAAAAGGAAGTGATTCTAACTAAAAAAGGACTAATCATAGCAATAAATGAGAAGAAGGTGAGATAATTGTTGTGGAAATTAAGTGCAAAAGTAAGTATGCACAACCATTATCAATGGACTAATGTCTGATAGGAGACTATAAGATCTTGTGGATGATTTTGCAGATATGCAGATAGGTCCATCTGTAGCACCAAAGTCAGACAAAATTCAACCTCCTCAGGAAATTCTTCCTCAGATTGAAGGAGCGTCTGGCTCTCAATCACAGACAAGGGAAGGAAATTGGTAACCTATCATCCATAAGATAAGATCATTGGAGATTAGAAAGAAGGCATAAAGACCATATCATCCTTCAAAGATCAAGCATCCTATGCTTTCGTCTCAGAAATAGAGCCAAAAACGATAGACGAAGCCCTGACAGACGATGATTGGATCTTAGCCATGGAAGAAGAATTGAACCAGCTTACTAGAAATGACGTCTGGACCTTAGTTCCCAAACCAAAGAACAAAAGCATCATTGGAACAAGATGGGTCTTCAGAAACAAACTGGATGAGCAAGGAAAGGTGGTAAGAAAAAAAGCTAGCTTAGTAGCTCAAGGCTATAATCAGCAGGAAGGTATAGACTTCATTGAAACCTTTGCTCCTATAGCTAGATTAAAAGCTATAAGAATCATGCTTGCTTTTGCTGCTCATAAAAACATTAAGCTCTTCCAAATGGATGTTAAAAGTGCCTTTTTAAATGGTTTTTTTGAATAGGAAGTTTATGTTAAACAACCTCCTCGTTTTGAAGATCCCATTCTTACAGATCATGTTTTTAAACTCAAAAAGGCTCTGTATGGTCTGAAGCAAGCACCTCGTGCTTGGTATGACAGACTGAGCTCTTTTCTTTTAGAAAATGGTTTTATGAAAGGGAAAGTAGACACTACTCTTTTCAGAAGAGAAGTGGACAAATATTTCATCATAGTTCAAATTTATGTAGATGATATTATCTTTGGAGCTACTAATGAATCTTTGTGCAAGGATTTTTCTGATATGATGAAAAGCGAGTTTGAAATGAGTATGATGGGAGAACTTAAGTTCTTCTTAGGACTTCAGATCAAACAAGATAGTAAGGGAATCTGCATTCATCAGTAGAAATATACAAGGGAGCTTCTTAAAAAGTTCAAAATGGAAGATGCTAAACCAATGAAAACACCTATGCATGCTTCCAGTCCCTTGAACAAAGACGAATAAGGTAAACCAGTAGATTAGACGATCTACAGAGGTATGATTGGTTCACTTCTTTATCTTACAGCCAATATACCTGATATTATGCATAGCGTCTGTCTGTGCGCTAGATTTCAGTCAGATCCTAGAGAGTTTCATCTTAAAGTTGTTAAAAGGATCTTACGCTATCTAGTAGGCACCACTAACCTTACTCTGTTCTATAAGAAAAATTAAGATTTCAAGTTAGTAGGATACTGCGATGCAGACTATACAGGAGACAGAGTTGAATGAAAAAGTACAAGTGGAGGATGCCACTTTATAGGATCTTGTCTCATTTCATGGGCTAGCAAGAAGCATAACTTAATTGGCTTATCTACTGCAGAAGCTGTATATGTGTCTGCTGCAAGTTGCTGCTCACAGCTGCTATGGGTAAAATATTAATTAGAAGATTACTCTAGTTTTGAAAATAATATACCTATATATTGTGACAATACTAGTGCAATCAATCTATCAAAAAATCCCATACAACATTCTAAGGCAGAGCATATTGAAATCAGATATCATTTCATTCGTGATTATGTTCAAAAAGGTGTTTTCGATATTAAGTTTGTAGATACAGATCACTAATGGGCTGATATCTTTACAAAACTTTTGTCTGAAGAACATTTCGTCTATATTAGGGATCATCTGCATATGCACATGCTTTTAGATTAATTTTTGCATTCATCAGACGATACTCTCCGTCTTATCCTTCTCATTAATCTGTTGGAACTAATGTGTGTTCAAGTGTACAGACAATAAAATTCCCCACGTTCACAACGGTTATAAGTCTTTTCGTTTTCACTCAAAATGTGCGCCGCCCTTTTCGCCATGATGAGACAGTTTTTGAAAAGTTTTTAATGTTTTTAAAATCGCTCTTTTTATGACGTTCTCTCTCCTCTCTCATCTCCTCTGGTATAAAAGGACGAAGTGCCTAAAGAAGAAGGTTCCTTTGATCTTTCTAATCTCTCTGAAATTCTCTGAGTTTCTCAAAGACTTCAAAGATCAAAACTTTCTCATCTTTTCTTTTCTAATAACCTAACCTTTCTGTGAACAAATGGCACCTAAGAAGCAAGCCTCATCTTCTGCTACTCCTCTCATCTGTAACATGGACGGAGCCACTACAACCTTTCCAGAAGAGTTGTTCATCCCTGGAAAGTGGACAAGTCTAAAGGAGCTGGCAAAGGAGAGTTTCGATGTTCTGGACTTGTTCACCAGAGCTGGGTGGACCAACTTTGTTGGAAGACACAATGTCTGGTACCATGGTCCCTATGCCCTCTTCTGGGGGACAACAAAGATGGAGGATGACCAATGCATCAGGGGCATGATTGGTCAGACGATAGTGGAAATCAGCCCTGCAACCATAGCAAAGGTTATTAGTTATGCTGAAGATGGACTGATCTTTGACAAAGACTGGGAGAAGACCATCACTCAGGAGACGGTGGATAAACTTCTCTACGATGAGGTAAGACTTGTAGACGAAGACCTCAAGAAGAAAGCTATAGCCATGAAGAACTTTCTTTGATATGCCAACATGACCCACATATGCAGACTTCTTCACAACATGCTCTTCAACATCGTGCTCCTAAGGACAGGGTCAAGGGACCACGTAAGCGAAAGGGACAGATTCTGCATCTACAACATTGTCATAGGAGAGAAGATCAACCTTCTGGATCTGATCTTCTATCATCTGGAGCAGGCCTTCAAAGACAGATTCTCCACGAAGAAGCGGAAGAACCCCATCCCCTATTATATGATGTTCACTCAACTAATGAGGGATGCTGGTGTTGATCTGATGGAGTTCGAAGCTTCTGGAGGACCCCACACAGGTGATAAGAACCACCTTTGTGAGAATGGGAATAGCGCACAAGTTCTCTGAATGGATAAAGAAGCAGGGAACCAAGGTGAAAAAGGAGCCCAAGAAGGAATCATCTGAAGAACATGCGTCTGTCGTAAAGACACAGACTCTACCCTAACCTAAACCCACACAGACCCAACCAATCACCAGACGCACCCAACCTCCTTCCTCAGACCAACCCAAAAAGCCCAAACAGCAACCACCTTTAGATCATCGCTCATCCCTAAAGAGGAAGGTTTCAAAAGCATCATCTGAACCAATCTCTGAACCTCCCCTCAAAAAGCCTTTCACCAAAATCCGCATAATCACCAAAGCCAAACTCACCACCTCACCAGAATCCCAACCTGAACCTCAACCTTCACCTTCCCAAACTCAAGAATCTGATGTTGAGATTCTTGATGCACCCCCTCCTAAACCTCAAATCGCTCCAAAGGCCAAGCCTACACCCAAGCCCAAACCTTCATCTTTTCCCAACCTTAACCAGCAAGTTCTCCACTACTTCTCGCGGATAGGTGAGAGTCTTGTCTGTAAGCAAAATAGAGATGTCAGTGGGTTGAGGTTCTTGTAACCCCAACTTCTTATAAATAGAATAAGGCATTAGATTAATGCTAGCACCTAAATCACATAATGCTCTATCAAATTGCAAATTGCCAATAGTACAAGGAATTGAAAAACTCCCGGGATCCTTAAGTTTAGGAAGCAAATTCTTAAAATCACAGCAGAGCATTCTTCGTTGAGGCCAATTATAGCAAAGTCAGCCAACTTTCCTTTATTTGAAAGAATTTCTTTTAAATACTTGGTATACTTTGGCATTTAAGCAATTGCCTCAGCGAAGGGGATATTAATATGCAAACTTTTCAGCATCTCTACAAATCTAGCAAAATATCTATCCTCACTCTTGTCTTTCAACCTTTGGAGGAAATGAACACTTACCCGAGGAGGTGTCAGTACCTCCTTTTCCTTCTCTTTCTCAACAGTTGGGTTCTCTTCAGTAAGAACCTCCTCTTCTGGAGTTGGAGCTGACTCTTCCTTCTTCTTCTGCTCCTCTTTAGCCTTCTTGCTCCTAGTCATCACAACATTCGCCTCCTCCTTCTTAGGATTAGTTTCAGTTTGAGAAGGAAAGGTACCAGGAGCTCTCTGGGATAGCAAAGCTCGCATGCTAGAAAGCTGAGACTCCATAGTCTTCATGCGCTCATCACTCTTGGCTATATATTGCATCATGACATCCTCCAGTGATGGCATTCTCTCTTCTTGTCTTAACCTTTGATTTTGCATATGTTGAGGCCTACACACATTTTGATTCCGCTCCTGCCTGGAGCCTTGGTCCCTCTGGTCTTTCTAAGAAAGGTGAGGATGATCTCTCCATCCTTGGTTGAATGTGCTGGAGTAGGGATCATATTCTGCACTCTTCCCACCGACATAATTTACCTCTTCCATAGCTTGAGCAAGTTCATTACTCACAAGACATTCTCCTCTATGGGCTTCCCCACACTTATCACAAGTGGGTGGTGGAAGAGCTGCAGTCAGAAGCTGTACCTATGCTTTCATCATGGTTTCCATCTGCTTAGACAACTTCTCCAGCTTCTGATCAATGCTTGAGCTAGATGTTCCAGCTTCCACTTGGTTCACAGGTTTCGTTAGAATACGCTTATCTGCAGTGTGGTTGTAGGCATTGGAGGCCATGGCTTCAATGATTATATTTGCCTATATTGGTGATTTAGCCATCAAGGAACCTCCACAAGCAGTGTTGAGGCTAGTCCTGTTATGGCTGGACACACCTCCATAGAAAATCTGGATGATTCTTTGCTGACTAAACCCATGATGTGGACAACTCCGAAGCAGCTCCTGAAATCTGTCCCAAGCTTCTGACAAGCTCTCCTGCTCCCTCTGAGCAAAATTGCCTATCTCTCTCTGCATCTGGTCTGTCTTCACTACAGAATAGTACTTCCGGAGGAATTTGTTGGTGCACATCTCCCAGGTGGTGATGCTGTTGGCCGGAAGTGAGCACAACCAATTGAGAGCTTTCCCGTTGAGTGAGAATGGAAAAGCAACCAGTCTGATATATTCAGCAGACACCTGAGGATATTTTACAGTGCTGGCCATCCTCAGGAATCTTCTCAGATGCTCCACTGGGTCCTTAGTAGTCAACCCATTGAATTGGTTACTCTCTATCATCTGGAGGAAGTCATGTTTCAATTCAAAATTGACATCCCCTAGTGCTGGCAATAGAATGCTGCTAGCTACCCCAACTTGGGGAGTGAGATACAGAGACTGCTCCACCGGTGGGTCATTTTCTTCAGCCATTACTCTTCTTCTCTGTTCCGCTCTGTTCTTCCGGGCAAGCCTTTCAATCTCAGGTTCGTTCACAAGCTCTGACCTCTGGGATCTGGTTAGCATAAACTGTCAACACAGAAAAAGGGATTAAAACGCAACTGGAAAAAGAGAATGAATAATTAAAATAAACAGAGTTTTTTTAATAAAATAAAAATTCAAAAATTAAACAAACAAAAACAAAACAAAACAAAAATTAAAATAAAATAGATAAAATAGAAAATTAAAATCAACTAAAACTATGCACAATATGAACAAGAATTGCTTAATTTTCACAAAATAAATTATCTAGGAACTACACAACTAGTCCCCGGCAACGGTGCCAGAAACTTGGTGCGTAAAATGTGTTCGCAAAGGGGCAAGCGTACCCTGTGCAGTGGTAACAGTGGACTCTAGGAGTCCGGATATCGAACCCAAAGGACCAGTCGCATTCCCAAATAATCAATTTCACAAATAACTAAGCAATCCTGAATACAAAATCAAATTGAGAGGAATGGTGGTCAATTATTCTTTTCAAAAGAAAGAGAATCAGAGCAGAAAGATTAATGTGAGAACAATTATGATAAAGAAGCCTAGGATTGTGATTTCACATGTACCCCTTTTTCCCCCCAATTCTAATCTCAATAAAATTCCTAAATGTGTTACTTGCCAGCGACCTCTTAAATTCGTTAATTAACAATTGATCATAGTTAAGAACGCTATTTCCCCTAATTTAATTCCCAATTGATCATAGGTGAATTAATTTAGAGCAAATGATAAATCTCAGAGAGGTTGATTAACAGGTTAATCTACTGTAAATTCATACAATAAGTTTGATCATGCAAATTGTAAGAATTCAATCACTTCACAGTTCAGTTAATCGCAAGCAATTGATCATAGACAAGAGATTAACTTATGTTTAGACTAATCGGTCCTAAAAGCAATAAAAGTAGTGAAGAGATACAAATAACTGAATAACATCGAGGTTTTATTAAAATCAGAACCGGGGTATAAAGGTACAATTACATCACAATCCGGGGCTAAGAGAAACTAGCCACTCATGTTCATGATTAAGCCAGAAAACTCAAAAGAAGACATAAAGATTACAAAAGGGAAGAAACTTTATGGTGATGATCCCCAATGGTGTTCTCTACATCCTCCTGCAGCTCAGAGTCTCTCACAGGACCTCTTTCTCACCCAGAACCCTCAATTTTCAAAATAGAACAAAAGATAAAAGTTAAAAGGGTTTCTCCTCCTATTTATAATAATTCAAAATTTAAATGGGCTTATAGCGCAACTTACCACGGCCGTGGTAAAATGACCACGGCTGTGGTCCTTGCATAAAGGTCCAATTCTGCTACGCAACCAGCATGACCATTGTAAATTTACCATGGCCATGATCCTTGCATTACTTCAATTCTGGCCTTTTTTCTTGGTCCTCCAGACAGTGGCATTTTTGCTCCAAAAAGTGCAATTTTCAACTCTTTTCCTTATGAAACCTCTCTAGTACTTGTCTTGCACCAACTAACACCAAACAGTGAGTTTTACCAATAAAATATATTCAAGATGTATGAAAATGGCATCTAAACTCACATCAAAATGCAATGAAAATCTGATTTATCACAGATGTTATCAATGAAAAGGGCATCAATCCTTTCTCTCTGCGTCCAGCGTCTCCGAGCTCATGCCCTGGAAGTCCACCTTCTTCTATCAATTTGATAGGGACTTCTTTGATTCTGACGGTCCCATTCTTGGGGAACCAGGTTTTGCTGATTGCCATGCAAAAGGGGGAGAAAGGAAGAGTAAAAAGAAAGCATGAAGATAGGGACACATCTAAGGGGGAGGCTAAGAAAAAAGGAGAGTATTATTTTCTATTTATCATCTGTAAAAACACATCATCTTGATGTGAAAACTTTTAAATAAAGACGAGTTGTTTGATTGCTCATCAAACCTGAGTCTTCTTTTCTCTCTGTTTAAATTCTATGTTTATAGTTAATGTTTTCAGTAGCTCTGATACATCTTTTTACAATATTTGCTTGGCATCATAAAAAAAGGGGGAGATTGTTGAGTCATAAGACAAATTAGGACCCTTAATTATTTTGATTTTACGCAAAACAAATATTAAGTAAAAAAATTGCGTCTTATAAATGCCAACAGACGAAAACGTTGGATCTGTGTCTGTAAGAGACATATGATACGCAGACAGACACTTAAGTCTGATGAAGCATTTAAAGGCATAGTAAATGCACTATCGCTTTATAATCTATTTTGCAGGGAATGTTCATAAAACATCCTCCTAGGATATGTCGAAGTGCATAAAGAGAAACAGAATGAAGAGTCAAAGTTTCAGAAGTTTCTCTCGCCTCAAAAGACGCGCTACAACTAGCAATGAGTACTTGTTTGAGCAAGTGATGTGACCACTGCAACAGAAGGATGTGGAGTATATCTCAAGAAAGATAAGCAGAGTGCTTTATCAGTTTAGAATGACTAGTTGGTGATAAGCATTTAATGCTTGCATTAAATGCCCCTCAACCACCTTCCTTCAGAAGCTGGTCAGACGCAAGCAAGAAGACCGTTTAGAGACAATGGTTACTTCCTCGGCAAGTCTATATATAGAAGAAGATTTGAAGTGATGAACAACACACGAATTGAATTCAAAATTCAAGCATTCTTTCAAGCCTTCATTCTTTCTCTTGTAAAAATTCTATTTGTTAAAAAGCTCTCAAATCACTTTGTGTATCCTGAGAGAAAAAGACTTTGTTCTTAAATTTGTATATTCGTCTGTAAGATGATAGTTGAGAAGTTTGTGCGCCCCTTTCAAAAACAAATATTGTGATTTGTTTTAGAGCCAGAAGTGGCTTGGTAGTAAAGAATACTTGGCTTTTTAGCTTGGAGAGGCTAGGTGTGAAAAACTACTTGGGTGAGCCAGAAGTGGCAGTGAACAATACTTGTAACTTGTGAAAGTTAGTGGAACTTGGTGTGTTAGGTTCTAAAACCTTGTACGATGTCCAACCCCTCCTATTTCGGTTTTGATGATAAGAACTAAAGGATAAATTTTGAAGTATCTAATGATCTAGTTTGGGTGTTATAGGAATTACGTCGTCCAATTCCGCAATGGTATTGTATCCCTCAAACCTGTACTTTATGTTTTAATAAAGAAAGCGTCCAAATATGTTTTATAAAGAACCCTACAGGCAGCGTCCAATGCTCCTGTGAGAGCAAGCGTCCAACGCTTCAAAAACACTCTCTGTAGTCTCTATCTTAAAAATACGTTTTCAATGGTGATTCAATATAAGGCAACGATCACTCTCTCGTATTTTAACATGCCATTCTATTTTGATCTTTTCGAATAGTACTGAACAGGAAAAGAAGAAGCTTCTCCCTGCAGAAAAAGTACAAGTAGGAGAGAGGCGCTACGAATACGGCTGTCAGTTCCATCAGTTCACTCTAAGTCAAAATGTGACAATGGCCATATGCTACAGAAAGAATCGCTCTTGGAAAAGGAACAGATCCCTCAACGGATACCTTTCAACAAGCTTCCTATATATAGAAGAATGAGCTCACATATCAACTGACGAAAAATATTGATAAAGAGCTGAATCCCTGTCAAAATGACTGGACGATCATAAGCAAAAAGAGCATTCATCTTAGCTTTGCTAAGCGAGTCTGTATACTCATTCTTATTGTAATATCCTCTCAGTGAGAGTTAAGTTTTACTTACAATCTCAAACAATTCTGTTTGGAAAGCCAGGAGTGGCTTAGTGTTAAAGAATACTTGGGTTTTGTGTTTAATCTCAAGGGGAGATTAAGGGTGTGCCAGAAGTGGTCTAGAGAATACTTGTAGCCAGAAGTGGCAAGGTTAGAATACTTGAGAGTAATCAGATCTTGATTAGTAGAACCCTTCAAAAGTTTTTGAAGGAGAACTGGACGTAGCTCAGTTGAGTGAACCAGTATAAAACTAAGTATTCTATTCTCTCGCCTTCTAGCTTACTTGCATTTCTTTTAAACTATCTCTTCAACATACTACGAAAAGGTTTCTATACACATTTTATCTAAGTTTATCTATTACGTGTATTCAAATGAAAAGGAAGAAGAGTAGTTTCTTTGGATTGTTGTTTTTTTAATCGACTGGACGATAACTTGTTTTTTTGTTTTACTAAGTTTCTGTAAAACGTAAAGATACACTATCTTCACATTAGCTAAAGTTTTCCAAAGATTTTTTAAATACACTATTCAACCCCCTTTCTAGTGTATTTCTCTATATTTCAGTTGGTATCAGAGCTCGACCTCTTGGGTTGAGTTCTTAACAGTACAGAGGAAAGATCCTGAGAAAGATGGAAAACGAAGGACAAGCTGTGAACAGACCACCACTCTTCAAGGGTGTCAAATATGATTACTGGAAACAAAGAATGATAGCATTCTTTGAATCTAGCCATATTGACATGTGGGAAGTTGTGGAGATGGGCGATTATATTCCACTTGATGCAAGACTCAACGAAATCCCAAAGGCTAGATGGACGGAAGAGCAAAAACAAAGATTTTATCTCAACTCCAGAGCTAGAAACATCATCATGTGTGCACTAAACGAACAAGAATACAACAAGGTGCACAGTCTCAAAAGCGCAAAACAAATGTGGGACACTCTTGCACTAACATATGAGGGTTCCACTCAGGTAAAACGTAACAAACTCAGTCTCCTTACTCGTCAATATGAGTTGTTTAGTATGGAAGAAAATGAGGACATACAAAGTATGTTTGGACGGTTTCAAACCATACTAAATGAACTTAGAGCACATGGTAAAGATTATAATAACTATGAACATATTGACAAAATTCTAAGAAGTTTGCCTAGGAAATGGAGACCACAGGTTACAGCTTTGAGAACAAAAAAGGAGCTGGACGATATGTCCCTAGAAGAACTCGTGGGAACCCTCAAGATGCATGAACTAGAACTGCATCAAGATAGTGATGGTAAGAAAAATAAGTCTCTGGCGCTCAGTGTCCAGAAACCAAGGAAAGCATCATCGTCCAAAGCCATGCAAGCTGAAACATCATCAGACGAACAATATGAAGATGATGACTCAGACGAGAATGATGAACTATCCTTTATATCCAAAAGGATACATGCTATGTGGAAGAAGAAAGGTGGATCCAGATGGAGAAACCTAAAGAGGAAAGACTTCAAAGAAAAGAAGGAGAAGAGTCCAATTGTATGCTACGAATGCAAAAAGCCAGGACACTTCAAATCAGAATGCCCAGATCTCGACAAAAGCAAGGACAAGAAGAAGAAATTCTTCAACAAAGGAAAGGGCAAGAAAGTTCTGATGTCCACATGGGAAGACCTGGACGATGACTCATCATCGGACGATGGAGAAGAAGAGGAAGCACATATATGCCTGATGGCAGACACCTTGACTGATTCTTCTGAACCAGAAGAAGAAGATGAGGTAGATTTTAATGACATAGATTCAATTCAAGAAGCTTATCATGAATTTCTTTCAAACTCTTCTATTTTTTCAAAGGCCTATAGAACTTTAAAGAAATCATCCAAATCACTTTCAAAAGAAAAAGAAGCTTTAGAAGAAAGTGTTAGACAACTGGAAAGTGAAAAGGAGGATTAACAAAAAAAGTTTACAGAGCTCTCAAGGCAAAATGAAACTACAAATATGGAGAGGCGAACTCTCTGGAATGATGCTGCTCAAGCCCATAAATCCTATAAGGATTCAAGGGATAGAGAAAGAAATCTTTCCATAGAGATTCGAAATCTCAACGCAGAAAATAAAAGACTAGTTGAGAAGCTTCTGAAAGTTGAAGCGGATACTTCCTTAAGAGGTCAATCACATGATGTTGTAAAACTTCATGAAGAAATTGACAGCCTAAAGAAGGATCTGTCAAACTTTGTCAAGGGCTCTGACAACCTCAAGAAACTTTTAAAATATGAAGGTTGTAAGAGACCAAATGACAGGTCAGGGCATGGATATAAGGGAAAGAAATATATTCATGATGAGGAAACAGATGTTTGCTACTTCTGTGGGAAACCTGGACATATAACGTCCAAATGCAGACACCTGCCTAAGAAGGGAGCATTCAATGCCCTTCGAGCTAACAAAAAAGGACCCAAGTCAATCTGGGTACCTAAGGATAAAATTGTTCCTGTTGCAGACATGCTTAACAGCAGGAAAGAAACTCCAATCATGGTACCTGGACAGTGGGTGCTCACATCACATGACGGGAGAAAGGTGTATGTTCCAAAGCCTCCTACCCAAGACTGGTGGGACAGTAACTTTTGGAGGGAATCAGAAAGGGATGATAGCTGGCGTAGGTAAGATTGGTATACCACCCTATCCCTGTATTGATAAAGTTCTTTATGTCAAAGGTCTTAAACATAATCTACTTAGCATAAGTCAATTATGTGACAGTGGATATGATGTTGCCTTTAACAAAGGTGAATGTTTAGTCAAAAACTCTGATGGGTCCCTTCTCTTTACCGCAAAGAGGCAAGGCAATCTGTATAAGATTAAACTTGGGGAACTATCAAGTCAAAATGTATCATGCCTAGTTTCTGTACAAGAAAATCATTGGTTATGGCATAAAAGACTTGGTCATGCGAGCTTGAGGTTAATCTCAAAGCTGAACAGGCACAACCTCGTAAGAGGACTGCCAAGTATGTCATATAAAGATGATCTTCTTTGTAAAGCTTTTCAGAAAGGGAAACAAGTGAAAAGTTCTTTTCAAAGTAAAAACATTGTTTCCACTTCTAGACCTCTTGAGCTATTACATATTGATCTGTTTGGACCCACAAGAACAGCCTCGGTAAGTGGTAAAAGATATGGATTAGTTATAGTGGATGATTATACTAGATGGACATGGGTCTTATTCCTATCCCACAAAGATGAGTCCTTTAAGGCCTTTTATAATCTCTGCAAAAGAGTTCAAAATGAAAAAGGAGTATGCATTACTTCGATCAGAAGTGATCACGGGGGTGAATTCGAAAACGAAAGTTTTCAAAGGTTCTGTGAGGATAATGGTATCCTTCACAACTTCTCAACACCTAGAACACCACAACAAAATGGTGTAGTTGAGAGGAAAAACAGGTCACTTCAGGAGATGGCCAGAACCATGTTGAATGATAATTCAACCCCTAAACACTTCTGGGCTGAAGCAGTGAATACTGCCTGCTATTTACAAAACAGAATTTATATAAGGCCGATATTGAAAAAGACTCCATATGAATTGTGGAAGGGTAGAAGACCCAACATATCCTACTTCCATCCATTTGGATGTCAATGTTTCATTCTGAACACTAAGGATAACCTGGGAAAATTTGATTCTAAGTGTGATGAAGGAACATTGCTTGGATATTCTGAAACTTCAAAGGCATACAGAGTCTATAACTCTAGAACCTTAGTTGTTGAAGAAGCTATCCATGTGAAGTTTAATGACAACAAGCCTGATAAGGAATTATCAGAGCTGGACAAATCATTTGCAGATCTCAGATTGGATGATGCAAGTAAGTCATCAGATTCGTCCAACCATGAGATCTCAGTTGAAGAATCAAATGCACTACTGGACCGTCCAGTCGCAGAACAAAGAGAACCAACTGGACGTAACTGGCAAATGAAGAAACATCATCCACAGGAGCAAATCATTGGGGATCCAAAAGACAGAGTCAAAACCAGATCTTCACTTCAACGACAGCAAGGTCACGCAGCACTCATATCTCAAATAGAACCTAAGACTGTGGACGATGCCTTAGAAGATGAAGGCTGGGTCAAAGCAATGCAAGAAGAACTTGACCAATTTCAAAAGAACAATGTCTGGAAGCTAGTAGAACTCCCCAACGACAAAGAAGCTGTAGGAGCAAAGTGGGTGTTCAGAAACAAGCTGGACGAAGCAGGTAATGTTGTAAGAAACAAAGCAAGGTTGGTAGCAAAAGGTTACTCACAACAAGAAGGTATAGATTATACTGAAACTTATGCTCCCGTTGCACGTCTGGAGGCAATTCGCATTCTACTGTCATTTGCAGCTCATAGCAATATGAAGCTATACCAAATGGACGTAAAAAGTGCATTCCTCAATGGACTCATAAAGGAAGAAGTCTATGTGGAACAACCCCAGGATTTGAAAGTGATGATTTTCCAAACCATGTTTTTAAACTTAACAAAGCCTTATATGGGCTGAAACAAGCCCCTAGAGCTTGGTATGAAAAACTCAGCACATTTCTGTCAGAAAATGGTTTTTCAAGAGGAAAAGTAGACACTACGTTATTTCGCAAAAACTACTCTTCTGATTTTATCATTGCACAAATATATGTTGATGATATCATATTTGGTGCCACTAATGAATCTCTCTGTGAAGATTTTGCCAAATTAATGCAAACAGAGTTCGAGATGAGCATGATGGGTGAGCTGAAATTCTTTCTTGGACTCCAAATCAAACAAACTGAAAAGGGAATATATATACATCAGACTAAGTATGTCAAAGAGTTGCTAAGGAAGTACAAGTTGGACGATGCAAAACCAATGAAAACTCCTATGCATCCAACAACAGTTCTTGGACTGGATGACAACTCAAAGAAAGTAGATAATACTCTATACAGAGGTATGATAGGATCACTCTTGTACCTCACAGTGTCCAGACCTGACACCATGTTCAGCGTATGCTTATGTGGCAGATTTCAATCTGACCCAAGGGAAGTTCACTTAACTGCTGTTAAAAGAATCTTTCGATATCTTGCTGGAACCACTAACCTTGGGTTATATTTCAAAAGGCAGAAAGATTTCAGGCTAATAGGATATTGTGATGCTGATTATGCTGGAGATCGCATTGAAAGAAAAAGCACCAGTGGAGGATGTCACTTCATCGGTGGTAATCTAGTCTCCTGGACATGCAAGAAGCAAGGAACTATTGCACTGTCCACTGCTGAAGTAGAGTATATTTCAGCTGCAAAATGCTGTTCTCAAATCTTGTGGATCAAACATCAACTTGAGGACTACAACATATATGAGAGTAACATTCCTATCTTATGTGATAGTAAAGCTGCCATAAATCTTTCTAAAAATCTCATATTGCATTCAAGGGCCAAACATATAGAGATTAAACATCACTTTATAAGAGACCATGTTCAAAAGGGAACTGTGGAATTACACTTTGTAACCACAGATAATCAGCTTGCTGATATATTCACCAAACCCCTTACTGAAGACAAGTTAATCCTTCTGAGGGACAAACTTGGCATGAACTCTGTAAAGGAATGATTAACATCTA
Source organism: Pueraria montana var. lobata (assembly GCA_026413185.1). Classification (NCBI taxonomy): domain Eukaryota; kingdom Viridiplantae; phylum Streptophyta; class Magnoliopsida; order Fabales; family Fabaceae; genus Pueraria; species Pueraria montana. The sequence goes on along the minus strand of CM048649.1, from coordinate 46,565,343 downwards.
CATAATGCGTCCAATAAAATCAAAGCGTCCAAAGGACATGTCGTCCAAGGAACACTAGAGTCATGCACATGCATTACATATATTTCACTTAAATCCAATATATGGACGATGTCTTTTTTATCTTAGTCTTTTCTACTGATTCAAATTAACAAAACGGATCGTTTTAAGGATAAGTATGAGCTAATACTCTATGCTGAGTCACCAAAATGCCAGTAACCGTACACAATTACCCACATCCTTTGCACGTCTCATCATGGCGGGTTTTATGGCATCAGTTACTTTTCAAATATTCAAAAAAAAAAAAAAAAAAACCAAAACCGCTTCATATCCTCCAAACAAAACCCAAGTAAACACTTATCAAATCCTCACCGAAAAAAAACACCACCATATCATCAAACCTAAACACTCTCTCTCCCTCTCTCTGAAACCCCAAAACCCTCTCAGAAAACCTAAAAATCCAAACTTTACAAGAATGGCAATCTCTACAAACTCAAGCAACTCAGAACTCGACGTCCTCACCTACCCTGAAACTACAGTTGTGTGCCAAGGAGCTGCTACAGTGCACATTGAGCACTTCTTCAACATTGAAGAGCTTGAGAAGCTGGGCCTAAACCTGAACGAGAGCCTTCTGAAGTGTGGAATCAGAGGCTACTTCAATGAAAACCAGAAGATATTCCCTGAGTTGATCAGAATGTTCTGGAGGAATGCCAAGTTCCAGAGCTCAAGGGAGCTCGTGGCCACGATTCTTGAACGAGAAGTGACTCTGTCCATCGAGGCCATAGCAAAGGTAACTGGTTGCATTAGGGAGCAGAACCAGTACAGAACAAACTGGGCCAAGCAGTACGGCAATCATGTTGCGACTGTGCTTTGCAAGACAAAAATCCCCGAGTCAATGAAGATTGAGTACAGAAATCTGTGTGAGGAGGCAAAAATCTGGCAGCAGGTGTGCAACAAGAGTATCCTGCACAAAGCTGGGTCTAAGGACTCAGTCACAGACTTACACAAGTTTGTGATATTCCATCTCATGGAAGGCATTCCCTTCAATCTCCCTCACATCATCTACGTCAATATCGTGAGGATGATGAAGTCTGTGGGTGGGAATGATGACATTTTCTACGCCGCTCTAATGAACAAGATCTTCTGGGATCAGAAGGTTTATCAACGCTTCTTTGATGAATTGGATGAAGAAGCCTACGAAGCTATTGTGAAGAAAGGGCCAATGGTAGCAACACAACAGTTGTTTGGTGAGTCCAACATAAAACCAATGAAGATCAAGCTAACAACCAAGGTCTTAAGGGACCTGGACGAGGACACCATCAACAAACAACGTCATGAACAGAGCAAGATCATCTCCAATGAAGAAGAAGAAGAGATTGATCTTCTGGGTATTGGTAGAAAGATCAAAAGGCTGATGGAAGAACAGGAGGGCAGAAAAATCACACGCCAAATGTCTCAGATGCATGAGGAAGATGCTGAAAAGGAGAGAAGAACCAAGAAAAGGCATGCTGAGACATCTGCTGCTAAGTCACCAGCAGGGAAGCGTCCAAGGACTGAAACGTCCAAACCTGTTCAAGAGGAGAGGCGTCCAAAGGTAGCTCCAGTAAAGGTTGCCCCAGAAAAGCAAAAGGTACGAAAGCTTCAATTACTGGACGACTCTGATGATGATGACCAGATCCCAATTGGTCAGATCATGAAGGAGACAGAGGGTCCTCAGCAAAAGAAGCAAAAGGCACAACCTGCTAAAACACTTCCTTTTCTTGCTAATGTGCCACGAAGAGTGAAGACTCAGGCAATAAGGCCAAAAAGGATTGCAGTGCTACCATCCTCCTCTCAAGACACTGACAATGTATCCACCAGCACCCTTCTACCAACAACATCAGGTGCTCCTTCCACATCAGCAAGCCAACAACCACCTCTTCGCTTGGACCTGTCCAAGTTTGTGCGTCCAAGAGATGCATGGAGGGATACATGGTCCCCATGGACTATTCCCCCCAAGCAGAAAACCAAAGAAGAGAAAGACATAGAACGCTTTCCGGTTGCATTCCTTACGCGCAATGATCAGAATCTCTGTAAAGAAGGTGATGTGATCCAGAGGCCTCTACAAGAGCCTCTGAAGCAGTATTTTACTACTGCCTCAGCACCAGAGTGGACGAGGTATGTTTGCACTGAATCTCTGTCAGCTGCTTATTATGCTATGCCAAAAGGAACGATCATCAGCAACCCTCTGCCCAATTGGACGAGAGAAGTGTACCCACACTTAGTACGCATGCCTCATCCTTACATCTGTCCAACTGGAACTCAGCAGAGAGTGCGTCCAGCAGCAGAAAATCTGCAGAAGCCAGAGGTGGAAGTTGCCTCTCGATTCACCAAGACGGTTGCGGAGCAGAAAGGGAAGGCTCCAAGGAAAAAGAAGGCACCGTCCAAGAAGGTCTCTGCTAACAAAGATATTGAGTTGGCTGCAGAATTGCAGTTGGCCATTAAAGAAAGTCTGGACCCGTCAATAACGAAGCAGCGTCCAGACGCAGGGTGGGTCAGGGATGTTCAAATTTGGACTCCAATTACAAAGTTCCTGCCTCTACCAGCTGGAACTCCAGTGCTAAACTTCCAGCCAGGCGACTATGATGAACTTGGAAAGCTGCTGCAACAAATGTACATTCCAAACCAAGCCATCGCCTACCCACCAAACATGCACATAAGCCGCGCGACAGAAATAAAGTTCGTACCAGACAGAGTATGTCCTAGACTACCTGTATATGATGCTGGTCGCAAGAAAGGCTTCAAATTCTACGGCATTGAGATGCCCAGCAGGGAGGAGAAAGTTGAAACCCTGCAAAAATCCTCTCACACCTGGGGTCATTTATTTGATAAGACTGGTAAGCTTACGCGTTCACTTGGAACCTTTGATTCCATAACCTTTTGGCGCCAGATCTTATGGAATGATTCCCAGCAAGCCTCATCCTCAGGCAGCTCCAAGGATGACTTTGTTCATCCCCCTCATGGTATAGAGGTGCTGCGTCCAGTCAAGACTCATCATTTCTCAGACACCTTTGCCTGCTTTTTGAAAGATTCAGATGATTATCTGGAGTTAATGAAGACTCTGCCAAAAATCAGAAGCAATAAAGTGTTTGACCTTCGAACACTGGACCGCACAGAGTTTGTGGAGGAACTCCAAACTCTGCATGAGGAGTATCAAGCAGAAGAAGCCACAGCAGCAGAAGAAGCTCGTCTAGAGCAGCTGGCTCTTGAGGCAGCTGAGACCGCAACCATAGAAAAGGAAGATACGGTTGCTAAGTCAAAAGCTACACAGGCGGAGCTGGATGAAGCATCTGCCAAAGTAACAAAGGTGCTAGCTCATCTTGACCTGGACTCATCAGTACCAGTGGACGTAGAACACTTTGTCACGTCACATGAAGAACCTACCGTCCAATCTGATAAGTCTGCGAATGATAGAGAGCTCGTTGTTGAAGCCTCCAAGCCAATGGAAGTCTCTACAGTATAGCCTATTGCTGAAGAAATCACCAGCTTCCCCATTGTTGATGCCTCTACTGAAGCACATTCGGGCACACATCAACTGGTTCCCACTGGATCTTCAAGTCCAAGGGGCATCAATCCCTTGCGATTTGCTGAACCACAAGGAGTCTCAGAAGATCGTGTTCACGAGATAGTGCAACAGGCTCTGAGGCAATAACAGCTGGAGACCGAAGCCGCTTTTCAAGCTTTTCAGCAAAGACAACAGGCTGAGGCTGATCAACATCGACTGATGCTGCAAAATGCAATCACTGAGCAGTTCATGAGTCTCTACCAGACGCTTGTGAACCAGATTCAAAATACCGCAGCCACCTTACTTGGTCACGTTGCTCATGCAGTTCCACCAGTCCAACCTCAACCTCCACAACCAGCACCACCAATTCAAGCACCACCAGAACAACCACCACCACCACCACATGAACCACCTCCACAGCCATAAGGTGACCATGATGGCCAAATCATTTTTTTTCCATCTTTCAAACCTTTTTGTTAATGACAAAGAGGGAGAAATTGGAATTTTGATGAGAATAAATAGCTAAACAATCTGTATTCAAATATTTTTTTTGAATATATATATATTGGTTCCTTTATCAAAACATGAGGTGTTTATTTTCATATATTCTGCATCCATATCATTGATATGTTCTTCACTCTGATATCTGTTATACATGATTTATACTTGCCTTTATATTTATCTGTTATTATATGCATAAGAAATGTTGAACTCAGGGGGAGTACTTCATTTCACTCTTATACTCTGGCATAACATAATCATCTCTGACTTGACTCATTGTATTCTTATATGACTATGTGTCTGTTAACATCAAAATTTACCATTATTTGTCATTATCAAAAAGGGGGAGATTGTTAGGTTCTAAAACCTTGGACGATGTCCAACCCCTCCTATTTCGGTTTTGATGATAATAACTAAAGGATAAATTTTGAAGTATCTAATGATCTAGTTTGGGTGTTATAGGAATTACGTCGTCCAATTCCGCAATGGTATTGTATCCCTCAAACCTGGACTTTATGTTTTAATAAAGAAAGCGTCCAAATATGTTTTATAAAGAACCCTACAGGCAGCGTCCAATGCTCCTGTGAGAGCAAGCGTCCAACGCTTCAAAAACACTCTCTGTAGTCTCTATCTTAAAAATACGTTTTCAATGTTGATTCAATATAAGGCAACGATCACTCTCTCATATTTTAACATGCCATTCTATTTTGATCTTTTCGAATAGTACTGAACAGGAAAAGAAGAAGCTTCTCCCTGCAGAAAAAGTACAAGTAGGAGAGAGGCGCTACGAGTACGGCTGTCACTTCCATCAGTTCACTCTAAGTCAAAATGTGACAACGGCCATATGCTACAGAAAGAATCGCTCTTGGAAAAGGAACAGATCCCTCAACGGATACCTTTCAACAAGCTTCCTATATATAGAAGAATGAGCTCACATATCAACTGACGAAAAATATTGATAAAGAGCTGAATCCCTGTCAAAACGACTGGACGATCATAAGCAAAAAGAGCATTCATCTTAGCTTTGCTAAGCAAGTCTGTATACTCATTCTTATTGTAATATCCTCTCAGTGAGAGTTAAGTTTTACTTACAATCTCAAACAATTCTGTTTGGAAAGCCAGGAGTGGCTTAGTGTTAAAGAATACTTGGGTTTTGTGTTTAATCTCAAGGGGAGATTAAGGGTGTGCCAGAAGTGGCCTAGAGAATACTTGTAGCCAGAAGTGGCAAGGTTAGAATACTTGAGAGTAATCAGATCTTGATTAGTAGAACCCTTCAAAAGTTTTTGAAGGAGAACTGGACGTAGCTCAGTTGAGTGAACCAGTATAAAACTAAGTATTCTATTCTCTCGCCTTCTAGCTTACTTGCATTTCTTTTAAACTATCTCTTCAACATACTACGAAAAGGTTTCTATACACATTTTATCTAAGTTTATCTATTACGTGTATTCAAACGAAAAGGAAGAAGAGTAGTTTCTTTGGATTGTTGTTTTTTTAATCGACTGGACGATAGCTTGTTTTTCTGTTTTACTAAGTTTCTGTAAAACGTAAAGATACACTATCTTCACATTAGCTAAAGTTTTCCAAAGATTTTTTAAATACACTATTCAACCCCCCTTCTAGTGTATTTCTCTATATTTCATGGTGGTTTGCTAAGAACTGGACATGGTCTCGGGGTGAGACGAACCAGTATAAAATTCTGTGTTGTCTTTCTTGCACATTTATCTCTTATAACTGTTTGAACTGACTTTGTCTTGTGATTTAAATTTGTTTTCTTAAAAAGGGCTTTCATCTGTGTACTATCGTCTGTTAAAATATTTTCTTCAAAAATGATCTATTTTGTCCAATAGACGTTACACGTTGTTTATAAAAAGTTTGCAAAATTTTTTATAAATCATAATTTAACCCCCCCCTTCTTCTGATTTTTGCCTTTACAGGTGCCCTTGGAGGTGTTTACCTTAAGTCTAGGGTTCAAAGAATGGTGTCTTGCGAGAGGTTGTCATTTGTAGTGACATAATCAACCCGTTCTTTAATTCATTGATTTAAGGGAGTTTTTTGTTTGAGAAATATAGAGAGAGGTGTCTCGAGGTTGGATTGTGTCAAGGGGAGATCCTTCCCTTGAGCATAAAAGGTAGTCTACTACTATATCTTCGGAATCACCAGGGTGTGTGTTGAGTCATAAGACAAATTAGGACCCTCAATTATTTTGATTTTATGAAAATAAATATTAAGTAAAAAGATTGCGTCTTATAAATGCCAACAGACGAAAACGTTGTATCCGCGTTTGTAAGATACAGATGATACGCAGACAGACGCTTTAGTCTAAAGAAGCATTTAAAGGCATAGTAAATGCACTATCATTTTGTTATCTATTTTGCAGGGAATGTTCATAGAACATCCTCCTAGGATTTGTCAAAGTGCATAAAAGGGAATAGAAAGAATAGTCAAAGTTTCTGAAGCTTCCCTCGCCTCAAAATATGCGCTACAACTAGTAATAAGTACTTGTCTGAGCAAGCGATGTGACCACTGCAGCAGAAGGATTTGGAGTATATCTCAAGAAAGATAAGCAGAATGCTTTATTAGCTCAAAATGACTAGTTGGTGACAAACATTTAATGCTCACATTAAATGCCCCTCAACCACCTTCCTTCAGACGATGGTTAGACATAAGAAAGAAGACCGTTTAGAGACAATGGTTACTTCCTCAGCAAGTCTATATATAGAAGAAGTTTTGAAGTGTTGCATAAGAGAACAACACATGAACTGAATTCATATTCAAGCATTCTTTCAAGCCTTTATTCTTTTGTAAAAAATTTGTTTTGTAAAAGCTCTTAACTCACTTTGCGTATCCTGAGAGAAAAGGACTTAGTTCTTAATCTTGTATATCCATTTGTAAGAAGATAGTTAAAAGTCTGTGCGCCCTTTTAAAAACAAATCTTGTGATTTGTTTTAGAGCCAGAAGTGGCTTAGTAGTAAAGAATACTTGGGTTTTTAGCTTGGAGAGGCTAAGTGTGAAAAACTACTTAGGTGAGCCAGAAGTGGCAATGAACAATACTTGTAACTTGTAAAAGTTAGTGGAACTTAGTGGTTTACCAAGAATTGGACGTAGTCTTGGGGTGAGACGAACCAGTATAAATTTCTGTCTTATATCCTCTACCTTGTCTCTGCTTATAACTACTTAAACTGACTTTGTCTTGTGATTTAAACCTTTTTTTTATTATTAAAAAGGCTTTCATCTATGCAGTATCATCTGTAAAACGATTTTTCTCAAAAAACGATCTCCTTTTACTCAACAGACGTTACAAGTTGTTTATAGAAAGTTTGCGAAAATTTTTATAAATCACAATTCAACCCCCCCTTCTTGTGATTTTTGCCTTTACAGTTTGGTATCAGAGCTCAGCCTCTAAGGGTTGAGCACCTGACCATGTCTAGAGGAAAAGATCTAGATGGCCAGTCACGACAATCAGTTCATTCCTGAGGGAGCCTATCTAACAAGGCCTCCAACCTTTCTTGGAGATGACTATCCCTACTGGAAAGATCGCATGGAGATGTACATCAAGTCCAATCAGTATCAACTATGGAACATCATCATAAATGGAGATATTCCCATTACAAGGCCCGAGGATCAATGGACTCAAGATCACTACAATATCCTTCAACTCAACAACAAGGCCAGATATACTCTGACATGTGATTTAACCAGAAATGAGTATAAGAAGGTGCGTAGACTGAAATCGGCCAAGGAGGTTTGGGATTCTCTCTGCACCAACTTTGAAGGAACAGAAGATGTTCAACTAAGAAAAGCTGCCACTCTGACCAGACACTATGAAAGTTTTTCCATGAAAGAAGGAGAAAGTGTCGATGACATGTTTGGGAGACTTCAGGTTCTTCTCTCAGACCTGGAATCTCTTGGGCACACATACACTAAAGCTCAGGTCAACCTGAAGATTCTTGACAGCATGCCCAAAGTGTGGGAACCCAAGACCATAGCTATCCAAGAAGCAAGGAACATGAGAACCTTGTCTTGGGATGAGCTGTTAGGAGTGCTATGAGTGCATGAAGTACATCTGTATAACAGAGATCAACTACCTGCAAACAACACTAACAATTCCGCTGCTCTCAAAGTTGGTGAAACCAACACCATCAAAGAAGAAAAGAAAAGAGCCCCCAAGGCTTTGAAGGTTCAAACAGAAGAATTAGATGAAAGCTCTGCCGAATCTACAAACGATGAAGTCGTCCTCATGGCGAGAAAATTCAAGCAGATGCTGAAAAGAAAATCAAGTTCAGACAGTCCTCCAAGAAGAAAGATTTCAGATTCAAGAAGAAAGATAGGAGGACAGTCAGGAGATCATCTGCTTCGAGTGCAGAAAGCCTGGACACATGAAATCTGAATGTCCAAGGCTAAAGAAAAAGAAGTCCTACGGTGGCACGAAAAAGAAGGAAAGTCTGATGGCCACATGGGACGACTCAGACAGTGAGCAAAGCAGCAGCTCAGAAGATGAACAAGCAAATGTTTGTCTGATGGCAAAAATAGAAGGAAAATTTGAGGTAAAAACTTGTTCTGAATCTGAAAGCTCATATGGTTCTTCATCAGACGATGAAGAAGAGATGCCTTATGACGTTTTACTTCAGAATTGTCATATGATCTCTCAGCAATGTAAAAAATTTAAACAAAAACTCAAACAATCTATTTGTGAAATTGAATTGTTGAAGAAATCAAATGTAGAACTAGAAGAAAAAGTCAAGACTCTCGAAGAGAGCCTAAGTCAAACCAGCAACTCTAGTCAAACAGACAATTCATCCATAGTGAAAAAACTAAGGGAAGAACTAGCTTGTTTAACTAAGGACTTTGGAAAGTTTTTGGAGAGTTCTAACACTCTCACTATGCTTTTAAAATATCATCAACATCCCCATGATAAATCTGGTTTAGGCTTAGAAAAAGATGCATCTACTTCTACTCAGTCTGATCCAGACAAATGTGACTTCTGTGGAAAATCTAGGCACTCCATGTAACACCCTAATTTCTATTATGGAAATATGCGAGGTTTAATCCAATTAATTATTTCATAATGCACTTTTCTTAATTTACTTATGAAAATCTAGTGAAATTAAGAAAACTTGATTGGGATTTTATGGATATATTTTTAAAAAATAAAATAAAACTTTTTCCTCAATTTTAATTTTGAAAGCTGCGCTTCATTTTAATACTTATAATGCGTTAATATAATTTGGCAGCAAAGGTTGTGGCGTTATTTTGATTGTAAAAGAGCGATTTTAAGTTTTTGAAGGAGTAGAAATAAGTAAATACAATTGATAATTATAGCTGAAATATAACATATGCATATCTGAAAGTGTTTAACATAATGTACCCCTGGAGCATAACAGTAAACACGTAGAAAGGCAAAGTATGGGAAAACTAGAACATAGTTATATAACATGATGACTGACATATACACATAACAAAAGAAATCTGAGTACCTAGGTCCACCCCAATGAAATACATGGCAAAGAAAAGAAAGTCCTAGGACTCCGAGCAGTCATCTTCTAACTCTCACTCTGTGCAAAGATCCTAATCCCCAAGGGTCATACGTGGACGTACGTGCGAACCAGATGTAGCCCATGATGTGATCCATGCCTTGGACCACAACTACTACCCATCTCCCGAAGATGCTCTCAATCCTCCAATGGAGGGTTGATTCCTCCGCTACCATCTGCCCCTAAAAGAAAATAAACAGAGGGTAAACTCTCTGCTTCATCAAGCAGCATACAAACAATGACTTTACAATTCACAAACAAAATCTTGTCAACCATCGCCATATGGTTGTCTAACATTCACACTCGCAGTCCTAATCGTTTCCTTCTACTAACTCTATAAATCCTTTCTTACTGGCCAGCTACCACTGGAACTCCCAGAACTTAGTGGTCTTACACAATTGATTTGGATGACTGTTGGGAGTACACTTCTCATTATGGTACTATGGTGGGCTCTCACCAATCGATGATGTCTCGTATTTTTGTCAGGGTGGCTGAGTCAGCTATGTGATCTATCGTCACAACTAAGTTCACCTCCAAGGTCACAATGCCTTACGATCATCTCCCAGGTACCAACTGTGATCATCAAATACTCGGAGGACTGACTCATCCATAACTCTCCTCACAAAGATTATTCTTTCTCATCACAATGGGGTTCCGCTGCACATGGTACTGAACGGTCGAATAGACGCCGAGCCTAAGACCCCGTCTCTGCTAAAAAATCATATGTATGAGGACATTTGCCTCCATCACCTTTCTATAGATGACCGTCACATTACGTCGTGACACGTCTTTCGAACTCCGCCCACTTCTTTGTTATTCTCACAGTTGGAACACTCCACGCGACTCTCTTTTCATCTTGCAGTTCCCACGAATTACCGCACACAAGCAGTTTCATTGCACGACTCTTAGAAATCAACATGATTCATCACGTGTTGACAATTTTATTATGTTTTATGTATTTCCTTGCTTTCTCAAAACTTTACAATTTTATACTTACCATTTATTCCTCCACGCAAAGGTCTTATGTTTATTTCTATGGCCAATGCATAAAAATAAAGAGTTGATTAATCAATTTCTATTTAATAAAATAAAATCTTACATCCTAATTAATGGTGCTCACTATTCAAGTTTCATTTATCTTTAAATGGAAATCTTGCCACATACAATAGAACAGAGTTCTAGTCCTCACAAGTACTCACGCCCGAGTCTTGTGAACACATCACACAGACAAACAATTTTATCACAAAGTTTAACCTACAGTCCAAAGGACTGTATCATAAAAGCACACAAAACCACACTTTCAAAGATTAAGTACCCAAGATTCACATCTCTAGGACTTAAACCCAAAATAGAATAGGTCAATGGATATTACGTATCTGCTGCCTTACAAAATCACAATTAATAATTATAATTGCCACAATTCAAAATAACACACATATGGTAACAAAATTGACTAGAAAGGCAGATTTCTCTTTGGCAATACTGAATGTGAGCTCTCACTAATTGTAGCAATTGACCTCGGAATTGAAATTTTTTATATGAAATCGAATCTCTTGAAATCTAGTTTATAAAAAGGTATCCCACTTATAAAATTAACATCTAGAAATTTTTTTAAAAATTTTCTAAGTCAGCAGCCCTAGATTTTGAGTGCTCACTGAACATAGCTCAAAGAAATGTGAATTTCTCCCACTTCCCAAAGCTAAATTAAATGAAATTTTTTACAGTTTAAAACTAACATCTTCATCTTTCTAAAAAGGTATTTCTTGCTTCCAAATTCATTTTCTATTATTTCCAGTAAAAATATTCCTAACAGCCTACAATTTTGACTCAAAACAGGGTCCTAAACCCTTGTTCTGTTTCTTTTTGAAAAACTTTAATTTAGAAATTGTGCTTGGAAATTTTTGTAATATACATGGTTAAAAATATTATTGTGTCTAGTTTTTATAGGTTTAATTACATTTCAAAACATTAAGTACACAGGGAGAATTTTAACACTAATGGAGCCCTGTTCCAGTGAAACCCCAAAACAGGACAGTCCACTTTCGAGCCATGGATGAACCCCAACATGAAATTATTTTGCAAAGGTGTCAACACGAAAGTTGTTGAATTTTCCGTCTATTTTCATTCCAAATAAATTTCACCAAAAACCAACGGTTAGATCTTTCAAAAATCGCAAAACTGTAGGGGCTGTCCAGAGCTGGACGAACCAAACAGCTACTGCCACTTTATTTTGTGGTTTGATTCTCACATGCAAAGCTTACCAAATAATTTCAAGAAAATTTGGGCATGGTCTCCTTTGTGTTAGGATCCTTCCCAATCAAGTTCAAAAATATAAAAAAAATACCCCAAGATCAGTACATGCCATCACACAGTCACTGCCAAAGGGTTTTCCAACCCATTCTATCAACTTTTTCAAATTCAAGCACCAAGCAAAACACAACACAACAGCCAAAAGGGGCATGCATGCAAGGTATGGTTGGGATCCCTAACCCTTAACCACATTTCAACAGAAAATTTGAATTCACAAAGAGTTTCCCTCACCTAAACTTAGATGCTTCAAAAAGGAAGAAAGGAAGTGAAGATGAAAACGGAGATGACAAGGTATAAGGATGATGGTGGTGTAGCTCAAAAAGCTTGCATGCAAACTTGAAATGGCCTCTCCTTTGCTCCTCCAAGCTCACGGCCAAGAAGGAAAAGAAATGAGAGAACCTCTAATTTAGCATTTGTGTTGTGTGAGTGTGATGAGAGAATTTAGTGTTAAGTGAGAGAGAGAGAGGAATTTGTGAAGGGATTAGGCTTTAGGATTGGTTTGGCTGTGGGTTAAGGTGATGACGTGGGGGTGATATGTTTAGGGGGAGGGTAGGTGTTGGTCTAAGGCTTTGCATGTAGATTAGGTGTCATTAGTTTAGGCTTTGCATGTAATGTGTCATTAGCTTAGGATTAGTGAATTTGGTTACTCATTTTAATTTATACTGTGTAATCGTAAAGAGGTGTGTTTTAAAATTTTAAAACTTAATTTCAAACATTTAATTAATTTTATAAACTTCTAGTAATAAAAACTTTTCTAGTTGCTCAAATAAAATTTCCCCTGTAAAGAAATTATTTACAGATAAATTTTATAAGAGGTAACTTGGTGTGCAAGTTACTAGAATTTAATATAATTAAAATAATTAAAACCAATTTGCAACCAATAAATTAATTAGTACATAACAATAGATATTTTAAATATTTTACTACTAGTAATTAATCTCAGCTCAATTAATTACTAGCAGGCATAACAGATAAGCATACACAGACAATATACGTACTTGATCATTAAGTACATATTACACTGCACAAATAAATAAATAAACAACATAGATAATTCAATCACACAAAATTCTATAGCAACTTACAAACAAAAACACAGGAAAGTAACCATAGAGAATTAATTGTAGAAAATTAATTCCAGAGAGTTACTTACAGAGAATATATATATATATATATATATATATATATATATATATATATATATATATATATATATATATATATATACTTATATAAGTGAGTTGAAATTTCCAGGGTGTTACACTCCAAGTTCAGATGCATACATAAGAAGAAGCAAATGTCTAAGGGCACTAATGCTGCTGGACCCAAAAAGATTTGGGTACCAAAGTCTTAGATTATTCTTATTTCAGATATCCTTGGTAGGAAAAGGCAAGGGTTTGTGCTGGTACCTGGACAGTGGTTGCTCACGACACATGACGGGAGAAAGGTCTATGTTCCTAGACCTAAAGCCGGTTGAAGGCGGAGCAATTGCCTTTGGAGGCATGGGAAAATGACGCATCATAGGTATAGGTAAAGTTGGTATGTCCTCCCTAACCTCCATAGGCAACGTCCTATATGTTAAAGGTCTGAGGTATAACCTACTGAGCATAAGTCAACTAAGTGATAATGGTTATATAGTCTCCTTCAACAAGGACATATGTATATTCAAAACAGATGATGGCAAGTCTGTCTTTTCTGCCAAACGACACAACAATCTGTATGAAATTGATCTTATAGATCTTAGCAAGCAGAAGTAACGCGTCTGCTATCTAGAGAAGATGAAAGATGGATTTGGTATAAAAAGCTTGGGCACGTGAATCTGAAACACATTTCAAAAATTTTGAAAAAGGGTTTAGTAAGAGGATTGCCTGAGATTTCTTGGAAAACCCATCTTCTCTGTGAAGCATGTCAAAAGGGGAAATAGATTAAAACTTCTTTTAAATCTAAAAATGTTGTTTCCACCTTTAGACCATTGCAACTCTTGCATATGGATTTATTTGGTCCTACTAGAACGTTGAGTCTGGACGGAAAGAAATATGGCTTAGTTATTGTTGATGACTATTCAAGATATACATGGGTATACTTCCTAGGCCATAAACATGAGTCTTTCAAAGTCTTTGAAATATTCTATAAATGAGTTCAAAATGAAAAGGGCTTTTGCATCTCTAGCATCAGATGTGATCATGGAACTGAGTTTGAAAATGCTAAGTTCAAATCTTTCTGCGAAAATAATGGAATTTTCCACAACTTCTCTTCATCGAGAACACCTCAGCAAAATGGGGTAGTTGAAACCAAACTCTACAAGAGATGGCTAGAACCATGCTCTGTGAGAACTCTCTTCCTAAACATTTCTGGGCAGAGGCTGTAAACACTGCTTGTTATGTTCAAAATAGAGTATTGATCAGACTTATGATTGAAAAGACTCCCTATGAACTATAGAGAGGAAGAAGACCCAACATTGCTTACTTTCATCCTTTTGGATGTGAGTGTTACATCTTAAACACCAAAGATCAATTGGGAAAATCTGATTCTAAAGTGGATAAAGGTGTCTTTCTAGGATATTATGATACATCTAAGGCTTACAGAGTTTTTAATACAAGGACCTTAGTTGTAGAAGAATCTATCCATGTTAAGTTCAATGATGGACTAACATCTAATAGGAGACTATAAGATCTTGAGGATGATTTTGCATATATGCATATAGGTCTGTCTGCAGCACCAAATTCAGACGATATTCAACCTTCTCAGGAAACTCTTCCTCAAATTGAAGGAGCGTCTAAATCTCAATCACAGACAAGAGACTGGAAGTTCGTAACTTATCATCCACAAGGTCAGATCATAAGAGACCAGAAAGATGGCATAAAGACCAGATCATCCTTCAGAGATCAAGCATCATACGCTTTCGTCTCAGAAATAGAGCCAAAAATAATAGACGAAGCCCTGACAGACGATGATTGGATCTTAGCCATAGAAGAAGAATTGAACCAGTTTACTAGAAACGACGTTTGGACCGTAGTCCCTAAACCAAAGAACAAAAGCATCATTGGAACAAGATGGGTCTTCAGAAATAAATTGGATGAACAAGGAAAAGTGGTAAGAAACAAAGCTAGATTAGTAGCTCAAGGCTATAATTAGCAGGAAGGTATAGACTTCACCGAAACCTTTGCTCTTGTAGCTAGATTAGAAGCTATAAGGATCATGCTTGCATTTGCTGCTCATAAAACATTAAGCTTTTTCAAATGGATGTTAAGAGTGCCTTTTTAAATGGTTTTATTGAAGAGGAAGTTTATGTTAAACAACCTCCTGGTTTTGAAGATCCCGCTCTTACAGATCATGTCTTTAAACTCAAGAAGGCTCTATATGGTCTGAAACAAGCACTCGTGCTTGGTATGACAAACTGAGCTCTTTTCTTTTAGAAAATGATTTTATGAGAGGCAAAGTAGATACTACTCTTTTCATAAGAGAAGTTGGCAAAGATTTCATTATAGTTCAAATTTATGTATATGATATTATCTTTGGAGCTACTAATGAAACTTTATGCAAGGATTTCTCTAATGTGATGAAAAGCGAGTTTGAAATGAGTATGATGGCAGAACTTAAGTTCTTCTTAGGACTTCAGATCAAACAAGATAGCAAAGGGATTTATATTCATCAACAGAAATATACAAGGGAGCTTCTTAAGAAATTCAAAATGGAAGATGCTAAACCAATGAAAACACCTATGCATGCTTCCAGTGCCTTGAGCAAAGACAAAATAGGTAAACCAGTAGATCAGATGATCTACAGAGGTATGATTGGCTCACTTCTTTATCTTACAGCCAGTAGACCTGATATTATGCATAGCGTCTGTTTGTGTGCTAGATTTCAATCAGACCCTAGAGAGTCTCATCTTAAGGCTGTCAAAAGGATCTTATGTTATCTAGTGGGAACCACCAACCTTAGTCTGTTCTATAAGAAAAATGAAGATTTCAGGTTATTAGGATATTGTGATGCAGACTATGCAGGAGACAGAGTTGAACCAAAAAGCACAAGTGGAGGAAGTCACTTTATAGGACCCTGTCTCATCTCATGGGCAAGCAAGAAGCAGAACTCAATCGCGTTATCTACTGCAGAAGCATAATATGTGTATGCTGCAAGTTGCTGCTCACAGCTGCTATAGGTAAAATATCAATTAGAAGATTACTCTAGTTTTGAAAATAATATACCTATATATTATGGCAATACTAGCATAATTAATCTATCAAAAAATCCCATACAACATTCTAAGGCAAAGCATATTGAAATTAGATATCATTTCATTCGTGAGTATGTTCAAAAAGGCATTTTCGATATCAAGTTTGTAGATACAGATCACCAATGGGCTGATATCTTTACAAAGCCTTTGTCTGAAGAACGTTTCATCTGTATTAGGGATCATCTGCATATGCACATGCTTTCATATTAATGTTTGCATTCATCAGACGATACCCTTCATCTTATCTTTTTCATTAATCTGTTGGAACTAATGTGTGTTTAAGTGTATAGACGATAGAGTGCCTACGTTCACAACAGTTATAAGTCTTTTCGTTTTTACTCAAAATGTGCGCCGCCCTTTTCGCCATGATGAGACAGTTTTCGAAAAGTTTTTAAAGTTTTTAAAACCACTCTTTTTATTATGTTCTCTCTCCTCTCACATCTCCTCTGGTATAAAAGGATGAAGTGCCTAAAGAAGAAGGTTCCTTTGATCTTTCAAATCTCTCTGAAATTCTCTGAGTTTCTAAAGACTTCAAAGATCAAAACTTTCTTATTCTTTCTTTTCTAAAAAACCATATGTGTGAACAAAAATGGCACAAAAGAAGCAAGCATCATCCTCTGCTACTCCTCTCATCCGCAACCAAGACGAAGCAATCGCAACATTTCTAGAGGAGCTCTTCATTCCTGGAAAATGGGCAAGTCTACAGGAGCTAGCAAAGGAAGGGTTTGATGTTCTGGACATGTTTACCTGAGCTGGGTGGACCAACTTCATTAGAAAACACAGCATTTGGTACCATGGTCCCTATGCCTTCTTCTGGGGCATTACAAAGATGGAGGACGACCAGTGCATTCGAGGCACTATTGGTCAGACGGAAGTAACCATCAGCCCTACAACCATAGCCAAGGCTATTGGATGTGCTAAGGAAGGGCTTATTTTTGACAAAGACTGGGAGAAGACCACCACTCAGGAGACGGTGGACAAGCTTCTTTACAACGGAGTGAGGCCAGCAGAAGAAGAACCAAAGAAGCGGGCTGTAGTGTTGAAGAACTTTCTAAGGTCTGCGAACATGACTCACGTCTACAGACTTCTTCACAACATGCTCTTCAACATTGTTCTTCCTAGAACCGGATCTCAAGATCATGTCAGTGAACGAGACAGGTTCTGTATCTACCACATCATGATAGGAGAAAAGACCAACCTTCCTTATTTGATCTTCTATCATCTGGAGCAAGCCTTCAAGGACAAATTTTCCTTGAAGAAGCAGAAGAACCTCATTCCTTATTGCATGTTATTTTCTCAATTGATGAGGGATGCTGGTGTTGATCTAACGGAGTTTGAAGCATCTGGAGGACCCACACAAGTAACAGGAACTACCTTTGTGAGGATGGGTATCACTCACAAGTTTCCTGAGTGGGTAAAGAGACAAGGAGGAAAGGTGAAAAAGGAGCCCAAAGAGGAACCATCTGATGAGGTACCTTTTTATGAGCCTGTTAACCTTCAACAGATGATAGGTCTGCTAGCCTACCTCAATGTGATTCTCCCCTGGAATCATGTTGAGCCGGGCCATTCTGTCTATTCTGAAGACATTAACTTGGACGATCCAGAAGCAAGTCCAACTTTTCATTTGTGAGAATCTTTAGACTACTCTGCAGAGTTGCGTATGAAGCTGCAGACGTACAAGAAGGAGATAAAGAAGAGGTAAAACTCTTTCAGGCAGATCTAAAGACGAGCACAGATGATGCCTCACTTCTTAGGCACACAATTTCACTGTGTGGCCTCCAATCAAACCCAATTCAAGCTTGCTCTGGACAAGGTTATTCCTATACTTTCAATCTTGAATTATAAGGGTAAAGAGAAAAGCTGAAGATGAAGATGAAGCTCCTCAAATAAACATTTAAGTGCGAAGAGGCAAACCCTTCAGACGGGAGATTGACGCCATCTTGTAGAAGTCTGCTGCTGAAAGAATGTCTGAAGATTTAAAGACTATCAGACACATCAGAAAGTTTGATGCTTTCTGCTCTGGTCTGGAACCTGAAGACAAACCTCCTGCAGATAGGTATCATCTGAAGATAGGAAGATGTTATCAATGCCATGAACATCAAGCTTTCCCATCTTCATCTGACCCTTCTGACATCATGCCATGGAAGTCCACCTTCTACTATCCATCTGATAGGGACTTCTCCTTTGTGGTGCAACTGCCATATTCCACCTTCTTCTTCTACATGCTTATTTTGGGCTTTGTGCAAGAACCAAAAGATGATCTGATAGCCATTGAACCATTCAGACCTCCCATCTCTAAAGAAGAAGTCCATGATTTGTATGTCAAATTTTGGGCAACCAGAAAAGCTCTGCGTCAAGCTTTGGGAGATAGAAAAGCTCTTGAGGTTGAGCTCAAAAAGTGGATCAACATAGATGCCTTTTTCAAAGGACGCCGCCACATAAGCACTCCCACTCCACCAGGATCCCGTATGGTGCTATCATCAGACTTTGACTCCGATACCTCTGACTCTGACGGTCCCATTCTTGGGGAACCAGGTTTTGCTTATCGTCATGCAAAAGGGGGAGAAGGGAAGAGTAAAAAGACATGAAGATAAAGCTACGGGGGAGCTACATCTGAGGGAGAGCTACATCAAAGGGGGAGGCCAAGAAAAAGAAAGAGTATTTTTTTATCTGTATAAACACATCATCATGATGTGAAAACTCTTTCAATAAGACAAGTTGTTTGATTACTCATCAAACCTGAGTCTTCTTTTCTCTCTGTTTAAATTCTATACTTATAGTTAATATTTTCTGTAGCTCTGATACACCTTTTTACAATATTTGCTTGGCATCATCAAAAAGGAGGAGATTGTTGAGTCATAAGACGAATCAGGACCCTCAATTATTTTGATTTTATGCAAAATAAATATTAAGTAAAAAGATTGCGTCTTATAAATGCCAACAGACGAAAACGTTGTATCTGCGTCTGTAAGATACAGATGATACGCAGACAAACGCTTTAGTCTAAAGAAGCATTTAAAGGCGTAGTAAATGCACTATCATTTTGTTATCTGTTTTGCAGGGAATGTTCATAGAACATCCTCCTAGGATCTGTCGAAGTGCATAAAAGGAAATAGAAAGAAGAGTCAAAGTTTCTGAAGCTTCTCTCACCTCAAAAGACGCGCTACAGCTAGCAATAAGTACTTTTCTGAGCAAACGATGTGACCACTGCAGCAGAAGGATTTGGAGTATATCTCAAGAAAGATAAGCATAATGCTTTATCAGCTCAGAATGACTAGTTGGTGACAAGCATTTAATGCTCACATTAAATGCCCCTCAACCACCCTCCTTCAGACGATGGTTAGACGCAAGAAAGAAGACCGTTTAGAGACAACGGTTACTTCCTCAGCAAGTCTATATATAGAAGAAGTTTTGAAGTACTGCATAAGAGAACAACACACGAACTGAATTCATATTCAAGCATTCTTTCAAGCCTTTATTCTTTTGTAAAAAATTTCTTTTTGTAAAAGCTCTCAACTCACTTTGCGTATCCTGAGAGAAAAGGACTTAGTTCTTAATCTTGTATATCCGTCTGTAAGATGATAGTTAAAAGTCTGTGCGCCCTTTCAAAAACAAATCTTGTGATTTGTTTTAGAGCCAAAAGTGGCTTGGTAGTAAAGAATACTTGGGTTTTTAGCTTGGAGAGGCTAAGTGTGAAAAACTACTTGGGTGAGCCAGAAGTGACAGTGAACAATACTTGTAACTTGTAAAAGTTAGTGAAACTTGGTGGTTTGCCAAAAACTGGACATAGTCTCGGGGTGAGACGAACCAATATAAATTTCTGTGTTATCTCCTCTACCCTCTCTCTGCTTATAATTGCTTGAACTGACTTTGTCTTGTGATTTAAACCTGTTTTTATTAAGAAGGCTTTCGTCTGTGCAGCATCGTCTGTAAAACGGTTTTTCTCAAAAATGATCTCCTTTTACTCAACAGATGTTACAAGTTGTTTATAAAAAGTTTGCGAAAATTTTTATAAATCACAATTCAACCCCCCCTTCTTGTGATTTTTGCCTTGACAGTGTGTGATCCCTGTAGGCTAGGTCTAGGGTTTATGTTAGGCTATCCCAGGGTTGGATAGTCAATTCATAGTGGAATAATCATCTCGTTTGCAATTTGTTGATCTAGTGGAAAAATCTCAAGTGCGGCTTTAGGATTAGACGTAGCTCGGGGTTGACCAAACTAGAATAAAATCATTGGTGCACTTTTTCTATCTTTTAACTCCTCATTTACTTGTCAGTGAAGCATGGCGTGACATGGTTGGCAAATAACCTTGTCCTTTAAGCATGTGATCAAGGGTTCGATCACAAGTTCGTGCATATGAAAAAATATTTGTTGAGAAAGGTCAGCCTCTTAAAATGATTTCTACCTCAAAGAATTAGTCATTGGCTCTCGATCGAAAGATACCCTAAGTCCACCCAAAAAGATATGTTTTTTTATACCCATGACATTGTTGCGGAGTATCCACCAGCTTTGCTGATGACTAATTTCAGTCGGGGAACCTGGCTGGCCACCTTTAGTGGGGTCTCCCCTCCCAACCACGTTTTTTCCATTCACTCGAACCCGAGACCTTGTTTAAAGGGACCAAGTATAGTACCACTCGGATAAATGACTTGTTGGTCCCAAAAAGGTATGTTTAAAAGCAAATAGAAAGTATTTATTAATACATTAATACTAATGAGGAAATGTTACCACAGTATTTCCTAAAGTTAAATTGTGTAAAGCATGCATAATAATTAAATGAAAAGACTCAACCTTTTTAATTTCATTAAAAAGGTTGAGTCCTTCTGTTTTAAGGAATTAAAAAGGTTGAGTCCTTCTATTTTAAGGGTTACTGTGGTGGTATTTCTCAATGAGTGAATCGGAAGACTAATACCAAACCAATGCACAGAAGAAAAACAAAGACAAAGGGTTGAGAAGGAAAAAACTGATAATTATTCCACGGATATTTTTGTCATTTGTGCTCAAGTCAAGTTTTCTGTAAAAATAAAGAAAACTGCACCCAGCTGTAGGTAGTGCCAGCTATATTTACCACCAGGCTAAAGCCAATTAGTTAACATAACATTAACATATTTAATATTTATATTGTACTTACTTAATTTTAATGCAAAAAATGTGAAAATCTATTACTTTCCAAGATTCAAACCTTTGTTCTTGAGGGTTAAGGGGAAAATTTAACCATTGAGCTATTATAATATATTTGCATATGTATGTGAAAAAAAAAAAGAAATATATATATATATAAGATTATTTTTAATTATTTATACCGGATCATGCGGTTCAATTAGTGACCCACTAGTTCAACTATTGATTCAGTTACCCACTGTTTTAATCGGGTCGATCATCGGTTCGATTTTTAAAACTATGGTATTAATTAATTCAACACTGAATAATTAATTCAAATATTTGTTCTGATTAGTGTAAACAAATTTTTTTTTAAAAAAAAAATTAGACAAAAGCAGAATAATTGTAATGTCAACGCCTCATATTGACAATTTTTATATGGTATAATAGTTTTTTTTTTTTTTCATATCTCCATTTATATACTCATTTTATTACACTTTTTTCTTTTCTCTCTCTTACATATTATGAATCGCATTTTTTTTTCTTTCTTTACTTTTATTCTTTCTATCACTCAAGATATATCATATACATCCCACCGGAATGTGAAAATAACAATTCCATTTACCCCTTCAAGTTACCGATCATGTGTATGAACCTTATTGTGGGACCATATAATTCAGTGGGGTACAAACTTTGAACGGGCAATTATTTTGAGAAAGAAATCAGTCTAATTATTTTTAAATTAAAAATGTGTTGTCAAAAATTTAAAATATGTCCTGTTAACAACTTTTTTTTTCATCATAATATTAGTATGAAGTATCTACTAATTTTATTTTACTAATAATTAATTTTCATAGAAAAATTTACTTGTCATCTTTAATAAGATTTTCTGTCCTAAACAGTCGTTCGTAACATCAATAAAAACTTAAAGAAAATGCCCAAATTCTACTGCGAAAGAATCACTTCTGCAAAGGAGCATTGGTGCGTCGTGTCTCCATTTAAATTTTGAAGAATAAGGTTTTCTTGCTTGAAACTTGCAGTCAAGGCACCACTGAAAGAAAGTCTTTCCTTCTTGTTCTTCGCTTGACAATTGCTTTCTGATATGATTTAGCAGATTTGAATTGGTTGGGAAAAAAATAAATAAGCCAGCTACCTGTAAGAATTAAAGAGAAAATGGAAAATAAACAGTGAGATGTCTGCGGGTTAGTAGTTCATATGTTAAGATTGAATTCAAATAACTGCAGATGTCTCAGTATTAGAGTGAAAAATGTCTTACACCCTACCATTGAATATCAATAATTTTGAGCATATTTGGATTTTCGATGGGAAGATCCAAAAGTATGTTTAAGAGCAAAATTAGTTTGAGATCATATTTGATTATTCTTCAAAATTATGTTTGAGAGTAAAATTATGCCTACAAACATAATTTTGGAGAAGCAAAATTTAAGTTTATAAACTTTAATCCAAACATGCACTTTATGTTGGTTCTATTCCGATATACCAAAAGTCTCATATTGCTTAAGAGTCTAAGTTAAGGATAGTTTATAAATGTCATCTTCCCTAAACTTACCGAGGTACCTTTTAATAAGGACAAAATTGTGACGGGTCACTAAACACCAAAATAAATAATACTTCATATGCAAATATATCTAATCCCTTAGCCTCAAATTAATTTCTTGGATGCAATGACCCTAACGTAGTAGATTTGAGTTTAAACAGGTTCTAATTTCTTTACAACAATTCACACGTACTACTTGACTAATCAAACTAATCTCTTTGTCATTAACTTTAATTATATGTACCAGATTTTAATTGAAAGATTGATATATCTCTAATTTCTAGGACAAATAAATGCTAGTGAATTAAAGCCGACATTGCATGTTCTTTTTTTCACTTTTCCTACCTGTTCTTATCACTTTGCTTTAGCTTTAAGGGTAAAAGTACAACGGATGGCTTGACAGGAAAATCCATCCCAACATGTGTGATGTATCCTTAACATATCCCTCCTAACATAAGTACAATTCTTAACATATCCCTTCTAACATAAGATAATTTAATCGACAGTGTTATAAATACACTGTTTAACATATCCCTCCTAACACTTAATTAAAAAGTATTAAAAACTATAAAATTATAAGTGTTTTTAACATGCCCCTTTTAACACTTAATTAAAACTATTAAAAACTATAAAATCATAAATAAAACTCATTAAATAATAAACAAGACCTATAAAATTTTTATAATTTTCAATAAATTTAAGTCAATATTAAAAATATGTTCAAAAAACTGTATCAAAAAATGTTACTAATATTTCTCTTAATTAACCTTTTACCCAGGGAGAACTTGAAAAACACCGTTAATTTAAAATATATAGGTGAAAAAACAAAATACAAAATAATATATTCGCATTTATTGGAAAATATAATAAGTACTGCCTCCACTCGCCTCCATGTACATATTTACATAAAACTTCAACTATTGAACCATCCATTAAACCCCACAATTTTGCAATTGCGGATCCAGTTTGGATTCAAAATGAACCAACCATATACATAAAAAAGAAAAAAAGAAAAATGCATACTACATACGAATTAACAAAGAACGGACCAATATTGATTACGCCATCATTTGGTAAAACTCATCGAAATCAAGGACCCCATTGTTGTCAATGTCAAAGGCATGAATCATGGCCACACACTCATCATAGGACTTGTCATCACCAAGGCGGTGCAACATCCTTTGCAACCCTTTAGGGGTGATGCAACCACACCCTTCTTTGTCCCACACAAACATCTCAAAGGCCTTTCTTAGGTCCCCATCATCATCATCACCATCTTTCTTCATGAAATTGGTGAAATCCTTCAAGTCCAAAAGGTTGTCCCCATCGGAATCGAGGTCATGGATGACCCCTTCAGCCTCTTCATGAGACATGGGCTCCCCAATGGACCCAAAATATGACCTTAGTTCATAGGCAGAGATTTTGCCATCTCCATCTCCATCAAAGTGGCGAAAAGCCTCCATGAGGCCATTGATCTCTCCACCATTATTCTTTGGGGTTGAATTTGAACACACTGACATGGGGGATCTTGGTGGAGAATTACTCCTCGATGATGAATTGGAGGATCTTGATGATGATTTTCGGCGATTGAGACTAAGCTTGAGAGTTTTGTTTGAGAACCACTTTGATGGCTTGAGAATTTTATCGGTTGCCATTTTACAAATTTACAATTGGCTCAAAATTGAGATTGAATATGAATAGGCAAATTGGCCTCTCCTAACACAAATAAAAATATATTGAAGTAGCTTTAAATACTAACGCAAGAGGGATGTGAAAGATTGAGACGTGCTTCATGATATACTATAACTCTTGAGGGAGTTGCTAAGAAACTGCCTCGGGGGGCAAAACAAAATGTCAATAAAGATTACGTAAATCATGTTTTTGGGAGGAAGGTGCATGGTAGTTTCCTAGTGGGTCCCAATAAATGGATGGAACAGACTCAACAGAGTCATGAAATCACCTCCCATTTGTATTTTCATTTTCAATTCCACAGCCTGATATTTATATATTTATCTTACACATTTTTAATTTGTTTTCTTTTTTACTAGGTCATTTATTGTACGCTTATCATTTTGTCGCTTTATCTCTCTTCCTACTTAGAGTACATATACACTATAAGGGGTTAATTATCAAATGGTTATTATTCATTTTTTTATTATCATAATTAAAGTAGTATTTGGTTTAATTTATTTTGAGCTTGTCTATTCTTTCAAAACAAAAGTTGAGTCAAACGCAATTTTTTAAAATCCTCTTAAAAAATTAAATACTTTAATTTTATAAAAGAAATGGAAAACATGTAATTAAAAAAAAAAAAAAACTAAGTGAATGAACATTTAGAAAAAAAAACAAAAAGCGACTTTTCTTCCTTCTCTCCATTCCTTAGGGAAAAAAAAAAACGTTCAAACAATTTCTACTTTATTTTTAAAGTTTTTATTTTGAATTTTAACTTTGAAACAGTTTTAACCAAAAAAACAAAGTTAAGTCCAACATACATAGCCTAAAAAATAATATCGTAATAAGGGATTGATAAATGGAGTATGATAGGATTTCCTATCTAACATATCAAAAAATTCTATAAGTATTCTTTGGATTCAATGTAGTTTTACTTTAAACTAAGGTATCATTCGTTTACTATTAAATTTTGACTATAAAAAATATTGTTAGATTTAAAAGAGAAAGATTGTTTTCACGCTAAATTACTCTTTTGATTTCTCTATTTCTTAAATTTGTTCAATTGTTTATTGTTAAAATGTTTTAATATGATTTTCTAATTGTCAAAATATATGCAATGTGATCCTTTCATTTGTTTTTCACTAACAATGTTAGTCTAGTCCAATGAAAAATGGACACATCACTGCCAAGATAATGTTGTTAGTGCAAAAACAAATAAAAAGGGTCATATTGCATATATATTGGTAATTAGAGGATCACATTTAACATTTTAATAATAGATAGACCAAAAGAGTAATTTTGCCTAAGTTTTATGAATTAGTTTTCTTCATTAGACTAATACAAAATGAAACATCATTATTTCAATTCAATACTCCCTCCGTCCCTATTTATAAGATCATTTTAAAAAAATTATTTGTTCCTTTTTAAAAGACTATTTTCTAATTTCTAGATGCATTATTAATTATTTTTTCCTATAGTACCTTTAATTAATTATTCTCTCCCAACATTAATTAATTAGATGAAAAGCAATTAAGTGGCGAGCGATGATTAATTTCAAAAAAAGTTAAAGACACTTTTGGAAGAACAATACACATTATTGAAAATTTTAATGTGCTTAACTAAATTAACTATTTTTTAAAGGGATATAAATTAGTTGAAAAGGTCTTATAAATAGAGATGAAGGGAGTATTAATTGTGGCATACATTAAAGTAGAATTCAACATAGAATTACTCAAGTCTCTCATATTTAGAGATGAAAATGGGTAAATTTTGGCTTAAGTATTAAAGTATCCTATTACTCATGTCATTACTAGTATTTTAGAGAATAATAATTGTAGTGTTTGTGCTTGTACCTAGTGGGGTATATGCCTATGGCAAACCCATTTAGTTAAATATATAATATTTTAACATGACTTTGTTTATAAACTATCAAAATATAACCACTATTGTCATAATAAAATTAAGGCTAAAATACAATTTTTGTGTCTCATTTGAATTTGTTGTTTTAGTTTAGTCTTTTAATATTAAAAGTTTTCACTTTGGTCCCTTAAAGTGTTTTTATTTGACTAAAATGGCATTTCAATCAAATTTTTGCACTAATAGTGTTAATTTTCACTAACCTGCTAAACACTCATTTGACCTAGAATCTCTCATAGTTTGTCACATGCAAGTTACTTGCTATTTGGTATGCTCTGAAACATTTGGTGGCCATTTATGACCTCCAAATTAGTAGAATTTGTGTTCTCGTTAAACGAGCTGAATCTCGCTAAGAGAGACATGAATTTTCGGGCTAAGCCATGAGTCTCACTAAGTGTGTTAAAGGCGCACTAAGTGAGAATCATGAGTTCTGGGTTGAAACCCATATTTTCTCTTGTTGAACGAGTGAATACCCTTGCTAATTGTTACTTTGTTAAAACTTGAATAGAGTGTCAGAGTCTCTACAAGTGGTGATCCCTTTTCTTCAGCGATGTTGACAAAGCACTATGACAAATTCATTTATCCTTATAGTAGCTTGTAGCGAGTAGGACTAGACAATAATAAATTTGTAATATTTCATGTCTATTTTCCTGTAGTAAATTAAAATTAGAATTCAATATGAGTAGTTAAATCCTTTGCTATACTTTCTTTTAAAGAATTGAATGCATCATTTTTAATCTATTTTATTAAATTATTTTAATTTGTTTTTTCTCTTGATTTTTAAAACTAGTTTTTAAAAATAATTTCAAATTTATCTATATTATTCTTTATTAAATTAATCACATATGTCATTGATAAATTTTAATATTTTTTAAATGACTTAAATAAAATTTTGGTCTCCTATTTTGTCAAATTCGCAATTTTGGTCTCCCTATTTCAAAATAGAGACATTTGGTCCCCTATTTTAGAAAATTCACAATTTTTGTCAAATCCTCAGTTTTGCCTACATTTATTTCTTACATTTTAATTAATTAATCATTAATTTCTTGATGGTACCTTAAATAAATATATTAGGTCTAGGGTTCAATTCTCTTTAAAAAAAAGTCTAGGGTTCAATTGGACAAAAAAATAAATAAATAAAACGTAGGTAAAATTGAATATTGGACTAAAATTGCAGATTTTCTAAAATAGAAAACCAAATATCTTTATTTTAAAATCGAGGGATCAAAATTGGAGATTGAATAAAATAGGAGATCAAAATTGTATCTAAGCCTTTTTAAATTGATATTTTACTAAATTTAAAAATACTCTTACCACTCTCAAGATACTTTATAGTTATATTTATAATTGAAGATAATGTTAAGATGCCGAATAATATTGGATGGCTGGAAAAGAGTCCGCGTTTGGTAGGTTATGTTCCTTATACCCGAATTCACTAGGCCAACGTATCTTGTACGTGCAAAGATGCACTGTGCATTGTGCACCACAAAAACTATATTTTAATATGGATAAAATTAAAATAGGATCCTTAGTACTGTTTTTTTATATACAGAGAGATTTTATTTTATAAATAAACAACTTTAAATTTACTTCATTTAATAATATTTTATATTCTGTAAAAAAATAATATTTTATAAATATTAATTTTCATCAATTTATTAATTAGACTTAAAGTTATCATTGTATTAATTTTATGAGATTTATATAATTCAAAATGAATTAATATTTTATTAACCAATTTTATTATAATATTTTTTTAAAAGCAAAGAAAATACAGTTCCAATTAAATATACAGTTCTTAATTTTATTATAATATTATGTATCATATACAGTTTAAATACAAGTAAATATCAAATATAAAATTATATATTTAGTTACATTAAGAAAATACAGTTCTAATTAAATATTTATTTTATTTAAATATAATATACATAAATAATTAAGAAAATATTATATAATTTGATTGAATAATTAAATTTCTTAATTTAATATTTTGTTAGAATTTATTAAGCATAGTAAGTATTTATGATTGTTGATATTAAAATGGAAATTGTACACTTTGCATGAGTGTATGGATGGATGGAAGGAAAAGAAATAAAAAAGGAAAGAAAGAAAAATAATAAATGTGATAAATGATGTAAAAAAAAAGGGTAAAAAATAAAATTAAAAAAAAGTAAGTATATGTTGATAATATCCTATGCATGTTTACTGTCATGAAATTGTGTTTAAAATGATAATACATGAGTACATGAGTATGTATATGTTGACCGGATAAAAGGTTTAAAAAGTACTAAGACACATAAAAAAAAAAGTTTAAAATACACTTTTAATTTTTTATGTTTTCAATTATATACAGTTTAGTATTTTATCTTTTAAAAAGTTCAATTTAATTTTTTATGTTTTTAAAATGACTCAAAATAGTTTTTCTGAAACAATCATTTTCAATTTTGAGACACAATTTTAAACATTCTTTTTATTAATTCGAAACGTGAAACTTGTCTCATTATATTTACGTAATAAAAACTATAAAACCTAACTGAAAATCAAACTAAAAGGAGTCATAAACATGGTGAAAATTACATGAAAAGTAAATTTAACGAACAACTAGAAAATTGAAAAATCTAATATCGGTCTCTTTTCAGGTTGCTAGTGAGATTCATTTTTCACACGATTTTTATCATGTTTATGATCCTTCTTTTTTTTTTTGTTCGAACATCAATTGGGCTCATAATTTTCATGTAAGTGAATCTAATTGGACAAGTTTCACGTATCAAATTAATCAGAAAAGGGTTTAAAATTGTATCTCAAAATCGAAAATGATCATAAAGACTAAATTGAACTTTTTAAAAGATAAGAAATTAAACTGAATATAATTAAAAATATAAAAAACTAAAAGTATATTTTAACCTATAAAAAATAAAGACTAAATTACTAATTTAATCTCCCTATTTTTTCTAAAAAAATCTCTCTATTTATTTATTTATTTTATTTAATCCGTCTTTAAGTAGTAAATCATTTCCTGTAAAAAAAGAAGAAGTAGTAAATCATTTGATGAACTGATTGATTTTGGCATTGAATTCTAGTCAATCTGCTTTGTCTGTATTTTAATCTACGATTCCTCAACTAACAAATTAAATACGTATTATATCTATTTTTTAATATGTGTCTATCATTATTAGCGCTTTAGTGGCTTAATTGTGCATAACATCAGGAGAGAGGGTAAGGGGATGTAAATTCGCATAAATATATACAGACGTTTGTTTCACAGAATTATCTTGTATCTCTGATAATCACATTCCCAGAAATATTGTAGCTAGGAATGTTATTCTTTGGCATATATAAAAATGTGTTTGATTAACTTTTAATATTCCTAAGAATATTTTTAAAGTTTTAAAATAATAAATTAAAAATAAAAATAAAAATGGAAGTTATAGTGTAGTTAGAAAATAACTTCTCATATTCGCACCCCATTAGCATGAGAATAAAAGTTATATAGACATGAAAATGTAACTTTCTTGGGAATAAAAGAGATATCCGAAAATATTTTTTAATAATCTCCTAACAAACATAGAAATAAACATTCTCACATTCATATTCTCGGAAATGCAAAATAATTTCGTGAAACAAACGCTCCCACAATATTGTTTGACTGACATTCTTTGACGTATATAAGTGAAAAGAAAGGAATAACGAAAAAATAAAATTTTAATTTGGTCTCTCACATATTACAACCTCTTCAAAGTAGTTTAAATAAAATTATATAAGTAGTTTTAAAATATTGAAATTTATTAATTTAGTCCCCAAATTAATATAATTTACTAACACATAAGGATTAATTAGAAGGATTTTTTTATATTTGGAGGACTATTTAGCATAATTTTTAATAGATTAAACTACTATTTTAGTCCATGAAAATTTATAACGCTATCACATTAACATATGAAATTAACAAAATTCAAATAAGCATCTGAAAGTCTAAATCATCAATTATATTAGTCTAGAATTCAAAAATATGTATGGCTTAAGTAATAATATTAGCATATTTTAAGGACCAAAATAATAGTCTAAAAATAATAATAAGTAGTTAAGTTTAAGGACTTATAATAGATGAAACAATTGAAAATTTCATGAACTTATTTGGAATTTTCTTAGTTTTAGGGACTAATAATATGACAATGCATTATACTTTCAGGAACCAAAATGATGATTTATTCTTTTTAATGCTTGAGAGATTACTTATATAATTTTTTTGGCTTAAATATGTTTTTAATCCCTAAATTTTGGAATAAGTTTGTTTTGGTCCCTTAAATTTAAAATTGATTTTTTTAGTCCCTACAATTCAAAAAAGCTTATTTTAGTCCCTATGCTTAATTAAAGTTTTCGCTGATGTGACTAACGAATTACAAGCAGATAAGATGACAACCTACTTTGATTTTGCATTCTTACCATTGTCCTACTACATGTTTGTTTTCCTTTCAAAATGTTCATTCTAATGGCATTTAGTGAGAGGACATTTGAACAGAGGGACTAAAACATGATTTTTTAAAATTAAAGGACTAAAAAGATCAATTTTAAATTTGAAAGATGATAAAAAAAACAAACTTATCCCAAATTTTAGGAATTAAAAACATATTCAAACCACTTTTTTAGTAACCTATTATTTTGCTGCCTGAAAGTGTATAACACTATTATATTAGTCTCTAAAACTAAGAAAATTACAAATAAGTCCCTAAAATTTCCAGTTGATTCATTGAAGTCTTTAAACTTTACTTATTGTCATTTTGATTTATAAATATATGTTAATATTATCACTTAAATAATACATTATTTTGAATGTTGGACTAATGTGATTAATGATTGTAATTTTGGAGACTTGTTCAAAAAAAATTAATGTGACATTATTATACATTTTTAGAAACTAAAATAGTAGTTTCCTTAATTTTTTTTTTTACTTTAGAGATTATTTAAGAAAGTGAATAAACTTCAACGATAAAATTGACAATTTATTATTTTAAATAGACTTAAATATATTTTTAGTCTCTCAAATATAAAATATATATTTTTCAGTCTTTCAAATTAAAAATTATTTTTTAGTCCCTCAAAATTAAAAAATATATTTTTTAATCCTTGAGTCTAAATACTGTTAACGGAACTGTGATGTTTCATAATTTAATATTTAAATACCATTTTTGGCTACTAAAAACCATCAGAGTATGTTAAAAAATTAAAAAAACCTATTTGACTCTCTCTCCACCGTGATATAACTCTTCCTTTTGTTAAAAAACAAAAAAGCCTAAACCAAATTACCAACCCTATCTCTCTCTCCATCATGACTCCCTTCAAATCCTAAATCCCCTCCATCGTCTCCCTCCGCCTCCTCTTCATCTCCTCCCCGGTGAAAGCCACGGCGGAGTGCTGCCGCCGCAAGGGCCAACTCTGCACGGAACTCCCCTCTCCACCCTGAACCGCACCCAAACAACCCCCAAACCCTAATCTGCGAGAACGACGTCAACAACAGATTTGGAGATGAAGGCATCTAGCGAGAAGCACGATGATTCGAGAATGGGGAATGCGCCGCCACGTGCGACGACGATGGCGACCAAAGGCTTTTCCTTTTTTATATATGTTTTTGTCTCTTTTGATTTTCGTTTCTTTCCTTTTCCTTACTCTAATGGGGTTTTTTTAGCTCTTTATTACAGGTTTGCACGGTGGAGGCGGTGGCATGGTGAAGGCTCAGTATCATCGCTGACGATCTTCTATTCAGTTTTTTAGCTGGCTTTTGCATTTTTTTCTCTTTTAGATCTGAGGAAAGTGTTGATTTGGGGGAGGGGGCTGATGCGCATGTTGTAGTATGGGATGGTGTTCTGTTGTTGGGTCTTGATAAAAAAAAAACGATTTGTTTTGTGTTCTTTGTAATGTTCGATGAATTGCAATTGTTCTTCTAAACTCTTCTTTATGCTCCTTGCTGCTGGATTAAGACCTTAATTTTATTGATTTCTGGTTTGAGGATTTCTGAATATTGGGGTTTTGATGTTTAAAGACACTCATTTTTTTTTTTTTTACGTATTATGGTGTTTTTTAACCGTAAGAAATTGTATTTATAAATTAAATTAAAAAATAGAATTTTAACAATAAAAAATTGTCACAAATTATAATACTGTTTGTCATGTTACAACCTCAGGATCGTCATCTTAATGGAAGGATTAAAAATAGTAATTTTTAATTTTGAAAGATTAAAAAAAATAATTTTTAATTTAAAAGATTAAGAGTAAATTACACGAACACCCCCTGAGGTTTGCCTTTATTACACCTGACACCCCTCCATTTTTGAACCCTACAGAAAACCCCCTAATTTTTGGACTTTCGTTACACTAACCCCCCCTCATAGGCATAAATCATTACACTGACCCCCCCTCTCAGGTTTAAAAAATATTACACTTACCCCCCTTTAGGGTGCTCAAAGTAATGTTCAAAAATGGAGGGGTACTAGGTGTAATAAGAGTAAACCTTAGGGGTGGTCAGTGTAATTAACTCAAAGATTAAAATGGATATATTTTTATATTTGAAGGACTAAAAATATATTTTATTTTTTTAAATATATAATTAATAAGGTAATAAAAATATAAATAAAATAAATATAAAAGTTATTGGTGAAAAAGATCATCATTAGATGTAGGTGTGCACATGCTGTACCAGAAGTTAGATAAGAGCAGTACAATTCTGTCGATGTCCACGGAGTCACGGACCACGATTATTAAAAAGTACTTGACGGTTCTGCGGTTACCATTTAATGTTTTTTTTTTTCTTTTTCTACAGGTTTTTTCCAAGCAATTATGTTTGAGTAGGGATGGCAACGGGTCGGATCGGACACGGATAGTGGTTACCCGCTATCCGACCCGCCGAAGAAAATCTGCCCCGTTACCCGCCGGATATCCGTTTGAAAAAAATTCGCGGGTTTTTCTTATATCCGCGGGTATCCGTGGATACCCATGGATATTTCATATTAAAAAAAAAAAATTAAAAAAAGGTGAATTTTTTTAGAAGAAATACTAAGAAATAGATTCTTTATGTGCAATAAAATTTGGAAATAAAATCATATTATTTACTACAAAAAGAATAAAGAATCAAATGTGTAGTTAATTGAATTTTCATGTGAAAATTATATGTCTTTAATTAAAAAAAATCAAAGAAATAAGAATCTTATAATGTGATTTTGAATCTTTAGACATAATATTTACTAGTATCAAGAGCAAAAACTAGTGATTTTAAATTATATATATATATATATATATATATATATATATATGAGGGTAATTTAGTAATTTTACGGGTAACGGGTATCCGCGGGCACAGATAGTATGATACCCGTACCCGCCCGTTAATGAGCGGGTAAATAAAAAACCCTTACCCGTTACCCGCGGGTATCCGTTTATACTATCCATCTTCTATCCGTGACGGATTTTATCCGCGGATATCCGCGGGCATGGATTTTTTTGCCATCCCTATGTTTGAGATACATTTAGGTATTAAATGTGAATACTTTCTAAACAAATATTTAAATCTTAATTCTTCACGTTATTATTTAACAGTGTATTTATTTCACGGATTAAAATTTTATTCCCGGAAATGTAACATGGGAATTTTATTTCTCAAATATTATGTATTCTCAGACATGTTATAACTTCAATTTTTATTATATTTTCTCACACTTCTATTCCCATGAGAAGAGATGGGTAAATAATATTCTCATGGGAATAAGGGAAGTTATTTCTTAAAATACTAATAACTTTCTTTTTTATTTAAATTGTTTTGAATTTTAAAAGATATTCTTAGGAATATTAAAATGCAACCAAACACATTTTTTAGTAATACCTGAAAATAACATTCCCATGTTATATTCTCAGAAAAAAAATATTCCCAGGACTAAAAATTTATCCCTGAAACAAACGCTCCCTAATGGTTTTATCTTAAAAAAAAACTAATGGTTTAAAATATTTTAAGCTATATTTTATTTTATTATTTAATATATAGGATTCATTCTTAATGGCTAAAATTTTATGCAATCACTTTTGTGATTACAAATGTCCACGAGTTTGATTGGTTAGGTATTTAATTTTCTTAAAATAAAATTTTTAGTTTAAATTTGGTAAACGAAAAAATAAATAAAAGATTAGACTTTTAATATATATTCATTTTCTTTCTTTTCACATTCCCATCAATCTTCTAAATAACACACTATCACGTGTGTAAGTACATTATTTTTAAAGATAAAATAAATATTAACAAATACTTTTAAGATACTTATCAAATAATTTGTTAAATAAATAGAACATTATTAATATGTGTTTCTGGAACAATTATTAACAAGAGTTGAAAGATAATCATGTAAATAGAATTGCAAATGTGTTGCTCTAAGTATAAGTGGAAATATTAATCAGATTTAGAATAAATGAGTATGTTTATCAAAAGTATGTTTTTGTTCTCTCAAAATATTTTAGAATGTTAGTTTTAGTCATTATAAAAATTTAATACATTTTTAGTTTTTACATTTATTTAAAAACATGTGTTTTTACTTTTTAGTTCTAAAAAAAGACTAAAATCACATCATTCATTTATAGTAAACTTAGGGATTAAAAACTTATTAAATTTTTATAACAATTAAAATAATATTTTGAAATATTTGAGGAACCAAAAATATACTTTACACTAAAAACTATTTACAACAAATGGTGTTTTTATCTATCAAATAAGTCTGACTTTAAGTATAGATAACTATTAGTAAAATTCCAGGGGATATGAATGTGTAACATTAAATCTATAACATTAAATAAATATGATATAGTGTTTTAGTGTACACATTTGTCTAAGACTTTTTTACCCTTCATTTGTTGTGGTAATTAATTCTACACTTTCTCCATTTAGTGTACTGTCTAATTTATTTATTGACTTTATCATTAAAGGACATTTTGTGTACGAAATATTTTTCATTTCTGGGAAGAGAAAAAATGATATGTACTGACAATATAAAATTATTTTACACTATCATCTAATAATAAATTATCATGTATGGTAAGTTTGTTGACTTTTATAATAACTACCTTAAAAGTCATATCAACATTAATTTGTGATTGGATGACAGTGTAAAATTATTTTACATTGACAGTTCATGATTATTAAACTCTTTTGGGAATTATATTTTCTAGAAATTGTGTTTCTTAAGAATGTTTGATGTGTCTAAAATATTCTAGTAAATGAGAGACATAATTGTATTTTTACATTATAAAAAACTTTTTTCCTTCATGGGAATCTTAGATTCTTATCCCCTTTTATGGAAAATTTTATTGGAAAACATAGTTAAAAATTATTATGCCTAACATAGAAATCTAAAATTCTCAACTTAAGATTCTTGAAAAACTTAAAAGAAACCCTCTCACCACCAAACACCTCCTTAAACCCTCATGTAACTACACTCTCCAACGCGGTCTTTTACATTTTTCCTCGCAGTAACTGCATGCATGCCAATATTTCTTTTCCAACCCAAAAGTTAGTGACAATAAAAATGAATGCATTTTCATGGAAGGTCTAGTTAAATAGAGTCTCTTTAAGGTCAATATAGTCAAAAGGAAGGATTTTGAATTGTAGAGACACCAGCATTGAGTTTTCTGAAATTGAGAAAGAAACAACAAATCACATTTTATTTGAATACAAAGTGTTGTCCCAAATTTGGTTAAAGTGTCTAAAATGGTTCAATTTCTCCGCAACATTGCATAAGAATTGCTATAATCATTTTATGTAGTTTGCATATTTATCAAGTTGCAATTCTAAAACATGGAAGGTTTAGCATGTATTATGGACCACAATATTATGGTCTATATGGGAAGCACATAATCAAATTATATTTAAAAGTAAGACTATCATTTCTTCTAAAGTTGTGGAGTTAATCAAAGTCACAATATGGTCATGGTTCAATGTTGAAGTTCTGAATCTTACTTATTCATTTTCTAGTTGGCATTGTAATCTTGGAGATTGTCTCAACTCTCAATTATCAGTAGTTGTTAAGGGTTTAAAAGGTTGTTAATTCCATATGTGATAAAATTGTTGGGCATATGGTAGTTTTTTCATTATATAATATAGGGTTAGTGTTATTTTTCTATGTGTGTGTTCTTAAATGATTGGTTGGCATTGTATTTCCTTCAAGAGTATTATTGATACTTATCATATTAATAAAATTTCGTTCAATTTAAACAAACACCTATATAATAATACACTTTTTCTTTGGACGAATAATAGTGATAAACTTTTAACTCAATAGGAATACAAATCCCTATTGTACAACATGGGTTTGTCCCTGAATCATACTTCCCAATATATGCTAAAGTCTTTCTATATGTACAACACTCAAACTATAAATAATGTAGTTTCAATACAGGGTGGAACTAAATTTCTTCATTTATTTAGTTTAGATCCCACACTCCTTCTGTTTATGTCAACCATGCTTTAATCTCCTTATTTTTCTTAGTGCATTTTTTGTTACACATCTAAAATTATTTGATCATCTATGTTAAGACCATAGCTACTTTCTGTAGCTTCCACATCTTTATTTGATTTAATGTGAAAATATGGATATACTTGCACAGTAGACGCCACTCCAAACACATGCTTAACATATAAAGGTTTTACTGCATCGCAAAACTCCGGATGAGATTGTCAATGATCTCACACATTTGGCATCAGCAACTTTAAAACTTTGTTCAGGGCTATAATTTGGCATTGGTACTTGTCCACCTTGTGTTTCCATGAAGGAGGCTCCGTTTTCAAAAGCATCCCCCACCGAATGAAATTCCCATGTGTCTCCAATTCCATTATTGCTTTTTCTCCATGTTACCTGCACAAGTTATATAATTAGCATATTCCATGCATCCATTCTAAATAACAAATATCATAACTTTTAAAGCCACTAAAATTTCATTTATTGAAATACTGAATATATTATTCTTGTTAATATTCTATTTCACTTATTAATGTTAAAGATAAGATAAAAATATAATAAACACTTCATTAATTAGCTAATTTAATTGCTTGAAAAATTACCTCCTTACGCCCTGATGTTGGTGCTATGAAGAGGTTTGATTCACTTTTGAGGCTAGGTTCCATGCTTCCACCTATGGCATATTGCACCCATCCCATGTAAAGATTGTTTGCAACATGTGCATACCCATGACGAATTCTGCAATGTTTTTAATTAATAAGACATTTAAAACCTTTGACACATGTATTTTTTAATGACTTAATTGAGCAATTTAGGGTTAGTTGAGAAATTAATTACCTTGGCATGCGTTGGTGGCAATTAGGTCCAAAATAGTTATACACAACAGTGACCTTCATGTCCTTGTCTCTGATATACCCATCATCATGCCCGAGAAGCATAACCTTGTTTTGCTCCCTGAACCAATTGTTGGAGACAGTCACATCAGTGGAACCACGTGTGACGTCAAGAAGACCGTCTTGGCAATCATGAAGAGTGTTGTGATCAATCCAAATCTTTGAAGCCGTAACCAATCTTATTGCATCTCCATCAACTTGACCCAAAGGCATCACTTTTCCATTAGGACCCATTACCATTCCAGGATCTTGAGGTCGGCAATGATGAATTCTAAGGCCATGGATGATTACATTGGTTGCCTAATAATAAATAAGCATGTCGTTGTGAGTTACAAAGCGGTATATATGCATGCAAAACAAAACAAAACAAAAAATTAAGTCATTCTAGAAAACATTATAATTACAATTATTTTTTAGTTAATTTAAAAAAACTATTTTTCTTATAAATTAGCCTTATGGAATGTATACATTAATTAGAGCTAGTGATTACCTTAAAGATCATTAAGCATGCATTATCAGCAATGTGAACATTAACACCTCGACCATCGATGGTTGTGAAGCTGCTAATGAGAAGGGGTTTCTTGAGCCTAATATACATGTCTCTTTGGAATGTGATCCAGACTTTGCCTTGAATCTTAGAAGCTCCGTATCTCAAGGTGCCCATATTTGGGGTTTATTGGGTCATCACTGGGATCAATAACTTTATAACGAATGAGGTCTTTACCAATGTTGTTTGTCATCTTCCCTGCATAGCCCACTGAACATGTGGCAAGTTGTGAACGGTGTTTCCTCCATTCAGGATTTAATCTCCAACATTGATCAATCTCATTCATTTCCAAGCCTTCAATCTTGGATTGTTTGCTAGCATAACTAACTTTTGGAGTGAAAATGGTGATGCTCACAACAGCTAAAACAAAGCACCAAAGGATGGAATTTATGACTTGATAAGTCATGGTTCACTATACTTTTTCTTGAATTAATTCCAATTTGCAAGATAACTAATTGAATTATTGAGAAGAGAGGGATGACAAGGAATAAAGGAAGTTTACTGGATTTTAAAGGAGAAGTAGAGGCATGTAAAGGTTATTATAGAAGTTGAAGTGTGGTTAGTAAATGCTTCGGAATTGGAATTTTGTTGAAGTTGTTACGTTAAACTATGGCCAAAGGACTCTCATGACAAGAGAAAAATTAATAATAGAAAGACAAAGGTTAAGGTAGTTTTGAATCCTTACCTTAAATCGGTAATTTAAGTGTAACAATTAGCTAAATTTGTGCAATAATTAAGTAAAGGAAAACAAGAAAAATAACATTTTGGGGAAACTAAACAATTGCCTATAACTTTCATATTAATCGAATTGTTATATTTGTAAGGATTGAATCCATCGGTTGTTATACAGCTAACAAAATATCTTATGCTCATGCACTATACAAGGTATTTTTTAATTTAATTTAAATATTTTTAGAAATTATTAATAGAAAAAACATAAAAGTATAAGAGAAAAATACATAATTAATTAATCAGATAAATAAAAATTATATAAGTAACTTAATTTGAGAATATTATAAATAATTAATATTTCAAATAATAATTTAATATTCTAAAATTATTTAGCGTTGAGATTTGATGAAAAAATAAACCTTAACCTAAATTAAATATTATAATTAGTAATTTGATAATTTTAAAAACATAAAAAACATTAAATTAATTAATACTGAAGTAATGTTTGATAAAAAAAAATTACAATAAAAGAAGTCTTCATATTCAAGACTGAAGACTCATATTTATAATATACATATTAATTAAAAAATGACACATTATGAAATTTTTTCACCTATATCTCATGCAAATTCACCATAACATGTATTTATATTAAGGACATTTTTCGGAACCCTAGTAATGAAAATGAACTGCCAACAAGCATTAATAATATTCTATTTTTGATTCTTCAAAAAAAATAATAATTGAGCTTACACTTT
Source organism: Pueraria montana var. lobata (assembly GCA_026413185.1). Taxonomy (NCBI): domain Eukaryota; kingdom Viridiplantae; phylum Streptophyta; class Magnoliopsida; order Fabales; family Fabaceae; genus Pueraria; species Pueraria montana. The sequence continues at coordinate 46,525,621 of CM048649.1, read as the reverse complement.
GTAGTTTGTAGATCGAACCCAATGATTATACGGGAGCGAGTATTCATTCAAGAAATTGACGGGGCTCATATAAAAAATAAAAAAAAAATTGACGGGGCACTTATGAAAAACAAAAGGTTAAATTAGTTTTTTGGTCCTTTAGTTTATTTTTTATGTTCGATTTGGTCTTTTAATTTTTTTCGGATTCAATTTAGTCTTCTAATTTTTAAAATTTGTTCAATTTGGTCCTGCCGTCTAAATTGGGTTAACAATATTAAAGAAATGTACATTTAGTGGCGGTTTTAAACCGCCACAAAGTGCAATGACGTTAGCATGTCCCTAACACCGTTAGTTTAATTAGACGGTAGGACTAAATTGAACCAATTTTAAAAATTAGAGGACCTAATTGAATCCGAAAAAAACTAGAGGATCAAATCGAATCTAAAAAATAAATTAGAGGACCAAAAAACTAATTTAACCAAAACAAAAAGAGAGACACGCAGGGACGGATCAAAAAATTTATTTAGTGGGAGAAAAAAATAGTTCATAATATTTTCATAGAAAAAAGTACTATAAATTTTTACAAAATACATAATCTATTGACAAAAAATTCTAAAATGCTTAAATTTCTATAAATTACAACTACTTTTTACACATATTAATTTATTCTTTCTTTTATCTCTTATAACTTTTTACCTTTATTTAAAAAAAAAGGTTAAATTAATTTGTAAATCCCTATACTATTCAAGAATTTTTAATTAGGTTCCTTAACTATTTTTTTTTTCAATTGGATCCTTGAACTTTTATTTATTTTTTAATTAGGTGCCTACCGTTAGCTCCATTAATGGCAGAGACCTAATTAAAAAATAAATAGAAGTTTAGGGACCTAATTGAATAAATTGTTTAGGGACCTAATTAAAAAATTTTAAATAGTTCAAGGACCTACTGAGTAATTCTCAAATTCTACCCAGGCTATCACACTATACTTCTCAAGCATATGTAGACTACTTCTTAATTTAGTATTGTTCATTCTACAGATCTGCACTGAGTATTCTTAACTTTCCAAGTCAGTATTCTCACATCTCCAGTCCAATATTCTCACCTTTGCGGATTCTAAACTCAGTATTATCAACCTCTATAGGTTCTTCAACCAGTATTCTCAAACTCTGAAAACATCAATCCTCTTACTGCACTTCTAGTTTTCCCCTACAGATTCTGTTCGGACAAATCTAATGCACTCTTTCTAAATACATTATTCAATTAAGTGATATTTTTTGTATGATTTTTAATTTACTTTTAATTTAATCAGTAGGTCCCTGAACTATTTAAAAAAAATTAATTAGGTCCCTGCCGTTAATTGAGTTAATAGTAATTAACAGCAGGGACCTAATTAAAAATTAAATAAAAGTTTAGGGACTCAATTGAAAAAAAAATATTTCAATGACCTAATTAAAAATTGTCGAATAGTTTAGGGACCTACAGATTAATTTAACCAAAAAAAGTATCTATAGGAGCAATACCTGTTTTTTTATGGGGCAATTTTTTTTTATTAAAGATATTTAAGTAAAAAAAAATTACTTGTGGTTGCCCCATAGTGTCGTGAGTGCATCCACCCCTGGAGACAGGGGAGTGTACCAGATGGGGAGCAGATCCTTTACAGTGTAAAAAACACTATAATCCTCTACAATGTTAAATCTCATCATTGATTTTTTAAAATTTTCATTTTATAATAAAAAATATTATGTCAAAAGAATTTAATGAAGGATCAAGATCCTTTGCAGTGGAAATGTCATTATAGAGGATCCATTCCCGTAGGGGATGAGAGAATAAGTTATATAAGAAGAAGGACAAATTTAAAATTTTGGAAAATATAAAATTAAAAGGAGGTGCAGGTATTTTATGGGGTGCAGGAAGCAATTGCCAATTTATGGAGTGAAGTACAAACCATCGTGTGCTTGAAGAAAGTGCGGGAGGGAGGCTTAGCTTTGGGTTGGGCTACGTCTCTCTCTCTCTCTCTTATTATTATTATTTTTTTTTAGAAAAGGGAATTGTTTTGGTTTTCTAGAGAGACACTTGTTGCTATTATTATATTTGGTTATTGTTATATTCGCTCCCCTTTTTGCTAAGTACACTCCCCTTCCCTTTATCTCAAATTCAATTACTTAAATAATCTTCCTCCTTCAAACCCTCTTCTCTCCCCCGCATACTCCCCTTTTCAACGCAACAACACACTCTCTTTTTTTCATAGTAACAACACATTCTCTTCTTTTTCATTACACTCCCTAATCTATTTCCCTCCCTTCATCCCTTTGATCTCTTACTCTAGTATCCATTTGTTCGTCCCTTGCTTAGTCTCTTGCTTTAGTGTTAGGGTTTTTCATCCTCCAAACTTCGAGTTGTTGCAATGACACGCCTCTTTGAGTCGTTTAGATTAAAGGACCAATATCAATTATATATTTTTTTCTACTTCAATTGCTTCGTTATTGTACAATTTTTCCTCTATATGAGATTTTTAAAGGTTTTAGTGTTCTGTTTGAATTTTTTTAGATGTTTTTCTTAACATTCCGGAATACAATTTTATTTTTAACTTCCAGAAAGTATTTTCCAGAATACTATTTTGTGTTCTGGAAAGTACTTTCTAGAATACAATTTTATTTTTTAACATTCCAGAAAGTACTTTCCATAACACAATAATATTCCAGAAAGTACTTTCTGGAACACAAAATAGTAATACGGAAAGTACTTTCCGGAATAATTATTTTGTATAAATGTTATGTGTATAAAGGGTATATAAGGAAAAAAATAATAGAAAAATTGAATGGGAGTATACTTAGCAAAAAAAGGGGAGTGGATATAGCAAAAGCCTAATATTTTTCTTTTGGTCTTCAAGAGAGAAGCTTGTTGTTATTACTATATTTTCCTACTGTATCATTTGTTTCCTTCCACATCAAAGAACGTGGGTGTTATTGGGTGGATTCACAAGAGTGAAAAATATTCAAAGTTCAAACAACTATTAACTTAAAAGTTATTTGGCTAAATTGCAATTTTGGTCCCCCTAGTTTCACAAAATCATGATTTTGGTCCCCCTATTTTTAAATTGTAAGATTTGGTCCCCCTGGTTTCAGAAAATCAAGATTTTGGTGTCTCCGTCTGTTTGCTAGCGTTGACCGTTAGCTTTTGACGTTGACCTGTGCTGACGTGTCATGTATTGTGTTGATTAGTTGTTAGGTGCCTGTTAATTAGTAAATTAACATTAATGAGCCTAATTTTTAACCAATAAGAAGGAATGGTGCCGTTTGACTGCTGAAGACCCTATTTTATACTATATTCTCACATTTTACCCTAATTTGCTAAGAGGACCAATTCGTGTTGTGTTCACTGAGAGAGACTCGTGAGGCACTGAGAGCAACCCACATTTGATCCTAAGCGTCATTGTTCGAGATCAATGGCTGGCGACGTCTCTTCCCATGGAAGTGAATCTCACGCAGTGAAGACGGGTAGGAGGAATCACAAACCAATTTACTGTGCGAGGTTAGATTCCTGACACTGTAAAGGGAATATCTTTTTGTTGTGGAATTGGTTATTTTATTACATGTGGTCTAGGGTTGGGGGTATTTTAATAGTGAATGTCGTGGGTGGGGGAATCTGTCTGAAGCATATGATGTGTTGTAGGGACACTCTGAATCTATTTTTTTAGGGTCTCGTGTTCATATTTGGGACTCGTCTTTGTCAAATATTACAAAATGGGCATCGAATTCAATTTAATTGCAAACACAAGTCCCTGTTTTGACTTGTTTATTGGAACAAAGTTGATTGGTTTATTTTGTTTTATTGTGATGTTGTGGTGTGTAATCTGATATGGATGTGACTACAGTGTTTGTGGTTGTTGTTTTCATTTAATTTTAGGTCTACTGAAGTGCACAGAGTGAGGCTGCGGATACACCACTCTAGGATGTTTATTTATTAGCCAAGTGCCATGTATGTGAAGGGTACTTTTACTGAAGAAGAATGGACTTGGGATGTTGATGAGATGTCATATATTGACATCACGAAGCTGCTTGACAAAATGGGATTCAAGCATTTCAAATGTCTATGGTACTGACATCCTAGATTTGCAGTCAGTAGCGGGTTGAGGCCATTAAATTGTGACAGTGATGTGTTGAAGCTGGGTGCTGATTGTAGAGGGTTTGATGTTGTTGAAATATTTGTGGAGCATCTAATTGATGTTCCAGTACTTCATGAAGGGTTGGCCAAAGGTAGAGGAAAAAAAATTTTGGAAACAGAAGATGTTGATGTTATTGTGATTAATGATGCTGAAAGTGATAAGGATGGTGTGCAGGGTGAGGATGCCAATCAAGGGCAGCATGAAACAAAGGGTGTTGGTGATGTTCAGGGTGAGGGGGCCAAAGAAGGGGAGGTGGAGGTTGAGGGTGATAAAGATTATGAGGTGCAAGGTGAGGGTGCTTTGGAAGATAGTGATAGTGAAGATGAAGAATATGATGGTGAAGATGACCCTGATAGTGAATACACATCATTAGATGATAGTGACTTTGAGGAGAACTGGGACTGGACCAGTGTGTTAGATCCAGAACTTTTTGTTGAAACTCAGCCTCCACCTCAACCTGTGCATGAAGAAATATTTCTTGACACCTGGGATTTTGATGCACCATTCACTAGAAATGAAGAACCAGCTACAGTAGCTGACTTTGATGATGAGGATGGTGACAGTGATGTGTTGGAGACCCCACCAGGGAGTGATGATGAAGGGAAAGAGTTGAAGAAATATCCCAGGTTTAGAATGCATGAGAATGATGCAGATATTCGTTTTGAGAAGGGGCTGATATTTAATTCAAAGAATGAGATTAAAGAAGCTGTGAAAACATTTGCAATAGTCAACAAGAAAAATCTAGTGGTTAAGCAAAATGATTTGAAGAGATTTGTTGTTAAGTGCATGCGTGGTTGTCCATTTAGCTTAAGGGTCAGCAAGTCAAATCAGAAAAATCATTGGCAGGTGGTTACTTTCAGAAATGACCACACATGCTTTAGGACAACTAAAAACAGCCAGGTGACTACAGAGTGGTTAAGTGAAAAATTCATGACTTTATTAAGGCATACCCCAAACATGAAGACACGAGGGTTGATTGTTGTGGCACTTGAGAGATGGGGTTGTAAATTGTCTTTACATCAAGCTTACAGAGCTAAGTGCAGGGCTCTAGAAAAAATACAAGGTGCAACTAGAATTCAATACCGCCACCTGAGAAGTTATGCTGACGAGATAATTTCATCTAACAAAAACAATACAGCTGTAATCAAATGTAGCATGGGTAACAAGGGTCCAGTGTTTGAAAGATTCTATGTGTGTCTTGAGGCATGTAAGGTTGCCTTTGTAACCACGTGTAGACCATTGATTGGGTTAGATGGTTGTTTTTTAAAAGGTGATTTTGGTGGGCACTTGTTGACAGCTATAGGGAAAGATGGCAATAACCAAATGATCCCTATTGCATATGCAGTGGTAGAGGCTGAAACTACAGATTCATGGAAATAGTTTGTTGACTTGTTATTAGTTGACTTGGATGGAATTCAGACCAAAAAATGGGCTTTTATATCTGACCAATAAAAGGTATGTTTAATCTTCCAACTGCTTGATGATGTAATTTCAATATCATTAAATGCAAGTAATTGTTAGGCTTTTTGTCTTGTACAAGGACTGGTGAATGTCATTAATGAGTTGGGTGAAAATGTTGAGCATCGGCTTTGTGTCAGGCACCTATACAGTAACTTCATAAAGAGGCATCATGGGGCTCACTTAAAGAAACTGATGTGGCAAGCTGCAAAGGCCACAACTAAACCACAATGGCAGAGAATTATGCAGAAGCTGAAAGATACTGATGAGAATGCCTGGAAATAGCTGAATGATCTACAACCAGCAACATGGACTAAGTCAGCATATGACACAAGTACACAATGTGATATGCAGGTAAATAACATGTGTGAGGCTTTCAACAAATGTATCTTGGAGTTAAGGGACAAACCAATTATCAATTTGATTGAGGGGATTAAGGTATACTTGATGAAGAGAATTGTTAGTCAAAGGGAATTGATGATGAGATATGGTGGTCCAATATGTCCAAAAATTCAATTGATATATGAGAGGATAAAAAAAGAGGCTGAAGGATGGACTCCTGAATGGTGTGGAGATGACCAATACTCATTATTTGAGGTGTCTTAAAACTTTCAGAAGTATGTGGTTAATGTAAACAAAAAGACTTGTAGCTGCAGGAAATGCGAACTAACCGGTATTCCTTGCTGTCATGGAGTTGCATGCTTGTGGCACAACAATTACAAACCTGAAGCCTATGTGGCTGATTGTTATAGGTATACTAAGTAGTATCTATCTTTGCAACAATTACAACATTTGTATAATTGCAACTGATTGCTATATGTATGCTTTGCAGGAAAAACACCTATTTGGCAACTTATTCATATTATATCAAGGCAAGTAATGGTCCAGACAATTGGCCTCAGAGTCCTCTTTCACCAATCAACCCCGTGATATAAGAAGAGCACCCGGGAGACCAAAGAAGATGAGGAACAAGGCAAATGATGAGCCACAAGATAAGTACAAGCTTCCAAGACAAAAATTGTCTGTTGTTTGTAAAAATTGTGGAAAAGTTGGTCAGAATTAGAGGACATGTAAGGGAAAAACCAAGGCAGATAGGGAGATTCCTAAATGCCGTAACAAGGTAAAAAAACTTCAATTATTTGTATGTACATACTTTTATTCGTCTGGTACCAGTTGCTACTTTATATTTGGAATATATTATAGGATTTGAAAAGGAAAAATGCATCAAAACAAACTACAACAGCAAAGGTTTAGTAATTGACTTATATAAGTATCATCAATTATTTCATATTGATAACTACATTGTTTTTTTGTTTTTGTTGCAGAAATCAAAGGAGGATCCTACATTTAAGTCTAGACCTGGGGAAACATCTGGAACAGTGAAGACAGCTCCTATTGCTAACGTAGCTGCTCCTGTTAGAACTCCGACTGCTACTGTTCAATCTAGGAGTACTCAGTCCAGTGCACGTATGAGCACAGCAGCATCAACAATTCACTCAGCTGCAATTTCCTCAGCAGGAAGCAATCAATATGGACCTCCATTAAGCCAAGGCTCCTCTACTGCACCTCCATTAAGCCAAGGCTCTTCTACTGCACCACAAACTCAGTAGTCACAAGTGTCCCCGAACAATAAGACATTCTTGGATGTGGAGTGAAATTATCAGTCTTGGGTTTTTGGAATAGCTGATGTATTTTGGTTTACAAATACTTTTTTGGGTAGCTAAACTGGTTATGTATTTATGAATGGACCACTGTGTTGGTACCTTGGATGTGTTATGTTTATTTTGAATGTACCAAACTGATGGTACCTTTTCTGTTATTTTGTATTTCTGCTTGTGAACAATGTTAACCAACTGTGTAAGAATGGTGTCTTGGATCACTTAGATGCCTATAGACCATTCTTAGACAATTAGTTATTCCTATTTGAATTATTAATAGTATATTGATATTGGTATAATTACCTTATGTGATACATTGTATGTGGTTACTGCTTATGTTATTCTTAATCTGGTTAAAGGTTATAAAAATGGTCAAAATTTATAATATTTGATACATTATTATACTATGTTATGAGTTACATATATCTCCATAAAGAACCATTTTTCATTCATTAAAAATGGTCAAAATTTACAGTCATTATTAACACAACATGAGTCAGATATACCAAAACAAAGAACCATTTTTCATTCATTAAACCATTGTTTGTAACATAAGAACTACATCACTTCATACAGGCTAAAGGCCCTGTAATCTTACAACCAAAACACAACAATATTAAGACATGACAGTAGCTAACATAAAACAGTCTAAAATCTCCAACAACCTAAACCCTTACATCAACATCACTTACTAACAACTACAACAACAAGCAACATTACAAAAACCCAGGACAAAATAACAGCACGCATTAACAATCTCTCTTTATTCTTCATTTCATTCATCTTTGTCCTTAGCTCATTTTCCCTATTCTTTAGCTCATTTTCCCTATTCTTCAACTCATTTTCCCTATTCTTTAGCTCATCCACCTTCCTTAGCAGACCAACAACGATCCTCTTCACATGAGCATTCATTTCATCATCAACCCACTGGAAATAACGACAACATTTTCTTCCTAATACCTGCAATCAACAAAACTCATTATTGCACAACAATGAATCTGATAAACCACTATACATAATGTTACATACCCTGTACAACCCACAACCAAAAAACCTTCTTCCTGGATTATCCTCAGTCCACAACGTCATCAAAGGAGCCTCTAAGTTACAGTGACACAAAGCACTACGACTTTGAGGTCCAGAACCAGTGCTATATGAGGCTGAACTGCTTTCCATGGAAACTCTAAGATGATAATGCCAAATCGAAAAATAGGTTGCAGATTATGAACCTCCATCTGCGATTAAGGTGACATTAAGGTTCGCAATGTGAAGATGGGTTAGGGTTCGACGTTACAAGGTTAGGGGTTCGAGTTGACGGGTTCAATGGAACGGTTTTTAGGAGAGGGAAACTTTGGGAAGAGGCGTTATGGAAGAAGGATGATGGCTAGGGGTTTGACACGATGACAAGAGGAAGCGAGGAAGATTGGTCGTGAAAGAAGCAAACTTGGAACAAGGGTCTATCAACAATTCTTTTAATTTCTCTATTTTAATAAATTAATTGTCACTTACTTTAATTAAAAATTAATTACATTTATTTTTAATCTACTCATCTTAAATGTGCCACGTCATCTAATTGACGATCAACGATTAAAAACTAACGGTCAACGCTAGCAAACAGACAGAGACACCAAAATCACGATTTTCTGAAACCAGGGGGACCAAATCTTACAATTTAAAAACAGGGGGACCAAAATCGCGATTTTGTGAAACTAGGGGGACCAAAATTGCAATTTAGCCAAGTTATTTTAAGGAGAAAAACAATGAAAGTTATCTAAACATATTTTAACTTAATTTTTAAAGCAATCCATTATTTGATCCTGCTATGTTATTTATTACTTGAATTGTTTGAGAATAAATGAAATATTATTTGATCATGAAAACATGTTTTATTCTTCAAAGGTATGCTGAAGGGTGAAATTATGCAAAATCAATAACAGAATATTGTATAAATTAATTTGTATGTCTCTAAATTATTTGAGAATTTTAAAATAAGTTCTTTTTTTTTTTTTACAGATTTTAAATAAGTTCTTATACTTTAAAAGTTTGCAATTAAGTTCTAAAATTTTAAATTATTTTTAATTGAGTCTCCATTAAGTTAATTGAAAATTTTTAAATTATTTATAGAGTAAGTTACTAGTTTAATTAATATTAAAACTATTTAAAATTTTTAATTAAATACTTAACGAACTCTAAACAAAAATGTGACTAAAGACCTGATTAAAAATAATTTTAATTTTATAAACCTATTCACGAGCTTAATTTTATGGACCTTATTTAAAATTTTTAAAACAATTCAACTTCCTACATGTTAATTTAACCTAAAATATTTTGAGTAACAAATTTTTTTTCTCGCCAAAACAGTTTATTATTTCAAAGCAATAACAAATAATTTTTTTGATTGAGCAGTTTGCGTGAGAGGTTGTAAACCTTTTAATATTTGAATTTGATTTCTATAGATAAAAAAATGAAAAGAAAAAGCTATATAATGTTTTCTTTACCAACAAATTCAAAATCACTTCCTTAACTTTTCCAAAATATTTAAACATTTCTAAAGACCAAAACTTTCACATCTTCAAGTACAGTATAAATCAATTTTTTAAGATCTAATACTCAAATCATAATTATCTCTTCAAGCTCAATATCTTATACGTCAAAAGGATGAAATCAATCTTTCAGAGTTATAAAATTCAATTTTTTCATATCAAACTCGCTATTTCAAGGATCTACACCATGCTTCGAGATTAGACCTAGGCAAATGGGTAAGCTCACTCGTTTAGCCCATAAACCGTTTAGCCCGCAAACAGAAAAAAAAAATTAAAAAAATTGAAAGGTTTGGCGTGCGACGAGGACTGGCGTACGACTATGGTGCACGCAACGAAGCGCGACAAAGCCTTGGAGGGTGCGTGCAACAGCGTTGATGCGCGACTTAGCCTTGGACGGTGGCATGCGACAGCGAACGACGACGACTAACTCTGCGTGATGACGGTTGCGTCTTTAGTTGCCTTCTTCACGTGACGACGACAACTTCCTCCTCGCGACGGGCACTGCGATGGAACCTTTGTACCACACGACTATGCCTTGAAAGGTGGCTCTACGCCGGCGAAGGGTGGCAACTGGCAAGTGGCAATTATGTGACTCACTATTTTTTAGGCTGCGCCGTGAGTTCGTGACGCTACAAATTTAGGAAGGGGAAGGGTGAGGCTGTGATGAGAAAACCCTAACTTTCTAACTCTTCTCAGTCACTTATTAATTCTTTATGTTTATTTTTTTATTTTAATTTAAATTTTAGGCTAAATTGCAATTTTAGTGCCCCTGGTTTCACAAAATAGCGATTTTGGTCCCCCTGGTTTATAATTGACAGATTTGGTCCCCATACTTTTAAAAATTAGCGATTTTGGTATTCCGTCAAGTTGTATCCGTTGACCGTTTGACCATAAACGTTGACTACTTTTTTGTGAATAATTGTGATTAGTGGGTGTGTTAAGTTAATACTAAATTAATAAATTAATATAAAAAAATCCTTTTAAAATAGTTGAATGAACCCTAACCCAACTCATTTACTATTGACAAAAATACCAAAATGCTAATTTTTAACGGGTCAATGTCACTCTCTAACGGTCAACAGGTACAAGTTGACAGAAATACCAAAATTGCTAATTTTTAAAAGTAGGGGGACCAAATCTGACAATTATAAATCAGGGGGACCAAAATCGCTATTTTGTGAAATCAGGGGGACCAAAATTGCAATTTAGCCTAAATTTTATTAAGGTATTTAAATTATATATTTTTTTTAAGTAAAATACATAAAGCCCGCGGACTACCCCGTTAAGCCCGCGGGTTAAACGGGTCGGGCTAAAAAGCCTGTGCCCTTTGATCCTTGGTGCATTCTTATCCATAAATAACCATAATGCTCGAAGCACTTTTCAGTTTTGAGGTTTGTGGTTTTCCGTGGTCCAATTTTGGTGCCCCGTGGAGCATTTTTGGCACATGGTGCAATTTTCGTGCCAAAATAAGACTTTTTGATTTTGGTGCGTCGTGATTCTTGGAGCATCCTTATGCAAAAAAAACAATAATCCTTAAATGGGCTCGAAAAAACTCAGCTTGTATACCGTACGGCTACAGGTAAACGGGTTAGTCCGCGGGCCCAAACCCAAATGCCCATCTCTATTCGAGATAAATGTCATATATTTCTCTATACACCATTCACCTTGTTCTTAAGATTTAAAGTGTTTTTTATATAACTTTTGGAGAATCAAAATTAGGCTTTTGCTATATCCACTCTGTAAAGGCAAAAGTCATAAGAAGGGGGATTGAATTGTGACTTATAAAAATTTTCGTAAACTTTTATAAACAGAGTGTAGCGTCTGATCAGATATAGAAGATTTAAGAAAAATGTTTCAACATACGATAACTCAACAGATGAAAGTCTTTTAAACGAAACAGGTTTTAATCACAACCCAAAGTCAGTTCGAAGCAGTTATAAGAGATGTAAGACAAAGAAAGACAACCCAGGAGTTTATACTAGTTCGTCTCACCCTGAGACTACGTCCAGTTCTTGGCAAACCACCAAGTTCTAATAACTTACCACAAGTTACAAGTATTTTTCACTGCCACTTCTGGCTCACCCAAGTAGTATTTCACACTTAGCCTTTCCAAGCTAAAAATCCAAGTATTCTTTACTACCAAGCCACTTCTGGCTCTAAAACAAATTACTGGATTTGTTTTTACAAAGGGCGCGCAGGCTTTAGAGCTATCGTTTTACAGACGGATATACAAGATTAAGAGCTAAGTCTTTTTCTCTCAGGATACACAAAGTGGTTTGAGAGCTTTTTACAAAATAAGGAATGAAGGTTTGAAAGAAAGCTTGAATTTGAATTCAGTTCATATGTGTTTAACATTTCAAATATTCTTCTATATATACACTTGTTGAGGAAGTAACCGTTGTCTCTAAACGGTCTTCTTTCTTGTGTCTGACCATCGTCTGAAGGAAGGTGGTTGAGGGCATTTAATGCGAGCATTAAATGCTTGTCACCAACTAGCCATTCTGAGCTGATAAAGCATTTTGCTTATCTTTCTTGAGATATACTCCAAATCCTTCTGATGCAGTGGTCACATCGCTTGTTCAGACAAGTACTAATTATTAGCTGTAGCGCGTCTTTTAAGGCGTGGGAAGCTTCAGAAACTTTGACTTTTCTTTCTATTCCCTTTTATGCACTTCGACAGATGCTAGGAGGATGTTCTATGAACATTCCCTGCAAAACAGATAACAAAATGATAGTGCATTTACTATGCCTTTAAATGCTTCTTCTGACTATAGCGTCTATTTGCGTATCATCTGTATCTTACAGACGCAGATACAACATTTTCGTCAGTTGGCATTTATAAGACACAATCTTTTTACTTAATATTTGTTTTGCATATAATCAAAATAATTGAGGGTCCTGATTCGTCTTATGACTCAACAATCTCCCCCTTTTTGATGATGTCAAGCAAATATTGTAAAAAGGGTGTATTAGAGCTACAAAAAATATTATAAGCATGGAGTTTAAATAGAGAGAAAATAAGACTCAGGTTTGATGAGTGATCAAACAACCTGTTTTATTGAAAGACTTTTCACATCAAGATGATGTGTTTATACAGATAAAAGTTTCTTGGCCTCCCCCTTTGATGTAGCTCCCCCTCAGATGTAGCTTAGCTTTTATCTTCATTTCTTTTTACTCTTTCCTTCTCCCCCTTTTGCATGGCGATCAGCAAAACCTGGTTCCCTAGGAATAGGACCGTCAGAGTCAGATGATAGCACCATAGGGGATCCTGGTGGAGTGGGAGTATGTCTGCGGCGGCATGCTTTGAAGTAGGCGTCAATGTTGATCCATTTCTTAAGCTCAGCCTCCAGTGCTTTCCTGTTCTCCAGAGCTTGACGCAGGGCTTTTCGAGTTGCCCACAGTTCAGCGTATAGATCATGAACTTGTTCTTCTGAGATGGAGGGTCTGAATGGTTCAATAACCTCGTATGGGTCTTCCACTATACCCAGAATAAGCTTATCAAAGAAGAAAGTGGAAAATGGAAGTTCCACAATGAAGGAAAAATCCTTGTTAGATTAATAGTAGAACTTAGTCTTCCATGGCATGAGCTCGGAGGCACTGGATGTAGAGAGAAACCCTTGATGTCCGATGCACTGGTAGCATCTGCCTATCTTCAAGTGGTACCCGTTTGCAGGAGGCTTGTCCTCAGGTTCGAGACCAGAGCAGAAATCATCAAACTTCCTGATGCATCTGATAGTCTGTAGATCTTCAGATGTTCTTGCAGCAGCAGGCTTCTTATAGATGGCTTCAATCTCCAATCTGAAGGGCCTGCCCTGCGTACTCGAATATTTCTCTGAAGAGAGTCATCATCTTCTTCAATTTTCTCTTTACCCTTATAATTCAAGATGGGAAGTATGGGATTGACCTTATCCATAACAAGCTTGAATTGGGTCAGAGAGGAGGCCACACAGCGAAATTGCGTACCTAAGAAGTGGGGCATCATCTGTGCTAGACACTGAATCTGCCTTAAAGAGTTCTGCCTCTTTTTGATTTATTCCTTGTAAGTCTGCAGCTTCATCCTTAGCTCTGTAGAGTAGTCTGAAGATTCCCAAAGACTGAAGGTTGGACTTGCTTCAAGGTCGTCCAAATTGATATCTACAGAGTAGACAGAGCAACCTGCCCCAGCATGATTCCAGGGAAGAATCACGTTGAGGTATGCAAGCAGACCCATCATCTGTTGCAGATTAACAGGCTCATAGAAGGGAACCTCATCGGTGAGCACTGAGAGTCTTCTCCAGATGGAGGCTCCAGGTGGATAGCTGCATCTGCCACGTGGATTATGCTCGAAAATAGTGGAGTTTAAGTCAGGTGCTTTTGTCTGTCGTGGAGGAAAGATTCTGAAATGAGGTTCCTCCTGATAGCATGAGAGCGCAGGCAATTCCTCCTCTGGTAGCACATCGTAGTTGGGAAGATTGAAAGGATTGATTCCAGGGACGCCCTTCTTCCATAACACGACGAAGTTGATGGAATCAAGCAAGAAAGCTTGATCCTCATCTGTGCAGATCCCCTTTCTTCTTCATTCCCTATTGCAGCGTTCCCATTCATTGACTCTGGGACGCGTCCACCCACGATAGTAGCGAACATTGACATCAGGGTCTGATGGTGGTTGCACTGGAGGAAGAGGGATGTTGGGGATGTGTCTGATAATCCAGTCATAGCCTCTGTACTTTGGAGAAAAGTCTAGGGCCAGACTTCCATAAATGTATCCTAGCGAGAGAGTGGCCTTTGCAGCGTACCTCCTGCTTCTGAACAGCTCGTCTTCAGTTATAGTTTGCATCTTTTCATATGTCTGAGTCTGAGGTGCAGAGGAGGGTTCAGATGATGAGCCACCATAGATGACCATCTGCCTTGAGGCGCGATCTGTGTCTGATTGTGCTAAGTGCTCATCTACTTGTCGTTCATCCTCTTCAGTGATGGGTCTGTAGATGGCACGTGGGCCAGAATCATCGGTCTCTACAAGATCTTCTCCAATTTCCAAACCTTGTGTGTAACGACCCAAAAACTTCGTTACATATATGTTATACTAAACTCTCTATTTAATTATTATCATGTTAAAGAACGTATAAATTTTTCACATTTAAAATACATACATATGTACCTACATAAAACGTTCATCACCACATCGTCCAAATATAATATACTGATTTACACCTTAAAATACGAGGATACATATAACCTCAGAAGAAAGATCCCCTTGTAGAGAACGTTCACACTAATCTTAATATTTATACAAAATCCTAACTTGGTCCCCCTAATATGTACATATATACTAGAACAAAATTAGCAAAATAGGAGGATCGTCCAATCTTAGGATCGTCCAATCAACATAGTAGGAGGATCGTCCAGTCTTCAATCGTGACTAGCATGAGAGCCAGCACCATCACTGCTACCTGCTCCCGTGTTAACCACACGATCATTGCAGTAAAATAATACAAACACAAATTGCAAGGGTAAGCTTACTTATAAAAAGAATGATAGAATATACACAATTTTCAATCAACATCATTCACAATAAATATTCAGTTCACTTCAGGTATCATTCCATACATTAATATCATCATGCAACATTATGCTGACTCGACCCCATGGAGATTTCAACAACTTTCGGGCGGTCCCCATAGGCCCTATCCCCTACCATTAGTCTCAACTTAGACCATTCAGGGAGTCCCTTGAGCCACCATGTGGAGGAAGTGTGAATTTAATCGAATATAGACAAGTGCGGGTATCGGCTTACCTCTGTAAGGTTTGCAAAACCTTACATCTATAGGAATTCGCCCACTTGGCTATTCTATATGCCCACCATTAGCCATCACAAAGTCCTCCAGCACTAGGTTGAGAGCCCACCTAGCACCCTCAACTTACGTGCCTACCCTTATGCAATATCATACACAACTCAATAACTCTGATTGCCACACGTTCCCTCTATGTTTTAAATTCACTATTTTTCTCAAATCAAGCTTATGAACCCATCCAGCAGTTCAATAAGCCCAAGTAAGGCATTCTCAACATTTGAGTCCTTACTCACAACTCAACATTAATGTTAACCGAAAATGTGAATTTCCTAACATAGTTCTAGAACCAAAATAGTGGCATATCCAACATCCTCGTTCGTAACAAGACTAGGTTCTGATTCTCTGTTAAACACACCCTCATAATTTCACAACCACCATTACTAGACATCAGACTTTACTGAACATAAGGCACCACTGGACGCGGGTCATTAGACATTGAATCATTGGACGCTGGTTGCTAGACACTGGGTCATTGGACGCTGGTCTCTAGACACTGGGTCATTGGACGCTGGTTTTACTACTCTCTAGTATTCACTGGACGTTGTTTTTAGTTGTAGTATAGGTAGATGGACGATGGTTTTCTTTGGATGAGTGGTTTTCTGCAGAGCCCATAACCTTTCAAAACCCATTACGAACACATGTTTCAAAGATTTGAAACCATTTTCATCACTTACAATATCATTCCAAAGCACAATAACATAATATCACAACAAACTCAGCTCAAATCATCAAAATATCAAGAGAGCAAAAATCATCACATTATCATAACAGATATTTAAAGCATACAAATAGAAACAGAATTCCAAACATATCACCACCAGATTATTTCAAACAGTTATGAAACTTCCCTTACCTACAGCTCCTGACTCAAACCGTGAAGAAGAAGAAAAGCTAGAGAGGATAACTTTGAGGTTCTCGAGTGATCTGTCCTCAAGTTTTGTTACAGAATGAATTAGGAGACACCTAAAACAACATCAAAGTAAACTCAAAAATCAAGATTTCTCTCATCTCTTAAAATCTAACCAAGACCTATTTCTCATGTTCTTGGGAAGAGATGAAGAAGTTACTTAGAAATCAAGAATAAGAAGGAACTGGACTTACCAACTTAAAATCAGCTAAGAAATCTCTAGGAAAGAAGAAATAAATCTTCAAGTTAAGGTAGAAAATAGCTCTCTCACTCACGGTAAGGAAACTTATAGAAAAAGAAAGATAAGAATGAAGGAGAATGGAAGAAACATGAAGCTTTGCACGTTTATTAAGAAGATTTGCATAGAATTTTGCTCTTTGTCTCCACCCTTCCTCTAAATACACTCCCTTTTCTTATTATTTTCTTCTACAACTTACGGAACTCACGTAAAAATCCTGAAAATCTTTCAACACACCCTCTAAGTCCAACACCTCTTTAAAAAAAAACCAAGAGTAATACCACAGCACATAACACAACATAGAACTTAAGTAAATTATTATATTATTTCAACATAATTTTAATTTTAATTTTTCTCTTGCATTATTAGTCAAACACTTAATCATACAATTAGGAAACTACAACGTCACATTGTGCACTTGCTTCTAGTGCAGATTGTAGAAGGGCTTCGTTTAGCTCTTCGATTTCAGCTTCGTCTGCATCGCCATCAATGATGAGTGTTTGAAGCGTCAGTTGTTTGTTGGCTTCTTCTGTAGATGCAATTTCTGCTGTTTGAACGAGGGCAGATTCAATACACCCTAGATCCTCCATGGCTGCTCTATTCTGTTCTTCCTCAGAAAGAGTCTTAATAGACTCAAGAACAACCTCTGCCATGTCAGCGTCTTCCTTAGCTTCGTCTGTAGGGACTGAAGCTTCTTCATCAGCCTTCCTTTTTAGCTCTTCAGCTGATAAAGTCTTCACGGATTCTACTACAGATTGCTCCAAATCAATCTGTTCTTTTGCTTCAAGGCTTTTGTCCAACTTAGCCTTTTTGGCAGCTTCTTTCCTTGAAAGCTCCTGAGCTTTCCTGATGGCTGTTGCTTCCTTTTTGTTGGCTGGAGGAGGAAAAGACGAGGTTTTAGGTTTAGGTGAAGGCTTGGGTTTGGGAGAGGTGTGAGATTTGGGAGAGATTTGGGGCTCAGAGGTAGGTGCATCAAGAATCTCAACATCTGATTCTTGAGTCTGGGAGGGTGCAGGTTGAGTTTTGAGTTGAGATGTTGTCTGCATTGGTTCTGGTGAGGTGGTGAGTTTGGCTTTGGTAATGATGCGGATTTTTGTAGCTCTAATGAAGGGCTTTTTGAGAGGTGGTTCAGGGATTGGTTTAGATGGAGTGTCTGAAGCCTTTCTCTTTAAGGATGAGGGAGGGTTTGAGGATGGTTGTTGTTTTGGCTTTTTGGGTTGGTCAAAGAGAGGTTGGGTGTGTCTAGTGGTTGGTTTCATCTGTGAGGGTTTGGGCTTAGGTAGTGCCTATTCCTTTGCAACAGACGCAGGTTCATCTGTTGATTCCTCCATAGGCTCCTTCTTTACTTTGGTGCCTTACTTCTTTACCCATTCAGGAAACTTGTGAGCTATTCCCATTCTCACAAAAGTTGTTCCTGTCACCTAGGTAACTCCTTCAGACGCGTCAAACTCAGACAAATTAACACCAGCATCCCTCATGAGTTGAGTGAACAACATGCAATAAGGGATGGGGTTCTTCTGCTTCTTTGTGGAGAACCTATCCTTGAAGGCCTGCTCCAGATGATAGAAGATCAGACTCGGAAGGTTGATCTTCTCTCCTATAAGAATGTTGTAGATGCAGAATTTGTCCCTTTCACTCACGTGGTCCCTTGACCCTGTCCTTGGGAGCACGATGTTGAACAGCATGTTGTGAAAGAGTCTACATACATGAGTCATGTTGGCAGACCTAAGAAAGCTCTTCAGCGCTACAACTTTCTTCTTAGGGTCTTCGTCTATAGGCCTTACCCCGTCATAGAGAAGCTTCTCCACCGTTTCTTGGGTGATGGTCTTCTCCCAATCTTTGTCAAAGACCAAACCCTTTTCAGCACAACCAATAGCCTTAGCTATGGTTGCAGGGCTGATCTCCATTTTCGTATGACCAATCGTCCCTTTGATGCATTGGTCGTCTTCCATTTTCGCTGTCCCCTAGAAGAGGGCATAGGGACCATGGTACCAGACACTGTGTTTACCAACAAAATTGGTCCACCCAGCCCTGGTGAACATGTCCTGAACGTCAAAACCCTCCTTTGCAAGTTTGCTCAGACTCGCCCACTTTCTAGGAATGAAAAGCTCCTATGGAAAAGTTGCAACTGCTTCATCCATGTTGTGGATGAGTGGAGTAGCAGAAGATGCGGTTTGCTTCCTTGGTGCCATTGTTCTCAGAAAGATTTTAGGTTTTTAGAAAGAAGAGATGAGAAAGTTTTGATCTTTGAAATCTTTAAGTAACCCAGAGTTTTTCAGAAAGATAAGGAAGATCAAAAGAACCTTCTTCTTTAGGCACTTCATCCTTTTATACCAGAGATGAGGAGAGAGAATGTCATAAAAAGAGCAGTTTTAATATTATTAAAAACTTTTCGAAAATTATCTCATCATGGCGAAAAGGGCGGCGCACGTTTTGGGAGAAAAAATGAAAAGACTTATAACCGTTGAGAACGTGGGCACCTTAACGTCTGTATACTTGAACACACATTAGTTCCAACAGATTAAAGAAGAGAAAGTCAGACGAAGGATATCGTCTGGTAAAATGCAAATGTTTAATATGAAAGCATGTGCATATGCAGATGATTCCTTATACAGACGAAACGATCTTCAGACAAAGGCTTTGTAAAGATATCAGCTCATTGGTGATCTGTATTTACAAACTTAATATTGAAAACACCTTTTTGAACATAATCACAAATGAAATGATATCTGATTTCAATATGCTTTGCCTTAGAATGTTGTATGGGATTTTTAGATAAATTGATTGCACTAGTATTGTCACAATATACAGGTATATTATTTTCATAACTAGAGTAATCTTCTAACTGATATTTTACCCATAGCAGCTGTGAGTAGCAACTTGCAGCAGACACATATTCTACTTCTGCAGTAGATAAAGCAATAAAGTTCTACTTCTTGCTTGCCCATGAGATGAGACAGGGCCCTAAGAAGTGACATCCTCCACTTGTACTTTTTCGTTCAACTCTGTCTCCTGCATAGTCTGTGTCACAAAATCCTACTAACCTGAAATCTTGATTTTTCTTATAGAACAGACCGAGGTTAGTGATTCCCACTAGATAACGTAAGATCCTTTTAACAGCTTTAAGATGAGACTATCTAGGATCTGATTGAAATCTAGCACACAGACAGACGTTATGCATAATATCAGGTCTACTGGCTGTAAGATAAAGAAGTGAGCCAATCATACCTCTGTAGATCGTCTGATCTACTGGTTTACCTGATTCGTCTACTTAAGGGACTGGAAGAATGCATAGGTATTTTCATCGGTTTAGCGTCTTCCATTTTGAACTTCTTAAGAAGCTCCCTTGTATATTTCTGCTGATGAATATAAATCCCTTTGGCATCTTGTCTGATCTGAAGTCCTAAGAAGAACTTAAGTTCTCCTATCATACTCATTTCAAACTCGCTTTTCATCAAGTTAGAGAAATCCTTGCATAAAGATTCATTAGTAGCTCCAAAGATAATATCATCTACATAAATTTGAACTATAATGAAATCTTTTCCAACTTCTCTTCTGAAAGGAGTAGTATCTACTTTGCCTCTCATAAAACCATTTTCTAAAAGAAAAGAGCTCAGTCTTTCATACCAAGCACGAGGTGCTTGTTTCAGACCATACAGAGCCTTTTTGAGTTTGAAAACATGTTCTGTCATAGTGGAATCTTCAAAACCAGGAGGTTGTTTAACATAAACCTCTTCTTCAATAAAACCATTTAAGAAGGCACTCTTGACATCCATTTGAAAAATCTTAATGTTTTTAAGAGCAGTAAAAGTAAGCATGACTCTAATAGCTTCTAGTCTAGCTACAGGAGCAAAGGTTTCTGTGAAGTCTATACCTTCCTGCTGATTATAGCCTTGAGCTACTAATCTAGCTTTGTTTCTTACCACCTTTCCTTGTTCATCTAGTTTATTTCTGAAGACCCATCTTGTTCCAATGATGCTTTTGTTCTTTGGTTTAGGGACAATGGTCCAGACGTCGTTTCTGGTAAACTGGTTTAATTCTTCTTCCATGGCTAAGATCCAGTCATCGTCTGTCAGGGCTTCGTCTATTATTTTTAGCTCTATTTCTGAGACAAAGGCGTAGGATGCTTGGTCTCTGAAGGATGATATGGTCTTTACACCTTCTTTCTGATCTCCTATGATCTGATCTTATGGATGATAAGTCACGAATATCTAGTCTCTTGTCTGTGGTTGAGAATCAGACGCTCCTTCAATCTGAGGAAGAATTTCTTGAGAGGGTTGAATTTCGTCTGACTTTGGTGAGGCAGACGGACCTATCTGCATATCTGCAAAATCATCCTCAAGATCTGATAGTCTCCTATCAGATGTTAGTCCATCATTGAACTTAACGTGGATAGATTCTTCTACAACTAAGGTCATTGTATTAAAAACTCTGTAGGCCTTAGATGTATCATAATATCCTAGAAAAACACCTTTATCCACTTTAGAATCAAATTTTCCCAATTGATCTTTGGTGTTTAAGATGTAACACTCACATCCGAAAGGATGAATGTAAGCAATCTTGGGTCTTCTTCCTCTCCATAATTCATAGGTAGTCTTTTCAATCATAGGTCTGATCAATACTCTGTTTTGAACATAACAAGCAGTGTTTACAGCCTCTGGCCATAAATGTTTAGGAAGAGAGTTCTCATAGAGCATGGTTCTAGCCATCTCTTGTAGAGTTCAGTTTTTCCTTTCAACTACCCCATTTTGCTGAGGTGTTCTCGGTGAAGAGAAGTTGTGAAAAATTCCATTCTTTTCGCAGAAAGATTTGAACTCAGCATTTTCAAACTCAGCTCCATGATCACTTCTGAGGCTAGAGATGCAAAAGCCCTTTTCATTTTGAACTTGTTTACAGAATATTTCAAAGACTTTGAAAGACTCATGTTTATGGCCTAGGAAGTATACCCATGTATATCTTGAATAGTCATCAATAATAACTAAGCCATATTTCTTTCCGCCCAGACTCAACGTTCTAGTAGGACCAAATAAATCCATATGCAAGAGTTGCAATGGTTTGGAGGAGGAAACAACATTTTTAGATTTAAAAGAAGTTTTAATTTGTTTCCCCTTTTGACATGCTTCACAGAAAAGATGAGTTTTCCAAGAAATCTCGGGCAATCCTCTTACTAAACCCCTTTTCAAAATTTTTGAAATGTGTTTCAGATTCACGTGCCCAAGCTTTTTATGCCAAATCCATCTTTCATCTTCTCTGGATAGCAGACACGTTACCTTCTGCTTGCTAAGATTTATAAGATCAATTTCATATAAATTATTGTGTCGTCTGGCAGAAAAGACAGACTTGTCATCATCTATTTTGACTATGCATATATCCTTGTTGAAGGAGACTATATAACCATTGTCACACAATTGACTTATGCTCAGTAGGTTATACCTCAGACCTTCAACATATAGGACGTTGTCTATGGAGGTTATGGAGGACATAGCAACTTTACCTATACCTGTGATGCGTCCTTTTCCCATGCCTCTAAAGGCAACTGTTCCGCCTTCAACCGACTTTAGGTCTAGGAACATAGACCTTTCTCCCGTCATGTGTCGTGAGCAACCACCGTCCAGGTACCAGCTCAAACCCTTGCCTTTTCCTACCAAGGATATCTGAAATAGGAATAATCTGAGACTTTGGTACCCAAATCTTTTTTGGCCCAGCAGCATTAGTGCCCTTAAACATTTGCTTCTTCTTGTGTATGCATCTGAACTTGGAGTGCCCAGATTTTCCACAAAAGTCACATTTGTCTGGATCAGACTGAGTAGAAGCAGATGCATCTTTTTCTAAGCCTAAACCAGATTTATCATGGGGATGTTGATGATATTTTAAAAGCATAGTGAGAGTGTTAGAACTCTCCAGAAACTTTCCAAAGTCCTTAGTTAAACAGGCTACTTCTTCCCTTAGTTTTTCAACTATGGATGAATCGTCTATTTGACTAGGGGTGCTGGTTTGACTTAGGCTCTCTTCCAGAGTCTTGACTTTTTCTTCTAGTTCTGCATTTGATTTCTTCAGCAATTCTATTTCACAAACAGATTGTTTGAGTTTTTGTTTAATTTTTTATATTGCTGAGAGATCATATGACAGTTCTGAAGTAAAACGTCATAAGGCATCTCTTCTTCATCGTCTGATGAAGAATCAGATGAGCTTTCAGATTCAGAACAAGTTTTTACCTCAACTTTTTCTTCTGTCTCTGCCATTAGACATACATTTGCTTGTTCATCGTCTGAGCTGCTGCTTTGCTCACTGTCTGAGTCATCCCATGTGGCCATCAGACTTTTCTTCTTTTTCTTGCCACCGTAGGACTTCTTTTTATTTAGCCTTGGACATTCAGACTTCATGTGTCCAGGCTTTCTGCACTTGAAGCAAATGATCTCTTGACTATCCTCCTTATCTTTCTTCTTGAATCTGGAATCTTTCTTTCTGGAGGACTGTCTGAACTTGTTTTTATTTTTCAGTATCTGCTTGAATTTTCTTGCCATGAGAGCGACTTCATCGTCTGTAGATTCGGCAGAGCTTTCGTTTGATTCTTCTGTTTGAACCTTCAGGGCCTTGGGGCTTTTTTTTTTCTTCTTTGATGGTGCTGGTTTCACCAACTTTGAGAGCAGCAAAATTGTTAGTGTTGTTTGCAGGTAGTTGATCTCTGTTGTGCATATGTACTTCATGCACTCGTAGCACTTCTAACAGCTCATCCCAAGACAGGGTTCTCATGTTCCTTGCTTCTTGGATAGTTGTGGTCTTGGGTTCCCACACTTTGGGCATGCTGTCAAGAATCTTTAGGTTGACTTGAGCTTTAGTGTACGTGTGCCCAAGGGATTCCAGGTCTGAGAGAAGGACCTGAAGTCTCCCAAACATGTCATCGACACTTTCTCCTTCTTTCATGGAGAAACTTTCATAGTGTCTGGTCAGAGTGGCAGCTTTTCTTAGTTGAACATCTATTGTTCCTTCATAGTTGGTGCAGAGAGAATCCCAAATCTCCTTGGCTGATTTCAGTCTATGCATATTCTTGTACTCATTTCTGGTTAAAGCACAGGTCAGAGTATATATGGCCTTGTTGTTGAGTTAGAGGATGTTGTAATCATCTTGAGTCCATTAATCCTCGGGCGTTGTAATAGGAATATCTCCATTTATGACGATGTTCCATAGTTGATACTGATTGGACTTGATGTACATCTCCATACGATCTTTCCAGTAAGGATAGTCATCTCCAAGAAAGGCTGAAGGCCTTGTTAGAGAGGCTCCTTCAGGAATGAACTGATTGTCGTGACTAGCCATCTGGATTTTTTCCTCTAGACACGGTAAGGTGCTCAGCCCTTAGAGGCTGAGCTCTGATACCAAACTGTAAAGGAAAAAGTCACAAGAAGGGCGGTTGAATTGTGATTTGTAAAAATTTTCACAAACTTTTATAAACAGAGTGTAGCGTCTGATCAGATATAGAAGATTTAAGAAAAATGTTTCAACAGACGATAACTCAACATATGAAAGCCTTTTAAGCGAAACAGGTTTTAATCACAACCCAAAGTCAGTTCGAAGCAATTATAAGAGATGTAAGACAAAGAAAGACAACCCAGGAGTTTATACTGGTTCGTCTCACCCCGAGACTACGTCCAGTTCTTGACAAACTACCAAGTTCCAATAACTTATCACAAGTTACAAGTATTTTTCACTGCCACTTCTAGCTCACCCAAGTAGTATTTCACACTTAGCCTCTCCAAGCTAAAAACCCAAGTATTCTTTACTACAAAGCCACTTCTGGCTCTAAAACAAATTACTGGATTTGTTTGTACAAAGGGCGCGCAGACTTTAGAGCTATCGTCTTACATACGGATATACAAGATTAAGAGCTCAGTCTTTTTCTCTTAGGATACACAAAGTGATTTGAGAGCTTTTTACAAAATAAAGAATGAAGGTTTGAAAGAAAGCTTGAATTTGAATTCAGTTCATGTGTGTTTAGCATTTCAAATCTTCTTCTATATATACACTTGCTGAGGATGTAACCGTTGTCTCTAAAAGTTCTTCTTTCTTGCATCTAACCATCGTCTGAAGGAAGGTGGTTGAGGGCATTTAATGCGAGCATTAAATGCTTGTCACCAACTAGTCATTCTGAGCTGATAAAGCATTCTGCTTATCTTTCTTGAGATATACTCCAAATCCTTCTGCTGCTGTGGTCACATCGCTTGTTCAGACACGTACTAATTAGTTGTATCGCGTCTTTTGAGGCGTGGGAAGCTTCAGAAACTTTGACTCTTCTTTCTATTCCCTTTTATGCACTTGGACAGATCCTAGGAGGATGTTTTATGAACATTCCCTGCAAAATAGATAACAAAACCATAGTGCATTTACTATGCCTTTAAATGCTTCTTCAGACTATAGTGACTGTCTGCGTATCATTTGTATCTTACAGACGCAGATACAACATTTTCGTCTGTTGGCATTTATAAGACGCAATCTTTTTACTTAATATTTGTTTTGCATATAATCAAAATAATTGAGGGTCCTGATTCGTCTTATGACTCAACACACTCCCATTTTTAGCTTAGTACACTCCCCTTCATTTTCTTTAAAAATTAAAGAACTTAAATAACCTTATCCTTTCAAACTTTCTTCTCTCCCTCGAACACTCCCCTTTTCAGTGGAACTATACACTCCCTCTTTCATAGCAACAATACATTCACACTCCCTCATCTCTTTCACTCCCTTCATCCCCTTCAATCTCTTGCTCTGGTCTCCTTTTAGTCTTCCCTTGCTCGATCTCTTGCTCTAGCGTTAGGGTATTTTCATCCTCCAAAATCCAATGCAGTATGTTTATGCTCCCAACTACTTTTTTTCCTTGTTTTATTTTTGTTCACCCACACAACATCGTTGATTTCTCTCATTTTATACAAGCAACAATGTACAACTAGATCTTAAATTTGTTCAAGTTGTTGCAGTGGAGCACCTCTTAGAGTCGCTCATATTGAAGACCAATATCAATTATATGCTTTATCCACTTCAATTGGTTCACTATTGTATAATTTTTCCTTTATATGAGGTTTTTAATGGTCCTAGTGTTATGCTTGAATTTTTCTTAATGTTTTTCTTAACATTTTAGAAAGTACTTTCTGGAACACAAAACAGTATTCTGGAAAGTACTTTCCAGAATGTTAAGAAAAACAAAATTGTTCCAAAAAATATTTTTCGAAACACAATTTTATTTTTTTAACATTTCGAAAAGTATTTCCAAAACACAAAACAATATTCCAAAAAGTATTTTCTGAAATGTTAAAAAATAAAATTGTGTTTGAGAAAGTACTTTTCATAATATTAAAAACAAAACATTGTTCTGAAAAGTATATTCTGGAATAATAAATATGTATCAATGTTATGGGTATAAAGGGCATATATGATAATAAATATTAGAAGAAAAAAAATATAAGAGTGTACTTAACAAAAGAAACGAGAGTGAATATAACAAAATCCTCAAAATTATCTTAAAAAACAACTCAAAATTTATATGTCTGGACTCATCAAAATTTAGGGGATAAGTAAATATCATTTATTGAAACCCATTATTTGTAGGTAAATGTTAGGTAGCAGAAAAGGACTTCATTTGTAATTCTGAATGTGACCTTGCAAGGATTGATAAGGAAGGCAAACAATCTTTCAGCTCACAAAAAGTGGTCTCGCACTCGATGATTCCATTAGAAGTTCTTTCCTTTCTTAATAAATAATAATAATAATTAGACTTCATCTAGCTCTAATTTTGGGAGGATCGATTGGGAAGCCAAATAGTCTCCCATCTCATTGTAGGCAGTTTTGGACTCTGTATTGCGTTGGATATTCTTTCCTTTTATATATTAGAAGTTCTTTCCTTTCTTAATAATAATAATAATAATAATAATAATAATAATTAGACTTCATCTAGCTCTAATTTTGGGAGGATCGATTGGGAGGCCAAATAGTCTCCCATCTCATTGTAGGCAATTTTGGACTCTGTATTGCGTTGGATATTCTCTCCTTTCATATAAATAGTTGAATTTAAAAAAAAAAAAAAAAACCTAAAAAACATTGAAAGTACTACTAATACCAATACTAATGTTTAATAACTGAACCAACAAGTTGTTGGTACGAATGGTACTAGGTTCAATTCCTGAAATAAGGTCTCGAATTTGAGTTTTATGATGGAAAAAACGTGATTGGGTAGGGAGACTCTATTAAAGGTGGTCAGTTAGGTTTCTCCATAGATATTAGTCATCAGCAAAACTGGTGGATATTCCGCACCAACGTCAATGACCCAAAAAAATATTTGAAAACTGAAACTGCAATCTAAAATATTGAAATATGAAATTCCAGCTTAAAATTGCATTCTACATCCTCTACATCTAATCATTAGATATTGATCAGATTACTTCTTTTTTTTTAACTAAGAATATTCCTCAACAATAGTTATAGAATAATTTTTTTCGAGGCGTAAAGATCACCTGCTTCTCTTCTTTTCCAATTTGCACTGGGATATAATCAGCTTCCGGTTCTGGGTGAGGCACCCATATGTTTCTTTCCTTCGTTCATTTTTGTGGTCCAGTTTCGTCATTAACACTTTTAAGCTTCCATTATTAGCGGCATAACTCCACTCATTCTAATCTTTTGGCTCATATTTTAAATTGAGCATTGGAGTCCTTGCAAGTGCCTAAACTAGAGTCACCCATGGAGGACCATGGTGAACTACATGTATAATGGATAGAGATATCTACACATGCTGTTACAAGTTGTTACATTTGATAAGACTGCAACTTGTAACTAGCTGATAAGTTTCTATCTTAATCTTTAAGGTTCTGTTTAATTTTTAAGTTTCTGCTATGTTATTCAAAATTCTGTTATGTTATTCAAATCCTCTTTGTATCTATATATACAGTGTAAACCACAGCTATTCAGTGAGAAATACAAAAACCTTTTATGGTATCAGGGCCAGGTTTTGTTCACAAAGAGTTCCCTCAATATGTTTGCAAGTTGAAGAAGGCGATCTATGGCTTAAGGCAAGCACCCCGTGCTTGGCATGAGGCACTAAAATCATTTGTCCTCTCATATGGCTTTACAACAAGTTGTAGTGACTCCTCATTATTTGTTTACCATAAGGATGGAGTGCAGGCCTTCCTACTAGTGTACGTTGATGATCTCTTGCTAACTGGAAGTCAAGAAAAATTCATGTGCAACTTTATGGAGGAATTATCCAGCAAGTTTTCACTCAAATATCTTGGCTTCCCTCACTATTTTCTTGGCATTGAAATTATTCCAAATAAAGAAGGCTTGTTACTCTCACAGCACAGGTACATTCGTGACTTGTTGGAGAAGTTTAATATGGCTGGGGCCAAGCCTAACAGCACCCCTATGTGCTCAACAACACCTCTCAAACTGTTGGATAACTCTACACCTGCAGATGAAAAACAGTTTCGCAGCATCATTGGTGCCTTACAATATGTCACTCTTACTCGTCCTGACCTTGCCTTTGCCATCAACAAGCTGTCCCAGTTCATGCATCAGCCCTCACAGACTCACTTCCAGCAATTAAAAAGGACATTGAGGTATCTTAAGCTCACACTGAACTATGGCTCGAAGCTCAACAAACCTCCAAATATGAATCTACAAGCATATAGTGATGCTGATTGGGGAGGCAATCTAGATGATCCTACCTCTACTTCAGCCTACATAATCTATCTAGGCGGGAATCCAGTGTCTTGGATGTCTAAGAGGCAACGAACAGTGGCTAGATCATCCACGGAAGCTGAATATAGATCAGTTGCAAACACCTCTGCATAAGTGATGTGGCTTCTCCACCTCCTTAGAGAACTTGGCATCTCACCTTCAGCGCCTTCTTTGTTTTGTGATAATATAGGTGCTACATATCTATGCTCAAATCCTGTCTTCCACTCACGGATGAAACATATAGCACTTGATTATCATTTTGTGAGACAGCTTGTTCAAAGTGGCAAGCTCCGTGTATCCCATATCTCTACAAAGGACCAGCTCGCAGACATACTCACCAAACCTCTTCCACGTGCTCGCTTCAGTCAAATAAGAGACAAACTTGGTGTCTCCGATGGTGACCCCATCTTGCGGGGGCGTAATGGATAGAGATATCTACACATGCTGTTACAAGTTGTTACATTTGATAAGACTGCAACTTATAACTAGCTGATAAGTTTCTATCTTAATCTTTAAGCTTCTGTTTAATTTTTAAGTTTCTGCTATGTTATTCAAAATTCTGTTATGTTATTCAAATCCTCTTTGTATTCCTCCATAAAGTTGCACATGAATTTTTATATACAGTGTAAACCACAGCTATTCAGTGAGAAATACAAAAACCTTTTAATGTATATATATGCCATTCGTCGGAATCTCACTCCTTGTAACCACCACATGACATTGGCGTTGTCTATTAGAAAGCGAGGGCCTAAGCCACACACGAAAGCTGCATGTCAAACCCTCTAAAAGCCCTTGAACCTTGACTGAAGGGTTATTGTTCCAGTACCTTAAAGTCTCGTAGAGCTTAGGAGTTAAAGTCAAAGGTAATATATAAACACTTTTATTCCTTAACTCCCTGAGATACATTTTAAAAACAAAACTATGAGTCTCATACCAATGACAAAATGAACAATATTTTGAATGTGATTATCTTAACAGTGTAGTGGCTTTAGGCCGGAACATTGTCAAAGTGGATTTTATCTCTCACAATAAAATTTTCTTCATTTACATGGCAAAAAATTGAACCTATTATAATATGATTAAGGAATCAGTTTACTATCAATTGTATTAGACGGTTGTTAATTGGTATTGATATGTGAAATAAGTTTGTCAGATTACTTTAACTTGTTGTGCGAATTAATTGAAATTACAATGAATTCATTATAGATATTTGTTTGTGGACCAAAGGGTAAGAGCTAGCTAGTTAAAACAAAATGCTTAGAACATTCTCGTTGGTGTTGTATGCTCCTTTTCTTTCGCTATCAAAACTAAAGTTTCTCACTTTCTTGATTCGCTGCACACAATATATCACCATCAAGGGAAGGGGATATGCTCGAGGTGGAGTTTGTCTTTGCCACGCCCAGAGCTCGCAAGATAAGCTGCACCCGTTAGTTACACGTCCGCATATATGGACAGGTGACATGACTTAAAATTGCATCAACATCAAGTTGCACGCGGCGACCGACGCTGTTTCTTAGTGAAATGACGTTTAGCCCCTTCCCCTCTGTATACTCACCGTTGTTTTAATCTTTCAGTTTTTAGCAGCTTGGCACATAAAATATGGGGTGTCATTTTGGTGTTTAAAAGTATAATTCACTATCATTTAAGGTTAGTTTCAATAGAAATTTGAGTGGTATTTTATTTAATTAGACATTGCATTGCATATTAATTGCTGAAAACGTGATTACTGCCAGTCAAACAAGCACTTGGTACAGGCATTAATTTGGCAATATACGGAGGCAAATCACATGCACAGGCAAAGTACAGGTTACCCTTTGCTGTCGATTTCGAGAATTAACATAAATACATAACAATCGGGTGTGTTTGATGGAAGGAAAAAAAAAATGAGAAATAGAAATAGAGAAAATAAAATAAAGTGAATAAAAACAGAGAAAATAAGATTGTTTGATTTTGTGAGAAATAAAGAAGAGAAAAATAAGAAAATAGAATTAAAATTACCAAATAGTCTATTCTTTTAATTCAATAATCAGTTATCCTCAACATAATTATCATTCTTTGACAATAGATAATCATGTTTAATAAAGGTTGCAGTTCTTAGAAAGAAAAACATGATAATCAATTATTGCTTTCAAAAACTTGTTATTTGTTGTTATACACATGTTGACAATCGATTGTAAACAATAATAATCAATTATTTTTTGTGATTCTTGCGGTACTGTTAAATTTTCATTCAGTTTTGGGAGAAAATATAAAAGGTGTGGAATTCATGCCATTTTATTTCTCTCATCTTTTATTTTCACACAACCAAAAAAATTAATTTCTCATTTCTCACCTATTTTCTTTCCTTTTCTTTTTTTTTTTTCATCATTTCCACTCTACTAAACAAAGTGTAAGACAACAGAAAGTGGAAGTGGAGCTTGAGCATTTTAAACTAATAAAAAAATTAAGTGCAGTATTTTAATTACTTTTATACTGTTTTCAATTAAAGTTATATTTTGTTAATTTATGAAACACATATTAATATAAATATTGTATCCAAATTTGTTTAAAAGACAATAAAATTTCTAACATTATCAAGATTGGTAATGTTTATTGCGATAAAATATTAATTTTAATAAATAGCAATATTAAAAGTATTTAAATATTATATTTATATTTTTTTCTCTTATTCTGTATTGTAAAAATTGGTTTAATTTACTAATATGTCATTGGTTTAAGTGAAACTAAGCTCAAATCCTTTAAGTTTGTTCTCGAATTCGAGCTTTGTCGATGAAAAAAACGTGGTTAGAAGAAAAGATTCATTAAAAGTATTTTTTTCTTCATGTTTGACATGAATTACTTTATAAGAAATAATATTTTTTAATTTTTTTAAGAAGTTGTTAAAAAATAATATTTTAAAATAAACTGAACAAATCATATATTTTGTGTATATTTATTAAAAATTACCATTTTTGAAATTTAATCGGTTATTAAATTAGAACATAGTAATTGAATTTATTTTAAAAATTAATTAGTTCTTATAAGAGAGTTTTAGAAATAAAAATTTTTAAATTTAATATTATGCCTAAATTTAATTTAAAATTTTGTGTATACAGAATATAATTATAAAGAGTTTATATTTTAACCCTTGAAAATATTTCAAGATATTAATTTTTACGTGCATTGTGTAAAAGAGTGTTTAAAAATGTACCGAAAAAAGAGAGTATTTAAAAAGATTCTTTGTCTTTCAAAAAAAAAAAAATTCTTTGTCAACGAGAAAAAATAATATTTTTATGAATTTTAATATTAATGCATATCTCTTTTTGGTGAATATTAATGCAGATCTTTTAGAAACATAAGATCATTAAAAATAATACATATAATACGTTTTTATTGAAAGGCGGTTTCACAAGGAGTTTTAATTAAGCCTTATATTTAGCATAATAAAGACAGACCTTATTCTAAAAAAAAAAAAAAAGCATAAAGACAGAACTAAAAAAAAAATTTCCTCTCAAAAAATTTTTTTATAGAATCGTTATATATATATATATATATATATATATATATATATATATATATATATATACACGTTTTTTATACTATAAAAAAACTAACACTCAAGCATTTAAAAAACGTTTCCTTTGAGTATATCTGCTTCGGATAAACATGGAAGGAGGCTCGTTCCGGTGTATAGCATTGCATATGGTACGTTATGGTATTGGTAGGTAGCATTATTTATTTATTCTTTATGAATTAAATTGTTGATACGAATACGATGTTTTTTAAAACATTATTTTTTATTTTTATTATATTAATTACTATTTTATTTGTATTTTTATACTGTATTTTTTATTCAAAAACATTAATTATTACGATAAAATTTCAAAAAACTCATACAAAACTGTAATTTTGCAATTGGTCAAATCTCTATTTTTAACTTTTTTTTTTAAGATATATTTTTAACTTTTTTAATCAATATTTGTTTTAAAAAATGCTACCATTAATAAATAGCAGCATCGTTTTTTATGCAAAAAATTATAATGATACAATTTCTCTCTTTCTTAATTGATATGATTACGTAGCGTTACTCTTTCTGATTTGTTCTCAAATTACGACACAAGCCCAAAAAGGGCAATAATATAATATCCGACACATATTTCAGTCTCTTTCTATGTCATGTAATGTAATTTCGAAAGGCTTCTCTTCCTTCCTATATAAAAACCAGCCTCTTCAATCTCTTTGCGCAAAACTCTCGGCTGAAAATCGCACACCAAACAAAGAGAGAAGAAATATTAGAAGGAGAAAGAAGAAAGATAAATTGATAGAGAATGGCACCTTCTTATTGCGTGAAGGAGAGAAAACCATGTGTGAGATGGGTTGAGAAATATTTCAAAGATTGCCTTTGCAATTTGAAAGATGACGTATCGTTCAGTTTCGGGCTCATGAGTCTAGTATTCTGGGGTGTAGCTGAAATTCCTCAGATAATCACCATTTTTCGTACTAAGAAAAGCCATGGAGTGTCCCTTCTCTTTCTCCTCACTTGGGTCGCTGGGTTCGTCAACTATTTTTATTTATTTCTTTATTTGTTTTCTTTCCATTAACCTTAATTTAATTAATATTCAGCTAACTTTTCCACTTCATATTTTTTTGACGAAATCTTTCGGATCACGTCCACTAAAAGTGGCACTAATTGACTTAATTAATTACTAACTAATTATGGCTTGTTAAAAATATATTTGATTTGGTGCAGGGATATATGCAATTTGACGGGTTGCCTCCTTGAACCAGCTACTGTGAGTAATTCTGAACCATATATATGCACTGTTGTAATTTGTTTGGGCATGGTAGTGGTCCTGTGAGAGAGAGACATGCAACTGGGTGGCCTTAGTCTCTTTGTTATCATGATATTCTATTCTATATCATCCACTAAATTCTTTTTATTCTTTAATTAATTGTTTAATTTCATGCGATTGTGGACTTACTTCTCGCTTTGCTGTTTTTTTTTTTTTTTTTAACGATGGATGGACATGCAGTTGCCAACACAGTACTACACAGCTCTGGTAATTAATTGCAAACGATAACTTTTGCAGAATCTTGTTTCTTGTTCGTACAATATTAATGGTTTTCAGTCATTAGTTGATCCTAGAAGATCCATATATTAAAAGCACATGATTACGATTCTACGAATCATCTAATCTTCTCCTTAACCAGTGTCTTAATGTTATTGATTAAGGAATTAATAACTAATTTTTTTATTGAAGATTATATTAGAAATCATATTGCTATTACACTTTCCAATTAAAAAAAAAACTTTCCATTTTTAATTTCTAAGAATTAGCATTTTTCTTAAAATCATAATTCAAAACACAAACGGGAAATGTGGTGATTTGGTTCTAACTGGTAGTGGTAGGATTCCAAGGTCAATATAGTTTTGGACGCGTGGCAGTTATTCGGTCCCAAGCCAACATCGCTGGCTTCACTTGGTTGGTGATGTGGTCTGGCGCAGCCTAGAAATACTGCCAAATCACTCTTTAACATTATTTTTTAAAAAAAAAAGAAAAGAAAAGAAAAGTCTCATTTGCTCTCTTTCTTTTTTTATGAGATGATTTCACATTTTACAAGATATATACACAACTTTTTATTTTAAAAAAATTCTTAAAATGAAATTTAAAATAAAGTGGAAGTTACTTGATAGTTTATTTTTTTTCTTCAACTTAATAGAAATAATTGTGAGAGAGCAAACAGAGAATAAAGAATAACAGCAAGCAAGCAGAGAGACCACAAATGAGAGAGAGAGAGAGGTGTGGGGAGGAGACAGAGAAAGCAGAGAAATTGTTTTTTTTTTCTTTTTTCTAAAAGCTTTTTAGTTAGCATTTTTTGAAAAGTTACTTTTTATATAAAAATTAAATTACTTATTTTTTTAAAAAAATTAGAAAAATAATTTTGGTTTAACTTCTTTTAAGGAGCTAAAACAGAGATTCAAAAAGAAAAAAGTTAACCTAAGCACTAGACCACTAGTAGAAGTTATATAAACAAAAATTATGTGAAGAATCAGGGTGCGTTTGTTATCTGCATTGCCAAGTAGTAAGAAATCTATAGTTAATGAGTATCTAGAATAAGAACTCAAATCATTAGTGTGCTCCTTGAGAGGGATAGATTATATGCTGCCAACAATATATAGTGCATAAAATGACTGTAAATTAATATTAAATTTATATCATAAGTGTTTAGTTTTTTGGGCTGATTGCAACCACGACAATGATGTTTGAATTTAAAATTTCATGCAAATTGTCGAAACCTTCTACCACTAAGAAAAGTGTTTAGGTTTTTTTTATCATTATATAAGTGTTTAGGTTTGATTAGTTTAATGAACTCTTGTTATAAAATATTTGAAAAACAAGAAAGTACATTTTATTTTTAAAAAATATAAATTTACGTCATTGTTGGATTAAAAATCATTTTAATAATTCTAAAATGTTTTTCAAGTGACTAAAGTCAAGTGGGCACTGGGATTAGACTTCCCCATACTCTGCTGTAGCTAGCCTGCAGTTGTATTTCATTATTATTATTATTAACCAACGAAAATTGCAACCTTGATCTTATTAATGAGCAGTCAATTTTGTGATTCACAGCTTTACACAATCACTACGATCGTATTACTACTGCAAATCATATATTATGACTACATCAGCAGATGGTACAAACATCGTCAGAAGGTCAACCACATAAGGGTACATTTCCAATTTCTTAGAATATTCCTTCTGATTAATGAAATCTGAAATTCACACACTTTGTTCTTTGGCTCAAATTAATTAAATATCAAGTTTTTCCCCAAACTAAATTAAGAACACTTGATCATACTTTATTATGTTACAGGATCATGAAGAAGAGAAAAAACCATTGAAGCCACCGAAACCAACTAACAAGTCTGGAATTCCAATACCAAATGGCACACCCAAGGCAGCACCTAGACAGGAGTACTATTATATGTACGCATATAGTTTCTTCCCATTATTGTGACTACATTTAGCAATTGTGTGCATTGTAAACACTATTTTTTTTTCTTAGTAATAAAATCCTAGTCAGGACGTAAATGTAATGAACTAAAGTGTATTTTTTTTTTTAATTGAATTGAATTAAATTAATTGTGCAGGTCAGCAAGATCATTGGCTGGGAGTGGCACTCCACCCTGGGGAACCTACATGAGAGCTGCTAAAAGTGGTCCTTCAGCCATGGAATCGATCGATGACTCTTCTTCCGATGATGAAGCACCTCCAGCTTCCTCAAATAATTCTGCAACCCAGGCTAGGCCAATCCCACGTTCTGTTGCTGTGAGTCCTTCAACTGTTTAACTCAAACATGCTGCTAGCTTGATGGTTAGCTGTTTGGTTCCACGTTTCTGACTTGATTTTCCGCATCTCAAATGTGATTTTTAGCATATTTGAAAACACGTTGAGAATAGAAGAATTATGTTTGCAATTTAAAGTTATAACTATTAAGTATATGTTTGGTTTAAGTCTTTCTCACATTCCAATGCACGTTGAACTCAATTTCACTGAGAGGAAGCTTTGGCGTTCAACGTGCAGAACGCGTATACAAACACAGTATAACTTTTGAAAATTAGGTCCAAAACACGAAACCAAACACACTAATAAGAAGTTAATAGTTATAACTTTCACGTCCCAAACTTGATTCCTTTCTTCTCAATGAGTTTTGAAACACGCTATATATGGTATTCGTCCCACTTCTCTGGATATTAACATCACACAAATCCCTTTGATCCCAAAAGTTACCGGTGTTGATATTTAGACACCCACAAATTACAACCATCCTATTAACACATTTCATTTCTTTTTATTTCTCTTTTACTATCACATCATATTACAAATCATATTAATCACTTATCTCTTTTTTCTTTCTATCTCTCTCAAGGTATAGGACACCTAAACGCGTCTAAGAATATTTTTTTTTTTTATATTCCCTTAAATTTGTTTTGCATGTTTATTATGGTCTAAATTTTACCCCCCAAAAAAAAGGTTATTATGGTCTAAATGGAACCTGGATTACTTATAATGCCCTTGACATTTCAACTTAACCCACAAGTCTTTTTTCCTTGCCCAATGGTGATTATTTCTATTCTAGTACAATTAGTACTCTTCCACATTTGTGTCCTCACCTTATACTAATACATATACTGCTATGTTTGTTAAATTGTGCACGTTTCAGGGAAGTTATGGAACATTTCTAGCAGCTACTGTTAATTTGCCTCTCAAGAGTAATGCTTTGAGAGAAGGATACATAGGATTCGGTGGAAGAAAACTTTTGCAGGTGGGACTAGCCAGTGGTACTGGTACCTTAATTAATTTACACTCATCCATTTTCTTTAGTGTTGGTTTTGCTTTGCATAATTATAGTTGCTAGTTGCTAATAACTAATTCTCATCACAGGAGTACGAGAAACATAGTGCATTTGGTCAATGGTTGGGATGGCTCATGGCTGCTATCTATATCAGTGGTCGGGTTCCTCAAATATGGTTGAACGTAAGTGTCAAATTAAACCATCTTTTTTCTTTTTCGGGTTTGAACTATATATTCATTTTCAGTAATTTTATATACGCATTGTTACTGATAAGCTGTTGTGTCCTCAATTTTTGATCAGATTAAAAGAGGCAGTGTGGAGGTAATACTCAATTAATCTTAAACTCTTGCTTTCGAATTACGTGTGCAAAGATTAACTAGTATTTCTACATTTTTATTTATGATTTCCCTTTTTATCACAACAGGGGTTAAACCCTTTCATGTTCGTCTTTGCATTGATCGCTAATGTCACTTACGTGGGAAGGTTACAACCGACAATCTTTATCTCGTGTTACATAGCATCCAATTATGTTTATTCTTCAAATTAAGTAAAATTAATTAATGATTCTAACACTTGTCGATGCAGTATTCTTGTAAGAACTACAGAATGGGAAAGCATCAAAGCTAATATGCCATGGTTATTGGATGCTGTAATTTGCGTGGCATTGGACATTTTCGTATCCTACACATGTAGTTCTCGATGCACATTATTTTTTTATTGTGTTGATCTAACTATATGTTATATAAGCAAAACCTTAACAATATATGACAGATAATATCGCAGTACATCTACTATAGATACTTTAGAAGAAGAGAAGCAAATGATGATTACGAAGAAGCGGGAAAAGCTGCTGCATCTTGATTTTTGTAGCTGCGATGTTGGATTGAAAACTTAATGGGCACCTTCCCAAAATTGAGCTACTAGTGTACAATCTTCAAGAGAAGTATGTATGCTAATAATGTTTATATAGGGATTATGGGAAATTAGTACACCCATAGGATATATATGCTTGTTTAGTTGTTGAAGACAAATATGGTGGCTACTTTGAAATTGTTTTGTTGATCCAATAACTGAGAAAGCTTGTTGGAGACTATGAGTCTATGACTTCCTCTGTAGTTTACACAACATCACAATTCTCAATTCAACTATGTGCTCTGTAGTTTACAATCCTTCATCACAACTCTCAATTCAATAAAAACATACGTCCAATAATTACTGTTTGAACTAATGGATTACAAAATATGCTGGATGATTCATCATTCATCCAATGACAATTGACGATTCAATTCAGCTAATCCATGAATTTTTATTTTATTATTGAATGAATTAGTTGGGATTTATAAATGAATGATCTGGATGGCTAGTGAATGAATTGAATTGTCACCTCTGTTTAAGATGCCTTCTAGCCTAGCTTAAATACGGGAGGTCTTAACTTACTAGAATCGACCTAATGATGAGAGAGTTTAATTAGTTTACACAATATCTTGCATTTAAATTTTGTTGTTGTCGTTATACACATTAAAGAAAGAAAGAAAAACAAGAAAGGCCTTCCTTCATGTATAAAGTCAATTAATTACCACTTTATAGGACAAAGAAAAAATTACTTTCCAAACTACCCAACTTGGATAATATAATATTCAATTCAATAAATAATATATCGAGGAGTCTAGTTCAATTGGTTGAGCAGGGTGTGTGAGTTGTTGTAAATCCTTCGATACCGTGTTCAATTCCTACGGATAAAAAAAATCAATAAATAATACACACAATTATCATATTAAATCTCAAAGGGAAAAATAAATAAACAATAAAAAAAAAACTAAAGTAGAGGCAAGATAGTTATAGGTTAATTTTGTATTTATAAAGAAAAGTTTTCGTTTTGACATAGCCTTTGTTGATGTTAATGAATTTCATTTTTCTCATAACATGGTAATTAAGGTGTTTCATTTGGTACATAAACTTATCAATCTTGAATTATTATTTCAATAAAAGAGAGTGGTAGATGGAGAAAACCTATAAAATGGAAGGAGCAGCACGTTAAATGTTTTGACAAATTTAAAGTGGGATTCACCAACAACAAATATGACTCTGTAAATACAAAGATTTCACTCCAAGTATCTAATAAGTCCACAAATCAAAAGTCCTAAAGATTATTTTTACTAAATTAAGTTCATGTAATTTTTCTTGAAAATTTATGATCACGCTAATTTTTTTTTTTTTTATTTTGTCGAGACCTTACTCTTTAACACGAAACCATCTTCTATTAAATTTTCATTTTCCTTGTGACATAATATCGTAAAATTATACATATTAAATAAAAAGGCAACCCGTATATGAAGTTTAGCACATGTAATGGGAAAGATTGATATTACCCGAAACCAAATTAAATAGAACAAGATTTTACACTGGTGCCCTACACTTTTAGGCATGGTTTTAAAAATTGGCTCAGATCATTCGGTCGGACTGGGAACCGAGTCTGGCCAGTTCAAGCTTCTTGGCGGATCGGACATGTCATTGAATCAGTGTGACCTTGTTTGAACTGATCAATTGTCCGGACAATTCGATGACTCGACTCAATACATGATCTTTTAAAAAAAAAAAATTACGTGCATTGTTGTGTGTAGTCCATGAAAATACAAAAAAATCACTTAATAAGAATTGAACTCAACACTCCACATAAGACACAAGCAAGTTTCATCATTAAGCTAAACTTATTAGTAAATGCATTAATAACAAATTTAATATATATATAAAATTTATTTTACTATTATACCGATTTATGTGATTCAACTATTGATTCACCGGTCCGATCAATAACTTAATGACTTAGTACACTTATCGAGACGATCACCTATCCAAATTTTAAAACATTGCTTGTAAGTACAAAAATTAAATTCAAACAAAGTTTAGAAAACAGTGTTGATTTTGGTTTCGTATGTCCGATCCTTTCTTGTTGGGCTTTCCCTTACTTTGGGTCATAAATGGACATGAATGCCATCTATCAGAAGGGTTTTGTTATTCTCACCCCACAAATTGCTATTCTCACCCTCTAACCTTGTAAAATTACTCTCATGTCCCTCTCCATTCCTTACACCCCACCCCACTCCCTTCTCCTCACAGTCTCCGCCCCACTCCGAAACTCGTATCACTCTCCTTCTCCTTCAGTTACTCACACCCACACCCGTAAGTTGTGTAGATCAACGGAATCATGGTTCCGCTGTGTTGAATGCATAGTGGAATCATGATTCCGTTATTTTTTTTGTTTTTTACAGTACACAACGGAATCGTGATTCCATTGCATATGGAAAAAAACATGCACAACAGAATCACGATTCTGTTGTGCATGTTTTTTTTGCATACACAACAGAATCATGATTTCGTTCTGTGTGCCATTTTCATACACAATGGAATCGTGATTCCATTGTGTATGAAAAGAAACATGCACAATGGAATCGTGATTCCGTTGTGTATGAAAAGAAACATGCACAACGGAATCACAATTTCATTGTGCATGCAGACAGTATTTGATTTATTTTTTTTACCGGTACTCATTTAGTGAACTTTCAATTGTTTTTTTTTTCAGTAGTAGCAATGGATTGGAATACTTTTATTTCTGATGAAATTACGATGCCAAGTAGTTGGGGAAATATGATTGATGCAAGTGAAAATGCTTTAGACCAACCCGATGAACAAAATGAAATGCAAGCAGATGATTATGTAATGGACATTGAACCTCAGCACAATTATCCTGACTTCTCCAATAATTTCATGAATGACGAGGTTGATTGATTAATTATTGTTTTTATCTAAATGATATTTTTTATATGTGTGTTTTGTTAGTGAAGGAATGCATTTTGTTTTTAGGCTTTTGAAGAGCAAGATCACTTGTTGACGTGGGTTCGATCTGTCGCAAAGGAGCTTGGATTTGTTGTTGTCATAGAAAGGTCAGAAGCTGGGAAGAAAACTTTTGTCCTACTCGCTTGTGAAAAGGGAGGAAAATACAAACAATATAGAGATAAGTTAGTCCGCAAGACTACTAGAAGCAAAAAATGTCAGCGCCCGTTTAAATTAAAAGGGAGGCTTGTGAAAGGCATTGGTTGGAAACTTTATGTTGTTTGCGATTTTCATAACCATGAAGTCAGTGAAACATTGGTGGGTCATGCATATGCTGGTAGTTTAAGCAGTGAAGAAAAAAGTCTGCTAAATCAAATGACCCAAAATATGGTGAAGCTTGGACAAATTCTGTTAACAATCAAAGATCAAGATGCTGCAAATGTCACCACCATCAAAACCGTATACAATAAGCGACAAAAATATCGGTGACAACAAAGGGGTCCAAGAACTAAAATACAACATTTGATGAAGTTGATAGAACGTGATCAATATGTTTATTGGTATAGAAGGGTCGACACTGAAGATGTTGTAAGAGATATCTTGTGGGCACATCCAGATTCTATCAAGCTCTTAAATTCATTTCCAACAGTGTTGATATGTGATACTACTTACAAGACGAACAAATAGTGTCTTCCGTTATTGGAGATTGTTGGGGTGACTTCAACAGACATGACTTTCTCAGTTGCCTTTGCTTATTTACAATCTGAGATGACAGACAATTTTGAATGGGCATTAAATAGGGTGAAAGAAATGTTTGTCAAAGATGATGTATTGCCTCAGGTTATTGTCACTGATAGAGATCTTGCATTCATGAATGTGTTAGAGAATGTCTTTCCTTCTTCAACCAACTTGTTATGTCAATTCCACATTTCTAAGAATGTCAGGGCAAAATGCAAGATGCATCTGGGCAACGCGGAAGAATGGGACAAAGTGTTGGACGCTTGGGAATGGTTAAAGCAATCTGCTAATGAACAATTATATAAGGTTAACTTGAAAAAACTTCACAAACCTATGCTCACATTATCCACTTTTCCTTGAGTATGTCCATTGTACATGGTTGATACCTCACAAGGAGAAGTTTGTACAAGCATGGACGGATCGAGTTATGCATCTTGGAAACACAACAACTAATAGGTACTTTTCCATATAATCATATTC
Source organism: Pueraria montana var. lobata (assembly GCA_026413185.1). NCBI lineage: Eukaryota > Viridiplantae > Streptophyta > Magnoliopsida > Fabales > Fabaceae > Pueraria > Pueraria montana. The sequence continues at coordinate 46,483,735 of CM048649.1, read as the reverse complement.
GTTGATTTTAATTATATACTTTGCTTGACATTACTTTTGGTTGCATGATAGGGTTGAAGGCGCACATGCACGATTGAAGAGGTTGCTTCGAGATAGTATGGGAGACTTGTGCAGTTGTTGGGACGCCATGAATAACATGCTTATATTGCAACATACTGAGATTTTGGCTTCATTTCAAAAAAGCATCAATGTTGTGGGTCACAAGTTTGATAACATGCTTTACAAGAAGATACGGGGCTTTGTATCAAACCAAGCACAAGAGCTAATATACAACGAGTACAAACGGGTTGACAGCGTTGGTATTGACAGTTATGCTTGTGGATGCACACTTAGAACTACTCATGGTCTACTGTGTGCGTGTGAGCTTGCTAAATTCAGCAATATGTTTGGCTCAATACCCTTGAGGTCAATTCATGTGCATTGGAAGATGTTATCCATCAATCAAGATGACACCGGTGATTCTTGGGGGGACTTGACTTTGACACACGAGGTTGATGCATTGTTAAAGAGGTTTTCCCAACTTGATGTCTTCGGGAAAATCACAATGAAGACTAAAGTCCGTGAACTTGCATTTCCAGATACCACCTTAATGTGTTCACCTCCAGAGAAGGTGAAAACAAAGGGTGCCCCGAAGTCTATGAAATCTACTAGGTGTGCACCTTCAATGTGGGAGCAAGTCGATGCAATGCACACAATGGTAGGTAGTTCAGGAACTCCTACTGTGCCTCCCAAAGTTGTCAGTGACAATAAGCGGAGCAAAATGATGCCTTATGTTAATGAGTTTCCTGATGAATTGAAATCATTCAGCCAAAAAATTATTGATGTCAAAGCAGATGGAAATTGCAGTTATAGAGCAATTGCAGCTTTGTTAGGTATGGGTGAGGAATCCTGGGCTCTCATTCGTCAACACTTGATTCGGGAACTTCAAACATGCCACTCTCTTTATCTTCAGCTCTTTGGCACGGAAGAAAGATTAGTTGAACTAATCAACTTGTTATATCTCGAAGGTGGACCAACAACCATTGACAAGTGGATGACCATTCCCGACATGGGGTATGTGATTGCTAGTCGGTATAATGTGGTGTTGGTTCACTTATCAATGCTTCAAAGTTGGACTTTCTTTCCACTTAGGAGCCGGCCTCCATCTGCTGCACAACAACGTCTTATAGCTATTGGATTTGTTAACGGAAATCACTTTATACAAGTACACATAATATACTAAACTATTAACTATGCAAATTTGTTTACTAAGTTAAGCTTACCAGTTTAATTTTCATTGATTGGTTATTTTTACAAGATGATTGTCCCCTGCCTCCTATTGCACCTCAATGGAGAACATACTGCACTGTTGAAGCTCGATCATGGCCAAAATCGTACATGCAACGCATGCAAGAATTCAACTCAATATCATTTCATTCAACTAGAGGATCTCAATATGTAGTAGACATTACTAGGGATTCATTTTAGTTAATTAATCCTCTATTAATAATTGTCATTAGAGGACTTTATTTGTGTAATGTTTTGATTGTTGAATATTTTTTACAAAACTATATTGTATTATGACTGATTGATGGTATTTTAAACATATATTAGGTACTACTACAAATTTTAACAAGGATTGTACCCTTGTACAACGAAATCGTGATTTTGTTGTACAAGTGTACAATGGAATCACGATTCCATTGTACACTTGTCAACGGAATCACGATTCCATTGTACACTTGTCAACGGAATCGTGACCCTGCTGTACAAGTGTACAACGGAATCACGATTCCGTTGTACACTATACAGCGGAATCACGATTTCATTGACAAGTGTACAACAGAATCGTGATTCCATTGTACAAGGGGGTTCCGTTGTGCACTTTTTTCACCTCTTGTTCAACGGAATCGTGATTCCATTGTACACTTGTACAGCGGAATTACGATTCTGTTGTACAAGGGTATTTTGGAAAATCAAGAAAAAATCACTCATGTGAATGGTGAGAATAGCAAAATGGGTGTGAGAATAGCAATTTCCCTTTTAGAACATGTTTAGCATTGATTTTGCTTGGAATTAAATTTAAAGAAAAAATAATATATGTATTATCCAAAAAAACCTTTATAGAAATATTTAATATAAAATTTTAATCTAATGAAACAATTTTTTTTTACTTCTACTTTAATGTGCTTTTAAGAGTAAATTTAGTACATGTTTAAATTAACGTTGGGACCCTTCTAAAAGTACATTGAGAGAAAAAATATATATATGTTTGACACCCTCCAACAAATTTCTAATGGTGATCCAAACATAACTTAATTTGATTCATGAAAACCGAACGTACAAAAATTTGCCAAAATCATGTTTAATTGTCCTGGTGAAATTAGTGTGTTTGAACTTGAAGGGCTGAAATATTGCTTTCCCAAAGCACGCTTATAAAACATATTTGACGTTTCTCTAAAGTTAAATTTGACTTGAAAAAATGTAAATACAAATATATCAAACACTAATTACTGGACGCAACCGCATTTTCGTGTAGTTTTTGTATAAACTCCCAGAATTCATTTTGCTTCATAATCAGATGAAGGAGGAAGGAAAAAGCTTCAAGCATAACAAGCAATAATTAAGGAAGGGAACACACAAATTAGGGGACAAGAAAATCAGAAGAATCCAAAACCAAAATCCTAAAGCCATAATCGTCAACCACTTAATAAATTAATGCACATTAGTAATAAGCATAGTGTGTAGGGTTATTTGTTTTTTTCCACCTTCAATAATTAGTGCATGTTTTTATCTCAACATTTTTACATAGATATTATTAACTAAATTAAGTGATTCCTTGTTGACAGCAATTGATTCTCGTTTAAGTTACTAAGCGAATTGAAGAGCCAAGTATGTTAATTTCAATTTCAAAATTTTTATTCCCATAACAAAGTTAGAACAATCATGATAAATCTGGTCAGACCTCTCAAAGTAATGTCTGGCTTTGGCTAGACAATAGAGTGATAGAGAAACTGTCACTCTCATTGATTCACTTTGACAAGAAAAATATGCTAATACTGTGTCCTTTTACAGATCCTGATCTCTAGCAAACCATTCAATCAAGTTCATTGACTAGTTCCGTGATCGATAATTACTCATTTCTTTTTTAATTTTGGATAAGTACACAATAACTAAAATTTTCACTGAAAAATATAAAGAAAAAAAAAATCTCTAGATCAGCGATCTACGTATGCATGCAAGTGTAATGAGTACCCACATCGATTTCACAATGACTAGAAAATAATGTCTGAATTATGCTTTTCGTATGTGCTTCACCAAAAATAGCAACCTAGCACACTTTATTAGTATACATATTACATACTATATAAAGAAGGCAGTAAAAGGTAAAATAAATTATTAAGTAACTCTCTCTCCTCTCTTCAAAAAAAAAAAGTAACTCTCTCTCCTTAAGTGAGGTCATACTAACCTTTAAATAAGAAATTAAAAAGAATTGTAGTTCTTAAAAGTCGAAGCCCATTATTTGATTTTAAAGGATTTTATCTCTTATTGTCGTTGTAAAAATAAAAATAAAAAGTGATCTAGACAACAAGTGCTATAGAGACACAAATTAATTAAAATAAAAAGGGAACTACAATACAATGGAGTGTAAAAAGTTAGAAATTTAGAATCAACACGACAATTAAGAAGAAGAAAAAGGAAAGTTATTGGCAGATGGTTTTTTTTAATAAAAGTGGTGTATTTTGTTTTAAAAATTGTCAAATTAGTATTTTTTTTTTTAAAAAAAAATTACTTGAAGGAGGTAAGTCGACTTTGTAAAAGTCAAGAAAACCAAAATCCCAAAAAAAATTGTAACATTTTTAAACTGTCAAAAAAAGTGTAAAATCTGCGAGAAATTTGTTTTCCATAATCAAAATTAATTTTCACAAAGTCGATTTATCCTTTACAAGTTGTTGTTGTTGTCGCATAAAAATTATCCGTTTGGATCGGCAAACTACTTCAACACGATTCCAAATAATGATCAAACGATTTGTTGCAATAAGGGGAATTTGCTTCTTTAATAATGGGTTCCCAAGCTAATCCGAAAAGCGCTTGGTGTAGGTGAACAAAGAAGAAGGAAGGAAATATGATTTTTCGTGAAAGGTAAAGGTTGAAAGTTGTAAATGAATGGCTGTAAACGAAAGCAGTAAAGAAAAGCTGTAGATGAAAGCAATAAATGAAAGTTGTAAAGGAAAGAGATAAAATAAATGCAGGATAAAATAGACTTATTTTTTGGATTGATTGTGTGTCCTTTGAAATTGAGTACAAGGTCTATTTATAGGCTAAAAACCCATATCCTCTATCGAACCACGTTTTTCCTACTTACTAACTGCCTAAAACGTGGTTTGGGAGTCATTCAGCTAATTTTACACTATTTCGGCTAATTCTGGCAAATGAATTCAGCTAGCAGTAGTTGAATTCGGCTAGCAACAATTGAATTCGACTAACTGAGTCTGATTCACCTTCTAGTAACCGCTGGTAACTGCTCCTAAAATCTAGGCACATTCTCCTCTTTCCACAAGCCAACTGATCTGTATTTCAAATTTTGAAGAAGATGGAAATCGCTTCCTATTTTTAAGGGAGCACTATCATTGATCAGTTTTAACCGCTACAAGCCATTTGAATATCAGAAAATCATGAAAAATCTTCTCATACATTTATTAAATTAAAACTGACTTAATTCAGCTAATTTTCTAATGCTGCCAATCAGCCGAATTCTGCCATTCGACTAATATTGCAGGTAGCCGAATTGACCTTATCCATATTGACCTAACCTCTCTGTTCAGCTAATATTGAAAAATAGCCAGTTGTGCATTCAGCTGGACTGACCTTCTCCTTATTTAGCTAACATTAAAATTAGTCAAATTCCACATTAGCCGGCAGCAATTTTGCTAAATCTTCAACAGTTGAATCTCATCGCTTGCAGCATATTTTTGGGTGACAACAAATGCCCCCTACATCTTTTAGCTGACGACGTAAAGAGGAAGGTGAAAGATGCATTATACCAATTCAATTATGTTGCCACCATTCTTCCTACTACCATTGCCTATGATTCTCGGTTAACATGGTTCTGCTGCATGTGGAAACGATCTTCCAGAACTACTAGGTTTGCAGAAAGTAGACTTATAATGTTATAATAACACTGCTATATGCCCCCCAGCTTCAGCTTGACTAGGTTTGCAGAAAGTATACTCATAATGTTAGGATAACACTGATATATGCCCCCCAGCTTCAGTTGATTCAAAACGCTCCAACCCATTAACACTTTTGGACGACATTTCCATAAGAAACTAGGCTACCATGACATTTAGCTACCTAATCACCGTGATAATCAACTGCTTATTCAGACTCATCATAATCTTCAATAGAGACTAAATATGGCTCTATTTCTTGGTTAGATATCCTTTGCTTCTCCATAACAAAACGTTCAATCATGGAAGCTTTGTTTGCCAGGTGACTCAAGTCTAGATATTCCTGCGTAAACAACATTTCCCTTAGTTGGAGGTGCATGTTACACATAACTATGGCAACATATTCTGATCTTGGAAGTTGTACCATACATTTGCTACTCAGGTTCCTGACTCTTTCTATAAAGTCAGCATCTGTCTCATCCACTTGTTGTTTCAAATTTATCAAGTCAGCTATCGTAACTTCAAGTTGAGTCCTATAAAACCTGTTATGGAAGCACTTTTCCATGTTTGTCCAGTTCTGAATAGAATGAAGGGGCAAGGAGGAATACCATGTAAAGGCAGTTCTTGTTAAAGATAATGGAAATAATTGTAATTTATAATATTCATTCTGGTTAGCCTCCCCACATTGAGTAGTGAATCGACTAATGTGTTCCACTGTAGACTTGTCGTCTTCGCTAGAGAAGGTTGTGAAATTTGGAATTATAAAGTCACTCCACAAAGGACTCATCTTGTCGACCCACTCAGGATACGATTTCTTGTATGTCGGTTTGTCTAGCAGTTTCAACTGAATACCAAAATATTTCCTCATAGTTTCAACTATCATGCTTGGGTCAATAAACTGAGAGGGATTCAACTGAATTGAAGGAAGCAATCCTGGTTGAATTGAATTCGGCTGAACTAGCTGAACTGAATTTGTTGGACTAGCTGAACTGAACTCGGCTGAACTAGCTAAATCAAATTCGGTTGGACTAACTTATTCGAATTTGGCTGAACTAGCTGAACCAAATTTGGTCAAACTGATCAAACTAAATTCTGCTGAACTAGCTGAACCAAATTCGGCTGAACTAGCTTATCTGAATTCAGCTGAACTAGCTGAACCAGTCCTGCCTGAACTGAATTCGACTAAACTAGCTGAACCAGTCCTGCCTGCCTCTTTTTTATCTCCCTAACTTGTTGAACCTCGTTGTGAAACATGGGTTTCACAATATCTACTAACTATTTGGATAACTGACATATAATATTATGTATCCCTATATCAATCTGTTGCCGTATGAACGAGGTCGTCATCAGTTGTTCTTCCACAGGCATTTTCGCTATAATAGAAGGTACTGCAATAGATACAGGCGTGGTTTGTGTTGGCTGGGAAGTATTTGTAGACACCATTGTCGTAGGCATTCCCAAGGAAATTGCTTCAGTTGAATTGCGGGAATCACTTTTCTTATGTGCTGACTCCATGTTCACCTATCTGGTCCCACCAGGTGTGCCAATTTGTTGTAGCGTAAAAATTATCCGTTTGGATCGACCAACTACTTCAACACAATCCCAAATAATGATCAAACGATTTGTTCCAAGAAGGGGAATCTGCTTCTTGAATAATGGGTTCCCAAGCTACTCCGGAAAGCACTTGGTGTAGGTGAATAACGAGGAAGGGAGGAAATAGGATTTTGCGTGAAAGGTAAAGGTTGAAAGTTGTAAATGAATGGTTGTAAATGAAAGCAATAAAGAAAAGCTGTAGATGAAAGCAATAAATGAAAGCTGTAAAGGAAAGAGATAAAATAAATGCAGGATAAAATAGGCTTATTTTTTGGATTGATTGTGTGTCCTTTGAAATTGAGTACAAGGCCTATTTATAGGCTAAAAACTCATATCCTCTACCGAACCACGTTTTTCCTACTTACTAATTGCCTAAAACGTGGTTTGGGAGTCATTCAGCTAATTTTACACTATTTCAGCTAATTCTAGCAGATGAATTCGGCTAGCAGCAGTTCAATTCGGCTAGCAACAATTGAATTCGGCTAGCTGAGTCTGATTCACCTTCTAGTAACCGCTGGTAACTGCTCCTAAAATCTAGGCACGTTCTCCTCTTTCCACAAGCCAACTGATCTGTTTTTCAAATTTTGAAGAAGATGGAAATCACTTCCCATTTTTAAGGGAGCACTATCATTGATCAGTTTTAACCACTAGAAGTCATTTGAATATTAGAAAATCATGGGAAATCTTCTCTTACATTTATTAAATTAAAACTAACTTAATTAAGCTAATTTTCTGATGCTGTCAATCAGCCGAATTCTGCCATTCGGCTAATATTGCAAGTAGCCGACTTGACCTTATCCATATTCAGCTAACCTCCCTATTCAGCTAATATTGAAAAATAGCCAGTTGTGCATTCCACTGGGTTGACCTTCTCCTTATTCAGCTAACATTGAAATTAGCCGAATTCCACATTAGCCGATAGCAATTCTGTTGAATCTTCAATAGCTGAATTTCATCGCTTGCAACATATTTTTGGGTGACAACACAAGTATTTTTTTTAAGTATACTAATTTTTTCATTTTTAAAAACAAAATACACCACTTTTGTTACAAAAAAAAAAAAAAAAAAAAAAAAAAAAAAAAAAAAAAAAAACCTTGACAAATGATACGGTAGAGCAGACGTGTTTCATTTTGGCTGAAATTTCATAATGTTTTTCTTTGTTAGAAAGGTATTTATATTGGTATATTTTATTAGTGGTTTTGCCTTCTTTATTGTTTGTGCTAGGAACTCATTGTTGGATTTTATTGTGTTGGTTTCTATCTTTGTAATGATGTTTAATTACTTTGTTGATTACTATTAGTGTTAGCAAGACTTGATCAGTCGATGTACCTATTATTTTATATAGTGGAAGTTTTTTGTGGATTAGATCTCATGATTTTTATTCTCTTACATTGAGAAAAAATTTTCACGTTCAACTTTTAGATGTCCTTCTTTTACTATTACTAGAATTGACTTCACTTTGCTCATTTTTTTAGTTAGGTTTCTATAAGAAGTAGAGAGTCTTTGATTTTTTAATATTCGATCATGTACTCTGATCCCAACAAGGAGAGTTAAGAGGTTTTTTTTTTTTTTATTACAATGACTTTAATAAAGTAAATTTAAGACCTCATACAAACTATTTAAACTTAATTTTTACCACTAAATCTACTCTAATAGGTCAATTTAAGAGTGCTTGACAAAGCACAAAAATACTTTAAGAATATACCAAACGTTCTGAATTCAATTTATTATTAAGAATAACAAAAGTAAAATAAGATTTTCATATAATATTTTTGTAAATATTTTTCTTTTATCTAACTTTATTACATCACTTATTTTATCTTACACTTTTCTCTTTTCTTCTCTTTTCATTTTATAAAAAATCACATAGGAGACGTTTATTTCACTGAATCTTTTTGCATTTTCAGGAATATCAAAGTAGGAATACTTATTCTCATATTTGTTAGGAGGTCATCGAAAAATATTCCTGAGTATCTTTCATTCACAGGAAAGTTGCATTCCCTTATTTACACTACTTTTATTCCCCTGGTAACGGGGTGGGAAAGAGTTACATTCCCATAAGAATGTGGAAGTTATTTTTAATCCCACTATATCTTCTATTTTTACTTTTATTTTTTATTTTAAAATTTAAAATGTATTCCCAGGAATATTAAAAGTTAAACAAACATATTTTTTTTAAATACCCAGAAATGATATTTCCATGTTATATTTCTGGAAATAACATTCTCGAGAATGAAAAATAATTTCGTGAAACAAACACCTCATACATTTATTATACAAATACAATTTCTGTTAAGAATCTTAAGATATAAAACACATGTACACATTATGCCAAGGAAAAAGGTAAGTACATGATATGGCTACATTTACAAAGTAAAAAGATTGAAATAACCTAAATACTGGCTTAACTATCACCGATTACGGTAATAAATCAGTTTTCAAATGTCTTCACACCTTGTAAATACGGTTAAGTTTAATTTTAGTCATCCAAAACATATTTATTAATTTTAATTTTCATAAATTTTTAAAATAATTTATATTATTATTACTACTTAATAATAACAAAATATGCCATTTAATCATATCAAGTCATAATCAGTGAATAATAATAGAAATCATTTTAAAATTTATGAGAACCAGAATCAATAAAAACCATTTTTAAAAGATTAAATCTAAATTTCACCATATTTACATAGTAAAAAAAAACAGATTTCACCCTAATAAGTAATAATCCTCTCCACAATTAAGCCATGAAAAAAAAAGTATATTTGAATTTTATTTATAAAACTAAAAAAGAATCTCGGAATTACGACGTCCGCTATGCCTGAAGCGCGAAACGCGTCTCGAGCAGATCGTAGGGAGCCCACAAGGCATCCAAAGGGCAAGGCCTGCCCGCGTCGAGCCGTGCCCACGGCTTCCCCTTCCCACTCCAATGCAGCAGGCTCACGGGCCCCGGATGCAGGCCCCGACAAAGCCCGCGAAAGTTGTCCCCGCCGAGCCCGTGCTGGTTCCACCGGTGGTCCACGGCCACAATTCTCCCCGCGAACACCAGCAGAAACGGCGGCAGCGACCCGAGCTCGTAGATCCGCATTCTCTTCTGGAGCTCCATCCACTCCTCGATCTCGGTGGTGTAGTCGCCGGCGCGCCACCGCCGGAGCTCGATGACCATCACGCCGGTGTTGAAGTAGCACGGCCTCCGGCGGTTCGCGAAGGCGAGCGAGAGCGAGGGGTTGGACCAGAACGAGGGGGTGAAGTAGGCCGAGAAGTTAGCGGAGCAGTACTCCGGCGCGGCGAGGACCGCCGCGCCGGGAAGAGCGGTGGCCGCGAGCTTCGCGATGTCGTCGACGAGGATCAAATCGGAGTCGAGGTAGACGACTTTCGTGACGCAGTGAGGGAGGAGGCTTGAGAGGTAGCTTCGCGCGTAGTTGAGGGGGCAATCCAGTGCGGAGCGTATAGAGGTGGAGATGAGGCGCGAAACGGCGTCGTCGTCGAAGGGGTAGATTCGGAAATTCAGGTATGGGAATGAAGTGGTTAGTGTTTTGTTTAGCGTTGTGGCGGAGGAAGGTTTTGAAGCTGCGGAGACGAAGTGGAAGATTACGTTTTCGGGGCATGAGGTGTGTTGGAGCACGGAGAGGATTGCCGCCATGGAGCCTCGGAGGTACGCCACGTCGAGGGTCATTGCCACGTGGACTGCGTTGGCGGGGCACGTGTGGTTTGGGTGGTGGTGGAGGGTGTCGCACGTGGGCGAGTTGTAGAATTTTGGAGCTTCCTTGAAACGCTGTTGTGTGGTACTGGTACTGGTACTGGTGGTTTGTGTTGAGAAGAGAAGGATGAAGCATGCGAATGTGAAGAAGAAGAAGGAATTAGGTGCCATTGCCATTGGTGTCTTGTGTGAGCGATGTGGGATTTGATTTGATTTGAGTATGACAGTGAGAGTCTGAGAGATACGCGAAGGTTGATATAAAACGTTTGAAGAAGCGAAAGCTTGAAAGAGACAGAGGTTGTAGTACGAGTGGACCTCTCGAGTTTCAACTCAGTTGGGTAAAAAATTATGAGCTGTCTCAAACCCAAGTCATCTTGTATTTTGTCATTGAATTTATTTATTACTATTATTATTAATAGTAATTAATAATATCTTTGCTTATTTTTTTCATATTGCAAAGAAAAGTAAATTGATGCTTTAGACTGTAGTCTGTATTTCTCTTTCTGGTTCATTTTGGTTTAGAAAACTAGAGGGAAAGAAATTACATGTGTAAAGTCAAAGTTGTATTCTTGTAAAAATGGTTTGGTTTAAACTTTAAAATGACATTATTTCATGGAGAAGCCACTGATTGGAGGAAAATTCTTGTGGGTACAAAGTGCAAAACCGTTGAAACCACGTGGTTTGTAGTAAAGGATATATCTTCCGTATAGGAGGTCCAGTAACCGTCTTGTTAGATCGGTAATGCCCATACTGTGAACTTTATAAAGTACGGTTCCATAAACGTATACAATGAAACTGAAAATAACAATTAATTTCATTTTATTTTACAACTAGAACAAAATATTCAGTTAAAAATATATTTTAATTTTAGTTAAAAAAGTAGAATTGAAGAGATAAACAGTACATAAAATTTTATTTTATTCAATTCCCACGAACCAACAAAGAGCTGATAAGTGCTAAGTGAGAAGTAATCCACATAGTACATAAATTTTACTTTGTCATTGATTGGACATTAAGTACATTCCTAGTTTCCTACCACTTTTTCAAGCCTTCTTTATAGTCCCGTTTAAATGAGAAATACAGCTACATTTTTTATGGGCACAAGCTAATAGTATGATTGTAAATGATATGCATATTATAATTAGTATATATAGTTTTTTTTTTAAAAATACTTCATAAATTCTTGAATCATTTAACAATTTTTAATTAAATATCTGAATTATTCTTTTTTTAATTGGATTATTTGAACTTGTATTTTTTTTAATTGAATATTTTCGTCTAACTGTTATTATGAAAAATTAATCATTCACAGAGACTTAATTAGTTCTTGTTTTCAATATTATCACCTCTACAGATTTGTACTGAGTATTCTCACCTCTCCCGAGGCCAGTATTCTCATCTCTGTAGGTTTTGAACCTAGGTTTTTCAATCAGTATTCCCACATCTATAAGTCCATTCAAACTAAGTATTTTTTTTCATAAGTCTCTTCAGACTTCACTCTATAGCAACCTTGCTACAAACTCATATAACTGACTTAGGTAGTTTATTTTTTGTAATAACAATTAGATAGAGAGGCTTAATTAAAAAAACAAATACAAGTTCAAAGACTCAATTTTAAAATAAAAAAAATAGTTCAATGACCTATTTAAAAATTGTCAATAGTTCAGGGATCGACGAAATAATTTAACCATTTTTTTTATCATGATATTGATGTAAAGTATCTATTAAATTTGCATAAGGCCAATTTCACTCATATCAAAACATAATGATGGTATTAGTATATATAGTTTAGTTAATTTCAAATGAAATGTGTTATATTCGATTACAACAATTAATATTTAGTAGATAAATAAAAATTTATTTTAAGTAATAATTTAAATTTTTATATATAGGCTTAAGTAATAATTTAATGAATTGTTAATAATTAAAAATTCATAAAAAATATTTGATTAATATTTAATTTGATATATTATTTTTTTAATAAAATGTAGTTAATATAGTGAAAAGAGATAAAATATTAATGTAATAAATAATTAATTTAAATTATCTTTTGTAAAGTTTAGCCAAAATAATAAATAATTATTTTATGTTGAGTTTGTAGGGAGGACCTAGATTCTATAGAACACATAATTGGGGAGGAGTGGAGAGTTTTAAATATACTAAGTCCTGACTTGAGGATTAGTTCCATAATTAGTTTAAAGGACTGAAGCTTGTAAAAATACTTTGAAATTCTATAGGAGAAACAAAAACCCTAATTACAATTATTATCTAAAAAATGTTACATTTTATATCAAATTATATATTTTTTTATCAATAATAAATACAATCAATATCTTTTTTTTGTACAAATCATATGTATCCTCTATAAGAGGCATTCTTGTTCGAGTCAAGTAAGACTACTATAGACAACAAAGCAAGTATCAATTATATTAAATAGTGTTATCGAAAATATTAAAGTTCAATGTTCATCAACAGTATATTAATAATAAAAATATTGTGATTTGATTCAATGTAATATTTATATTGATTAATTTATATATATTAATGTTGGAATTATGGTTACTACAAAAATAATTAAAAAAAATTATTTTAACGCGGGAAATGAAATAATTATGGTATTGTGACATGTGACATAATCTATGTTTATGAATTAATTGATCTTCCTTATATTCAATATGTCAAAGACAACTTAATCATATTCACCAAAAAAAAAAAAGACAACGTAATCATATATTTTTCATTAATTATTACTGAAAATTTATAAAAGAAGAAAATATTTTAGGTATAGAATAACTGAGGTTATCATGTGACATGACTCTAGACAACAAAATTTTACTTTTGTATATATAATAATAGATTAATTATTTACAATGATAAAGCACCCGAGTAAAGGCTCCCATTAAGAGTTCAGACAAGTATATCAATTCGTGAGAAGGCCCCAAATTTCTCCCGTGGAAACAAAAGCAGGTTCTTCATGTTTATGAATTAAGATCATAGCTAGCTATTTATTCTCACTTATTGTAGAGAGATCAGTTTGTTGGACTAATTTCTGAACGAGATAGAATATGTTGACTACAAAGTTGCATTTAAAAGCCCTACTTTTGCGATACAAATCCCAAGTAAATGAATCATTTATTGGCATGTGAGGCTCACATGCCGTTTCGTAAGGGCACTTAATTCATGTTACATGGAAGCAAATTTTCTACAAAATCTCAAAGTGTGCTACACATGGCAAAGCCTACCAACTATTAGGTTGGCAATTACCAGAAATGGGTCAACTAGTAGGATTCGAGACGATGAAAACTTGAACTTGATGTATACCAAACAAGGATTGATCTTATGTTCAATTAATAGAATTTATGAAGAAAAACTACATTGTTAAATAATAATAATAATAAAAAAGCTATTACAGTATGTTTTAAGGATTTTATTTGCTTTAATTATGATAGGTATCTTTTATCACATGATGGATTTTACTCCATTACTTTTGTCAGATTATAAAACCCAAAGATGGTGAGCCTTATGTGGACCTATGCTCCTTTAATTTTAAACCTCTTAGCCACTAGCATCAAGGATTTGTAAATTGTACTATACCAACCTTATTTTAAAACTTACCGGAAAAGACGCTCTAGTAATTTTCATATGCATTCTTCTTATTAAAATTTTAAGGACTCACTTTTATTTATTTCCTAATATTTTCCTTTTGGATAGATGCTTCTTTTTATTTTTATTTTTTTTCATATTTTTATTTTGCAGCAAAAAATTATACTAATACAAATCAGATATTAAAAAAAATTATGTGCATTAGAAAAGTCAAATGTGCATCGACACAGAATGGCTGGCTTGCTGGGTCTGGCGGCCAAAGACGGCCGGAAAAGTCATCTCTGCTCAAAGGTGCCTAGTTCACACTGTCTCAACTTTCTTTTATTAAAATAAAATAAAATAAAATAAAATTTCAAAACCATGACATATAAGTATTCTTCAGTGGTTTGTCATGTTCCTAAGCGCGTATTTTGGGTCTGACATTTGGAGCTAGTTATATGCACATACTAGAGAAAGCAACATTTTTTTACATTAAAGATTTTGGACCGACACTTCCATGCTGGGATGATTTCTATTTTGCTTCCTATCCTTGAAGCCTTATTTTTAAATTAATATATTTCGAGTATCTATTTGACTTTCTATTTAAATAAAACTACTGAAATTATGTACCCAATATAAAAAACTAATTAGTGGGAGGAAAGCTTGCCTAGCCTAATTAAACAACTTCCTTTTCTCTTACCTTTATTGACTCATTGGCTATACTCGGAGACCGGTACGATTTGTTTGGTATCGTGAGACATAAATTGAACCAACTTCCTAATATATAATGATAAATTAACTGTTTTCTACTCATTCAGTAAGTTGAAGCCTACCTGAACATTGGCTTTTCTTTCCTCTTGTTTATTGTTGAAGCAAAAGAACAACCCAAAAATACGAAACAGTCAAATCATGAACGTTAAAATACCACAGACTAATGGCCTCTGTGTACAAATACCTAACTCGCCTGCTTTTAATGCCAAATATTGTGTATGTGTATGAGTTTCCCTTTTTTTTTTTTTGGTAACATGTGTATGAGTTTCCTGCTTAAATTCCAAGATGACGCGTGGAAAATTTGAAGTTAATTACTATATTGATATTGCGATTTACTATATTTCATATATAGTGAATCGCAATATCAATATAGTCATTTTTTTTTATCAATAAATGTTAGTTTGTTAATTTTGTTAGAAATATCAGTGAAAAATTCAAATCTGCGATCTCTCCCCTCTACCTTCACCCTTAAGCTCACCATTCTCAACTACCAAGCCAATCTTATATATCCCCCATATCAATATAGCATTTAACTTTATAAAGAAGAGTGTGAATGAACTTCATATAACTCAATGTCATAAAGCTTGGCAAGGTGAGTTATACACAATATGCTTCCAATTGAGGATATTTGTTGATTATATTAAACTGATTTTGAGGGAAAATAAAAACCAAATTAATTTAAGACTAAAATATAATTTTGATCTCCTTATTTTATGAAATCTGTAATTTTGGTTCGATCCTTAATTTTATCCACATTTATTTCTTTTTTTTCTTACATCTTAATTAATTAAATCATTTCTTGATGGTATCTTAAATGAATATGTTAGGACTATGTTCAATTGGACCAAAATAAAAGAAATAAAAAGAAATTAATATGTTAAAATGATTATTAATATTTTGGATGTTATCTTAGAATTTGTGTTTGTTATTGTTGACGAGGTTATAATTTTAATCAAAATTCAAAACAACGGAAAGAATAATTACTTTCTTAATATTGGGAGAACAAATTTTATAAACTTTAATAAATTTGAAATTGTGTGTAAATTTTAAAAAATAAAAATAAATAAATAAAAATAAAAATAAAAATTATCATTTCTCATTTTATAATTTATAATTTTTTTTAATAAATTACACTTGCCTCTTGTATTTAGGACTTTTTACACTTGCATCTCTTCCTTGTTGTTGGATCCTTACACAAACCCTCTAATTTTTGCAATTCCATTATACAAGCACCCGCTACACCATAACATACTTATTTCCATTAACCCCAAGCCATCATGTGTCGTGCACATGTTTGTTTAATGAAAATCTCGGACAAAATTGCCTTCATCTTCTTCCTAAGCACCTCAAACAGTGAACGTGCATTTGTCCTCTTTCCCTACTTGTTTGCCACTTCCCCACCTCAACTTGATCGCTGTCGTCAAGCCAACCGAGGGCCATCAACATCAAAGAAGAATAAGAACAGAAGAAAGAAGCATCAACATTTCAAACCCAAAACCTAATATTTCAAAACCATTGTGAATATTTGTGATCCAGCTACTATACCCAAGTATATGACAGTAGAATAAATAATAGTAGCTAACCACAAAAGTCCCCCATCCCGTAAACATGGCCTTGGGTAAGTCCTACTTGCATAGGATATTGGATACCCAAATCATCCAAAACATTATCGCAGTATTATAATTAAGTCCAACTCGGGTTACTGTAAACCCAAAGCATGTTACCATCTTTCCATAGGAGAAGTATTAGAACGTAGGTTTGGACCTAACTCAACCCCAAAAGCTAGCTCATAGGGTGAGGGTTGTCCCCCACTTATATATTTTATTTTGGCCTTATTTCTAGCCGATGTGGGACTTGAATTTTTCCCAATATACCCCTCACGCCCAGCACTATTAGGCTTGGTGCGTGGATAACAATGGTGGGTGACCCTTTTTAATGGATCTAGGATAGACTCTGATACCATCTTAGAATGTGAATTTAGGTCTAACTCAACTCCAAAAGTTAGCTCATAGGGTGAGGGTTACCCCCACTTATATATTGTATTTTGGTCTTATCTCTAACTGATGTGGGACTTGGATTTTTTCCAATACACTCTCTCACATCATAGCCGATTGTTGGAATACAAGTGTGAAGGTGAAGTTTCACATTGGATAGAAATGGGCGAGTTGAGCAACATATAAGTGAGGAAGACCTGCAAACTTAATGTCTTAAAATTTTGGGTTGAAGGTGATGTCAGATTCACTTATGTGATGTGCTCGTGGCCTATTAGTGTAGATCTTCCCAATAAGAAGTTCCAGAACCAATATTGACAACAACAAAAAATGAAATTTCAGAACCATTACTAAAACATTAACAGAAATAAAAAAAAAGAGGAGAATTTGAGAACCAAATTTAACAACAACAAAAATTAAAATTTTAGATCTATCTCAACTTAGGAAAGGGTGGTTTTTTAGGGAGCGGGGAAGGGGTTTTGGTGTTGGTGTTGGTGTTGGCGGGTTCAGATCTTTGGCTTTGGGTGGGGTGTCCGAAACGGAGATTCAGAGGGATGGTGCGTCTGGTGGTGGAAGGTGTGGGCTTAGGGATTGGGGTGTGAAGAATGTGAAGGGTAGTGGGAAAGGGTTAAGTGGGAAGGGAATTTTTGACATTTCATTTAAAATTAACATTGTTACTTTGGTTTAAGGGAGGCAAAATTAATACAATTTTAATGGAGAGAGTGCTAGTGTAATAAATCCTAAACACAGGAGGGATGAGTGTAATTTACTTTTTTTTTTTTTAGGAGATTAAGTTAGAAAGCAAAATTGTAGGAATTTGAAAGTTATGATATAGTAAAGTTGTAGAGGATTTTAATTGTAGAATCTTAGAGTAATTTAAATTACTTACTCTGAAGTATCTTTATATCAATTATATTATATAAAAGAAGGTTTTGTCATGTAGGTTGATACCATGTGGTAACACCATACTGATTCTTTTTTCACCTAAACGAAGACGATTTTATTTTTATTGTAATTTTAAATTATTTAATTCATATTAATTGATAACACTAATTTAAATTCATATTCATATTCAAATTTGAACGTAATCAGTATTTTAAGATATTTATAATTTTAAATTTGAAATTGTTTAATTCATATTAATTAATAACACTAATTTAAATTCAATATTATAACAAATTAAAATAAAAAAATCATGCAATTAGATTTTTTTATCTCATAATTTTATAATGTAAATATATAATTGATAATTTAAATGTATATATAAATTATAATCTTTTTATTATTTCACCTCCCAAACTTATCGTGAAATTTTGATATTTCTACGACAATTATCAATCACATTAAAAAGATAACAATCACATTAATAGTTTCCTTTATTAGTTTTTTATCAGAACGTTTATAATCATTTCCATTATTAATGAGACGAGATATGTATTTTTAATAAAATTAAACGAGATATCCTGAAATCTTTTTAGGTCTTCCCTCATTTTATGCCAATTTGGAAGGGAATGATCTTTTTAGATCTCACAAAAAAAAATTATAATCTTTTTATTATTTCACCTCCCAAACTTATCGTGAAATTTTGATATTTCTACGACAATTACAAATCACATTAAAAAGATAACAATCACATTAATAGTTTCCTTTATTAGTTTTTTTATCACAACGTTTATAATCATTTCCATTATTAATGAGACGAGATATGTATTTTTAATAAAACGAGATATCCTGAAATCTTTTTAGGTCTTCCCTCATTTTATGCCAATTTGGAAGGGAATGATCTTTTTAGATCTCACAAAAAAAATTATAATCTTTTTATTATTTCACCTTCCAAACATATCGGGAAATTTTTATATTTCTACGACAATTACCAATCACATTAAAAAGATAACAATCACATTAATAGTTTCCTTTATTTATTTTTTATCACAACGTTTATAATAATTTCCTTTATTAATGAAGGGAGATATGTATTTTTTAATTTTATAATTTTATAATTTATATATACATGTATGATAATAAAATTTGAACATTATCAATATTTTAAGATATTTATGATTTGAAATTTGAAATTGTTTAATTCATATTAATTGATAACACTAATTTAAATTTATATTCATATTCAAATTTGAACATCATCCATATTTTAAGATATTTATGATTTGAATTTTAAATTGTTTAATTCATATTAATTGATAACACTAATTTAATGATTTATTGTAAATAATAATAATAATAATAATAATAATAATAATAATAATAATAATAATAATAATAATAATAAATTATCAATTATCAATTCATTCAATTCAATTTTATTTTATATTATATAAAAGAAGGTTTTGTCACGTAGGCAAATGCCACGTGCCAACACCATATTCATTCTTTTCCCTCCATAATGTCATTAAATAATTCTATTTTATTTTTAATTCATAAAAATATATTTATGGTAATTAACATGATCATTTATTTATAAAATACATAATTACAGTAATCAATCATGACTAGAATATTCTAATTATTTAATAACATAATTATTTTTAATTCATAAAAATACATCAACTATATATTATTTTATTTTTTAATTCATAAAAACACACATTTATGATAATTAAGGTGATTATTTAATTGTGAAATACTTAATTATGGTGATGAATCATGATTAAAACATTCTAATTATTTAATAATATAATTATTTACACTTATTCAAATTAATTAATAACACTTACATATATTTTGATTCAAATTTATAGCAAATCTAAATTTAAATTTAGAAATTTTGCAAGATTTATTTTAGGCAAATATATCTTAAGAATTTTTCTACCTGAAATACAAATAAATCAATTATCAATCAATCGATCATTTATTATTATTATTATTATTATTATTATTATTATTATTATTATTGTTGTTGTTGTTGTTGTTGTTGTTGTTGTTGTTGTTGTTGTTACCGATTTTGTATATAATGAGTATATATTCTTATTACATTAATTAATTGATCCATTAAATCTTAAATGAATTTTGATTCTATTATTTGATTATAAATTTTATGGATAGTTTTTATAATTTAACTTTTTATTTATTATCATGATTTTAAAATAACTTATTGTAAATAGTAATTAATACTAATTGATTTTTATGTGTTAATAATTAAAAAAATAATCATTATATTATTCATTTAAGTTTATAATAATATTTTATTCTATTATTGATTATAGTAGTAGTAGTATTAGTACTATCTAAGAGATAGATCATGTTCCTTAATCCATCAAAAATAAAAAATAAAAAGATTACGTTCTTTATCTGCTAAAAGATAGATCATGTTCTTTTATCATAAAAAATAATAATATTGTTTTTTATAGAGATAAATCATAATGATCTTTATTTACTTAGAGATGGATCATGTTTCTTAATTAAAAAATAAATAAAAATAAAATACCTTCCTTATTTGCTTCTTTTCTCTTTTTTTTCTTATCTATTTATTATGTTTTATAAAAATCGTTGAATGAGATTTTAATTTAATTACTATTGTATTTTTAATCAATATTTTATTAATCAAGTTTTCATAATTAATTAAAGTGCAGGTAACGGATACGGATTGGGTACAAACATTTACATACCCAATGGGGAAAGACACGGATATTAAAGTTAAAGTTACTATCCAGCGGATGTGGGTCTGGATATGGGAATTTTTTTTAAAGTACGGTATGGGGACGAATACTATAGTATCATATCCAGACCCTATCCATTGTCATCCCTAACTATTATAGAGATAATAATTTTTAAAAAACAAACATTTATATATATATATATATATATATATATATATATATATATATATATATATATATATATAAGGCATATATAAATATAAAATTATTTTAATATATATCAATATTCATAATTATTTTATATATTTTTTTATATATTAAGTACATATTTGCTAACATATATTTATATAAAATTTAAAAATAATTAAGAAATACACAAAAATACAATGATATAAAAAATGTAGATTATATATTTAACACCCCTGCAGGACACGAGTTATTAAGCTAGTATATATAAAAGAAGCAGTCATGGGTAAATTTATAATTTTAATTTTCCCGCTCTTTTTAAGGTTAAAATAGTAATTATATAAATCATTTTCATTAATTATAAAAAATATATATTTCCTCAAATATTTTATAGTATTAATTTAATAATTATAAAATTTTGCACTAATTATGCAGTATGAGTTATTACTTTCCATCTTTGGTTTCTCTCTCCTATGCATTAATTAGTTAATTGGATTCAAATTTCAAATATTTCAAATTTTTTATTAAATTCTCTTTCTGTCATTTTTTTTCTTTTGAATTGGTCTCTTCCTATTATCTTCTATGTATTATAAAACAATTATTAAATTTTTTATTAATGTGTCTAATATCATGAAGAGCATTAAAAAAAATTAAAAAGTGAGACAGACTTGAATAGATTAAAACAAAATAAGAATGAGAAAAGTTATTTTTATAACCTACGGATATATGTATATTATATATTTCTTTTTTTTCTTTGTCATCAAAAGGTATGTTTGACTTAACTATTTTTTTTAGTTTAAAGTATTTTTAAGCTAAAACTCAAAATAAGAAATAAAGTAAAATAGAAATTATTTGACAATCTTAATTTTTATTTTAACTTAAAAGAGATAAAATAAAAAATAAAGTAAAATAGAAATTATTTGACAATCTTAATTTTTTTAACTTAAAAGAGATTACTTGAGAAAAAAAAAATGGGGCATAGATGCAACAGAGTGAAAATTTTCATTTTCTTAAAAGTTTATAAAATTTGAAAAAATGGTTAGTTATTAACAAAAATGAATTTCAACGGAAACTTGATGAGTTGATCCGCCTACGCGTCTTGCTTTTACTGCTATATCGGGAGTTACTCCACGTATTGCTTGACGTAAAACAGATAGTGGATTTGTTTCTGTCTTTTGTTGAATCTTTTTCATAGCTCGATAGATAATTTGATAAGCCAATGATTGATTCGACATACTTTTTATGGGTATACGATAAGGAAAGAAAAAAAGAAAAATGAATTTTATAACAATTGCTTTAAAAAATATTTTATTGTAAATTGATAGATTTTTAAAATTCAACAAAATTGTCAAGTATTAACAAAGATCAAGCTTAAAACTATCGTTTACAAAAAAATGATTTATTATTAATTAGTCATTAGTATTTTAAAATTTGAAAAAAAAATGGTTAGCTATTAAGAAAGATCAATGTTTGAATACTCATTTTAAAAAAAATATTTATTGTTAATTTTTACAATTTTAAAATTAAAAATTGAAATTAATTATCAATATTAATTATTATTTTATTAAACGGATACCTAAAAGCATTCGGGCATATTAGAGTTAAGAGATATGAATAAAAAGTTAATTATGTATATTGAACCCAATTTGATAAATAAAAAAACAGAAAAAACTACAATTTTTTAAAAACTGAAAAAATTCAATAAATGAAAACAATTATAAGAGTGTTGACTAGATAATAGAAATATTATTGTAATATAATATATCATCAATATATTGGTAAAAAAAATATTATCAATATAGACAAACAAAATTGAACAAAATCAAAATAGAAATAAAAGTTATAACAATCCTTTAAAAAAATGATAGAAAAAGTTTTGTTTATTGCTATTCATTAGATTTTAAAAATTTAAATTTAAAATTAATTATCTTTATTACTCTTTATTTGGTTAAATGGTGACCTAAAAGCAAAACGACATATTGGTGTTAAGATATATGAAAAGAAAAACTAAGTGTATATTAAACTCAATTTGAGAAATAAATAACTATAGAAATTTTTTTTAAAAACTTAAAAATATTTGGTGAATTAAAACAATTGCAATGCGATTTTACGATCTTATTATTTGTAAATATCATGATACTATTACTATTTAATAATAATTTTTTACCAGCTAATAATAAATATTTTATTCACATTTCTATTTGTATTCATTATAATAAATTAATTACAGTAATCAATTTTTTCCATTTTTAATTCTTAAAAGTATATAATTTTATGTTGTGCTAATTCATATTTATATCTAGGGACGGAGGCAGAACTTGATATCAGGGGCTCAAATTAAAAATTAAAAATTATCTTTATAACATATAATAAATATATAAGTATTAATTTATACAAAATATTTATAATTATATGTTTTTAAAATAATTTAAGAACATATAATCTAAAATATATTTACATAGAAAAAATTAAACTTCTTTTATTTTTTTTAAAAACTCAATATTATTACACATGCTAATAAGGTTTGCTTTCCAATATCTAATTTATTTTTTCAAAGTTTACACATTAATATGTAGTACGGTCAAGGTTAGAAACATGTTGAAACCTCACAAATAATAATAATAAAAGGAAAAAAAATATTTGTTAATGTAGTTCATTGGAAAATGTTAATAAATAGTTTTTAGTTATCAAATCAACTATAATCAAATTAATATAAAAGAAAGACTAATAATATTATTTGATTACAAATACTATTATTTATATCCTTTAAAATAGTAATAATAAATTATAAAAGGAAACAACTACTAAAAAAAATGATACTAAAATATTTTGTCTAAAGAAGAAAAAAATATAATATCTCTACAATAAAAACTATAAAAGAATATAATATTAGCCTAAGAAAAAGAAATCATTATCTTCATAAAGATATTATAAAAAAAGATAATTAATTATTTTATTAAAAAATGTAAAATAAATAATACATAATATTATTATTTTTATAATCAAACTTTCAAATAAAAAAATTCACATTTTTTAAAATATCATATATATTAAAAAAAAAAACTAAAAAAATAAGGGGGAGCCAAGGCCCCCCTTAAGCATATATGTACATCCGTCCCTGTTTATATCCATATGTTGCACGAGTAATCATACCAGGGCAAATTCATTGGGATGATTGATTTTTTTTTTATAATCATGGTTTTTTTTATGTTAAGAGACTCATAGATATTTATGTTTAAAATTAATATAAACAACTTTTATATGAATAATGTTTAAATTTCGTTTATATCAAAATATCCTTCATTTTTTTAATTTGAAAGTATAAAAAATATATTTTAAAACTATTATATATTCTACTTATGTTGCGTTAATCCATATTTATATCCATCTATCGCACGGGTATCGATATTAGGGCAAATCCTTTTGGGTGACTTTTTTTTATAAGCATTGGTTTATTATGTCAAGAGACTCTTATATATTTATATTTAATTTTAATGTATACAACTTTTATATGAATGATGTTTAAATTTCTTTTTATATCAAAACATTCTTCATTTTTTCAATTTGAAAGTATAAAAATTATATTTATAAATAATTATATATTCTATTTATGTTGCGTCAATCCATATTTATATTCATCTATCGCACGGGTATCCATACTACGACAAATCCATTTTGGTGATTTTTTTTATACATAATCATTGGTTCTTTCATTTCAAGAAACTCTTATATATTTATATTTAAATTTAAGGTATGCCACTTTTATATGAATGATGTTTATATTTCTTTTTATATCAAAACATCCTTATTTTTTTTAATTTGAATGTATAAAACATTATATTTTAAACTATTATATATTCTATGTTGTGCTAATCCATATTTATATCCACCTATCGCACAGGTAATCATACTAGGTAAATCCATTGGGATGATTTTTTTTTAATCAATTGTTTTTTACGTTAAGAGATTCTTAGATATTTATATTTGAATTTAATTTATACAACTTTTATATGAATGATGTTTAAATTTCTTTTTATATCAAAATACCCTTCATTTTTATAATTTGAAAGTATAAAAATTATATTTTTTAAACTATTATATATTATATTTATGTTACGTAATCTATATTTATATCCATTTGCCGTACATGTATCCATATTAAGACAAATCCATTTGGGTATTTTTTTTTTGTTTTACAATCATTAATGATTTTTTTATATCAAGAGACTCTTAGATATTTATATTTAAGTTTCATGTACACAACTTTTATATGGATGATGTTTATATTTCTTTTTATATCAAAACATTCTTCATTTTTTTAATTTGCAAGTATAAAAATTATATTTTTTAAACTATGATATTCTATTTATGTTGCGTCAATCCATATTTATATTCATCTGTCACACAAGTAACCATACTAGGACAAATCCATTGGGATGATTAATTTTCTTCTTTTTTTTATAATCATAGGTTTTTTAATGTTAAAAGACTCTTAGATATTTATATTTAAATTTAATGTATACAACTCTTATACAGTTAATGTTTAAATTTCTTTTTATATCAAAATATTCTTCATTCTTTTTTAATTTGAAAGTATAAAAATTATATTTTTAAAACTATTATATATTCTATTTATGTTATGCTATTCTGTATTTATATCCATTTATACTATGTATGAAAAAAAAGAACCCTAAAGAATGATTTAGCTAAAATTCACAAGTCTAAAAAGTAATATTTTTTATAAAAGTAGTGGTTGTTAGAGTAACTATAAGATAAGTATATTCAAATACACTCTTTTTATCGACCCAAAATTTCATATGTGTTCATAAAAAATGTGGCAACTTTATAACATATATGAGGTAATTTGTTTCATGAGGTTTTGCTTCCAGGCATATAAATCTGGACATTTAATAATGGCCAAAAAAGAAAAAAAATAATTAATGAAGTCTTTTTTCCAAAACTCTTATGAGTCAAAATTCATAAAAAAGTTAATCTTGAAAAAAATGTTAACCATTTTTTAAATATATTTAATATTTATTTTAAAAATATTAAAAATTATATATTATTACATTTGTTCCTATATATATAAAATAAATGGTAGTATTTTTTTCCTAATTACAAAAAACATATGATCACTTACAAATGTATTAATTTCTAATTTCCTTTAATACTTCCAATTTATTGTAAATTCTATTAGCGAAATATCATCATTTCTTATAAAAGTGGATGCATTTATTAAACTATTAACAATATAACTCATATTTATTGGTTGAAAAAATTATTCCTTAAATTATGAGTAGTGTTATTATATCTAACCACGACTTAAACCAATTAATTCTATGGATTTTTTGAAATAAAATATAAATTTATGACAATATTAATTAAAACGAACTAATTTAACTATTTTTATTAGTCTTGATGAATTAAGTATTTGTTTCTTATATATAAAAATGGGAGTAGTTTTGTTAATTATTAATACAAATAATATTTAATTTAATCATTATAATAATATTATTAATATTATTTTTCACATTGTTGGCAAGAAGTCTATGTCTATTTTCATGATTGGTTAAATCACATCAGATACTAAAAAAATTCAAAATAAACATACTCAAACACTTTGTTTACCCCGTATTGTTATATTAGAGAGATTTTTTATTTTTATTTTTATTTTTTGTCACACTCTTTGGTAGTTGTCTGTGCTTATTTTTACACTTAGGCAAATCATACTTCTATAGCAAAGGTTAAATATTACACTTCAATTTTATTATGTATTAATTATGTTGTGGTTTTGCATATTTCAAACAAATTCTTAGTAAATGTTACTCAATTGTTCATTTTCATTAAACAAAGACAATAACATTCAAGATAAAAATTGTGGCGTTAGTTGGATACAAAAAATAAAATTAAAGTAAAATTTGTCACAATCTTTGACAATTGTCTATGCCTATTTTCAAACTTGGACAAATCACATTGGATGAATAACACGGGTTGAATACTACGCTTGATATATTAATTCTGTTGTGATTTTGCATATTTCAAACGTATTCTTAGTAAACATTACTCAATAGTTCATTTTTATTAAATAAAGACAATCACATTTAAAATAAAATTGTGGCGTTAATTGGATACAAAAAATAAAATTCAAGTAAAATTTGTCACACTATTTGACAATTGTTTATGTCTATTTTCACACTTTGGTAATTACATTGAGTGAATAACACATGTTAAATAAACAATTATATTTTATTATGTATGTTTATACACATGTTAAATACTACACTTACTGTATTAATTCTATGGTGGTTTTGCATATTTCAAATATTGTCTTAGTAAATATTGTTCAATTGGTCAGTTCCATTAAATAAAAGTAAATACATTTAAGATAAAATTGTGACATTAGTTAGATACAAAAAACAAACAAGTAAAAGTTGTCATATTCTTTGACAAACATCTATATCCATTTTTATAGTTAAATAAAAAAATAAAATTTAAATAAAAACAATCGAACTCTCTGTTTATCCCGTGCATCGCACGGGTCAAAAAAACTAGTAAAAGTTAATTGTAAAAACATATTTAAATAAAAAATAGAATCATAAGTTATTTTGGTACTTTTAATAATTATATGCTTTGTTTATTCTTAGTCTACTTGGTTTATTATTTTATTAGTATTATTAATTACTATCACAAATATTTTTTTTGGTAACAAAAAGTTTAGGTGAGTTGGTGTTGGGGTCCACCAGGGCCATGACAAGCCTCAAGGCTCAATGAGCGCTTACAGAGGTATTTACAAATTATCCACCAACAAGGTCCTCACATTGGCTGGAATTGAACCCGCGTCCTTGTGATTATTACTATCAAATTTATATTTTAGATACTAATTAAAAAGATTAACCTTTCCATTATTAATGTTTTAATGATACTTGTAGGCAACTGCACCCCCTTGCTTCTTTTTTTTTTTTTTTTTTTTTACGTTTTGTGCCTATTCCTTGTTGAACTTGTGAACTTGAGGCCCAACCAAAATGTAGCCCTGTTTACTTTTTTCTTCTTCTTTTTGTGAATTGTGGCCCTGAATACTAATCCCAGGTCATTTTAAGAAAACAGATTGTTACACTAAGGTCGACCTAGTGATGGGAGATTGGAATAGATACATGAAGACTTAAACTCGATTTTCATTATCACCATTGTAAACCATAAATTGTACCTCTCAAAACTCCATTTAGCAACATGTGCCCAACATTTTGCCCAATTTGCTGACACCCAATTATTTTAAGTTTTTTTAGATAAATTTCTTCATACATTCTTATAGTAAAAAAAAATGATTAAAAAAATAGTAAAAAATAAAAAGATAAAATGAATTGAATTTTTTTTTTATATAAACTAAAATTAACTTAAACAATTCAACTTTTGGAAAAGTTAGTAAATGAAAGAGCTTCTATAAAAGTTAAGTATGTATATTAATATTAGCTTATAGGTAAAGTCACTTTATTTTACTTATTTTCTTCTCCTATAAATGATTATAAAAAGAATATATATCAAACAAGGCCTTATTTAACACCATAAATCTGGTTTTACTTATACTTCATTTATTTTATTTTATTTTAATAAAATGTGATTAATCTATTTAAGTTTGCAATCGTTGGAACATGAAAGACACAAGAATTTAAACGAAAATAGCAATAGATTTTAAAAAAATTTCAAACTCAACTCGTTGTAAATTAATTTAGCGCAAAACCGCATTATATAAACTTCACATGACCATTATATAGGAAATAAACATTCATCAAAATAAAAACGTAAAACAGATATAACGAGGTGTACCGCTGTGGCCACCAATATATATATATATATATATATATATATATATATATATATATATATATATATATAAGTTTCTGAGTGTAAGGGTTAGAAGTGTCTCACGCACAAGATTAATATCATGTACAACCCAAGTCTAAAGTAGTAAATACACCAAAATAAGAAAATAGATGACTGAAAGAACATACAAAATTTTTGAATATAGGCCTACCCATATCAAAATACAAAAGAAGGAAAAAACCTATGACTCAGAGCAGTCATCTCTAAACCCTACCCTCGTGGAGGGCCTCTGCTGTGCCATCGATATCTGGAAAAATAAATGTATGGAGTGAGTCCCTCTCCTCCACTAAACTAACAAACAAATGACCGACAGTCTCAAGCAACATACAACAATCAACTAAATTGCAAAGATGCTCTCACGAGTCCCACTCGAAGTTCCTGATCTATTATACTATTTCTCTAGATCATAGCATCTCAACATAACTCGGGCCCGCTGCCACTGGAACTCCCAAAACTTAGTGGACTTACACAATTTAAGTCAGATGGCTTGCTAGGAGTACACCCTTCACCACGGTACAATGATAGGGCTCTCACCAACACGGTTATGCCTCGCATTTGTCGGGATTGCCAAGTCGGCACTGTGAAAACACGACCACAAACTCGGTGCCAGATCCCCAAGAAACAGCAAGTTAGCGAGCACACCTCAGGTACCACTCTGTGAGGTCATCCAATCTCTGAGGACTAACTCCTCAACCACTCCCTCTCATCGGGTTCATATCTTATAGGTTGGTGTGGCTTCTCTGCCAAAGGTACCGAACGACGGTCTTCCACGACGTATGTCCCTGACATACCATACGGAGATCCACTCTCCACCACCATAGTGGTCACACATTCCGACCCATTCCTCACGAGCATATTGCTCGCCACAGGTGAAGCCCCCACACAACCTCTTCCATAATTGTCCATTCAATCTTTGTCCACGAACAAATTCGTTCAACCCTCTCACACGACTTGGCGCTGGAGGTTCCTTCCTCCTTTCGGTTCTCACCACGATTCGGACAATCACAATTTATAAACTTTTAAACATATGTGCGTATTGCACATTACCCAATCATGACCCACGTCATGATCTTAACTGTCTTACTTTGTTTTATTGAAATCCTTACCCACTCTCACGTTTTATGCTTACTTAAGTCATTTTGTCCAAATCCATGCAAGGGTCCTAGATTTCTTTCTAAGTCCATTATCTAATGTCCTCCGTGCGCATAGGAATTTCCTAGTTATTAACTCATAAGATTATTAAGTTTCCACTATTTAATTATAATTAATTCACTATTGCACATAGTGGATGTTCTCAATTACTAGAATAATTTTCTAGCATCTACAAGTGTACTCCGTTTGGAGTTCACTTGCTCCCACACAAGAATGAATTATTCTTGTCCCCACAACCACAAAACATTGCAAACAATTCACAAGCACAAGAAAATTTCAGCACTCTTTGTCCGAGGATCACACTCCTCCCAGTCTCCAATTTACAGTTAATAATATAATAATCATTAACAAACAATAATTCAATAATTCAACATTGCACACACATTTTCAATAGAAATTTCTATTTTAAGGTGAAATATCCATTAGCAAATCCAACGAATGGCATTAGGCACAATTACACAATCACACAATTAAATTTCATGCATATACCTATAGTTGTGCACACACACCAAAACTTATTTAACTTAGCAAATTAACTTACAATTTCGTGAGATTTTACAGAGACATAATAAATCACATATATTTTATTATATAAATTTTTCTCCAAAAATTTAAATCCATAAATATTATTTTTGAATTACTTATGGTTACTGGACAGGATCTGTAAAGTGCACTTCTAGAATTTGGTAAATAGCAAATCAACTCTGTTTTCTGTTCCACTTTACAAGGAATGTCCCCAACATGTGGTAAAACACATGGAATTTTCTAAGCACCAAATTCCTACCGAAAATTCCCTTTTTACATTTCTAAAACATTATTGCTTCAGAACAGATTTTTCCATACAAAAATGTAAATAATTACAAAAAATGTTCATAAAATTATGATAAAATTTATAGGCAGCCAAAATAGTCCATATAGTGTTAAAAAAATTTCTCAAAGCAAAATTCTCATAAAAAAGATATTTTATGCATTTGAATACTCTGCTGTCCAGTTTTTCAGTTTTCACAACATTAATTTCCTAAAAATGCTTCCCGATTTTTTCTGACTTTAAAAAAAATCAGGAATTACCCTCATAACATATAAATCTAATTCATGAACCTATTAATCCAAAAAAATATCCTAAAAATTTTATAAAATTCGAAACAGCCCCTTTTACAGAATCAGCAACATTTGAAAATAATTCCAAAAAAAATAGTTCCACTGTTCATAAAATTATGAAAAAAATACCATGATATCCAGAGGTGCCAAAACATAGGAAAATATCTTTACATTGCAAAATAATGCATGAAAATATTTTCGAAAAAAATGAAAACAGCTGCAGTGCACAATTGACAAACAACACATTTCAATATGTTTCACATACTCTTGAGACACCCATGGTGTCAAGATACTCACAATCACATGAAAAGCCCAAAAACATCAAGAGAAACAAGAAATAGCTTAGGGAAAATAGAAACCCCTCCATACCTCTTTGGTTCTTCACTCAAAAGAAGCAAAAATGATGTTGTTGGGTAGCCCTTGTCCTCTTCAACAATATATCCAAATTTAATCGGAAGAAACTTTGATTTGAGTACTTGAATCTTAGAGAGAATGTGCAGAATTTTAGAGAGAAGAAGGAGAAAATAAGAAACTTAGGGAAGAAGAAAAAGTGAAATGAGAGAAAAGCTCTCTTGCAAACCCTAAAAAGGAAGAGAGAGAAAAGTGAAAGTTTTAAAAAATTCCCCCATGTCTTTAGCTAGGGTTTTGTTTTTGTGTTGGGCCCACTAGGTCTAGGGTTAGGGTATTTTCCAGCTTTTAGGTTTTGGGTCTCTACGGGATTTGGTCATCTGGGTCTTTAATCAACGAAAAAAAAGATTTTTAATTCACTCTCATTCTATTTAATATTTTTCTAAAGCATATTTAATTAATTAATTAATTAAATACTAAGAATTAATCCAACAGTGAAATAATTAATTAAAGCCGTAAATCATGTACTTGACTTTAATTCACACAAAGTTTAATTATTTTCATTTAATGAAAATAATTTCACAGATACTTAATTGAAATCATACAACTTCACACATAACAGACATAACGAGTGTATACTTTTAGGATGTTACACCTTAATCCATCATGGTGTTAGGGATGGCAACGGGACGGGTCAGGGACGGGTTTGACTCTCCCTATCCCCACAAAAGGCGGGACGGGTACGGGTTTGAGTATAAAAGATGTGAGTTCAAATTTTTAATACCCATCTCCATTCCCGTTGGATTTTATCGGGTTCAGGTATACCCGCGAGTAACCCGCTATACTATTTTTTATAATTTTAATTTACTTATATATTTTTAACTAAATTATATATTAAGTTATTAATTATATTTTAATTCAAACAATATATAAAAAATAATAAATAACAAAGGAATAAAAGACAAAGAATTAAGAATTAAATTATATTTTTAGTTAAATGTATAATTTACTTATAATTTCAATTATTTAACTATTAAGCTAATTAATTTATATTTTTAAAAATTATAACCATAATATCTTTAATATATATATATATATATATATATATATATATATATATATATTATGTATATATATGTTTTGACAAAAAAAAACTATAAAAAAATGTAACGATGGTGTATATGGGTACGGGTATAGTTTGATACCCATCCCCGTATCCATACCCGTTTAAAAAATTTCGGGTAATATCTGTACCCGTACCCATATCCAATTAAAGCGGATATTCTCCGTCAAAATCGGGACGGGTTCGGGGCGATACCCACGGATACGGGTTTATTTGCCATGTCTAGGTGGGACAAATGTTGCTTCCCAACCATTGAAGGAAACTATCTCAGTATCACCAACATTTGGTGGGAAAACGTGGCCTCTCTAGCAGAACAAAATTTGGAAGCTCTCTAGTACATGCATAATTACTTCACTCAAACTCACTAAAGTTAACCTAGCGACAGAGAGATCAGATAATTTATATACAATATTTTAAGTTCAAACCTTATTATTATTGTACACAAAAAATAAAAACGCTTCATCCTCATTCCAACCAGAATATAAGCTTTCTTTTCCTTCCCTGCCAATCTTCTTTTTCACTCTCATTCACCCACCTAAACACCTTACTTAAGCCACGAGATTGAAATTTCCCTTCACCTAGTTTTGCTGCATACTATGTCGGAGGCGGGTGAAAGCTTGGTGTAATGCAGTCTAATTTTAATTATATGAAAATGTCAAATAATTTTATATTTTAATATAATATTTTTATTATATTTTTTTAATTTCTTAATCAGTATTTTAATATTTTTTATATTTATTTTCATAAATAAGGGCATTTGTTGGCATATTTTAATATAAATATATATAGAAAATCACTCTAAAAATTAAAGACTAAAATTTATTACATAGGAGAGATGTGTATAAAACAAAATGATTTTAAGTGTAACAAAATAAAATTATATAATGCAAAGAGATGTTTATCTGATTAGAGATATCTAACGTTGTTGTTTTCTTCATATTTGTTCTTGATATTTCTTCGCACACCTATCTTGGACAGCTCCCATTTCTTTTGTGAAAACAAAGCAATTGGGTTTCGCTTAACATCCATCCCTTGTAGCCCAACAACGGAGGATCCACATTAATAAGATTGGAAACATGATTATGGTCCAAATCAATGTCTCTGAAAGCGTAGTCCAAATCCTCTCAACCTTGTTGTTGTTGTTGTTTGGATGCATATCCTCCATGTTGTTTTAGTTTTATTCTTCATTCACTTGACAAAAGGTACATCACTCAAATCTTTCCTCTTCAATACAATAGTTTACTAGTGGTATCAATTGTAAAACACATATGATATCCAATATTGCTCTAAAAATAATTTTATTATGATTATAATTGGTAAAAATATTCAATAAATTAACTTCAAGCTTAAAAACTAAATTTTAATCAAAAGCTGAAAGTTGTTAAAGTTAATTTATTAAATTAAAAATATTTGATAAAATTTTGTTCAAATTAGTTGATAAATTTAAATAGATATTTTTATATGATTTGATATTTTTTAGATAAAAATGTATTTTTGACGATTATAATTTTAATTTTTAGTTCATTTAAATAATTATCATTTTGTTTCAAAATTAAATATTTTTATTAAAAATTAAATTAAAAAGCATAAACAATATAACATTAAAGAGAAATTCTATTAAAGCAAATAGATATAATTAAAGGAGATGAATAAAATGATAAATTTTATTAAAGTATTGAAGATAATAATAATGATAATAATAATAATAAAATAAATAAATAAAATCATACAAATCAATATTATTTATGTAATATATAATATGATAAATAATGAAATTATAAACGCTTGTAACATAAATGTACATAGCTTTCTAAATCTAGTAATAGTAGCTGTAGTATGGGGCAAGCTTTCTAAAACAACCAACTTGCACATAATCAATTTTTCACCGTAGAAATCTCTCTCTCTCTCTCTCTCTCTCTCTCTCTCTCTCTCTACTTCAACAAGCTCATATGATTTTATTCATAATAATTGCATGAATACAATTTGGATGATAATCAAAACTATGTGGACTAGCATAAGATTTAGATACCCTTGCAAGAGAATGGACGATTTGATTGACTAGCCTTCGAACAAACTTTTGATAAATCGGATTTTCATTGTATTTTAATGTGAGTTTAGATGTCATTTTCATATATTTTGACTAAATTTTATTGGCAAAACTCACTGTTTGGTATTAGTCGATGCAAGACAAGTACTCAAGAGACTTCATGAGGAAAAAAGTTGAAAATTGTACTTTTTGGAGCAAAAATGCCACTGTCTGGAGGACCAAGAAAAAAAGGCCAAAATTGAAGTAACACAAGGACCATGGCCATGGTAAATTTACCATGGCCATGCTGGTTGCGTAGCAGAATTGGACCTTGAGTACCATGCAAGGACCACGGCCGTGGTCATTTTTACCAGGACCGTGGTAAGTTGCGTTGTCAGCCCATTTGAATTTTAAATTATTATAAATAGGAGCTGAGAAACCCTTTTATCTTTATCTTTTGTTCTATTTTGAAAACGGAGGGTTCTGAGTGAGAAAGAGGTCCTGTGAGAGACTCTGAGCTGTGGGAGGATGTAGAGAACACCATTGGGGATCACCACTGTAAAGTTTCTTCCCCTTTGTAATCTTTATGTCTTCTTTTGAGTTTTCTGGCTTAATCATGAACATGAGTGGCTAGTTTCTCTTAGCCCCGGATTGTGATGTAATTGTACATTTGTTCCCCGGTTCTGATTTTAATAAAACCTCGATGTTATTTAGTTATTTGTATCTCTTCACTACTTTTATTGTTTTTTAGGACCGATCAGTCTAAACATAAGTTAATCTCTTGTCTATGATCAATTGCTTGCGATTAATTGAACTGTGAAGTGATTGGATTCGTACAATTTGCATGATCAAACCTATTGTAAGAATTTCTAGTAGATTAATTTGTTAATCAACCTCTTTGAGACTTATCATTTGCTCTAAATTAATTCACCTATGATCAATTGGGAATTAAATTAGGGGAAATAGCGTTATTAACTATGATCAATTGTTAATTAACGAATTTAAGAGGTGGTTGGCAAGTAACTCATTTAGGGATTTTATTGAGATTAGAATTGGGGGAAAAAGGGGTACATGTGAAATCACAATCCTAGGCTTCTTTATCATAATTATTCTCACATTAATCTTTCTGCTCCGATTCTCTTTCTTTTGAAAAGAATAATTGACCACCATTCCTCTCAATTTGATTTTAAATTTTGGATTGCTTAGTTATTTGTGAAATTGATTATTTGGGAACGCGACTGGTCCTTTGGGTTCGATATCCGGACTCCTAGAGTCCACTGTTACTACTGCGTAGGGTATGCTTGCCCTTTGCGAACACATTTTACGTATCAAGTTTCTGACGCCGTTGCCGGGGAACTAGTTGTGTAGTTCCTAGATAATTTATTTTGTGAAAATTAAGCAATTCTTGTTCATATTGTGCATAGTTTTGGTTCCTTTTAATTTTCTATTTTATCTATTTTATTTTAATTTTTGTTTTGTTTTGTTTTTGTTTGTTTAATTTCTGAATTTTTATTTTATTTTATAAAAAAAACTCTGTTTATTTTAATTATTCATTCTCTTTTGCCAGTTGCATTTTAATCCCTTTTTCTGTGTTGACAATTTATGCTAACCAGGTCCCAGAGGCCAGAGCTTGTGAACGAACATGAAATTGAAAAACTTGCTCGGAAGAACAAAGCAGAATAGAGAAGGAGAGTAATGGCTGAAGAAAATGACCCACCGGTGGAGCAGTCTCTGTTAGACTATCTCACTCCTCAAGTTGGGGGTAGCTAACAGAATCTTATTGCCAGCACTGGGGGATGTCAATTTTGAATTGAAACATGGCTTCCTCCAGATGATAGAGAGTAACCAGTTCAACGGGTTGGCTACTAAGGACCCGGTGGAGCACCTGAGAAGATTCTTGAGGATGGCCAGCACTGTAAAATATCCGCGGGTGTCTGCTGAATATATCAGATTGGCTGCTTTCCCAGTCTCACTCAACGGGAAAGCTCTCAGTTGGTTGTGCTCACTTCCGGCCAACAACATCACCACCTGGGAGATGTGCACTAACAAATTCCTCCAAAAGTACTATTCTATAGTGAAGATAGACCAAATGCAGAGAGAGAAAGGCAATTTTGCTCAGAGGGAGCAAGAGAGCCTATCAGAAGCCTGGGACAGATTTTAGGAGCTGCTTCGGAGTTGCCCACATCATGGGTTTAGCCAGCAGAGAATCATCCAGATTTTCTATGGAGGTGTGTCCAGCCATAACAGGACTAGTCTCGACGCTGCTTGTGGAGGTTCCTTGATGGCTAAATCACCAGCAAAGGCAAATAGAATCATTGAAGCCATGGCCTCCAACGCTTACAACCACACTGTAGATAGGCGTATTCTGATCAAACCTGTGAACCAAGTGGAAGCTGGAACATCTAGTTTAAGCATTGATCAGAAGCTGGAGAAGTTATCTAAGCAGATGGAGACCGTGATGAAAGCACAGGTACAACTTCTGACTGCAGCTCTTCCACCACCCACTTGTGATAAGTGTGGGGAAGTCCATAGAGGAGAATGCCCTATGAGTAATGCACTTGCTCAAGCTATGGAGGAGGCAAATTATGCTGGTGGGAAGAGAGCAGAATATGATCCATACTCCAGCACATTCAACCAAGGATGGAGGGATCATCCTCACCTTTCTTGGAGAGACCACAGGGACCATGGTCCCAGGAAGGAGCAGAATCAAAATTTTTATAGGCCTCCACATATGCAAAATCAGAGGTCAAGACAAGAAGAGAGAATGCCATCACTGGAGGATGTCATGATGCAATATATTACCAATAGTGATGAGCGTATAAAGACTATGGAGTCTCAGCTTTCTAGCATGCAAGCTTTGCTATCCCAGAGAGCTCCTGGTACCCTTCCTTCTCAAACTGAAACTAATCCTAAGAAGAAGGAGACGAATGTTGTGATGACTAGGAGCAAGAAGGCTAAAAAGGAGCAGAAGAAGAAGGAAGAGTCAGCTCTAACTCCAGAAGAGGAGGTTCTTACTGAAGAGAACCCAACTATTGAGAAAGAGAGGGAAAAGGAGGTACTGACACCTCCTCAGGTAAGTGTTCCTTTCCCCCAAAGTTTGAAAGACAAGAGCGAGGATAGGTATTTTGCTAGATTTGTAGAGTTGCTGAAAAGTTTGCATATTAATATCCCCTTCACTGAGGCAATTGCTCAAATGCCAAAGTACGCCAAGTATTTAAAAGAAATTTTTTCAAATAAAGGAAAGTTGGCGGACTTTGCTACAATTGGCCTCAACGAAGAATGCTCTGCTGTGATTTTAAAGAAATTGCCTCCTAAGCTTAAGGATCCCGGGAGTTTTTCAATTCCTTGTACTATTGGCAATTTGCAATTTGATAGAGCATTATGTGATTTGGGTGCTAGCATTAATCTAATGCCTTATTCTATTTATAAGAAGTTGGGGTTACAAGAACCATAACCCACTGATATCTCTATTTTGCTTGCAGACAGGACTCTCACCTATCCGCGAGGAATAGTGGAGAACTTGTTGGTTAAGGTTGAGAAATTTATTTTTCCTGCTGACTTTGTGATTCTGGACATTGAGGAGGATGAGGAAATCTCAATTATTTTGGGACGACCCTTCCTCAACATAGGAGATGCCGTGATTGAGGTCCGAAAAGGGAGATTAACTTGGAGGCTAGGCGATGAGGAGGAAGTGATTAAAGTGTATGATACTGCAAAAAGCTCCTTCTCTTCCCCTTCCTGTAATTTTGTGCAAGCCATTGACAAGGTGGAGATGATTGATGCTGAGTTTCACCCAAGTGTGGGGAAGGAAGCTCCTGGCTATATAGTGGATGGGCATGCTGAGGGTGTACTGCAAGAAGGGAATACCACCCTGTTTGAGGGAGGTTGATTTCCCTTTCATCTGTCAGGCTCGGGACATTAAACAAGGGCTACTCAGGAGGCAACCTGTGAAGAGTGGGTTCATGAACCCACTGTATCCTTTTAATCATTTTATTTTGCATTCTAGAGCTTAGGAATTGTTTTTATTTTTGGTTATTCTCGTATGTGGGGACCACGACCGTGCTAAATTGAGCACAATCATGATGGTAGAAGCAAGGTTATGGTTATATTTGACCACAGCTGTGCTCCCAGTATCCCCAAACAATGTCATTTACGATCATGGCTGTGCTAAATTGACCATGGTCGTGGTCAATGACCACAGGTGTGGTCAATGGACCCAGGAAGTGGAAATTTTGCAATTTTTGTGAAAATCAGCGACAAAATTTTCCGATCACAGCTGTGGTAAATTTTACCACGACCATGGTAAAAAAAAAAAATCTTTTTCAGGTTCATGGTCCCTCCTCACTAGAAGCATTACTAGATGCCTTAAAGGTTCGCTTTTGAGGAGGTTTTTCTATTTTCCTTTTCTATTTTTTTTAGTTTTCTTGTTTCAGTACTTTATTTTATGTTTCCCTTTCAGTACATTTTATTTTCATGTCTTGTTGATTTATGTTTTTGAATGCATTGAGGACATTGCATACTTTAAGTGTGGGGAGGGGTTCACGGTTTTTCTCCCCAGCTTTGAGATGCCGTGATTTGTGATTATGTCAGTGCATTGTTCTGTGTTATTTTTGAATTCTTGATAGTTATGAAAATTTGTTTTCAGAAATCCCTTTGAATTTTTTTTTTTGCAGCATAGCAGTGGGATTTTCTTCAAGGAAATGAACATTAGCACTGAACATAATTGAATAAATTGTTTTCCCTTAAGCTTAGCCATAGAAATGTGAGTTTTGAGCTTTTGATTCTTTCAGTGTGTGATTCTGATCCACCTTAGGTGGCATGTTCTATTTTCTATCCTGAAATACATATCCTTGATTGGCTTTTTATTTTCTGAAACTGTTGATAGGGATGGCAAAAAAATCCGCATCCATGGATACCCACGGATAAAATCCGCCATGGATTTTAAACGGGTAGCTAAATGGGTACCCGCGGATAAATTAAATGGATTTTTTCTCTACCCATTTATAAACGGGCGGGTGCAGGTATCACACTACCCGTAAAATTACTTAAGTACCCTAAGATATATATAAACTCATAAGAGAATTAACCCTAATTTATCAAACCTTTCACGCTGCGCCTGTGTTCTCCTTCCTTCTCTCTTGTACTGTCCATTTTGATTTTTATTATATATCTAAGAGTTGGACTTGAGTGGAATTACTAATTGCAGTGAGGAAGTATTACTGCAATTACTGTGACAAATAATTCCAGACACACACCAGCGGATCGGAAACGGCATGTATTCAACACCTTTTACTCACTTTCCATGCCTTTAAAGCTTTCACCGCCACTGTATTCATTCTAAGCAAAAACCATTTTTCCATCTTCAAATTCCACAATAGGCAATTTACGAATCATCACTGTATAGAATTCTATCCTACATTATTATTAATAATGTATCACTCAGTTTCTTCATCTTGCATATAAATCTAGTCATTGACTTGTGAGGAATCAAACATTGACAAATAATTTTATGGTTAAACAATTTTCTTTTTAATTTTTTGAATACCCATGAATATCCATGGATATTCGCGGGTTTACAAAAATTCGCGGGTAGTTGCCTATGCGGGTACCCGCGGGTTCGCGGGCGGGTACGGGCGGATTTTTTGGAATGCGGGGCGGGTAGCGGGTAGCTACTACCCATGCCCGCCCGCACCCGTTGCCATCCCTAACTGTTGAGGCATTGGTTAGGCATTTTTCTGGATTCAGATTTTGTGTTACATCCCCGTCTAGTTGCTTATTTTGAGCCTGATTGAATATTCATTTGTCACCTTGCTATGTGAAATTGTGTATATTTGTTTATGCTTGGTGATCTGAAGGATGAGGGAAAAGTCAATGTAATGCAGAGCATCCAGTTAAAAAAAAAAGAATTTAGTGTCTCTCAACTTCCTCTCGTGTGAATTGAATAAAATAAGGTAAAAAACCTTCAAAAAAGAAAAAGAAAAAAAAGAGAAGAAAAAGAAGAAAAATAGAGAAGAGGTGAGAGCTGAAATATGGGTAGTGAAAAAGTGGATAAAAGAAGGCATTGGCTCCCTTTGATTTCATATCACTAAGTGTGAACTACCAATAGAGCCCTTTGTTGTCCTTTCCTTTCAGCATCTACCTATCACTATAAACTTGGCCCTATTACACCCTGTCATGCCTTATTTGTTCTATTTGTGAAAAGTTGATTGAGTTGAGTTGATTGATGAATAGATTTGTGAACATGCTCAATTAAGTGTGGTTTGAGAGAATTTCTGCTGACCTTGAAACACTGAGAGAATGAGAGATGAGTGAACCAGGCTCATGGGAAATTGGTCATTTATGCGGGTGTTTTAAGCTTAATGGATTCTTTGGAAAAATTCTGCTGCATTTTGTTGCTTTTATTGTTGCTTATGTTTCATTTTCCATTCTGAATAAATTGGGGTTTTGTTACAAGTTCTTAACTAGAGGGAATTGGTTTTGATATTTGACTCAGAATAATTGCTTGAGGGCAAGCAATGCTCAAGTGTGGGGAGGTTGATAAACCGAATTTTTATTGTATTTTAATGTGAGTTTAGATGTCATTTCCATACATTTTGAATATATTTTATTGGCAAAACTCATTGTTTGGTGCTAGTCGATGCAAGACAGGTACTCAAGAGGCTTCATGAGGAAAAGAGTTGAAAATTGCACTTTTTGGAGCAAAAATGCCACTGTCTGGAGGACCAAGAAAAAAAGGCCAAAATTGAAGTAACACAAGGACCATGGCCATGGTAAATTTACCATGGCCATGCTGGTTGCGTAGCAGAATTGGACCTTGAGTACCATGCAAGGACCACGGCCGTGGTCATTTTTACCAGGGTCGTGGTAAGTTGCGTTGTCAGTCCATTTGAATTTTAAATTATTATAAATAGGAGCTAAGAAGCCCTTTTATCTTTATCTTTTGTTCTATTTTGAAAATGGAGGGTTCTGAGTGAGAAAGAGGTCCTGTGAGAGACTCTGAGCTGCGGGAGGTTGTAGAGAGCACCATTGGGGATCACCACTGTAAAGTTTCTTCCCCTTTGTAATCTTTGTGTCTTCTTTTGAGTTTTCTGGCTTAATCATGAACATGAGTGGCTAGTTTCTCTTAGCCCCGGATTGTGATGTAATTGTACCTTTGTACCCCGGTTCTGATTTTAATAAAACCTCGATGTTATTTAGTTATTTGTATCTCTTCACTACTTTTATTGTTTTTTAGGACCGATTAGTCTAAACATAAGTTAATCTCTTGTCTATGATCAATTGCTTGCGATTAATTGAACTGTGAAGTGATTGGATTCGTACAATTTGCATGATCAAACCTATTGTAAGAATTTCTAGTAGATTAATTTGTTAATCAACCTCTTTGAGACTTATCATTTGCTCTAAATTAATTCACCTATGATCAATTAGAAATTAAATTAGGGGAAATAGCGTTATTAACTATGATCAATTGTTAATTAACGAATTTAAGAGGTGGTTGGCAAGTAACTCATTTAGGGATTTTATTGAGATTAGAATTGGGGAAAAAAGGGGTACATGTGAAATCACAATCCTAGGCTTCTTTATCATAATTGTTCTCACATTAATCTTTCTGCTCTGATTCTCTTTCTTTTGAAAAGAATAATTGACCACCATTCCTCTCAATTTGATTTTAAATTCTGGATTGCTTAGTTATTTGTGAAATTGATTATTTGGGAACGCTACTGGTCCTTTGGGTTCGATATCCGGACTCTTAGAGTCCATTGTTACTACTGCGTAGGATATGCTTGCCCTCTGCAAACGCATTTTACGCATCAACTTCACAGATGAATTTTGAATAAAATGAAGTTTTTCCTTACAAGATCTCAAAATAAAATGAAGCTCAGTATTTATTTTGTTATGAGAGAGTATGCCATCACTGACTTGTTTGCAGTCCAATTCAATTATCACTTGATGAAGATTCTGATCTATGTATGGTCCAGGAGAT
The DNA here is from genome assembly GCA_026413185.1 of Pueraria montana var. lobata. Lineage (NCBI taxonomy): Eukaryota > Viridiplantae > Streptophyta > Magnoliopsida > Fabales > Fabaceae > Pueraria > Pueraria montana. The sequence continues at coordinate 46,441,536 of CM048649.1, read as the reverse complement.
AGCAACTAAAAGTGCCCTTGCCTCAGCCTCATAAACTGGTAAATTAAATACCATCATGACAAGAAGTGTATGCTGCGACAAAATCAAATCACCATGTTCATTCCTTATACATGCACCAATGCCAAACGGGCTTGATTATGGAAATATAGCTGCATCTAGATTGCATTTTAAAATGCCTGTTGGGGGCTTAATCCAATGCTGATGTTGTAAAAGATGTGTCAATGCTGCTTGCGAATGAGATACGGTGGAAATATATATCTTCAAGCCTTCTGCCAATTAAAAATGAGATCCTTTGCATGGTTCAGCGAAATGTACAAAGACTTTTCCTCTACTAGAGATCTCACATTGACTAGTATTATGGCCAAATTAGCGTATATAAGTGAGGCAACTCTCATCTTATAAGACGGTTTTGTAGGATTGAGTTAGGTCCATAACCCACATTTCTAAGATCCTCGTTACTCCAAACCTTGTCATTTCTTCTACCCTATAAACACTAATGTGATGCAATAAATGGGAGATGTTGGTTACTGTCGAGGTTTTTCAAAAGCTCGAAGAAACAATCCTTGAAGGATTCAGCTGCATCAACATAATGCTGAATATGATTCCAAATTCCAAGTTTTAGCCACACCTTCTTGGCTTGGTGACAACCAAAAAACACGTCATTCTATCTCGGGTCAGAAATTACAGAATGGACAAGTTACTTGGCATTGAACAACCTTTGTTACAAGGCAATACGAACCATCCTCTGCTAGAAAATTTTTATTTTATGAGGAATATGCAACTTCCAAATAGACATCCAATCACCTTGCATACAATAACGAGTGTTGTCTATTAAAGATTCCATGTTGTAATAATAAGCTGACTTGATTGAGTAAGGACCATCTCTGCTTAAATTTCAAATCAACTTGTCCTCAATATTTGTAAAGGCGTTCGGATCCTCTCCATTTGCTAAAAGAAATGGACATGTCCAGTCCTTTGTAGCCTCTACTGACACCTAGTGTAAAAATGATCCAATGGTTATATTTTTTTTTTAATTTTAAAAATATGAAATGAAGACAAAACAAATGTAGTTCATGTGCTCTCTTTAGTAAAATGCAATGACGTTTACGCACCAAGTAAAACTTAAAGAATTTTTTTTAGAACTCCCGTATCATTTCCAGCGGGAACGCAACACTTCTCCATTTTTATATTGCTGGTGCCCTATTCTCCATAGCTGGAAAAGTTCTTCTATACTTGATCAGTAAGATATCTATTCTTTTTCTTTTACACAAAACATAAAAAAACCCAAAAAAATTGAAAACTTTCGTATAATTTCTCTCAAGAATGTAATACATCTTCATCATTTTTACATTACAGGTGCTCTACTCTCCATAGGTGGTTGATACATAAAACTATTGCATAACTGATAGTTCTCAAGCCAGTTTAATTTGTGCATAACTAATAAATAAATAAACTCATCTAATTATCTGTTGCTGCTATTGTGTGTAAAGGTGGTTGGGAGGCTTGCATATAAGTTGTGTTGAGTTATCATTGAAAATGTGTGATTAATATTCTTCAGCATGATCAAGGATAAACTTTTGCCATTTAGCAACCTGAATTTTATTATGTTATTTTAGGAGACAGAAGCTATGTGTAAGGCTGATAATTGGATTTTTGCAACTTTTCAAACCTTAAAGAAAGCATACCCAAATAGCCTTAAAATGTTCCTTAGATTGGTATGTATCCTTAGTGTATTAAAAGTTAAGTTTTATGTACTTTCTGAAGTTCAAAGGACTAACATTGAACTCCTTGTGGTTTTAATTGCTTTTGAGAGTAACATTTTAGTAGTAGTTTTAATTACATTGCACAGTCGAAAGAATCACCAGTCATCAAAACACATTGATTAAAGCTATCAATTTCAAAATCCAATGCTATTTTTTGTTGCAGTGAAGGATCTTATTGAAAAAATGTAAGACCATTTTCTATTATGTTATACAAATGGGCAAGGGAACCAATCCCAGGATCAGTTACAAAAGATGACTTGGACTTCAAAGAAGAGAATCACGTTGAAAATGCAACAACAAATTAAGTGTACATGTTGTGATTTGAGAAGGCTTTGTCCTGAAACCAAAATAGTGTTCAGCATCCCATTCCAAAAACAACAATTCAACACTCTCCCTGAAATTGCATCTCAGAAACATTTTGTGTGTCTCATTGGAAGGGAGTAGAAACTTTTCAATTGCAATAGAAAATGAGATTAAGCTGGTCAATGAAATGTGTTTCACTAAACGAATCCATTGTTGGAAGGGTTGATAGTTGATACACAAACACCACTGCAAGTTACCAAAGGCACAAAACACAAACGACTTCGCACAAGCTTTTAACTTTGTAAACTCTTGTTCAATGTGCTAGAGCAAAATCCGCAATATCGTTCATTTATGTTTCTTCTCTTTTCCTTCAAACATCATTCGACTCTCTCTCTCTAACTGGCGAAGTGTTCCTGGGTTACAGGTTGCAAGGGTTTAGCGGTGGCAGTGCACGTCTCAACCTCTCACTCGATCTGGATTCATGATTTTGTCACGAAGCACCAATTTTTGCCTGTAATACGAATTAGAAAAATTTCGTTGCCGCAGAGCCTTGTTGCAACCCAAAACGCAATGCAGAGCCTGTTTCAATTTTTTTAAGTTAAATAGATTAATTAATTGAAATTAAATCTGAAACGTGGAAATAAATTAATCCATGTGTCATGTGCAAATTCAATAGACTGGACATTTCCATTTCCTCCATGAAATGGAGAGGATCCGAACGCTTTGTAAAGTGTACTAGCATATAGATATAATTGCTTGGCTGTCAGTTGGAGTAAAAATCTGTTGCATAAAATCAATGCGCCAAGAATGAGTTATAGGATTGATTAAGTCATAAACCTTTAAATCTTCAAAACCTTTTAATGGCAAACTTTGGACATAGGGGTTGTCTTTTGTCCGTAACCAAGGTTCTCTCCAAACATTCACCTTCGTTCCATTTCCCAATCGCCATCTAATGCCCTCTTTAACCACCTATAAAGTGTAGATGCTACTTCAAATAAAGCTCGAATTATGACTCAATCGAGCTTGCAAAAATCCTCTTTAAGAAAATATTTAACTTTGAAAACACGAATAACAATAGCATCTTGGTCAGAAATAAATTTTCATTCTTGCTTTCCTAGCATGGCTAAATTAAAGCCATAAAGATGACGAAAACCCATATCTCTGTATTCCTTCCTCATGGATAAATAATCCCAACTAAGCCAATTGATACCCTTTCCATAATTTTTATTTGAGTCTCACCAAAAAGAATTAATCATTTTTTTGAATTTTGTCCCCACCATAAAAATCTTGAAGCTACAAAGAGTTGTAGTGCCTTGAATTTGAAAAAAATAATTGATTTTTTTTTCACCAAACCACAAAACCAAACACACTAGTGTAAAATAAATTTTTACCCTTTCATGTTAAATTCCCATAAAGAGAATTCTTCTCCATTTCTAGGACTACTCGTATGATCAAAATGACTTCAAACTAAAAGACAAAATTTTTAGGCTAAAATATATTTTTCATTCTCATAAAATTGGAAATGTACGCTTTTCGTTCCTGCAAAATTTTTAGTACGTTTTTCGTCCTGTAAAATTGAAATGTGTCAAATTTTGAGAAATTATTTTTAGCCTTTTATTACATAAGATATTGATAATAATAGATAATAAGTTTTTTTTTATTATTATTATTTAGATATTTTTATATTACACTATTTATTTTAACTATCATACTATTTATAGTATTTATTTTATTATTTCAACATTATACTTCAAGATATTTATATTGATGTATTGATGATGGTTTATTTATTTATTTATTATTTTTTGAATAGTTTTTATATTACACTTTCTTTTAATCATTCCACTATTTACATTATTTTTTTTTATTTTAACATTATACTTCAAAATATTTTAACTATTATACTAATCAACATAATGAAAATATGATGTTTATTTAAAAATATGCTATTTTTATTTTATTTTAAATATGATTGAAAATATTTTAAGATATAGTATAAAAAGAATAGTAAAATACACACTATAAAAAAATAATAATTAAAAGTAAAAAATGTAACTAAAATAATTTATCTATAAAAAAAATTATAAGAGTTTAGAATTAATTAAAAACTAAAATTATAAATACTCAAAATATATTTTTATCAATAAAATAAAATTAAAATTTATATAAAATTGTTATATAAAAATGTCTATTTCAATTATTTTAATAGTTAATTTTACCAAACACTTATAATTTAATAAACTAACTTAACAATTTTTAACTACTACCATAGTTATCAGACCCGGCTCGAACCGGCCGGGTCGACCCAATAACCCGTGAACCGGTCACCCAACCGGTCCGAGTCACCAATCGGACCGGTTATGCAATCGACCCGGTATGACCCGGGTTGACCCGGCCGGTTTTGATGTGACCCGGTGACCCGGTGACCGGGTTGACTCGGCGGGTCACGAATTTTGGTTTTTTTTTTTTTTTTTTTTTTTTTTTTTTTTTACAGGAGAACAATAACACTCATATAAGAAAATTTAATTTATATCTTACACTTATGTTATTTATATATTTACTTACTTTTTTTTACCAAGCATAATCGTATATTAGGATTTGAGATGATAAAGGCATAAAGCTATTATCACTTCCAATTTTGCCTTTTCTCCTTGGCTTATATTGTTATTTACGAGTAAAACTTGTATTTATCTTATCTCATCCAATATACTTACTGGTTCGAAAAATTATTATTTTTTATCAGAGCAATAGTGAGATGAATGAAAAAATTGTATTATTTAAATAAAATAGGTTTATATATATATTATGTCTGCCGGTGTACAACAATGATAGCTTTAGCTTTTAATAAATAGATGATAATGATATATTTTAAATTATAACTTAAGGTTGTGTATGTTGAATTTTAGAATAAAATATGTTGCTCAAGATTCTTAAACAAGTTCATAACTATGCTTCTAAATGTGTTGAATTTTGTTAAACTTTAAATATTTAAGGGTATAAGTTTATAAGTTATCTTTTCTGCACACAAAAAAAGTGTACAAATTTACAGGTTATGAAATTATTGAAAAAAATTTATTAAAAAGTTTACAGGTTATGAATTTTTAATTATTTTTTAATACAGACCGAGTCATGCGGGTCAACCATTGACTCACCGAGTTGACCCTTGACCCAGTGACCCGGTACCCCGGCCGAGTCGATGACCGGGCCGGGTCTGATAACACTGACTACTACACGACCATAATGTTGTGGGCCGCACTGCATGGGAAATTGTTGAGCAGCAGCCAGCAAGCCAATAAATTGCACATCTACTCAACAAATCAAATCAGTATTACTACTACTGTACTACACAATAAATAGACATAACATAGCTGGTTAAACATTACTGTAAAGGCCGTGGTGCTTCAACTAGCCACCTCACCTCATCCATGCCTAGGGATGGCAATGGGTAGGGTCCTATAGTATCCGTCTCTATATTCGCATTTAAAAAAAATATCCATACTCAGTCCCATACCCGTACGGGTAGTAACTTTAATCTCTATCCCCATACCCGTTGGATACCTATATACCTATACCCGCACCCGCTACCCGCACTTTACTTATGTATGAAATTAATAAATCAATAAAAAAAAAGGCTTAAATGTAATTTTGGTCCCCTTATTTTGCACAATCTATAATTTTAGTCATCCTATTTTAAAATAGAGACATTTAGTCCTCCTATTTTGCACAATCAGCAATCTTGATCCTTCTATAGAGATATTTAGTCTCCCAATTTTGTAAAATCCGTAATTTTGGTCCTTTCATCAAATTGAAAGCATTGACAGTTAAGAGATTAACGTTGACCTTGACATGATCCAAATATAATGATGTGACATGAGATTATTTATTTATTTTTTAATTATTTTAAATACTGAGTAATAATTATTTGTTTATCTACGTCACTAAAGCATATGTCACGTCGATTTTAATGGTTGGGGTAGTTGTGAGTCCTAAAATAGAAATCACAAGTCTTAATCATTTATTTTAAACTAGTTCTATATTATTGAAGTACATGGCACATCGTAGTCAAATAAATTATATTACTTTTTTTTTAAAATATATTTTTCATCAATTATTCTACTCAATATTTAAAATAATTAAAAACTAAATAAATAATCACGTGCCACGTCACTATATTTGGATCACGTTAAGGTTAATGTTAATCTCTTAACAGTCAACGCTTTCAATTTGATGAAATGACCAAAATTACATATTTTACAAAATTGGGAGACTAAACGTCTCTATTTTAAAATAAGGGGACCAAAATTGCTGATTGTGCAAAATAGATGAACCAAAATTGCATTTAAGCTATAAAAATATTAATTAAAAAATTGTTATAAATAAATTGAAAATTCACGCTTAAATAATTCAAACTTAACATTAAAAGCATCCACACATAATATTAAAAATATAAAATTATTGTAAGTTATAACATAAATCTTTTACCATTAGTGTTAGTTTATGGAAAATATAAAATTATTTTTTTTACAGAAAAGTATATATATAACATAATTATTTATTTAAGTTATTTTAATTTTTTTTATACATATATACGGTAGGTGCGGGGCGGGGCGGGGTGGGTACTATAGTATCCGTACCCGTACCCGCACCCGCAAAAAATTACCGGTAAATACCCAGCCCCGGCCCCAGCCCCAATAAGCGGATATTTATCCGACCCGCTTGCGGATATTTTTACGAATATCCGTAGGGTCCGGGTACATTTTGCCATCCCTATCCATGCCGTAAATGCTTCTATCAGGTTCTTTACGTAAAGGAAAATTAAGTCAATTTTGGTGTTTCCTCAAGAATACTATTTACACAGCCTCTTCCTATCAATTAAACTGCACACATAAATGGGACAAATTCCTCTTGTATTGCTAAGGAGAATTTACAGGGTAGTCACTGTCATGAACAAAAAAAGTGATAATTCCTAAGATATGCTCCGGAAGGACATATTTAAATGGCCGACAGGCATACACGTCCACAAGTAGGTAGAGATTTTTGTACCAACACATGCTATATAGGCATATGATTCATTAAAAATTTAATGTAACACTGAGTAAAATAATTTTAAGAAGAATCAATCTAAATGATAAATTACACTTATATAACAAAAATTCATTTAATATCACTCTCTTTTTAATTTTATATAAACTTTTATTACTTTAATTATATATGATAACAAAAAATTGTATATCCTCCTTGTTAACACAAAATTTCTCTAATTTTTTTTATATAATTATACAAATCAAAAGAGATCAAAATGATATATAAAAAGATATAATTCGATTAAACTTCAAGGGATCCGAATTTACCCTTATTCTAAATAGTACATGTGAAGTGTAGAGTAGGAATAACTTCACCTAAGCCTTATTAACCACAAAGCAATCAAGTCCTTTGCTCTCTTAAAGACAAACTTCTTTAAAGTGAGTTCTTATATCAAGAGAAAGCTTACGTCAATTTTTTCATATCATTGTCATTATTAATGAAAGGAAGAAAAAAACGTGTTTTTAGTTTTTTGTATTTTTTTTTATTAAATGTGATCAAAGTTTTTATATTTTCATGTACATAAATTTCAAAATTGATCCTTTTAAAAAATCTATAAATTTAGTCTCTTATGTATCATGTTTTTTAAATATATATATATTAAGAAAAAATATATATTTAATACAATTTAAAAATATATAATTGTGGTTGTCCGAGAACACTTCAAATCATATCACACTCCATCATCAATTAAAAATAAAAAAATACCGCGAGGGGAGGTGGAAAAAACAATAGAAAAACCAAGGAGGGCCCAAAGGAGTTGGATACACCTGCAAAATTGCGTAACCCGAAAATAATTTTCAATTGCACGTGGCAAACCCTGTCCTTACCTTCCACACTCGTTTCCAATGAGAACGCGCCACGTCATCACCAATTGAGCGTCTCATTTTAATCTCTTCTCTTCGCAATTGAGCGTCAATTCAATTCCTTTCTTTCCACTCTCTCAGTCAGTTCCCGAGTCCAACATTTTCCAAATTCCAAGTTCCAACAAAACCAAACGACGACGTAATGTAAACACTGAAACACGATGCTGCAGCTGAAGGCGGCACCGCGTGCAATAATCTACTACCTCTCGGAGCACCCAGCTATCCTGGGGTTCCGGTGGAGCCACGCCCAATCATGGGGCGCCACGTGGTCCTTCCTCTTCACCTCAATAGCCTCTTACCTTATTCTCTCTCTCTTCATCCATCTCGTTCTCTCGCTTTTCCGGCGGCACAGTCCAATCCCTCTCGGGCCACTCCCCGCCGTGCACAGCCTCGCGATGTCGCTCATCTCCGCCACGATCTTCGCCGGAATCCTCCTCTCCGCCGCCGCCGAGATCCGCGACACGCGGTGGTTCTGGAGGCGGTCCAAGACCCCGTTCGAGTGGCTCCTCTGCTTCCCCCTCGGAACGCGCCCCTCGGGGCGCGTGTTCTTCTGGTCCTACGTGTACTACCTCTCGCGCTTCCTCCACATGCTCCGCACCTTCAACACCATCCTACGACGCCGCAGGCTCTCGTTTTTCCACCTCTTCAACCACTCCATCTCCGCCTTCGCCTCCTTCCTCTGGCTCGAGTTCTCGCAGTCCTTTCAAATCCTCGCGATCCTCTTCGCCACGCTCGTGTACGCCGTCGTTTACGGCTACCGGTTCTGGACCGCCATAGGGCTCCGCGGCGCGTGCTTCCCCTTCGTCCTCAACTGCCAGATCGCGCTCCTCGCTTGCAATGTCGCGTGCCACGTCGGCGTCTTCCTCTTGCACTTCTTCTTCAAAGGCGGGTGTAACGGCATTGGCGCGTGGCTCTTCAACTCCGTTCTGAACTTAGCCGTTCTCATGCTCTTTCTTAACTTCATTGTGAGGATGCATGTTCACAAAAGGAGAAAAGTAAGGGATGTTAGCGTTGCTCCTGCACTCTCTTAATAAGCGCGTGACGTGCAAATTGAAACTCAATTGTAAAAAACAAGATTTATTTTTCTTTTATGTAGGAAAGTTTAGGTTAGTTGGATTTTATAATTTCAGTCTAGACAAGTTTTAAGTGTTTATAGAAATACTTACAAATGATCTATCAATAAGTTCTCACTTCGACTGCAGAACTCAAATTTACGTCTTTGTAGGATATGAATCCGATCCTTACCAAGTATCGGACCAATAGGGTGGTTGTTGCAATTTGGGGTCCCAAGTTTTCAATGTTCATCACTTATAGCATAAGAACAGGTGAATAAGATATTATAGTATAGTATTGCTGGAAAGCAAAAGTTACATTATTTTTGGATATGCATTATGATTTTGCGAATTTGATGTAATATAGTATAATCACTGTGTATTATATTAAAACTCAAACTTTCTCAATCGTGATTTAATTGAGAATGGATTCCGATCACATTCGGTTGTAGTTTTTAGATGGTTGCTGGTAGGAAAAGAAAGCTTTTCTTCAGTGACCGATGTTCATACCAAACACTGACCAGATATCATCCGAATTAAGCTTCAATTGAATAATGGATGGAGGAATTTTTGGTAGCTTTTTAGTGCTAGTTATTATCAGATGTACGAAATCGAAAGAGAATAACATCCACATATTGTGACTCCAATTTAAAGTACGCTGTAATATCATTTTCGTTTTGGAGGTGTAGTACCAATCGAGCATCCTTATGAAGTCCATTCAGCTAGATCAATTACAGCAGCAAGGTTTCTTTTATTTGGGAAAATGTTTAATTTGGTAGTAGTTCCCGTGGTCACGTTCTGGTGGTTTGAAATGTTGTCTCTATTGCTCAATTAAGCTCAAACCTCTATTGTTTGGTGAGAATGTTAGTTTAGCTTAGTAAGCGTCCAAGTAGGTGAAGACGCATTCATTTGGTAACAGCGTGCTTTCGTTGTAGCGTATCTGACCAAAATGATTTACCGAGCTTGTAGTATCTGACCAATTTGAAGACGAATATGCCTTTGTAATAATGATCATAACCCATTCAAGTGACGGCGGAATCAAAGATGGAAAATAATTATGGAATAGTCAAAATAAAAAGAGAATTATGGACCTGAAATTGGACCGACACATTTGTAGCAGCTGCCCTGGATTGACCAGAGTTAAAAGAAGCAAAATCTGATGAAATTGGTGATTTCTTGGTACTTGAGAAATGCACAAGGTGATTGTGATTCTATTTGCATCCCTATTTTTTCTCTTTACCCCCTCCTTATTTTTTTAAGGACAAAACTTAAATACAGTACCTATGGTACTATAGTATTGTCGATGTTATTCTCCCATTAGATTTAGAATTTCACCTCAATAATATATGAAACAAAAAAATTCCAAATCTGATTGGAGAAAAACATCAAATTCGATCAGAGAACAGCACCAACAATACATATGGTATCCTGTGTCTAAGTTTTTTCCTTTTTTTTAATTCTATTTTTTTCATCTCTCCTTTTAAATAAATAGGAAAAATTAAATATTTTCATCTTCTTTTATTTAATTGTTTCCCTTTATCTAAACTAAAAAGATGGTTGAAGGTAAGAATGTTTTTTAGTAAGCGTCCAAGCAGGCAAAGACGGAGTCATTTGGTGATTACACGCCGTCGATGTCACGTATCATAGTGTTTCAAGATGAATTGGCTGATCATATGGGATAACTAATCATTTTGAATACGAATATGTCATCGTAATAATAAGTTAATAACCCATTTGAGTGACAACTGACAGTACTGGAATCAAAGATGGAATATTATCGAATGGGAATATTCACCTCTTATGCTTTTTTTTTTTTTTGGATTATGATAAGCGTCTATGAGGTAGAAACAAGAGAAAGCCAGGTAGAAAAAAAATGATAGATATAATAGGTAATATGATTAAAAAAAAAAAGAGATATTCATAGTTTTGTAAATTTTTAAGGAAAATAATAAATGTTCATTTCACTTTGGAGTGTGTTAGGGTGGAATGAAGAAAAAAAAAAGAAAAAAAAAATAGATGTAATAAGTGATATGATAAAAAAGAAAGAGATAAATAGGAAGAAACTAATACAAAAATGAGATGGAAAAGAAAGTAAATATATAATTATAACAATCCTTTTTTAACTGCACAAATCTCAATCCTTCAATTTTTTTTTTTAATTTTGAACTAAAACAAAGTATAAAATTTACTTTAAAAAATCATGCACCATTGGATAAAAAATTATATTTTATGTTTTATGCACCAAAAGAAAATAATTCTGGGCATGTGTAGTTTGGGTTTTATGACATGTTTATTTTAACTTAATTTATAAAAAAAAATGTTATTTTAGAAAACAATTTTAGAAAGTTAGAAAATATATTGTTTCCTAAAATAAGTTAATCCAACTATATATTAGTTTATTTGATATGATTTATTTGGTTTAAATAATCATTTTGGAGTGAGTATTCGATGAGAGTCTCAATTTGTCATTGGTGCCTTATCTAATAGTATTGGAGTGTCTTTTTATTCTATCACTTTTTATTAATAAGAAATAATGAATTTTAAACACGTAATATAAATTATTCTACCTGGTTATAATACTTAATTTAAAGAATTAGAAGAACTAGATTAATTCTAACTAATATCTAATTAAATTATATATAAATATATGAAATTAATTATGAGTCAATAAATTTAGTTAGGGTTTACTATCTTTTTAATTCCTAAACTTTTTATGATTTTTGTTTTTAGTCCTTAAATTTTTTATTATTGTTTTTAGTTCCTTAACTCTTTTTTTCAAAAAAAAAAAAGGTTAAAGGACTAAAAATAGATTAAAAAAAAAGTTTAGGAACTAAAAACAAAAATTATAAAAAGTTTAAAGACTAAAAAGATAATAAACCCATTTAGCTATCACTCTAGCTCGACAGGAGAAACAAGGTTGTTCCTGTCTGGGAATAAGGGGAGACCTTCCGTCGTCTCTTTGTGGTCTGATATCTTTGTAACTTGTCCGAAAGGTGGGGTACCTGCAATAAACACTCCAACGTTCAAGTTAGGGTTCGGCGCAGAGCATTTAATGTGTGTAATAAATGCCAAATCAGAGAGTTTACCTTGGGGAGTGGATCCCTTATTTATAGATATTCTTATTGGGCTTGGGCCTTTATGGGCCTTTGGCCCTGAAGGGCCTTAACTCTTTTCTTAATCACAAACGTGGTAATTAAGAGTATTTAATTACTTAATGGTGTATATATTTCTACCAGTGTTCGGCCCATTTGCGCCGAATACTATCATTTAGGTCCGCGGTGAGGGGGTTTTAGGGGTCTTCGGATTTATAGATACCGAATACTCTGTCTGCCGAACGGATCATACAGCGTTGGGGTGTTCGGCTATTGTGGGGGTATTCGGTTTGTATGTGTTGCCGAATACCCCAACTAGTACACATGCCCCCCAGCCTCAAGCGAAAGAAAAAGAGCGAAGAGGTTTGTTTGGTTGATACTGGTGTTCTAAGGTTGTGCCTTTTGAAATTACTGTCATTTAAGGCAGAATAAAGCCGTTGGGTTGGAGGAATCGAAGCGTTGCATTACATGAACCGTTAGATCTTGACAGATCTAACGGTTGGGGGGTTCTGGACCGTTATGGGCTTGGGCCCTATAAATAGGGTAGAGATGTCGTGCTCGTTGCTCATATTTACGATTTCACTAAAACCTTCTTCTCTTGCTCTCGGCCGAATACTTGTTCTAGCTTCATTCTTCTTCGTCTTAATTAAGGTACGAGGGTTCGGCTTTTGCTTTTTTCTTTTTTGTTATGAGTTCGGTTATCTGTGACGATTGCATATGGAATGCCGAAGCGAGTGATGACATTTTTCCATAAAAATTTCTGTACGTTCTGAGCCGAGATGATTGCCAAAGGTTCGGCCTCTATCCATTTTGTGAAGTAATCGACAGCTACTATCAAGAACTTGCGTTGTCCTGTGGCTACAGGGAAAGGACCTAGAATGTCGGTTCCCCATACAGCAAAAGGCCAAGGTGATGATATGGAGTGCAACTTATCTGCTGGTTGGTGAATTAGGTTAGCATGTTTTTGGCACTGGCTACACTTTTTTACGTGCTCGGCGCAATCGGTTTTGAGGGTCGGCCAGTAATATCCTGCTCGGAGAACTCGTGTTGCCATCGTTCGTGCTCCAGAATGCATGCCACAGATTCCCTCATGCAGCTCTTTCATCACGTATTCTGCTTTTTCTTTCTCAAGACACTTTAACAAGGGCATGGAAAATCCCCTTCTGTATAACTCTTCGGCTATCATTACATATCTTGAAGCCTTGATTCGCAATCTTTTGGCTTGTTCTTTATCCTCCGGAAGGAGTCCTTGAGCCAAGTACTGTTGTATTTCGGTTATCCATGTACTTTTGGCCGCCGAAAGCTGCATGCATTCTCCGGCGGTTATACTTGGTTCGGGCAACGTTTCCTGGATGAAGGTTCTCAATTGTCCGGGTTTTTGGGTAGTAGCTAATTTAGCGAGCCGATCTGCCCTATCATTGTGTTCTCGGGCTAAATGATTCACCCTAACTTCCTCGAACTCTTGTTTCAGCTGAATGAAAGTATGATAATATTTTAGCAATTGAGGGTCTTTGACTTGGAAAACACCGTTGATCTGTTCGGCTGCTACTTGCGAATCACTCCAACATTGTATCTTTCGGGCTCCCATCTCTCTGGCCAGTCTGAGCCCGGCTAATAAGGCCTCGTACTCGGCCTGATTGTTGGATGCTTTAAAACCGAATCGTAATGACTGTTCCAGGCGTATTTGGTTGGGTCCTTCCAGTATGATGCCTGCACCACTTCCCCTTTGGTTTGACGATCCATCTACATGTACCGTCCACCATTCTTCTTCAAAGGTTTCAGCAGGGTGTAGTTCATTGATGAAATCTGCTAGGCATTGTGCCTTGATTGGACCCCTCGGTTCGTACTTTAAGTCGAACTCCGAGAGCTCTACTGACCATGCTATCATTCTTCCTGCTAATTCTGGTTTCCTTAATACCTTTGCAATTGGGCAATCGGTTTTGACAATCACCCGATGTCCTTGAAAGTATTGTCTCAGGCGTCTTGCAGCATTCACTAATGCTAGGGCAGCCTTCTCTATCGTTTGGTACCTGGTCTCGGCTTCCTGTAGTACTCGGCTAGTGAAGTATATGGGAGACTGACCACTTTTCCGTTCCTGTACTAAAACCGCACTTATGGCTGTTTGGGAAACCGAGATGTAAAGCACTAGATCTTGTGTAGTTTTCGGTTTTTGGAGTATGGGAGGGGCCGAAAGGGTCTTTTTTAGTTCTTGGAAAGCCTCTTCGCACTGCTGGTTCCATGAAAAGTTCTTGGCTGTTTTCAGCAATCGCATAATGGGTTTTACCTTCTCGGCAATTCTAGGCAGGAATCGGGATAGAGAGGCAATTCTCCCTGTGAGTCTCTGGACATCCTTTGGGGTTCTCGGGCTTTTCATGCGAATAACCGCCTCACATTTATCTGGGTTGGCTTCTATGCCTCGGCATGTTAACATAAAGCCTAAGAATTTTCCCCCTTGGACGCCGAAGACACATTTTTCAGGGTTTAGGCGCATGTTATGTTTCCTGAGTTCTTTGAAGATTTCTTCCAGGTCCTTCGCGTGTTCGTCAGGCATGGAAGATTTAACCACCATGTCGTCGACATACACCTCTAGGTTTCGTCCTAACTGTTTCTGGAAAACTTTGTCCATCAATCTTTGATAAGTGGCTCCCGCGTTTTTCAGGCCGAAGGGCATTACTTGGTAGCAAAAATTGGCTGATTCGGTTATGAAGGCTGTTTTGTCTTCATCTGGAGGGTGCATTCGAATTTGGTTGTACCCTGAATAAGCATCCAAAAAACTAAGACAAAGATGTCCGGCTGCCCCATCGACCAATCTGTCAATGTTTGGTAGCGGGTAGGCATCTTTTGGGCAAGCTTTATTTAAATCTGTGTAGTCCGTGCACATCCTCCATCTTCCATTTGCCTTCTTTACCATGACGACATTGGCTAACCAAGTGGAATACTTAACCTCTCGGATGAAATTGGCGGCCAACAGTTTGGACACTTCTTCTTCTACTGCTCTCCTCCTATCCTCTCCCATTTTCCTTTTCTTTTGAGAAATCGGTCTTGCTTCCCGGCATATTGCCAACTTGTGGCAATGGAATCTTGGGTCAATGCCCGGCATGTCGGCGGCTTTCCAGGCAAAGAGATCGGCGTTTTGTTCTACTACTCTTTGAATTCGAAACCTGCCCTCTTCGGATAGATTGTTTCCGAGGTATGTAATTTGAGTTTTTTCTTGCCCAATTTGAAATGGACTGACTTCCTCATTCGGCTTTATTTGCTGGTCCTCGATTCTGGGATCGAGATCTAAAGTTTGGTGTGAGAGTTCAACCGCCGAGACCATGTGTACCTTCTTGCTGTCGTCTTCCCTTAGTTGTGTAACCTTCAGACTGGCTAGGTAACATTCTCTTGCTGCCTTTTGATCAACGTGGACCGTGACGACCGTGCCTCGGTTTGATGGGAATTTCATAGCTAGATGTGGAGTGGAGACTACGGCTCCAAGAGTGTTCAACGATGGTCGTCCTAGTAGTATGTTGTACGAGGTGTTGGCGTGGACCACAATGTATCTCACTCTTATGGTCTTGTACTCCTTTCCCTCATAACCGAAGGTTGTGTCTAAATCTATACACCCTCTGGTGTTAACCCTCTCACCGGAAAATCCGACTAAGGGTTCGTCATAGGGCATGAGCTTTTTCTCTGGTATGTCCAGTTGTTTGAAAGTGTTCCAGTATATGATGTCGGCCGAGCTTCCCTGATCTACTAGGGTTTTTCGTACTGTGCAGTCGGCCACATCTACACTGATGACCATTGGATCATCTTGCATTGGGTCGGTCCCCTGAAAATCTGCATCTGTGAAGGTGATGGGCGGCATTTTCAGTGTGTTTGTAGTTGAAGTCATGTTGACTGACCGGACTAGCCGGAGGTACTTTTTTCGGGCCGAAGAAGTACTTCCTCCTCCCGCAAACCCTCCGGCAATCGTGTTGATGACCCTCCTAGGATTAGAGGGTTTGATGTCTTGTCGTTCCCTGGATCTGCTTCTTTGTCTTTCGTCTCTTCTAGCATGGTTAAAGTTCGTCCTGTATGTTCTGTCGTTGTCTTTATCTCTCCAGAAATGAGATCTTTCGATCCTCGGATCATGGACGAAATTTTTAAGATGTCCCATTTTGATGAGGTCTTCGATTTTGTCTTTAAGGGCGGCACATTCTTCAGTGGAGTGACCCTTGTTGCGGTGGTATCGGCATTGCTTGCTGTAATCGGCTTTAATGGGAGTGTTGGCCCTTTTCGGCATGGCCAAAATTTCTGTTGCCAGAGCCTGTTCGAGTATCCGGGATCGGCTCGTGTTAAGCGGGGTATAAGTCGTATACCTGGAGCCACGGTACTCCTTTTCTTTGCCGATCTTGTCCTTTCCCTTTCCTTGATAATCTTTTTCTGGTTCCCTCTTCCTTGGGTTGGATTCTGCTTGGACCTGACTTCTGTATTCGGATAATTCTTCCATCTGCATGTATCTTGCTGCTCGTCGTCGGAGGTCATCCATGTCAAGAGCCGGTTTTTTGCAGAGACTGTTGACGAAGGCACCTGGCCTAAGAGCCGTTACTAACTGGTGCATAGCCACCGCCGAGTCTAGGTTCCGGATATTTAATGCAGTCTTGCCGAACCTTTCCATGAACCTTCTTAGAGATTCTCCTTTCTCCTGCCGAATATTGACTAGTGCCACTGAAGTCAGATGATGGGGTCTGCTAGTTGCAAATTGGTTGCCGAATCTGGCAACCAACGTCTCGAAGCTGTCGATGGAGTTCGGTGGTAGGCGAGTAAACCAACTGAGGGCGTGTCCCTTGAGGGAGGTGGGGAACACCCTACATTGAACGGCATCTTCAGAGGTGTATAAACTGATCTGGGTTATATACACATCTACATGTTCATCTGGATCCGTGCTACCATCGTATCGGTCCAGACTAAGGTTCTTCCAGTTTGGAGGAAGGGGAGTTTCCATGATCCCTGAGACAAAAGGGTGCCTACAGGGACGTGACTGATTGTTAAAGGTAGAAAAGGAAGGCCGATTCGTCGTACCCTGTATGCTAAGGTTGATTATCGACTCCTCTTCGTGATTTTTGTCTGGTTTCTGGTTTTCTTGTCTCCTGGATTGGTTCAAGTCTCTCAACTCGGCATTTTCTCGACGGAGGGCCGACAACTCTTGAGCGTGTTGTTGCCTTATTGCCGAGATGTCGGCTCGCAACTGCCTCAAATCTGACGAAAGATTTGTCTGATCTTCCACCAGGTTTTCGTCGACGAGATGTTCTTCCATGTGCGCGTGACTTCGAGTAGTAACCATTCTTTGTGAGGCTGCGGGGAAAGTTTTACCGGGCCCCACGGTGGGCGCCAAAATGTTCCTGTCTGGGAATAAGGGGAGACCTTCCGTCGTCTCTTTGTGGTCTGATATCTTTGTAACTTGTCCGAAAGGTGGGGTACCTGCAATAAACACTCCAACGTTCAAGTTAGGGTTCGGCGCAGAGCATTTAATGTGTGTAATAAATGCCAAATCAGAGAGTTTACCTTGGGGAGTGGATCCCTTATTTATAGATATTCTTATTGGGCTTGGGCCTTTATGGGCCTTTGGCCCTGAAGGGCCTTAACTCTTTTCTTAATCACAAACGTGGTAATTAAGAGTATTTAATTACTTAATGGTGTATATATTTCTACCAGTGTTCGGCCCATTTGCGCCGAATACTATCATTTAGGTCCGCGGTGAGGGGGTTTTAGGGGTCTTTGGATTTATAGATACCGAATACTCTGTCTGCCGAACGGATCATACAGCGTTGGGGTGTTCGGCTATTGTGGGGGTATTCGGTTTGTATGTGTTGCCGAATACCCCAACTAGTACAAAGGTCATTATCCACTAATGGATGTTCTAGTAAATTTATGATAATTTGTAAATCATGATTGCCTAACTTTTCTCTCAATTTTGGATTTAAGAATTGTTCAAGGGGAATTGCCATATCAACTCCCTCTTTATGCTAATATACTCCCCCTTTTAATTTTTATTTTCAAAAATACCCCTCACAAATGCACTCCCCCTATCATGACACCATCATCATCCAACCTACTGGCCCTTTTTGCCTCTTGTCGCAAGAGTCATTTGAGTCTGGTGCTTATTCCATTCTAGATAGGTTTGGAACCTTGGTGTACAAAGGGACCCGTTTTTGCTGTTAATTTGAAAATGGGTTGTTAGCATCAGAGTTATGCTGTTTATCGGTGAGTGTTTGGGTCGTTAATTTAGAAGACATACTTATTCAGGTCCATTCAATCAACAACACCATCACAATGATGGCATGAGGCATCAGTCTACAGTGATCGACGCTTGGGAAAAGCTTCAAGGAGCGTATTCCCTTTTGTTTGTCACCAAGGACAAGCTTGATGCTGTTAGGGACCCCTTCAAATTTCAACCCTTGGTCATAGGGAGGAGAAGTAACATTGTTGTGGTTTTTGCCCTTGAAACATGTGCACTTGGTTTGAACGAAGTCACACACAGAGAGGGAGGTCAGCTTGGAGAATCCTTCTTCGATGATCAAGGGGTGTGTATTTTTTGGGTATTATTGGAAAAATAAAATAAAAGGGGAGTGTAAATAGCAATAGCGTTGTTCAAGCCCATCAAAAGCCCAATAGTCCAACCCAATCTATAAGGATATCTCTCTATAGGCTTGTGCATTTCCCCTTGTTACCAAGTACACTCCTCTTTTAATTATTTTTTTTCCCAAAAATACACCTCCCTTTACACACACCTGTACGTCTTGAATTTCAAAAATTGCTCCCAGTTTGCGTTTCAGAATTTTCATCAGCTGCATTCCAAAAATTGCTCTACAAATTATAAAAAAAAAAAAAAAAAAATCTTCCTCAAATCAAGTAACTAGCCTAGCTTGCCCCAAATCAAGAAAAACATAAAAACCTACACACCCATGCGAGTTTGTTTCTGGAAAAATCCCAACAACGGTGCAAAAATCGATCTTGTTACTGCACTCGAGCTTAAACAACTGCAACAACTTTGCTTCCCATGGCCATGATGCAACAATGTTGAGGCAAAATGAGAAAAGGGAAAGTGAAATGTGAAGGGAATGATGATTTTAGGAGGGGGTGTGGTTTTTCTTTAATTGAAATGCATGAGAGCAACTGAAAATCTTGTACCCCTTTTCTATCAATGCTTAGCCGACGTGAGAAAGTGGAGAAGAATGCTCTATTAATTTTGAATCAAACCACTAAACTTATGGAGACAGTATGAATCACATAACCTATAGTTATTAAAAAAAAAAAAAAAAGAGTATTCTTTGGAAAGTTGCAACCATCAATCAATCTTCCAACACTATTACAACTTCAAACCTGCAAGCATCATACGCCCTTCATTTCTTTTAATTTTTATTTATTTATTTGCCTTGATTTTTTTGGTTCTCTATTGTTCAGTTTCTGAAGCCCAATTTGTGTGGATGCTTTTATTAGTTTGCGCCATTTTCATTAGAGAGATTTTCCTTTGGGAGTTGCTATTCTCACCCCAAATTTTGTTATTCTCACCACTCATGTGAGTGGTTTTTTTTATTCCAAAATTATCCTTCCCACGGAATCATAATTCCGCTATGCAACATGTACAGCAGAATTGCGATTCCATTTTTTAAGATTTTTTTTCATCTCCACATAACACAATGAAATTGTGATTCCAATGTGTTATGCACAACGAAATCACGATTCTGTTGTATTACGTGGAGGTGAAAAAAAAAGTAATTCAACGGAAGCATGATTCCATTGTATAATGTACAACGGAATTGTGTTTTTGTTGTAGTTAATGGGCGAAAAAAAAAATAAACAACGGAATTATGTTTCCGTTACAATAAAGGGGTGTAAAAAAATTGTAACGAAAACACAATTCCGTTTTATTGAATTTCTGAATATTCAATGGAGTCACGTTTCCGTTTCACGATTTTTTTTCAGCGGTTCCACAACAGAATTACATTTCCATTATATTCAATATATTTAATGAAACGGAAATGTAATTCCGTTGAAGTGAATAAACATATTTAATAACTTTTGCTATTTGAAGATCTTTTTTTTTCTTTGTCATCTTTATTTTTAGGTTTATGAAATTTATTTTTAATAAATATGAATATTAAAAAACTTGAATTTAAATTTCAATGTTAAAACTTAAAAATTCATATATATAAAATATTAAAAATTTAAATAAAAAATATAAATGGCTAAAATACAATTTTGGTCATTTTATTTTTTAAAATCCGTAATTTTGGTCATTCTATTTTAAAATAAAGATATTTAGTCTTCATATTTTTCAAAATCCACAATTTTAGTTCCCCTATTTTAAAATAGAGACATTTAGTCCTTCAAATTTGTAAAATTCACGATTTTGGGTCCTTCCATCAAATTCAAAACATTGATCGATAAGAGATTAACTTGATGTGACCCAAATTTATTGACATGGCACGAGATTATTTGTTTAATATCCACGTCATAGTCAACATTAATTTCTTAACAATTAACACTTTTAGTTTGACAGAATGACCAAAATCGTAGATTTTATAAAATTAGGGACTAAATGTCTCTATTTTAAAATAGGGGACCAAAATTATGGATTTTGAAAAAATATGGGGACTAAATGTCTTTATTTTAAAATAGAATGACCAAAATTACGGATTTTTAAAAATAAGGAGACCAAAATTGTATTTATTAATTTTATAACATAAAATATATATAACATAAAATCTAAACAACTTACATAATGAATACATATAATATATACATATATCACACAATTTTAAAACAATTTAAGTTGAAATATATCTATTCAAAATTTTAATAAAATTTAAAGTTAAAAAATTAGGAAAAACATAAAATATTAAGTAAATTACACGGACCCCCCCTGAGTTTTACATATATTACACCGACACCTCCTGCCTTTTTAAACCATACAAAAAACTCTCTATTTGTTGGTTCTAAATTACACGGACCCCCCCCCCGAGTTTTATTTATACTACACGGATTTCTCCTGAGTTTTACTTATATTACACCGATACCCCTGCTTTTTTGAACTATAGGGGGTCAAAAGTAATGTTTAAAAAGACAGGGGTAATCGGTGTAATATATGTAAAATTCAGGGGGGATCCGTGTAATTTACTCTAAAATATTTTGTGGGGTGTGAAGAAAAAAAGAAAAGGAGAGAGAAAGAAAGCAGCGGAAGGAGAGGAGGAAGGGAGTGTGAAGAAATGGTAATAAGGGCGGCAAGAATGTTTTTTATGAAATTTTGAAAAAAGTAAGGGGTGAGAATAGCAATTTCAGGGATGAGAATAGCAACACCCTTTTCCTTTCCATTGGTCAGATCACAATGCAATTATGCTATTTTCCTGATTGTTAAACCTACTCCTTTTTCTTCCACAAAAAAAAAAAAAAAACCAACTCCTTTTTTGTATCTTTAACTTTTTTTTTAAAAAAAAAAATTTCCATTAGTGCGTTTGCAGTGTTTGAAGATTTAATTTTTAGAAATGTAACTTAAACAGTTGTTTATTCCCTATATATATATATATATTTATTGTTTTGGCTCTCTTAATTTTTGTTTCCTACATTTTTTTTTCAATTTTGGTCCTTGTAATTTTTTTATTAGATTTGACAGAAAAATCTAACGGGAGATGTCAAAATAAGAAAAAATTACAAGAAAAAAAAAAAAAAATTAAGGATTAAAACCAAAAGACCCTTATTTTTTAGAAAAAAAAATTTATTTAAGCCTTTATAATTTTACTTAATTTAAGAGAGAGAGAGAGAGAGAGAGAGATTGATTTATCAAATAAAATAGAATCGAAGTAATGAATAAGATATCGGTGTAGTACAACGAATTAATGTATATTTGGAAATCTATCCATTAATGAGTTTTCAATTGGTTTTTTTTTTTTCTTTTCCAAATGAATCCTAAATGGATTATGTGTTTATTTTTATTAATCCATTATAGGATTAGCTTAGTTTTTAGAAGAAAAGAAATTCCAAGGACTAATTTTAATTATACACTATTTTGGCACAAAATAAATAATCTATACAAACACATGCATTAAATGCAAAATTCGTCTGGTCTATTCATTTACGTTGCATTTAAATCATGTCGTGAGTTCCATGTATGCTTAGAGTTTGATTAATTAGGCCGCGAAAAATGATGTTGACCTACATGCTACTTGATTGAGTTGTTTCGTGTAGGTTTCTATGTATTTCCCTCCTTATAATCACCGAACTCCAACTAACTGTTAGGTACTAGAATTATTGATTGAATCAAGATATTCCATTCCCATGGGATAAAGTATGTACATTATTATACATTAAATAATATTTAAATGTAAAAATAGTAATTACTAATAGATTTAATCTATATACTCCTCCAATAATATTTCATTGCTGAAAGGGATGGAAGAACTGCAAGAAGAGATATAGTTGCCGTGATGCAACACTTCATTTTTATTCCATAGTGATTGATCATGGATTTGCATTAGTTTTAATAAGTATAATAATAATAAAGTGGTAGCTCGCATTTTGGACCGCACATTTGAGAAGGTTGCAAACAAACCGCGTCGCCGAAAGTTCAAGAGGACAATTACCAGGCCTGTCCAGAAACTACCTTCCCCGGTTATGCAATTATATGAAAATCCTCAATAAATCAATATACATAGGTTGATACTTGATAGGTGTTTAGCGATTTCGTGTGTGTGTGTATTCCATGCATAAATTAAGAATATGAAAATATTACCACAAAAAATACAGTGTACAAGAAGTTTAGTGTTTAGTACACCTTTTTGCACTTTGCAGCTTTGGACCTGCACAATTATTATTAATAACTATAAAATAAATAAATAATACAACAACAAAAATTAACTTAATCCTAGTCCAAATTGGGGTAAAAAGAGTGGTGGATCGAGGAATTTTCTTCAGTGAGGAAAAAGAAATAATTTATAATATTTTTATAGAAAAAATATTACAATTTTTTATAAAAATATGTAATGTAATGAAAAAGAAATCAAAATATTTATACTTTTATAAATTATAATTACTCTCTACGCATTTTCATATTTTAAAAATATTGTATATTTTTCATTGTCAATACTATCAAAAATTAAAAAGGTCGAGTGATAAAATTAATATAATTTATTTCCTCTTTTATCTCTTGTAACATCAATACCAAATTTTTTATGGGGCAAAATAAAAAATATGAAATATATTAAGTAAGAAAAAAATCTTGTGGGGGCAATTACCCCCGTACATATGAATGCATATTCGTCACTGGATAAAAATAGGTTAGATTTTATCTAAGCCTTGACCTTACCTATTTTATAATTTTGTGGCTCAAGTTTAACCTTTTAGCTTATTGCAAACTTTGTCTTTAGGTCTTTGCAAACATTCTTAGCTTCTAGTATACTAACAATATTGGAAAATATCTTGGCTTCCCGCTTATTATGGGAAGAGTGGAGAAATCTCATTTCTCCTTTCTCTTGGATAAGGTTAACAATTGCCTTGCTGGTTGGAAATCCAAGCTCTTGAATAGGGCAGGGCATGTCACTCTTGCAAAATCCGTCCTAAACTCTATCCTAATTTATACCATGCAAAACATGTGTCTCCCCCAAAGGATTTGCGATGAATTAGATACTACTACGAGAAATTTTATTTAGTGATCTTCAGTTCATTGGGTCAATTGGCACACATTAACACAACCTAAGAAGAAAAGTGGCTTAGGGGTTAGACCAACGCAACAAGGGAGGCTAACGTGACAATGCTTGGCGAACACATTTGGACAATTTTGAATTATCCATCCAAAGCGTAGGTCCAATTATTTGATGCAAAATATCTTCATGGGGAGTTTATCTTACATAGACGTCATTATGTTGGAACATCATGTACCTAGTCATCTTTAAAAAAGGCTTCCAAGAATTTGGAACCGGGTTTCATGTTTCAAATAAGTCAAGGTACAACATCTCTATGGTATGATAGATGGTCTATTAAAGGGATTCTTAGCAGACTTATTGATGACGTTAAATACTAGGATGTAAATTGTTATTGGTGTTGGGACCATATGGTTACTCATGTTACTGATTATTTGAAGAAAGAAGTAGAAAGTCTATTTTTGAATGATGTCATTCCTAACACAATCGTTTAGGGCCATGCCACTGATGGAGCCTATTCTGCTAAATCCACTTTCCAGTGGGTCACCAAAGCTCGTCAACCCACTACCACTCACATGGGAAAGAGATCCCAGGTGTGGTTGTTGCACTTACCAAAAAATATAAAACACTTCATCTTTTTGACTAATCATCAAAGTTTTCCAACCAATCTTTTACATACTAATAGACTCATTTCCAATGATTCTTCTTATTTCAGGTGTGGAAGCAGTCAAGAAACCATCCTTCATTTGCTTAGGGACTATCCCAAAGTAAGTAGGATATGACACATAATGCATATGGAGGTTGATTAACATAATACTTATGAAGACAACTCGTCATGGCTTCACAAGCATGCAATAGGTGATCATGGTGTGTTGTTTGCTATCACATGTTGGATGCTTTGGAAAGCAAGAAACAAAGAAATCTTCTTGGATGAAACAATTCCAAACCTCTTGCTGATTAGTCAAATTATGAGCCTTCACAGTTTGGTCTCCAACACTTTTCAGTGTCAACCAAGGCATAACCAAGAGAGACTTATTCGTTGGCAACCACCTACGGCATGGATCTATAAACTCAACACAGATGGGAGTTCTTATGGAGACCCAGGAAAATATGGATTTAGAGGACTTGTCAGAATTATGCGCTGACATTAGGTCATTGGTTTTTTGGGTTCATGTGGCATCACGACAAACATGAATGTAGAGCTTCAAGCTATTTATCATGGAATCGGTATTGGTTGGTTATAAGGAATTAGAAATCTCGTTTGTGAGTTAGATTACAAGTGCAATCAACTTCATCTACAAAGGGGTTCCTATCACACACCCTTTCTTTCCTTTGGTTAAAAAATTATAAGTTTTTTTCAACTAGACTGACATATTTGTTTCCAACACTTTTTTCCAGAGAAAACAAATGCGTTGATTGGTTAGCAAAAAAGGAGCTTTGGAAGAGTCTTGTTTATTATTTTAGATGCTTATCCTGTTGGTCTTAAGCACAAGTTGCTAGTTGATGCCCTTGGTGTGTTTTTCATGAGGCAACTCTAGTTTTGTTTTGTTTTCTTTTGCTGTTGTTTTCTTATCTCTTTCTGTTGCATAAAAAAAAAACTTGTTCATTTGTTTATGATGACTTGTATTTAATGGATCTATTCCTTTTGAAGGATGATTTCATTTATTTTAATTTTGGTTTTTTGTTTATGTCCTTTTTAATTAATATATTAAATAATTAATATTTTATTTAAATTTATTTATTTAAATTAATATTTCATTTAAGTTTATTCATTTATTTTAATTAATATTTCGTTTAAGTTTATTCATTTTTTAATTAACATTTTATTTAAGTTTATTTATTTTAATTAATATTTTATTTAAGTTAATTTATTTTAATTTATTATATATTCTATTAATTATTTATTTTATTATTTATTTATATTTATATTTATTTATTATATATATTATATTATATTATTTATTTTTTAAAAGGAGTCAGCACATGAATTCATGACATCCATGATCCATGTCATCGATTTTTTTATTTTTTATTAAGTAGACTGTGTTTCATATGACATGTCATATGCCTGGATATGCATTTTACGGCTTTTTTTTTTTACCAATTTGGTGCAATTTTTTTAAAAAAATTACTGAAATGGATAATTTTTAAAAAAATTACAAAAATGGATAAGTCGTGTTTCAAAACACAACTTTAAACAATAGAAGTCGTGTTTTGAAACACGACTACTTAATTTTTTTTAAAAAAAATCAGCATATTTTTAAAGAAGTCGTGTATGTAAACATGACTTTAATTTTTTAAAATAAAATATTAAAGTTGTGTTTATATACATGACTTTCAACAAAAAAATTTAAAAATCAAACTTATGTTGAAGTTGTGTTTACAACACAGACTTCTTTGTAAGTTTTGTTATATTATTTTAAACTTTTTATAAAAGTTGTCACGATTTCAATTTTTGTTTTAAAAAAATTGAAGTCGTGTTTAAATACACGACTTCTTTAAAAATATATCGATTAATTTTAAAATAAATAATAAAAAAACATAAAAAAAAGAAAGTCATGTTTTAATTCACAATTTCTTTATTTAAAGTTGTGTTTGAAAAGAAGACTTATTCATTTATGTAACTTTTTTTAAAATTTATCCATTTTGATAATTTTTTTTTTAAAAATTACACCTATTTGGTAAAAAAAAACCGCATTTTACTCTCATTCAGGGATAGTATTCTTACTAATTTAACAACGCTTTTCCATTAAAAAAAAAAAACCCTTTAGTATGTGTCAGACTTTAATTTTCTCTATAGAATAATTTCTTGGGCCTAACCTTAGATCTATCTCACTCACTGTTTTGTAGTTTGGCTTGAAAACTAAAATTTGGCGTTCGTTTTCTTGAAATTTGATGTTCTTTCTCTTCTATGACTCATTAAAGTTGAAGTTCATTATCTCGAAATGTTCATGCAATGCAATACTATGTTGTTTTAAAAGGAGGAAATTAAGGAGGAAAAAAAAAAATTAAAATACCACTCTGCATATATTGTACACCAAGCCGCGCCTAATGCTAACTCAACTTAAATCATAAAAGTTTCCTTTTTTGTTCTTTTTTCTTCTCTCTCTCTATTTGATTTTTGGTTATGACTGATATCAGACAAAAGGTGGAGGATGGTTCCCCATAATTTGCTGGGCAGGGGGGGGGGGGGGGCTGATATTAGTCCACTTATAATATTTTTTAGTCACTACAAATTTTTGTGAAATTGGTCCAATGGGTGACCAATGGATGAATCCAACTCGGAAGAGGGTGCCAATGGTGCATTAGCCCTGAGGAGTTCATTATACCTTGCAATGTCAAAATTGTGAAGTTTCATTAGGCGCTTCTGCTTGCTGCTGAAACGGCTTTGGTAGAAGCCTTCAAAGCAAGGCTCTTTCGAGGTTCTGAGGAAGAACGTGTACCCAGCCATGAAGTACATTGAGGTAACATAGAAGCAAATTGGTTCCATTACGTCCCAAGATAGTTCCCAAAATGTGAGCCTCATGAATGCTGTTGTTTGCACCATTAGGAAACCCAACCCTGCCCAAAGCTCACGTCGAACCATTGTGCTGGCTTTGTTGTCAATTGCTGCTTTTTCTTTCTCCATTTCTTCGAGTTCTTTTCTTACTGATTCGTGCATCTTGGGTTCTGGTACAGGGAGCAGAGACTGGATTGTTTTTGCTACCTGTCACAAATTTGAGAGAGTTTGGGTAAAAATTGGCTCAATTTACAATTTGGGTTTTCTAATGTTACTCAACTTGGCTTAATAAAATCATAAGTAAACATGTTTAGGATAAAAAATTAATAAAGCAAAAAAAATAAAAATAAATAAAATCTCTCTTTCAACAAGGCCTATTTTTATGAACATGAATTTCACGGGAGAAAATAGGTTTTGACCGGAAGCGGTGTGGTAAACGTGCCACTAGTACGCAAATGGAGAATTCTTATACTTGAGTTACTATATTCTAGGAAGTGGTCCTGGGCATATTCGATTGTAGTGTTCCGAAAGATACGATAACTAATAATTGAAGTGGCATATTCCTTGTCACCCAAAAGATAATAGCCACTACCTAACTTTTTTTAGTTCTTGTATGTATCCTCTTTGTAAGATAACTATGTTCGAGACTAAATATAAACACTTGTTCTAACAAAAATTCTAACCGTGATTGAATACATTGTGAGGAATTAGCATTTTGCTACACCCAACTCTCGCTGATTAACCACTAAAATTTGTCTGTAAGCTACAAGGACGATGATGAACATAAAATTGATATATATAACCATTAAATCATATATATTTGTCCTAAACTTTAATAATACTTTATATAAGAATGATTATTTCATAGATAAAAAAGATTTGTGATACAAATTAAAAAGTTAGAATAGAAATTAAAAACATCAATTAAAAAAAACTTTTATAATTGAAAAAATTTAATGAGAATATTACGTGTTGCTTAATGATCTTAAGAGACAAAATTTATGTTAGAGTTGTTTTTAAATAAAATTTAAGTTTTATCTCACTCAAGATTACCATTGAGGCTCTATCAAATTAGTATCGCACAAAAAAATTATTATTAGCATTAATATAATTAAATCAGTTTTTGGTAGACACATTTAAGATTTGCGATCTCAGGAAAAATGGGTTCAGGATCATGACGTCTAAAGTTTGTTCTATCCCAAAAACTTTTGTCAACTTTGTTTATAAATATCTAATACTAAAATTTAATAAAAGTATTATTTAATAATTTAAAGTGTTACTTTTGTATTATCCTATTTTGCTGATGACATAAGTTGATTTGTATCACTACCTCCCCAGATTTCATGAAACGCTGCCTACCCCACTTGCACCGTGAAATAAGCCAGACTTTCTCCACAATCCACTGTCCATTTATTGTGACGTGAAAGACAAAGAACCATGCTAACACAAAGCTTATACTTAATACCATAATGCATATTATTTTTATCCTAATGTAAACATAAGTTGATTTTTATGTAATACTATTTTTTTATGGCATAAATTGATTTGTATCACTGTAAACATCCCCAACTTTCTAAAAGCTATGAAAATAGCTGCCTACCCACTTGCACCGCCAAATAAAAGCAATGCTTTCCCCATAATCTACCGTCAAATGGTTGTCCATTAATCATTTTTCTTTAATTTAATCTTCTGCAAGTATTTAACTTTAATATTAGCAAAACTATTTTGTGATTGAAAAATTACAATAAAATCAAATGTTTTTAACAACACTTCAAAAGTAATTGTATAATATTTTTAAAACAAATTTTCAAAATTAAGTCCAAATTAAGGTTAATAACATAAAGCACATCTCAGAACATAACCTCAGGCTGTATAAAGGAAATTGCTCTAGTACTCATCCTTTTCATGTATGTAGGTATTGGAATGAGTTGTTAAATCATTCGCTATTATTATCATTTATATTTAGGAAACCTATAACAAAATATTATAGAAGCTAATAATAATTATTGTGTTTTGCTCACCAGCAATTACTACTTTTTATTTGCTGACCAGCAATTATTGTTACATTTAATTCTTACAACTATTTAACATTTTAAGATGATATATTATATAGGAAAGACAAAATCTTTAATTACTTTAATCATGAAATTAAATTATTGCTCTGACTGCATTTTATCCTGCCAGTCTGTCATCTCTTCCACCAAATTTTAAATTTTTCTAAAAACAAATAAAAAATAGAAAAGAAAAACATATCTCAGGAAACATTATCATAGATGCTGGAATTTATGTGCAACAAGCATCTACAAAATATATTTTAAAAAATTATTTAAAATATAAATAACGCAAACTAATGCATAATTAACTTGAATAATAATAATAATAATAAATCATTTTTATATATTCACTCTAAAATACCTTTGTAGTAATAAGAATAAACAATCATAATTATATTTTGTATAAAAATGGTTTTTTTTTTCTTTTTCTAAAGAGTTCTCAATTAATAAGCTAAAAAATCTCTCTTTCAAGGGGAATTGGATCCCCAT
This sequence comes from Pueraria montana var. lobata, assembly GCA_026413185.1. Lineage (NCBI taxonomy): Eukaryota > Viridiplantae > Streptophyta > Magnoliopsida > Fabales > Fabaceae > Pueraria > Pueraria montana. The sequence goes on along the minus strand of CM048649.1, from coordinate 46,411,679 downwards.
AGATCAATTAGGCCAATCTAGCTTTGAATTACGGTGCTCGATTGGTTATGTATTCGAAAATCTTCAAATCATAGTTTAGATATAAATTATCTCTGATAATTTGTATCCAAAATATAATTTAAAGATTCCAAATAGTAGAAAACTAAAAGCCCTGTCCTCTACTCCTCTGTATCAGTAAATGGCCAAAAAGTTAAAAAGAAATTCCCCAGGAGGAGGAAAAAGGGTGTGAAAGAAGAAGGGCTTTTTGCGGGTCCGTTAAAAGCCCCGAAATTTACCATCTCAAACGTAGAATCCTTTTCACGTTTGCAAACTACAAACTTTCAATTTCCTGTTGAAAAACACAAAACAAATCACCACAAAACCTTATCAGTCCTCGGCCTCCGAACCAAACACTCCCTAAAGATAAAAATGAAATTAAAAATTTAAAACACTATACGCCGATCTCTAGAAAGCGAGACAGAAACCTATCTCCGATCTTAATTTCTTATTCTCCACCATCACCCTCTCTGTATCAACCCACACAACAATAATAGCAGCAAAATACACAAACAAAAACAATAATAAACTAATTAAAATTTTGAATAAAAAAGAAGAGGAAAAGAAATTAACCTGTTCAGGTCTGAGAAACACGACATCTCCGATTATAATAACCGACGCTGAATCGTCGAGCATCTTCGCAACGCTCTTCGCTTGATCTTGATCCGTGCAATTCTCACCGCACATTCGAATGAACTCCGAGTACGTTATGCAACTCTGCGGAATTTTCCTTAGCTTCGATTTCACCGTTTCGATTTGCAATGCTCTGAGCACCTTCCTCACGTCTTCCGGCGCCACTTCTTCGTTCTCCGGCGGAGCGAGGCCGTCCAATCGGATCCGGCTCCGCGCAATGTCCATTTCCCGGAGCCTCTGGAGGAGGCTGTCGGCGGCCGGAGCCCGGAGCTCCGGCGGGAACACGGGCCTCTTGTGGAGGAACCTGCGGAAGAAGACTCCGCTGTCTCCGGGATCCGGAGCAATGTCGGGTTTTGTCGGGTTCGGAGACCGAACGGAAGAGGAGGAAATGCGGTAATTGGAGATTTTGGTGATGTTGAGGAGGCGCTGGGCTAGGGATTTCTTAAACGCCATGATTGAATAGAGAGAGAGAAGGGAAATGGTGTCGTTTTGGTGAATTGAAGTGAAAGAGGTGTGGGGGGAAGTTAATTTATAGGTGTCCCATAAGAACGGAGGAACTCAATTTTTTTTCTGTTTTTGTGTATTATGGCATGTTGTAAATGACTAATAATCGAGAGATAACGTTGGTGAAAAAGACGCGAGAAAATTGGACACGAGATTTTGAATCAGGAGAAGAAATGTCAGAATGTGGTTGTGTGCGTCATCATGCATGTGGTGGAGTTAGGAGGGGGGACACGAATATTCGGGGGCGAGAAATTGGAATTCAATAGGAGGAGGAGTGGTGGACACGTGTCTGGATGAGGAGTGAAGACTAGGTCGATATCGAATTTAAGCCGTACGATCGTTTGAATAATGGATGATGATGGGTAATGGGTTCGCTTATGGGGTTGGTTGGTTCGTGGTGGCTGGGTGGGGATGCTGACTAGGTTGGAGCCTGGACAGGGTGCGCGTGCGAGCTAACGAGTAGAGAGGATTAATTATTTTATTTTTGGTAAAGAAAAAAAAGAAAGAAAGAAAAGGGTGGCATCGTTATCTGATCCAATGGATTAAATTTAATTAGAATACTAAAATAGGCATGGTTTGCATGGGAGGGAAGAGGTCGTGTGCAAGTGCAAGAGGGGTGAGGGTGGATGGTGAGAAGGAGAGACCCAGGAACAATTAGCGAGAATGGCTGTTACGCCAACAATGAATGGTTGCGTCCACGCAAACATGTTCATGGCCCTGGCTACAGGGGTCTTACTTAGCTTAGGCCATGATAGTTGGTATTTGTTCATTTGTGTACAGCTGATTATTATTAATTACATTGCAGAATTCCAACTTCATATCTCTGGAGTTGTAGATTTTCATCAATTGGAAATCATGTAGCTAGTTTTAGCATGTCTGGTAAATATTGAATTTCTAGATTTGTTTAAAAGATACATAAAAATTATACCCCTATGCTTAATATCTGATTATGTAATCTTTTTAAATCTCATCTTACTTTTTAGTTCTGAGGTTCGAGGATTGTGTACATTCAAAGTTTGATATCTAACCACATTGTTCAATACGTGATCGGTATCCTTTGAGCTCAATATCCAGTTACGTAATTTGTTTTAAGCATTTTTGCACTTCTTGGGCTTGAGGCTAGAGGATTTTGTACCCTTCAAGCTCGGTATTCGACTGCATTGTCTAATATATGATCGGCCATAAATGACCTACATTTTATGCCCCTTTATTGTATCTTTTTGCCTTGGTCTTAGTTGAATATAACCTGATGAATCTCTTTAAAGTTGTGGTGAGATCTGCATTGAGCTAGGTCCCTTTGGTATTAGTCCCACTTTTCACAATAAGGAATCTTAAAATTGCAAATTGATAACTACTTCTAAAGAACAAGGAAACAACTACTATATGTGCCTGAAAACCATCTACACAATACTTAGAAGGGGTTAGATCATGCCAAAGGGAACAAAACTCTAGAGGAAAAACTCAGTTGACAAAATACACTTGAATGCATCAATTGTGATCCCTTTTTACACCCTCTATTTTTGTGGTTTCAATCATGTAAAGGATGAAGTTGTGGGTATCTTGAGTTATGACTATTTTCATATTTGGTTACCTTTGTGGTCAATGCTTATTTTTATAGTCAATATATATAAAAAATGATGATGAAAACAAAAATGAAAAATGAAACAAAGGAAGATTCAGTGTTTTTGTACAAATTTGATGTTTAGTTACTGTTTTTTTTATACCATGATATTGGTACAAATTATCCACCAGCTTTGCCGATGACTAATCTCCGCCAGAGATATTGACCACTTAGTGGGGTCTCCCCTCCTAACCACATTTTTTCCATCCACAAGGCTCGAACTCGAGACCTTGCTTAAGGGGATCGAGCCCAGCACCACTCGGACCAACGACATGTTGGTAAGTTACTGTTGTATACGACTGAAAATACATTATGTTCAAGTTTCTCTAAAGATGTGAGAGAAAGGGAAGTAGTGAACGAAATGTTGAATCATTACAACATGTTATCCTATCCTCGTATGGTGTAATTTTCTTATTTAGAAAAGCTAATGTTTTTGTAGCTCAACCATGTTAAATCCCTAAGAAGCCCTTTGTGATTTTTGCATGTGTGCGATTTTATGGTTTTAGTAGAGATGAAAGGCAAAGTTGATGTGTGTGGTTTCAAAGATACACTCACCTAGATACATTTGTGCATTTGAGAGAAACACTATGATTATAAGGAGTGAAGTGTTCTTAGATTTTCTCAATCTTAGTCTATGCCATGCTTATTAATCTCTTGAGGAATTGTCTGACCCTGCATCTTTACTATGACTTTGTGTGTAGGCACCATAGTGTATGATTGATCAATATTCGATTATCTTGTTCTTAGACTTCAGTTTGGAAGAATGCATGGATGGATGTGTGGGGGTGTGATTGATTTCAAAATTATCATTAATTTTTAAGTGTTGTTTTCAATTTTAGGTTTAGTTAGTTTAGGTTTACTTTTGCTTGAGGACAAGCAAAGCTTTGAGTTTGAGGTGTTTTGATAAGTGCCATATATGCCTACCTTTTTGCTACATATTTTAGCACTTTTCTTCTCATTTAATAACTTAAGGCTTTGTTTTAATTTTTTTAGGTTAATTGTGTAAGTAATTAGCTTTAGGTTTAATGTTATTCATCCTTTAGAAATTTACTAGTTTTTCAGGTTTTGTGTAGGCTAGGAAGGAGAATTGGAACCCTTGTTGGAAGTAGCATAAAGCTCAACTCAATTCACATGTTGAAGATAAAGAATGTGTGGCACTTAGCATGGATTCTCCCATGCTTAGCACCAAACAACTAGTGGCCACCTTTTTGTTGAGTTTTTCTATGCTTATCATAGGATTTTGGGCGCTTAGTGCCAATATGCCATGGGCCACCTGATTCTTAGTTTGTGCCACACATAGCGCAAAATCTATGAGTGCTTAGTGTTAGAAGGACAAAGAATACTATCTTCTTGTTTACCTCATTGTGCTAAGTATGTGAACATCCACGCTTAGTGCCAAGAGTGTTGACCCGTCATTGATGAGGAAAAGGCAAAAAAAAAAAATTAAAAACTTAATTGACAAAAAGCATCGTGGAGGGTTACTCTAGATCATTCTTGGGAGGTGTGTGGTTGTTGGAAAGCTCTAGAGACCTCCTTTATTAAGCTTGCTCATTTCTCCTCCATTTTCAATGCTTGACATGGCTATGTGTAGCTAAGTTCACCCTTGTTGGGTTTGTTGAGACAAAATCCCTCCAGAAGTATGAGTTTTAATGATGACAAATCTTTAAGAAGCAAATCATAAGTTATCTGAACTTAGCTATTAATGGTTGCTTTGAGTTGTACCTTAAAAGACAAGACTAAATTCAAAAGCATGGAGAAGGTGTGAAGCATCAACCTACAACAAGAGTTTTCTAGAACATAAATTCTACATAATCAGAAGCAGAACTACCAGAAGGAGAGCTGAACAAAAGTTGGAAAGGCAGTCATATTTTTTAAGTCAAGAATCAATCATCTTCTTATAGCACTAATTAATGGTAATTGGTCTTTTCAAATAATAATTCTTCCACCAATCATGAAAAGACTTTGTGCGGTGGAACCATTCTCAAAAGAGATTGGTTTGAAGGACATTTTAGTAATGGAAAACAAAGTTTGGATCAGTTTAGGAATCACTTTCTCGTCACCTTTCACACCATTTGAATATAATTCTTTCTTTAATATGAGGACGAGAGTCAATTGACACATTCCAAATTGTCAAGAAAATAATTGGTTGGTGTGGGTAAAACCTAGTGTCTTTTTTCTTGAGGCCAACAAAGATAATGTCCCAAGTGAGGAATCTAAACCAAATATCGACCAATTCATATTATCGACCAGAAGTGTCACAAGGAAATCTCTAAAGAAGACATTTTAGGGCCTAGTAGAGTAAATTAGGTGAAAAGGGCTAAGTTTTTGTGAAAGTCCTCGAAACTAAAAAAGAAGATAATGTACCTTTTGAAAGATTCTAAGGTACTATTTTTTAAGGAGCTCACCGTTAGACACAACTTCAAGAATGGTAGTCCCTTGGGTTGAAGAAGACATGTTGCTTGAGGAAGAAGCCATGATTTGTTAATATATAAAGTGATAAACTTTAAAGCTTGTGTGTAACAATGGCCAAAAAAACCTGAGAAAAAGAGCTAAGAGAGAAAGAAAGAATATGCTTGTAAGTTCTAAAAACGTGAAAAATGATAGGGTTTTATGCCCTTTAAATAAAAGAAATAAGGAGGGAAAAATAATGATTTTCAAGATTGAAAATTATAAAAGATAAATTATTTATCTGGAAACCATTTAATTTAATATTTTTTTTGTGGTCAATGAACTCATTAGGCTTCACGAAATTGTTTTTATCAAAAACATTTTGCTTTCATGCCTTAGAATGCACATCTAAATAAATCAGAGAGTGTAGGCTACTTGATTGTAGTTCATATATACTAGAACTTTGGCACATTTAGAGGAACTCTAAAATTCTTTAACAATAACAGTGAAAATCATTGCCAACTGCCTCAATGTTTTTCCCTTCTTAAAAAACAAACCAGAAAATATGGTTTGAAATTGAGGAAGAGATAGGCAAGAAGATGAGAATCTAATAACTAAAAATAGTCAAACATGATGGCAATTGTGTATAACTTCATATCATACAAGTGAGAATAACCATTCAGATTTTATGACAAATAGTTCATGTGCAAATGAACAGAGCCTATTATATTCATTAGAAATCTTACATTGGGTACCCAAAAAAAAAAAAAAACAATCAAATTGCAGTTCCAATCAGAGCCCATATACATGGAATGAACTTGTAATGAACAGGAGTGATTATGGACAGTGGCAATGTGAATTGTGGTTCTCTGTTCGTAGTGAACTAGGTGATGGCGTCTTAGACTGGGGCGACAATAGCGGTGCAACTGATTGGGCAGTGGCATCTTGGACTGCGCGGCGACGACGATGGTGGACAATGTTGTTCGCGTGAGACAAAGAATTAGGAGGATTGAGATGAGAAGACAAAGGTCATGTGTGGGGTTTAGTTGCTTAGTCTAAGCCATTAATTTAAATTAGAATAAATGGTCAAGATTGAGAGTAGCTTTTTTAATTTATTTTTGAATTAAATGGATCTCCTCCCATATATATATATATATATATATATATATATATATATTAAGGATAGTGAAGTTTACCACTTCATAAGAGGAGGACATTCAAATAAAAAAGGATGCGAGTGAGAATGGAGTAATAAAAGTATAGATAAACTTATACGTTTATATATAAGGAAAATTTTCAACTTCAAACTTAGTAATTATCAAATCTTAGTGTGATCATTTGTATAACTACCAAATCTTAGTGTGGTCCACACTCCACCCCATTCTTTAACTGTTGATTTTTTAAATTGTTATACACACCTATATGTAATATGTAGAGAGAATATATAGAGTACAAAATTAATTGGATAAACCTAAAGACTCTTTTAGAAATATACACCATCATAAAGAGATTGTAGTAGATCTAGAAGAATCTTGACTAAAACAAGTTATTTAAGATCAAAAGTAATGGCTAAAAATAATCTAGCTATTTGATCACTTCCACGAAATCTAAAATAAAACTATACTATTTAGATATGTGTAACATCTTAACCTCTTACAATCAATTATGTTGGTCATTCCTGTATTTTTTTTTTTCTTTAGCATGATCCTACTACTGAATAAGATCAAAATCTGTCAACTATTTGGCAAAAACTGCATTCAGTAACATTTCAAAAGAAATTTATTTGTTTCATTCTTCCTTGCGATAGTAATGTTGATTGCCTATCAGTAACTCATAAAGAATATATCTTCATCTGGATATATGCTGAGCCCACTCGCTATAAAATCTTTTACATATTGAGAAGCAATAGAGGTGGTATGAATGGCTAAAACTATTGGCATGTGTTCAAATAGAGAAAATTATTGGATGGAGAATTCACCTTGATATTGTTGGTTATGATTATAGCCAATAAAATAAAATAGACAATTTCCGCAGGATAGGGAATTTATGTGAACGACCTTGTTTATTGAGTATATCTCTTTCCTTCATCATTTTTCAATAATCAAAATCAGGTAACAAGCATGAAAGTGACTTGACAAATTAATTATGCATAAAAATGAAAAACCCACGTAATTGCATCCATATTAGTTATTACATAGAAAATCATCAACTACATAATTCAAAATCGCCACGTTAATTTAATACGAGCTCTGATTTTTATTTTTTTAATTATCAAATAATTATTAATTATTCATAAAATATTGTTTAATCTTTTCTCTTTAAATTTTAACTTTAATTATTAGTCACAATAGTTATCGCCAAAAATAATTTTTGGTGTAGTGGTGGATTTGCATGTGATGCAAGTACCGTTGTGTTATTTTTATACATGATGATCATTCTATATGGTGACAATTTAATTCTTAAGAACATGGTAATGAAATTTTAATCTTATTTATATTTGCTAATTATTTGAAGTTAAGTTGTAAGAAATATATTTATACATTTTAATTCTTCATCTAAAATGGACCTTGACTAGAGATAATGAAGAAAAATGCGAACTGTTGAAGTGCAAGTGAGAATATAAAATACTACATTAGGTAAGAATTGACAAGTTGAGCTACATATAATAAAGAAGAATTCATGAACCTAATGTCTTAAGGTTTTCGTTTGAATGTGATATCAAATTCACTTGTGGTTTACTCATGATGCATGTCATTGGTAGTTATCTCTTGATATTTTGCCTTTCTCATATTCTCAACACAAGCTAACCAAAATATTATCTAATAAAAATAATTAAAAAAATTGATTGTTTAACCAACCATAGATCGAAACCATCAACACAAAAAATAAATAAACGTTAAGATGCACAAAGAGTTAGAAACACATGATCCCATATTTAGGATACGTGGCAAAATCAAAATACAAATATGATAAACATGAGATAGAAGTCTAATGTCAATCTAAGTGATAAAACTATACAAATATAAAATATTGTGTACACAAGTGTGTGTACCAAATGTAGCATAAACAATTAGAAATCAACACACATGATCCCATATTTAGGATGTGGCAAAATCAAAATATAAGTATCAAGAAAAATGAGATAAAACTAATATTAATCTAAGTGAGAAAAACTATACAAATATAAAGTATGGTATGTACATGTGTATGTACCAGATATACTCTAACACAATGCTGACTAGTTTAATGCTATGATTGTTTTTATTATTTAAAGGATAAGATACAACAATATCTTGAATAAAAAATAAAAAAGATTTATATTATTTTACTTCGGTGTATAATAATTATATAAATATCTAATAGCATAAATGATATTTTTGTATTGAATTGTGTAGACTTTTCTAAGCAAATAAATTAATTTTGGGCTTATTTAAGAAAGTTATGCCTTGGAGCTTTTGAAAAGTCAATTCAGCCTTATAAACTGGCTTATTTATTTTTTAAAATATTTAAAGTTTAAAATTTCCCATGCAAAGATTTCTATATGATGAAAATAGACACTAAATAAGCTTTATGTTTTTTTATTATTATTAAAAGGTCTAAGTGTAATCCTTAAAGAAACACCTATAATAATAATCTTGCTTAAATATATTTTTTCCCTCAAATTTGGGGTATGCCTTTTTTAGTCCCCAAATTAAAATTTGCATTTTTTTAGTCCCTTAAATTTGCGGAATATTTTTTTTAGTCCATCCTGACCAATGTTTAGTGGTTTAGATGTACAATTTGTGGCATTTTTTACCGGAAGAAAGACTTTTGAGGGTCTAAAAAAATGCAAATTTTAATTTGAGAGACTAAAAAGACATACCTCTAAATTTGAGGGACTAAAAATATATTTAAGTCTAATATTAAATGAGTGACATTTTATGATAAACTTCAACCTATATATTTAAATAAAGTCTAAATAACTAGTAAGTATCTCTTAAAATATTGTCTGGGTTTATATATATATATATATATATATATATATATATATATTAAAATATAAAAATATAAAAACTTAAAATTTTTAATTTTGAAAATTTAAAAATGAATTTAATTAATATTGATTAAAATAATTAAAAAACAAAAAAATTATATGATTATATTGCATAACTAATTAAAGATAAAAAAAATTAAATTAAATTACATTGACATAAAAGCTTGTAAGATGTATCTCAAAGATATGCATTATGCAGGTATAGCAACCGATGGGACTTAGGGGTGGATTTGATTCTTTACACTCTTGTCCCTACTAAAAATGATAAAAATGAGGAGAGTTTGGGGTTGGGTTTAAGAGAAGCGGATAAAATTTTTTAACTCAATTCTATTTTTGTCCCATTTTTTCGGATGAAAATTTTAGATTCAGTTTTATTTTTATTGGATTTTTTTGGGTTTGAAGAACACGAATCACTTTTTTTTTAAAAAAAAATTATTTATATATTTTAAATAAATTATATATGAATTACATTTTAATTTAAATATTATACAAAAAAATAAATAATAAAAAACTAAAAATAATAAATTTAAGAACTAAATTATATTTTAGTAAAATATGTAATTTCAATTTTATTATTTAATAATTATTATTATAAAACATAAGATGATAAGAGTATGATAAAAGTACGAGGAGGATTCGAGGATGGATAGTTATATTGTCGTCCTAACTCCCATTCTTGTGAGTTTGGCAAAATCAGAACTGGGATTCGGCTAAAAACTTATAATAGATTTTTCTCATTAATGTCAGAATGGAGTTAGATAGGTATCACGTGTTCGAATTTAATTATCAAGCATAAAGATATGTATTGTACAATTTTAAGAATAGAAATTTAAATTTATAATATGGATGAGTTAATTTATTTCCGTACGTGCCTGTATGTATTGCAGTATTGCTATTGCTCAAGCCTCAACGTTGTAAAATGAATCTCGCTTTCGCCGGGCTTAAAAATATTTTAAAATAGAGTTAAAATTAATTTAATTCTATTTTAGTAAAACATATTTTATTTTTAAATTTACATTTGAAACAAACAAACAAATCAAATTCAAATTCATAATCATCCGAACTCACGAGGATTGGTTTAATGACATGGGTTGAAATAATATTCATGAAATTATAGGTTATAATATTAATGCAATTATTGTAAAAAAAAAAAAAAAAACTATAACCATCCTAGAGTAATCCCAATAGAATCATAAATGTGAGGCTAGAAATTAAATCAGTTTGAGTATTGATGCTGGAGTTTTTAGCAACAAAATCAATCAATTATTATTATTTTTCCTTCGGAAATCAATCAATTATATACCACCCACTAAGTTTAATTAAATAATTTAATTTTGATATTATTAATTTTATAACATTAACTAATTAAAATTATTTTAAATATGACTTTTAAAATAATTATTATAAAAATCAATAATTATTAATTATATAGAAATTCATAATTTTAAGGCTTAATTGCAATTTTTACCTCTAACTTTTTCATTTTTGGCGGGTTTTATCCCCAACAAATTAATTTGGCTCATTTTACCTCCAACTTTTTGAAAAAGTTACGAATTTTACCCTCCACAGTTTTGATGACGTGACATGCTGACATAAGCATAAAAAATGGGGGGTAAAATTCACAAAAAATAAAAAATTAGGGGTAAAATTTGTCAAAAAGTAAAAAGTAGGGGATAAAAATTATAACTATTTTAGCATGTCACATCATCAAAACTGTGGAGGGTAAAATTTGTAACTTTTTTAAAAAGTTGGGGGTAAAATGGGCCAAATTAATTTGTTGAGGGTAAAATCCGTCAAAAATGAAAAAGTTGGAGGTAAAAATTACAATTAAGCCTAATTTTAAATGTTATTTATACTATTATACAATCATAATTATTGTATGATTTTTTTACTGCATAATTATTGTATGATAAAATGATTATTTTATAATAACTATATTAAATGACATACTTAAAACGATTTCTCATTAGTTAATAGTATTATAATTAAAAAAGAAAAATTAGTATGTAGTAACAATGTAAAATAGTTTTATACTACTACCTCTAGTCATATATATAATTAAATATGACAAATCATTAAGACCAAGAAAAATGATTAAATTAGTTATTTTTAATTAATGTTACCCTAAATTCAAAAGTTATTCCAAAAATGCCCTTAAGTTTAAATATTGTAATTAAGTGATGGCCATATTTAATGTCAATACTCATAATCCAATGAGTGAATACCTAGTAAATAGAGTTAACAATAAATTAATGATATAAAAGAAATTTAATCTTGAGTAAGTTTGAAAACTAGTCATTGTTTCTTATAAATCGAAGAAAAAAAATTGTTTCTTATATATTGGACCGGAAGTAGTATTATCAATCATAAATTATCATGTATGATAAATTTATTGACTCTTACAATAATTATTTTAAAAGTTATATTAATAATAATTTGTTATTAAATGACAATTATACTATTAATGCATGACCGTTAAACTCTTAAAAAAAAATTACACTAATAATACATGAAAATTATACTAATTTATTTTTACATTACACGTTTTTTATCTTCTCTTCCCGATGGGTGACGCCGTGACGACATACTAGTACTAGATACACCCTAAAAAGAAATCAAATGATCATTTTTTCTTTCTATGACGTACAATTCACCGTGTAACATGCGCGGCGAAAGTCAAAAATAGGACAGTATGAAAACAAAATGTCAAAAATAAGACACCCTTTTTGTTTTACTAAATGAAAAAAGAATGGCAAAATTTCACCACAAATTATTTTTGCAGGGTGTCTTCTTTTAATTTAATTATTTTTGTAAAAAAAGGAAAAAAATAAAAAGGCAAAATAGAACTAACGCAAAGACAATGAACCGAGCGAGTCTATCAGTAATAGCGGGCACAGACCTTAAGGGGTCACTATTCTCATAATTAATGCATATTATTCACGCCCCAATCGTTGCCATAGAGAGAAAAGAATTAGTGGCTGTTAGGTATGGAAGGAAAAGAAAGACTTCCGTGATTAGAAAATGGACAAATTAAATTTGTACGAAGGTAGATTTGGTCATCAGAAAGTTGGGTTAGCGAATTATTTGTTACATTATGGGCGGCAAGAAAGTTTAGTAATTTTGATTGACATGACTTGTGAGGAAGACCAGAATCGAATTGTTTGGTTTAAATACTTTGTCAAAATAATGAAGCAGATGAAGTACAAGGGTATTGTGTTTTTATCAAATTTCAAGATAGAATAAAAGAAAAGTTCATGGAATCGAAACCTTGCTTGCGTTGCATCACACATGACATGATGGGTTGTTAGTTTTTATGGGACCATGCAACTTACTATATGGGAACGTAAGGAACCTCTATGGAGAGGATAGAACAAGAACTTGCCATATCTTAAAATGCATATATATCAATGTTTGTGAATTGTGACCTTACATTTTTTCTTTCTTTTTTGATAACTAATACTAGTGACCTTACATTTATTACCCGATGTGAGGAATATGCAATGTTCTATAGCATATATTCTGTAGCATTATCGTCCTCTGATTACAGCGTGGTGGAATATTAGTCTTATCCTCTCTACGGTTTTTGTGAGATTTAATTTTTCTGCTGTCATTCAAGGTTTGTTTGTAATAATATTCTCAAAAAATGAATTATTGGCTGTGCTTGGCAAGGGGAGGAGGTGTTGTCCTAGACTCCTAGTTGTCCTATTTTACTTCTCTATTGAAGATTGTGGCTTAAAACTTTGAACAATTCCTTTTAATAAAATTCAAGTAACATGCAATGGCACCTCAATTGCACAGTGAAACAAGAGCATGATAAGTGTTGGTGGCAATAATAAATGCTTTTTGTACATGTAATAATAGATGCTTTGCCGTTCGAGGAAAGAGACCAACCAGTTGGCATGCAATTAGTAGAGCGTTGACATTGATGGAGGAACTTATATCACTACTAATTCACCTTCATCCACGTGTCTTTTGTTCTTAAAAAAGAGGCATTGGGCAACTCTTTGGAGCCATAGCGCTCACAAAAGTTGAAAAAACAAACAAATATCTTTTGTTTTTCTGAGTACGTAAATCATATTCATCTTTAAGATATATTTAAATTACATTATTATTTCCTAAGGATTCAATTGATAATCATTGATCAATATAAGATAGAATAAGATCATAAGATAGTAAGAGTTAAATATAATAATACTAAGACAGAATAAAAGCATGATAAACTTTTATATTATCTAATATTTGATGCGCACTAAATATTCTCTTAGATAATATATATGTTATCCTATTTAATGTTTTAAGTGGATTAAATAATATCAAAATATGATAATATTCGTCTGTGTCAATATTATCATTTAATCATAATTGTATAATATTTTTTTTAAATTAATTCATGATATTTTTTTTTTTACTTTTATAACATTATTTTCTAAAATTATACGGAAAAGTATCTTTAATATTCCATCTTCAGTTTTATACATTATTTCATTTTTAAATTGTAAAAATTATATAAAAACTAACTAAAATATTAATGATGCAATTAATATTAAATATTTTATAAAAAAATTATAATATAATTATAAAATATTTTAAATAATTGATATAAGTTTTATCATAATATAATATTTATAAATTATATTATCTTTTATATTATTTTACAATTTTTTTAAAAATATTTGAATAATATTTATATTTAAAAAAATTAATAATATATTTTAAATTTACATGTAAAAGTTATCTATCTATCCATGTATATCTATCTATCTATCTATATTATTATATAAGACACAGTTGCTGACTATGACCGGTAGTTCACGTGTCACATTCTGATGACATTTTATATTTTTAAATAATATATCATGAAAATCAAATTTTAAAATTATATTTTGAATATTTGATAACCTGCATACTATATTAATATCTTAATTAAAGTAATTTTAAAATTTTACTAATGTTGATTCATTCAATTTTTGTAACAATATTTCTAATTATTATTATTATTATTATTATTATTATTATTATTATTATTATTATTATTATTATTATTGTTATTATTATTATTATTATTATTGGATGACATTACGAAAATTATATACTATTGGATGATATTAAAACTTATTTTAGTTAATAAATTATTATTTTAATAATAATAAATATAAATATAATTAAAATAATTAAAATATGTTACTTATAAAAATGATATTAATTATTAAAAAATAAGAAAATATGTAACGATGTAACTTTAATTTTTTTAATATTAACTTTGAAAATTGAAAAGTAAATTGAATTAAGGATTTGAAATTATTGATGAAAGAGATAAATCTTCAGAATTAAAAAATAGAGTTAGAAAAACTGATAAAAGAAATATTAAAAGAAAAACCCAAAAGATTAGAGACTATAAAATTTGAAAGAAAAAAAAAGATTATATAGTACATCGAAAGAAATTTTAAAAAAGATATAATTATAAAAAAATTAGAAACTATAAAATTAAAAAAACAACAAGGGTTCTTAAAAAAAAAAGGAAGATATAAGGATGTAACTTTATTTTTTTAATATTAACTTTGAAAATTGAAAAGTAAATTGAATTAAAGATTTGAAATTATTGATGAAAGAGAGAAATATTCGGAATTAAAAAACAGAGTTAGAAAAACCGATAAAAGAAATATTAAAAAAAATATAGTATCATATAAAAAAGTGAATGGTAGTTATAGAAATATTATGAATGTGGATAGTTACAGAAATTGATAAGAGAAATTTTAGGAAAAGTAGAAAAACCAGATGCATATTAGGAGAGTGATTTACACCACTTTATGAGAAGAGAGTATTCAAATCAAATTGAACGTCAAGGAGAGTGGAGAGAGTGAAACAATGAGAGCACAGCTAGACTTATCTTATTCATTTATATATACACTGTGTTTTAGCCCGTGCAATGCACGTGTTTATTCAAATTTTCATTACCTTATTTATACAGTTAATAGAAAGAAATTTGAAAAAAAAAAACAAAGGATTATATAGCACATCGAAAGAAATTTGAAAAAGGAGATAATTCATCTCTATGAAATTAGAGACTATATTTAAAAAAAAAGGAAATATTAACTTTGAAAAATGAAAAGTTAATTGAATTAAGGATTTGAAATAATTGATGAAAGAGAGAAATATTCGAAATTAAAAAATAGAGTTAGAAAAAACTGATAAAAGAAATATTAAAAAAATAGCATCAAATAAACAAGTGAATGGATGTAGTTATATAAATATTGTGAATGTGGGTAGTTACAAAAATTGATAAGAGAAATTTTAGGAATAGTAGAAGAACCAGATGCATATTAGAATAGTGAACTACACCACTTCATGAGAAATGAGTATTCAAATGAGAATGAATGTGGGGGAGAGTGTAGAGAGTGGAGAAATGAGAGTGCAAATAGACTTATTCATTTATATATATAATATAATATAAGGAGATAAAGATATATAAATTATTAAAAGTATATTTTAGTCTTTTAAATATGATGACATACGAATCAAGATTTAAAGGAATATAATTTATTTATTTTTTATTTTATAAATAAATGTTTGTCTCCGAAGTTCTAATTTCTAGTTTATAGTTTGACTTGGGAGATATCTTTGCCAGATGTTAGGTAATGGCGTGAATACATGCATTAATTATTAATTATAGAAGGAAATATTGAAATAAGGTATTGTACTTCATCTACATATATGATCTGACTCATATTCGAAGGTGATCATCCAATTGACAAGAAGCGTTTTGAAAGAAAAAATAGTTGATTTAAGCAAATGGTCTTAAGCTATTGCTTAATGCAGGAAATGATATTTTTTTTAATTAGCAGGAAACACGCCTCCAGGCTATGGATAAATCTCCAACACACGCACTAAAATTTAAAATTAAATAAAAAAAATTCTACACATGGATAACGAAAAAAAAATTCTATGCAAGAATGTGTTCATTTTTTTCTTCATAATAAATATTTTATTTAAGAATTATTATTAGTTATTTCCATACTACACATTCAAAGGAGTTGTAGATCAATCTGCCAGATCAGAATGATGAAGCCTCACCTTTAGACGGGCTGCATAACGTGAAACAAATCAGGTTAGGTTATTATAGATATATAATATATCTTTAAGGAGAAATTACATTTTTTTTTACAAGACAAAGAGAGATAAGATAAAAAAGAGAAATATGAGATAATGTTATACGAATAATATAATCCATTTGTGATCATCTTAATGTCATTCATCATGTTATCTATTAAGTGTTCATTTATTTTAAAGTTAAGTGCAAACGATTTGGATAAAATTAATTTTAAACTATTGAACGTAATTAAGATGTATACTTATATTAATTTTAATCACAAAATTTTCATGAGAACTTATTCACGGTGAGAGGAATTGATTCCAAGGTAAAACAATGAGGCCTGAGAGTTGGAAAAATAAATACTACTAATTAATACTATTAGCACAATGGAAAAGCAATATCTAGTGAATGTTTTTCCGAAATAATGAAGCCGCTTATCAATAATTTAGAGTCCTTTCAAACATATTCAATTTTCACGTGCCTTCCAAAAAAAAATATTCAGTTTTCACGTGTAATGGAATAGAGGATGGGGATGGAGGTGACAAAACTTGCCAAAATGCAAATTAATTAATTTCTTTCATTTCGTTCCACGTGTTTTACATTTTAATTTCTCGCAGCGAATCTACTTTCATACGAATTCCAAATACGATTGGTTGAATGTTCCTCCCTCCCTCCCTCCCTCCTTTATAACATTTTAATGGTAATTTGAACGCGACGTCTTTGACGATTCACTATAAGCGATAATATAAGGACTTAAAATCATTAATTAAATAATCTGTTATAAATTAAATAGTTTGTTATGTATGTGTATATATTTAATCATAATCTTAATGTTTGACTTGTCAATCAATAACAATAATTTTCACTTTAATTATTCTCAAAATAAATCATTCACACAACACATGCTGACATGCATGCCATGGTGTGAATGAATTGCTTTGCACTCCATGCAGCTCCATATGGCGCTACTCATCTCCTACTTCGCCAAAGAACACCATTATTAAGAAGTTGAGAGAAAAAGAGACAGGAATTTAGGAAGGTCCAAAAGAAATTTTCAAGTAGTAACAGTAACAGCTCTAATCTAATTTTTATCTTGTTCAATTAATTTAGGTGATGACACCAAAATTAATAGGCAAAATCAAAGGCAACGACAGCAAGCGAATAACTTTCTTTACCCTGTCTTCAATTAGGGGTGTTCATGGATTGGATTTTTGAAAATCCAATCCATATCCAATCCAAATCCAATTAAATGGATTGGATTTAAATCCATATCCATTTAATTGGATAAAAATTGGATTGGATTTTTTTGAAACCGGTTAAAAGCAGTTTTAAAATTGGTTTATAGTTCAAAACCAATTTTGGTTTTAAATCTAGTTTTAAACCATAAATTGGTTTCCATCTGACCATGATTGGGGCTATTTTTGGCCGACTTCAATCAGGGTTATTTTCGATTGACATCGCCTAGGGTTATTTTTTATCGAGGCAGTCTTCGACCGACCTCGATCAAGGTTATTTATGTCTGATGTCGGCTAGGGTATTTTCCGCCAACCTCAGCCAGGGAAGTTTTCAGCCAACGTCGGCCAAGGCAGTTTTTGGCCAATCTCGGTCAGGGCTGTTTTCATTCGACCTCAGTTAGGATTATTTTCGGCCAATATCGGCTAGGGTTATTTTTTGCTGTCATCAGCCAATACAATTTTCGGCCGACAATTTGGAGATTAAATGTACCCCCAAAAAGTTAAAGTATTTCTATGGAGAGTATGTAGAGATTGCATCCCTACCAGAATTAGATTGCAATCTGGGGGTATTGATTGTCCTGCTATTTGCCTTTTTTGTCAACAGGCTTTAGAAAATTCATTTCATTATTTTTTTACTTGTCCATGAAGCATTTTTGTTTGGGAGAGAGAAGGATTATGGCACTTAATTGAACCATGTTTGACTGAAGTTGAGTTAGTAAGTGAAATGGTTTTTAAGCTCATTAGTGATGCTAGTGCCGACAATTCATGTAAGATAGCTATGCTACTGTGGAGCCTTTGGGAAAAAAAGGAATGAGAAATTATGGAATGCAGTAGATGAGTCAGGTAACACTGTCTGCATTAGAGCTCATTCTGTACTGCAAGATTGGAGATTGGCACAGGATCTTTGTGGAAATCAATGGGAGAATGGCTCAACAACAAATTATGTTAGTATATGGAACATTTTTGAGGACCAAAATGCTACAGGATATGGATGTTGTCTCCGAGATGATGCAGGGGAGTTTATTACAGCTAGAACTGGATGGTGGACTGCAAAACTTCAAGTGCAGGAAGGGGAAGCTTATGCTTTGCTTCAAGCTATGAAATGGGTTAGTCAGTTACCTTACTATATGGTAATATTTGAAACTGATAACAAGCTGTTAGTTGATCAACTTTATGGGCCCAATGTGTTTATCACTAAATGTGGGGTAATTATCCAGCAGCTTAGAAACTTGCTAAGTATTCATCAAGGCTTTCAAGTGAATTTTGTGAGTAGAAATGCCAATAAGGTAGCTCGTTTACTGGCTAGACAATCTTTAGAGAATCCTGAGAATAATATTTTCCATTGTAATCCTCCATGTATTCATCATATTATTGAAATGGAAAAGCAGTGATTCTCTTTTGTCAAAAAAAGAAGAAGGAAAGAGCTTACTAAATGAGGTCAACTAAGTTCCTCAATAGAACTAGTTATCAATAAAGCCGATGAATATTTTATACCAATATAATAATAAAAAAATCCATGTATTCTATCATTATAGGAAAATGAACTAAAAAATTCATCCCCACTGTCCCTCCAATTTCTTTGCAACCAAACATGTTACTATCAATGTCAGTAAAACATAAACTAGACATCACAAAAATCACTTCCCACGCCGTTGCATTTGGAAGCGCTAGCGTGGAAGAGAAGAGAAACGGAGGGAAGTGTGCGGATCTTTATAAATTTATGCAATTTGGTAGCAAGGAAATAGATACAAAATATTTGATTTTTTTGTGGGACCCACAACACAGTATTTCCACACTCCAAAGATCAGAAAAGGGTGGAAATTTACACTATTGCAAGAAGCTTACCAAATTACCCTTGATCCCTCGTGAGTCTCATGCATATCAAAGCTAAAGTTTCGCTACCTGAATGCTTTATGCCGTTTGAGAATTGATTATGGTTGATCGTAATCAATTATGCATGTAGCATAACCGATTATGTTATAAACACATGACATAATCGGTTATGATTTACCATAATCAAATATGCCACAGCCTAATCGGTTATGATTTTAAAAAGAAATTGTGTGCGATTAAAACAGGAAACTGAATTTATGTTTTTTTTTTAATTTAAAATGATGCATAAGGCAAACATTGTATGTGTGTAGGTCCGTATAATATTTTTTTAAAAAAAAGTAGTGTAGACATTTCTTATTAATTATTGAGTTTGATTTATTTTTACTAGCTAGTGTGCAAAAGTTACTATAATTAAAAATTCAGCAAAAAAAAAGTTACTATAATTAAAAATCGTATTTATTTGGTGTAATATTTACATTATATATATATATATATATATATATATATATATCAAAATTAAACTACATTTAAAAATATAGAAAGAAATAAGGCACAAATTTCGGAAGGATAATAACGTACTTTTATTATATATATTTATTTTACCTATCAAACAATTTAATTCAAATATTTTTTTATTTTTACTTTACTTTTCTTCAATCAAAAAATCTTAATTTTTTCTCTATTTCTCACTTTTTTTTTTTTCATCTATTTATTTTTCTTCCCTCTATTTCTTCTACTCTACCAAACACAGTGGTACAGAGAATTGCTGTAAAGTGTCACACACGAAAGATACTTTCAAAAGCCAGTCACTGTCAAGGAAAAATTGGATATGAATATTGGCAACTATGGCCATCAAAACAAATTAATTTTTTTTATCTATTATATTTTATATTATATATATATATAGAGAGAGAAAAAAAGATATGGATACAAGGATACCCACCCCTTACAAAACCATACTACAAGAACATATGTATCAGTTTTGTAACACCTTCTATCCTCTCCCCACAAGTATGTTTCCCTCCGTCACCCCAACAATGTACCCACAAAGCTAATTTATGAGTTTCCCTGTTGTATGTACCCTGCATAATAACAATTTATACCCACGTGTCCCTGCTGTACAATGAACTAGCCAGCACTGCTCCATCCCCTATCTAAAAAGCATTAATAATGTTACATTAACCAACACAACCAATAGTTTATTGACGAGAAAATCAAAGAAACGAATTTAACAATTTTATAATTTATAATATATGTGTCTTGTTTTGTTATAATCTTAATTATTAAATTTCAAATTAATAGCTACGTACAGTTTCTATTTTTTTAAAATAAACATACACTTTATAATTTTTTTTTTTACAGTTTATGGTCATAGTAACCTCATTCAAAGACCAAAGTATATATATATATGAGTAAAGCATGCAGAATATAATATTACAAAGTTTTCTTTTATATTACACTTAATTCTTTTACTATGTCATTTTAATCCCACGGTATTTAAAAAAAAATATTTTCTCTTACTTTTCAATTGTTATAATTACCAATGAAGTCTAGCTCAGTTGATTGATGTGAGTGTTGTAAACTTCTTAATACTGTCTTTGATTCTTATATATAAAAGAAAAGTGTTATAATTAAGTCTTTCTAAAATCCTTAAATTCTCCCCTTATATTCAAAGTATTTACTAATCGAACCACTTAAACCTTTTTAAACTGTCTTTCGTTCAAAACTATAACATCACTTTTCATCTAAAATTAATAAATTCAAAAGTTCACTCCAACCTCACTTCCTTATAAAATATTTCAAAACTTCGCCGAAATTGACTTCTAAATCTTTCAAAGCATTTAATATCTCAAATCCATCAAAAGTTCTCTAAATAGTTAAGTAGAAAATAAAGACTTGATTGTAACAATTAAAAAGTTTAGAAAAGCAAACAAATTCAAACAAAAATTATTAAAGAAGCCAAGTCTCACATTAACCAAAACTGAAAGATATAAGTGAGATTAAGTCTTTTATTTTATTTTTTAATGTAAACATTACAAATTATTTGCAACATCACCAACCATCAAAATATATAATATAACAACCATTAGAGTCAACCTAATGGTGGGGAACTTGGATAATATGTATGATGTCATAAGTTCTAGCTTTAATGTGATCATATATATATATATATATATATATATATATATATATATATATATATATATATATATATATATATATATATAAAGAGAGAGAGAGAGAGAGAGAACATAATTCATCTTCTTTTTCAGCATCACGGTCAAAGTGTTCCCAATCCTAGTTAAGTAATTATAATTGGATAAAATTGAGTCGGTTAGTTAATTTTTGAGTTATCTCCCTAGCATGCTACTAGTACTACCAGCTTGTCCAATGTGATTGAGGTTGTCATCTCTTTTTTAATCACTATATTGTCAGCCAAAAATAAATATTCCCATTCTTATTCATTTTATCCTCGGAGCATAAAATTTATCATGCTTTCTAACTCTTGAAATCTTTTGCTCTGTTTGTTGAAGTTTTGTTTTGAGATCACAAATATATGATGATGATAATATAGCTTCCCACAATAATTCAAAATGTTTTTTTTTTCATACGTATTTACCATTATTTTATCTTTTTGACATTTTTGTTTGCTTACTTAATTCTATTTATCATACATTTTTGCTGTTTTCATTATTTTTCCTAATGTTTTTTTATAAGGGAAAGTAACCACCCTAAAAACCAGCCGTAGAACATTCAAGTCAAAGAAGCAAACACTAGCCCAAACTAGAAGATGGGTTGGGGCAGGGTGGATATTGACGGCTCACTAAAGCAACCAACATTTCTTTGGTTTTATCTATTTACACCTCTCAAATTACTGAGTACACCTCTTTCATTTTTTATTATAAAAAATATCCTTTTATCATAATACCAGACCTTACATTGAACATGATGTTTTCCATCAAATTCAATATTAATATTGTGCGTTTTCCATCAATGTGAGGCTTGTGTATTCCATCAATCCTATACGTAATATTGTTTGTTAAAAGATATTATGCATTGTGTTTTTGTCAACAAGTCATTGAGGTAATTACCTTATCCAAAGGTATGTCACTGTGTGCGTTGCATATATGCATGACTTCTTTTTTTTAATGCTACCAGAAATAACTTTCTAGAAACATATACTTATTCTGGAAAGTAATTGTTAGAACTATGCGCTAAAACATTGTTCTAAAAATTAATTTGTGGAATAGGTGCTCAAATCCCCCTTTTGGATATTACTTTCTGGAACATATATCTATTCTGGAAAGTAATTTCTAGAAATATGCGCTAAAACATAATTCTAAAAACTATTTTCTTGGAATAGGTGCTTGTTTTCGAAAAGTAATTTCCAAAAGAGAGGGTGTAGAGGAATAAAAGGGAATATATTTTCAGAAAAAACATAAGGGGTTTTACAGATAAAGGAATTGAAACAAAAAGGAATTGTAAATTTTTTGAAAGAGAGGATGTAAAGGAAAAGAGGGGAATAATATTTCCAGAAGAACAAAGGGGTTCGACGAAATGAGGATTATTTAAAAAAAAAGAATAAAAAGGAAGGGTAATTAGATAAATTTATATAAAAAGGGGTAAAGGGTTGTACTTAGTAAATTTAGAGTATAGATAGTAAAAGCCTTTTTGTTTTTTTACTACAACTCAGTTTATAATCTAACTTTAGCCCATTGAGCAAAACTTGGCCCATAAAGGGGACAAGTAAACTTCAAAACTTAACAAAACAAATTCTCTTCTCGTAAGGCTAATAATCTAAGCCCAGCAATTATATAAGCCTTGAAGTAGAGGTAAAAGAAGCTTGTATAGAACCAATTGATCTAATGAGACAGATTGGGAATCTGATGGAGAACATTATGTCCGTGCTGTAAAATGCAATAGAGGTAAAAGAATTCTGTAGAGAACCGATTGATTAAGATGAGTTAAAAAAAAACACCAAGTGCATCGATCGGTACAAGATTGTTTCACCTTAACCAATTGTTTTAAGATTAAGTCTTAAATATATAACTGCATTAAATATTTAAAAGAGAAACTTTGTTCCCTACCGCCATCCTATTTAGTTTGAATAAGACTGTCTTTCGTAAAGAATACATGTGACTTTGTACTAAAAGAAAACAAAGAATAAGGTTGCTGCTATGGCGGATTTTACATGAAATACTTCCTACAAATGAGCTTAGGATTAGGAGGCATATGGCCACTGAAACCATGTGTCCAGTATGTGGTAATGGCCAGGAATCCTTGTTACATGCAATTCGAGATTGTGTTAAGGCTGATACAGTTTGGCGCTTAGGGACTCAACTACCTGCGTCTTGGAGATCTGATATGCCATCGTGGGTATATAGAAACATTACTTCAGAGAGAGATTGTAACGGTATGCATTGGTGCCAACTGTTTGGTGCTACCGTTGACCGCATTTGGTGGAGGAGGAATAATGTTGTTTTCAAACAACATTTGATGACAGAATTGGAAGTTTGGCACAAGGCTACAGCGTTGGTCCGTGATATCACCAAAGCCTCTGAAATGGAGAATATGCTAGCAGAAAATTTTCAGCCAACCATAAATGTTAATAGAGCCACGTGGAGTCCCCCGCCTGTAGGATCGATTAAATTGAATTGTGATGCTGCTTTCAGAGTGCTAGAAGGTAAAGCTACTTGTGGTGGTTTATTCCGAGATGAACAGGGTAGATTCATGGTTGGATATGCTACAATGCTCAGTTGCAGGACTGTTGACATGGCTGAAACTTGGGCCATTTTACATGGATTACGGCTTGCACATCAGTATGGTTTTACAAAGTTGATGATAGAGTAGGACTCCCAAACAGCAGTAGATTTGGTAAATAATGCTACGGTCCTTGATGTTTCAAATGGCCAGATTATTGAAGAAATTAGTTGGAGGTTAGATGAGCTCGAGTCTTATACTGTTATACACGTTCCCAGGGAATCTAATCATGCAGCGCACTCCTTTGCTCAACATGCTTTACATTCTTTTTGTATTGATTCTATTTTTATGTCAATTCCGTTTTTGCCTCTCAGGCTGTATCACATGATGTTTATGTTTCTATGACCCATCAAGGGTATAAATAAATTTCTTGTTGTGGGGCTGTTACCCCCACCACTTCAGCAAAAAAAAAAACAAAGAATTTTAAGAAATAAACAAAAATTGCACAGGAAACATTGGACCGTTTTCAAAGTTAGATAACGGTTTTATTTATTTATTTATTTCATAAAACTTCACCGGGGGGGGGGGGGGGGGTCTCTAGAAGAAGAGAGGTAACGAAAAAAATGAATGTTAGAATTTAGGTTCGAACATGGGTTTTATGCAAACGATTTAATAACAAATTGGTCTAACTTGGATAGTGGATACTGAATTTTGAGCTTTTATTAAGGTAAATTTTTCTTATAACTTCTTTTTTCTTTTTTTTCCTTTTTGTTTATTTTTTATTTAATGATACAAAAATTGATGTTGGCAACCATCGCAACTATTCTCTTAATGCAAGCGTTTACCCTAAGAATTGTAAATATATCATGCAAGCAAGCAGATATACATTCCACATCCATATTCCGAAATAGAAACTGAAAACCAAATAGTTGCTCTAAACAGTATTTTACATGTTACGCAGCTTAACTTGAGAATGAGAATGAGAATGCAGATATCAAAGATTCAAAACGAGTTTGCTATATAAAAAAAATTTATGGGGTAAATTTTCATTTTCTTTGGATCTCATACTCAACTTTTTGAAATTGATACTTATCCATCTCCTAATCATGAAGCTGCTCCATTAGATTTTTCCCAACCTTAAAAGGTAGGCTGCACTTACACTTCATCATCAACAGTCCTAAACTTTGTTATGTGAGTTTGTCATGATTTCATTATTATTTACTCATAGATGATGTTCAATTGCATCTAGCAAAAGAGTAATAAAAAACAACTAAGCAACACATATAAGCAAATTATGTATAATCCAAATATCTATACATAGAAATTAAGTATAGAAATGTTCTGCACAAGTTCTATCTCCATTTCTCTTTATGAGGCATCTAATTGAAGTATTATACTAATCTACTTATTTGAAGCAAAGGAAGATGCCAGAAAGGGAAATTAAACAATTAATGAAACATTACAAAGAAATCTCAACCAGGTTTCTTAATTATATTTTGTATAACCACAGTCCTTGCTCTCCTTATCTGTCGACTGCATTTATCAGCATGAGAACTTAAATTCTCCATAGTCTCTGAAAATGTTTCTATTTTCTTCTTAATCTCGTCAATCGCAAACTTCATAACATCCTCATTTCTAATAGCAAAATCAGCATTCTGTAACAATGATTCTAGAACTACTTCCAATTTGTTGATAAGCACTCGAATGTTGTCCAAGTCCTTCAATGAAATGTAAGTACCAATCTGCATTGAGCTGATCACTTCCCGTTGTCCCTTTAGAGCTTTCTCATAGCGCTTGAAGAGAGAGTTGCACCATTTTCCTACTGACCCTATTGGAACAGCCAATGCAGCAGCCAAGGCTGTTACAACCGGCGGCGCAGCAATAGAAGCTGCCACCACTGAGAAAATCAACACAGAAACAAAAGCAGCCACGAAAATGGCATTTGACACTCTCTTCCATGTCTTGAGGGATTTCAATTTCTTATCAAGCTTTCTCTTCCTGATTTGCAATTTCTGCAACATCGATGCCTGCTGCGCGTAAACCGATTGAAACAACAAATAAAACTCCTCAGTGAAGGGGTCCCCAGCATCCTTAAACTTCTTAAGCTCTTGCAATGTCTTCACATAAGTCACCCCTTCAGCCCCATTTTGCACCTCTTCCTCAAAGTAGGTAATCACTGACATGATTATCATCTGGTTTTCGCGTGCTCGCCTCAAGCATTTCTCAAGGGAGTTACAGAACTCCAATGTCTGAAGGCTATTATCAAAGTAATCATTCACCAAAGAGAACAATTCTGAGTTGCCCCATATATCTTTCTTGCAATCCAAAATAACTTTGACTACTTCCTGGTTCATCTCAAGCAAACTGTCAGTCACTTCTCTCAGTGAATCAAAAGATAAGGATCTGACCTCAACCCCATGAGCAAGGGAACTAATCACCCTATTGGTGTGCTCCTGAATGCTCACATCAAAGGATTGCAAGTTTGGATCTTTAACACAAGCAGCTTCATAGGAGCTCAAATCAGTAGCATACAGAGAATGGGTACCCATTTTAATGGGTGTTGGGGGTTCAACACTAACCATCTTGCTAGATTGACCTCCCATCTTGATACCTCAGAAGCACAGAAAGATCAAATCCAGCTTCTAAACTATAGGATCCCAAAAAAAAAAAAAGGAAAAGAGGGTAACCTTTTTCTTTCCTCCTTCCCTCTTCCAATCCACCACACAAATAATCCTACGCCTCAGCAACAGTGCCCAAAATTAGTAAAGTTTCAGAATTTGACAAGATTGTGCTCAACTGGATCCGTGGCTAGCTAGAGGAATGAGAAAGAAAGATACGTTGACTTTGGCTAGATCCAGTTGAATTGACTCTAAATTATGAACACCCAAATGGAAGATGTAATTTTTATGCTTGGTTACCTGAGATTCAGCTGAAGTTTGAGACTAAATTGGTGTCACTCATTCTGATTCCTTCCCCCAAGTGCAGAAATAACTACATATGGAGATTGATGCCCAATTGAGGAAAAAATTTGATACTCTTCAGAAACTTACTGCTTCAATTCAAGCTTTGATTTGGAAGAGGAAGTAGTGCTACTTAGACTGTGTCTTGGATTGAGAACCAAGATGGCTTCACTGGCTTGCGAAGGAGGAAGGAAATCCAGAAAGGATCGGCAAGGTCTTTGACTCTTCTGCACTGTTGTGTTGTGAGGCAAAAGTGTTTTGGGGGACAATTGAAGACAATATAAAATTTACTGAAAAGAATATTCAGTTGAAAAACAAAAAAAAAAAACTACGTGAGTTTGGCTTTTTAGTGCTTTTTATTAGACTTTAAATTTAATATATTGATATTAGAGTAAAGATGTTTATATTGTTAAATAATTTAAATTTATTTTAAATATGATTCTTAAAGTAATTATTATAAAAGTTATTAATTTTAATTAAATTTAAATTTTCATTTATTGTTAATATGATTTTTTTTTACATTATCTATCAATTAAAAATTATTCTAAATGTAATTTTTAAGATAATTATTATAAAAGTCAATAATTTATCATAATAATTTACGATTAAATAATTGTGTATTTTTTTTTGTTCTGGATCAGATATCACGGGTGTCCCCAATCTACTGGGTCGGAGACTAATCGAACACGGATTCTCCCACTAAATATAAATAGATCGTTCTCCTCATGTGAATGAGACGGAACCTTACATCACTGCGTCAATTCTTTGGGATAAATAACCGTGTATTTATAAATATAACTTATCAATAAAATAGTATTTAAATTTATTTTATCATTAATTTTTTCTCCATTTCTTTTTGTTTCATAAGTGTATTTATAATTTT
Organism: Pueraria montana var. lobata; assembly: GCA_026413185.1. NCBI lineage: Eukaryota > Viridiplantae > Streptophyta > Magnoliopsida > Fabales > Fabaceae > Pueraria > Pueraria montana. The sequence continues at coordinate 46,383,762 of CM048649.1, read as the reverse complement.
AATTTGATCTTATTTATTCTTTCATAACTTTTCTTGGTCAAAGTTCAACGGCAGACTTTTTTTACGTGGAAATATAAATGAAATGAAATGAAATGAAAATTGTAAGAACCAAGGTGGAAACGTCGGAGATGTTTCTGTGTTCGCAATTCGCATGACCTGATTCAAATTGCCACTGAATCACCTTTTTTTATTGGTGTTACTGAATCAACCTTCTACACACGCGTATGAATAACGAGACGACCAAACAAAACAAAATTGGGTACATTATACTAATTACTCGTAAAATTTTATGAAATTACATAATGTTTTTTGTTTTTTTTTATTCTTACACTATTTTTTTTAATTGTTTAAAAAATATTACATCGATATCTATTATATATTTTGGGTATTTATAATTTTAATTTTTAATTAATTTTAAACTTTTGTAATTTTTTATTTATAGACCAATTATTTAATTATATTTTTTACTTTCATGAATAGCATCTTATGCTTTCAAAAAAAAAAAAAAAAAAAGGGCATCTGAATTATTTACCATTGTCACTGCAACCATCACCACCATTGTTACCATCATTAAAAAATGAAAATAAAAAATTATTATTGTCTCTGCCACCGCCGCCACCGTCGCCGCCACCACTGTTCATTATCTTATCTATATTTTGGTGTACACCAAATACTAGATAAGATTAAAGTTTATTTTGCTTTTATCATATCATGTTCTTATTAAATTATATCATATCCTGACCACCAAACATGACCTAAGTGTTCATTTGATGGTAAAGATACGATATGATATGAAAGTATGATAAAGGATAAGAATATGATAATTTTTAATCTTATCTAATAATAAATCAGATAACGATATGATATAATATAAAATTACTGCTTCATTAAAATTAAATAGAATTTTTCAAAAAGATAACTTTTAATTTTACAAATTATGAAAATTATAAAAAAATTATAATTTTAACTAAATTATACAAAATTATATTTTATTTATACAATTACTTTTCTTAAAATTATAAACAAATTATATAAGTCTTTTAAAATTATAATTATTATTCAAATAATTTTCATTAAAAAATATTTGAAAAATAATTACTTAATTTTTAATATTTTAATTAATAATTTAAATTGTGTTAATATTATTATTATTATTATTATTATATATAAATCTTATATTTTTTTTTGCATAATGACATTATACATATATTTTATATAATAGGTAGAACATTTTAATAATTATTATATACATAAATTATATATAATAATTATTATAATATTCAATATATTACATACATAGAGAAAGATACATATAGGAGACATGATAATATTATCATTTGCTACTGATGCATCAAACCACCAATTACAACATATATGATAGGATATTTATCCTATCTTATTCTGTTATATCATGAGATTCCTACTAAGTTTCCTATTTTGTACGGGGCAGGGTGCGGCGGTCCTGATCAAAGCGGTGACCCTGGCTATTCTCACATGCATTAAGGGTTGATTCTTTCTCCCTCTCTCTACTTATGAACATATTGAGGCTATTATAAATAGATTAATTGGTATGGTAGCAAAGAATCTAAAATCCAATGGATTCGGTGGAAAAGATTCGAGCCCAGAATGGAGGATGCTATGTGGTTTCGGAGTTTCCAACATTTTAACAACATCTTATTGGCAAAACAAATTTGGAGAACAATGCAGTCATCAAATTCTCTGTTGGCATGTGCCAATGTGTCATGGTAATCACTAATCAGTGTTGCATGAAGACACTCTTGTATCTGAGCTGCTATTCGATGAAGAGGGTGCTGCTCATGATCAGATCAGTCAGAATGAAACGCTGAGTGATTCTATATGCCTTCCATTTGAAGTTGTCCAATTTAAGGCCATTCCTACATCTATTTTTAAATATCATAATCATGTTATTTGGGGAGAAAGGAAGATAGAGTATGGATGTTAACGACATACTACATGGCTAGGGGAATGTAAAACGTAGGTCCTGGGATGCGTGGACTAAGCCTATGGTAATTAATGGTATGGAATATTTTGTGATCCTCTTTGATTCACCTACGTACCCAAAATTTTACATGGAGGATGCCACAATGGAATCGCCCTTAGAGGTAACCTTGCAGTTGCAATTACAGCAAGTGGTTGATTGTGCTAGCATGTGATGTGCCAAAGGTGCTTTGATTAAAATCAAGATGGTAGAACATGCTTTTCTTTATTGCTTATAGGTCCATGATGGATGCATTAGCATTTTCTTTACCTTAATGGAATGAGTCATTATTACCATGCATGTCAAAATAAGGAGAAAAACGAAGCTCCAATGAACATTGGAATCAGACTATCATACAGACAAGACAGATTCGAATTATATTTTAATGAACAATGACGAAGAAGATATGTTTAAATTCACGGAAAGAAATTTTAACATTGCATTGCATGTAAGGTACCATTAATCTTAACATTCAAGATAGAAGACAGAATTTAAGTTGAATGTCAGCATCTCATAAAATTCTGAGGAATATGGCGACAAGGTGCTTTATAGTTGGGCCCTCTACAACCCTCCCAAAGTGCCAAGCAGCAACCAAAGTTTAGGGACGGATCGGAGAATAAATAATAGGGTTTAAAAGCACAAGGTTCCGACTACTACTCCATAGTCAAATAGAGTGAGGTATCTGCTTCTTAACTTCTTTCTTGAAATATACCATCCTTTTGCCTAACAATACTTTGCAGCAACATCAAGTGAAAAAAACCCTTTCAAAGTCAGCCACAGAGACTAAGAGCATGTATGATAATCCGTTTGAAATGCTGTGTTCACACGTTTCAAAGCATCTAATGGAGAAGGAAAACTTGAGAAATTAATAGGTGGTCCTGAACCACTGTGTCTGGTACATGGTCTCGATCAATCTCTACATAACATATAATCAAGTATCATTAAAAACTTTAAATATGTGTTACATAAAAATTGATCGAGATCGTGAATAGGTGGTGGTCCAAGACCACCTAATAATTTCTCGTATCATCGGTGTTTGAATCAATGTTTAGGTGTATCTCAACATTTTTCAAACATACTCTAAAGCTCCCTTTGTAAAACATGTAGAATTGATTTTGATTAGAGTCAATTAAGTAATGATCTTGCTTTACTGAACTGGAAAACTAACCGGCACTAAATTTGTAAAATACAATTTACTACTAACAAATTTTATATTCCTTGCTTTGCAACATCTAAATAGCCTTGTCCACCTGTGGTGTATCTGATGTGGATTAAGATAGCAAATCTCAAGCGATCACTTTGCTTAAAAGAATCTGATAAAATAAGGAGTCAACAAGATGGAAGGGTTTTATTTGATTATTATAAAAGATTGCAAAATCTCAGAAAATAAATAATTGATGTGAAGCCATCTTCTAAGAAAATGCCAATATAACCAAAGGTTGAAGACTAAACTGATTGCTTGATCATCCTCCAATAATATGGCTGATTATTCTTTCTCTGCTGAAAATTAAACAGCAGAAAGAAGCATGTTCGAATATACCTAGAGAGAATTGAACAAAGGTGTTTGATTATCCCCAACACCGCATCCACCACACCAGATCATTAATTTGAAATTAAAACTCTTTAACTGTACACCATGATCCAAATAGAGCTTTGTCAATTTAATGCTCGAAAGCCAACTTCAGAGAAACATTCAGATGATCAAGTAAAACTCACCAGCATAAATTGTGAGACAAACTATTTAACATCTTTCAAGTTTCAGAATAAAAAAATAAAAAGGAGTAATAGAAACGGCTTTTTTTACCGAAATGGGGTAATTTTTTCAAAAAATTACCGAAATGGATACTTTTTTGAAAATATTATGGAAATGGGTAAGTCGTGTTTTAAAATACTACTTCATATAAAAGAAGTAGCAATTTAAAAAAAAAAAAAATAGAAGTCGTGACTTGATTGAGGACTTACATATTTTTTTTTAAAAATTGCTATTTACACATGTATTTTATGGATACACCCCCTTTTTAATTTTTTTTTCATAAATCATAAGAAATACAACTTTAAAAATTTATCTGGATTACAATATTACTCAAATAATTTCTGACTCTTAATTAATTTCTAGTTGAGGGCACACGGAAAAAATTTAAAAGGGTGTGTATCGGTAAAAAAAAGGGGTGTATCGATAAAATCAGTAGTGTAAATTACAATTTTCAAAAAAAAATTATGAAAGTCTACTATGAAGTCACGACTTCTACTTTTTTTTAAAAAAAAAATGCTGAAAGTAAAGTCGTGTTTTAAAATACGACTTCTTTTATATGAAGTTGTGTTTTAAAACACGACTTCCCCATTTTCGTAATATTTTCAAAAAGTACCTATTTTGGTAATTTTTTGAAAAATTATCCCATTTTGGTAAAAAAAAAAAAAACCAATAGAAACACATTCTTTCAAACACACTTTTTTTTATTGGCTAAAATTTATTGAAAATTACAAATTTATGTAAGTCTCATACCTTATTTAATGAGTTTTACTCATAATTTTATAATTTTTAATAAATTTGTGTTAGAAATTGTGTTGCTAACAATTTTTAAAAGTAGAAACGTAGCAAACCTAATACATGTAAATTTACTTGGAAAGGATATAATATATAATAATTAGTAAAAAACATAGCAAACCTAATACAAGTAAATTTACTTGGAAAGGATATAATATATTTTTTTTTGTCAAAAAAAGGATATAATATATAATTAGTAGGATTTATAACGTGGGTCTTTTTTTTTTTTTTTATATATATATAACGTGGGTCTGAAACATAATAAAAACTAGAAAGAGTCTTTTATTGAAGCCCAAAATACAAGATGATTTAAAATATTCGGTAAAATATGTTTTTGGTCCCCGTAAAATATGCAAAATATTAATTTTATCCCTTAAAAATTTTTCGTATTAATTTGCTCCCTCTAAAATTGAAACATATTTTTGTAGGTTCCTGTGAATACCAATAGCTTAATTTTTTTTTTAATTCTCTAAATTTACAATAACAAAACATGAAAATTTGATAAATATAAAATTTATAACCCATTTCCACGTGTAAATCGATAGTCACATCAGATTACCATTTAACAGAATTACCAATAAGGACTTACAAAAATAGGTTTCAATTTTAGAATGACCAAATTAATACTAAAAATTTTTGGATGATGAAATTAATATTTTGCATATTTGATAGAGACCCAAAATATATTTTAGCCTAAAATATTCATGTAAGATTAAAATAAAATAAAAAATCTTAAAGATATACTAATTAATGTTCTTAATGCTCCATCAAATATTGTGCAATCTTCAACTTCTTTAAATTTTGGATTTTTTCCTTTAATAAATTTCAATAAGTTCCCAATCAATTCCTAGATAAGATTTTCCTTTCTTATAAAAGATAATTAAAGCAAAATAGTAAAATAATCTTAAAAGGTAAAAATAAACAAAAACATCTAATTTCCTAATAAAGTATTCTTAATTGTCATAAAAATAATTATAAAAATAGAAAAATATAGTAAAAACGCAACACATCAATAATAACTGAAAGTTTCCTTCTAACTTGGGATTCTCAAACTCTTGTTTCGAATTCTTCCTTTTCTTTCTTCATCATGCTTGGCTTACTAATTTTTATTTTGATCTCGAATTGATCCCTTTATGAAATTTTCATTATTCTTTCGGCATGACTTGAACCAATTCCAGATTCCAAATATCAACGCCTTTCAAAAAAATTGAAGTTTGGTTAATATCGAAATGATGCTTTCAATATTTAGAAAAAGTTCTAAGTAGACACCAACACCTTGCAAATTAAGTAGACACCAACCCTTATATGTCTACTTACGTAAAGTTTATTCACCTTCCAACACTTATAAAAAGTTCTAATTAGACACCAACCCTTCAAGTTATTTTAGTATCACATCAACGATCTTTATTCGTGTTGCACCAGGGCATGCACCAATGCAGGATGTGATCACTGATGCATATTAAAATACTTCTATTGTCTAAATTGAATGAGTGAGCTCTGTCTCTTTCGCCTACTTAGAAATGGTTATCAAAAAGAGAAATTTGTCACACAGGAGAATAAGGTAGTGAATAAGCTTTCCCATATTTGTCCATTTCGTGTGCTGAAGTTCTTTAGCTTTGTAGTATAAATGAACACTCTTGTGGTAGAATCTTGTTTAGCTAAGCTTATTCAGAACCACCTCTATGAGAAGAAAAAAAAAATAAAAACATGAAATGAGTTTTTTCATATGCTAAAATTAGTTTATGTATAAGCTAACTTGTAAAAGCTCTCTCATATAACTTTTCTAAAAGATGTGAGACTTTTTACAAATTAGCTTATGTATTAACTAATTTTAGCTTATTGATAAGCCCATTTCTTTTTTTTTTCTTCTTCTTGTTTTCTTCTTCTAGAAGTGATTTTAGATAAGTAACCCAAACAGACCTAAATGGTATACAGATTGCAAGAGCTGCCCCACTTATACCCCACTTATTTTTGCCGTCAATACTATTGTCTTCTATTATTAATGTTTTCAACGTGCTTCTTGTGAACATGTCAAATTTTAAAAATAGGAGTTCTTCTTTAGTCAAAACAAAATGTGCCACATAACAAGACGCATCATCCAATCAAGATAGTACATTACAGTAGTCTAGATCAGTTGATCCACTTTAAATATCATGGGATTGGGCCGGGTGTGGAGGTCCTCGACAAAGTGGTGACCCTGTCTATTGTTACATGTATTACATGTGAGCATATTGAGGCTATTATAAATGCATTTTGTTAAGGTAGTTAAGAAGGGAACTAAAATCCAAAAAGAAGGTTGTTAACTTGTTATGGGGTTTCGAGTTTTCAAGCTTTTAACAAGATATTATTATTGGCAAAACAAATTTGGAGAATAACGCAGTCATCAAATTCTCTAATGGCATGTGTCATGGCAATTCTAGTCAGTGTTACATGAAGACGCTCGTGTCTGAGGCACTCGATGGAGTGGGTGCTGCAGCTGCTTGGAACGAAACTGATTGATTATATTTAACTCATATTTGAAGTTGTCCAATTTATGGCCATTCCTATATCTATTTTTAAATATCCTAATCATATTATTTAGGGAGAATGAATGTTGTCATTAAAATGTCATACTAGGCATGGCAAATGTAGGGTCCTAGGACGAGTGGGGTAAGCTTATGGAAATGGTATGGAATATTGTGATTCTCTTAGATTTACCCACATACCAAAAATTTTACATGGAGGATGCAACAATGGAATCGCCCTTAGAAGGTAACGTTGCACTTGCAGCAAGTGATTGATTGTCCTAGCATGTGTAAGGTGCTTTGATTAAAAATAAGAAGGTAGAACATGCTTATCAAGATTGCTTATGGGTCCATGATGGATGGTATTAGCATGTACTTTACCTTAATGCTATGTGTCATTCCCGTGTCTAAAGAAGAAGTTACTTTTTAAATGCACCGAAAGAAAGGTTAACAACTTAACATTAGCGTAAAGTTCAATCAATTGCATGTAAGGTACCATTAACTTAACATTCAAGATAGAAGACATAATTTAAGTTGAATGTCAGCATCTCAAAATATAGGACCCCAGTTTTATAATATTTCTGAGAAATATGGTGACAAATTGCTTTATAGTTGGCCCCTCTACAACCCTTCCAAGTGCCAGGCAGCAACCAAAGTTTAGGGATGGAGAATAAATAATACCCATCCAAAAGCACAAGGTTCCCACTACTACTCCAGAGTCAAATAGAGTGAGGTATAAGCTTCTTAACTTCTTTCTTGAAATATACCGTCCTTTTACCTAACAATACTTTACAGCAACATCAAGTGAAAAAAACCATTTCAAAGTCAGCCACTGAGACTAAAGCAGAGACTAAGGCTCCCTTGGTAAAATGTGGAATTGGTTTTGACCAAAGTCAATTAACTGATGATTTCGCTTAAAAAATCGTGCTCCGTTTACTGAACTGGAAAATAATCAGGCACTAAATTTGTAAAATACTACAATTTACAACTAACATATTTGATATTCCTTGCTAATCAACATCTGAATAGTCTTGTCCACCTGTGGGGTATCTGATACGGATTTAAATTGAAACAGCACGAAGAACAAACTCGTCTTTAAGATAGCAAATATCAAGCGATCATTTTGATTAAAAGAATCTAATAAAATAAAGAGTCAACTGATGAAGCAATCTCAGATAATAATAAATAATTGATGTGAAAGCATCTCCTAAGAAAATGCCTAACCAAGGTTAAAGATCAAACTGATAGCTTCATCAACCTCCCACTAATATGGCTGAGTATTCCTTCTCTGCTGAAAATTAAACAGCAGAAAGAACCATGTTCGAATATACCTACATAGAATTAAACAGAAGTGTTCGATTATCCCCAACACAGAATCCACCACACCAGATTATTAGCAAACTCTCAAGCTTAACACCAGGATCCAAAGAGAACATCAAATGGAAAAAAACTAAAACAAGGTCCAACTTATCATATGTTATACCTTAAGTCAATTCAACACTCGAAAGCCAGCTTCAGAGAAACATTTACATGATCAAGTAAAACTCACCTCACCAGTTTAATTCCCGAGACAAACTACTCAACATCCAGAATTCTTTGCAAACAGTAAAAAAGAAAAACAAGCTGCATCCAAAGTCAATAGAGTTTAATTTCAATACACCGTTAGAATAATTTGCAATCAACTGATGAAAAATCATTCTTAGTATATAATTACTGTAAAAGTCAAGAAACTTACTCAACTTAATATAGGTAAAAGGATACAATATTTAATTACAAAAATTAAAGGTATATAATATTTATATCCATCCATCATACAAAATTAACGACCAAGGCACATAGAAGAAGGGCAGAGGGGATTAAAATTATTTTATAATCCCTAGTTGCATTGCAATAAGTAAATATAAATTTCCAATGATTTCATAAATCTAAATTGTTTGTTATAATTAGTGAGACACAACAATCTAGTTCTGCCTATAAGCAATGTAATTGGCTAAAGCAACTAAAGGAGCAGCCTTAACAGGGTCAAACCCAACAAGCTGATCCTGAGCATCCTTGTTCAGTTTCGCAGCAAACTCCTGAGACCTCTCAATCCCCAAAAGCTTGGGGTAAGTAACCTTATCAGCCACAAGGTCCTTTCCCGCGGTTTTTCCCAATTCCTGGGAAGACTTGGTAACATCAAGAATGTCATCAACCACCTGAAACAACAAACCTATGTACCTCGCGAATTTCCTCAATTTCTCAACCTCGTCGTCGGTGCCACCGCCCAGGATGGCGCCGAGGACCACCGCGCCCTCGAGAAGCACCGCGGTCTTGTGGATGTGGATGAATTCCAGCCTCTCGAGGCCGACGTCGGCCAGGCCTTCGGAATTGATGTCGACGACCTGGCCGGCGACGAGGCCCTCGGCGCCGATCGACCGCGCGAGCTCGCCGATCGCGCGGACGATCCGCGCCGGGGAGGCTCCCGCGGTGGAGACCGCGATGTGCTCGAAGGCGAAGGCGAGGAGCGCGTCGCCGGCGAGGACGGCGACGTCCTCGCCGAAGACCTTGTGGTTGGTGGGCTTGCCGCGGCGGAGGTCGTCGTTGTCCATGCAGGGGAGGTCGTCGTGGATGAGCGACATGGTGTGGATCATCTCGATGGCGCAGGCGGCGGGCATCGCCGTGGCCTCAGCGCCGCCGACGAGCTCGCAGGCGGCGACGCAGAGCACGGGGCGCACGCGCTTCCCGCCGGCGAGGAGCGAGTACCGCATCGCCTCGTGGATCTTCAGCGGCTCGCGGAGCGAAACGGCGCCGTCTAACGCCTTGTTCACCGCGTTCGCTTTGGTAACCATGTAGTTCTTGAAGTTAAACGCTGGTTTCTCTTCCGTCTCCACGGCGTCCTCTTTCGTTAACACCGCAGAGACGGAGAATGAAGCGGAAGAAGGTTTATTGTCCCCTCGCCGTTTGGCAACGGTGACGGAGGGAATGGGGAAGTTTTTGACGCCGTTAAAAAAATGATGAAAGGTTGGAGATCTGGATCTCGTGGGTGGGTTCAAAATGAAGCTGGGGCGTGCCCATGTGTTCAAATTCACGGCACTCATGATGGGGTTTTTGGGCTGTGTTTGGGTGAGAGGTTCTCTTGGCTCTTAAATAAGTTAGAGTTTTGGGTGGTGGGCTGGTTAGATTGAAGGGTTTGTTTGGGCTTAGGTAAGTGTCACGAGTGTGGTTGTGGTGGATTGTTGATGCGTTAGAGATGAGACATTACGGTAATACTACCTTGTTGTTCAGCGTCGAGTCCTGTCGTGGTGGTGCGTAATGGAAAATGGAAAGTGATGAGTAATGAGAGAGTGTGAGTGGGGCCTTGGAATGGAATGGAAGATGATGGATAAGCAAAAGCAAAGGCTTCGACCAATGAATCGATGGCGAGGATAGGATCTTAGGATTTGGGATTAGATGAGATTCTACTAGCACAGGGCACACGGGCATATATCGCGTTCCCGCACTTTGCTCCCATTTAGTGTCGTTAAACCTTTATGTTGTGTCATTTCCTTTGGGTGGCTCGTGTCCGATAACGATAAGATAATTAAATTGCATCAATTTTTTGGTAACTCGAAAGTAATGTGTATCCTTTTTAATTGGCCTATGACATGACTTGATGCAAAAATTATACTCCCTCCTGTCTTTTGTATAAAAAATAAATAATTAAATTATCAAAATCAATAAAATAAAAATAGTTAAATTAATTAATTATAATTAATAATATTATAAATTTTAATTTTATTTCAAAAATAGTCCTTAAATTAATTAGTTTAAGTAGTGATTACATTAATGACATTACACCTCTACCAATAAGTATAATTTTTATTATTAATAGATCAATAAATATATGAAAAATGAGTAGGTGTCTCATTAATAAATTTCACACGAAGTATAAAAAAGAAAACTAGTAATTAATATTTTTTTTAGGAAAGTAATTAATATATTTTAAAGTGGATCTATATTTTTTATAATTAGGATAAAAAAGAATATCATTTTATTTCTTATAAAAATGACCAAATAGAGTATTTTAGCTCTAAAATTTTAAGGAAAATAGAGTCTATGTTTTTTTTTTTATATTATCAATTAATTAAAAATGATTATGTATGATAGTTATATTGATTTTTTTATCATAACTAATTTAAAAATACCCGTGACATAACTTGCGACTGGTTGATGATGTAAAGAAAACGTTTTTCTCGACTAAAATTGCACCGTGGATCGATGTCAACTGTTGTCAAGTGTCAGCTCAGCTGTACTCCGACTTTAATGTGACTTGATTACTTCTTCAAATTTGATGGCTCCTTGTTTGAGAGGTAATGTACAAGGTTGATAAATTTTCAAAGGAGATTTTCATGTTTTAATTTATTAGAAAATCATTCTTTTTAAAGGCTAGAATTTGTGCAGTTAAAAATTTAACCGCAAGGATCTCAATCCGGGTTATGTATTATTTTTTATTATGCATTGTTTAGACTTTAGACTGAGTTCAATTATAACATGATCTTATTTTGACCATTAAGGGGAGGATTTCCCTGTTGATTAATGAAATTAGATTAAAATCATAAATAAATTATGAAAATGAAGTTATTTTAAAATAAATTATAAAAATTATGTCATTTTATCACGTTATTATCGAAACCATTAAGTTATGTGACAATTTCCCGTGTCACATGTCTTTTTTTTTATCTTTTAAAATTTCAAAAACATTCCACGTGACATGTCACATGAGAATCACTAGTTCACTTGGTACATTCTGAATAAAGTTATATGATATATCATTAAAGATTCTCACATGACAAGTTAATCCATGTGGGACATTTTTTTTTTAAAAGAAAGGCCTATTACGTGGATATTGTATCAACATGACGACTTCTTTAAAAATTAAAAAATAAATTTAAATAAATTCACTCTCTTTATAAAAATTAAAATATTTATCTTTAATAAAAAAAGTGTTTTTAAGCATTATTTTTCAACAAGGATATTTTTAAGAGTTTTTCTTCAATAAAAATGTTTTTTTATAAAAAAATTAACCTCTTATTTCTTTCTATCTATCTTCTAAATTGTTTAATATAATTTCCTCATCTTTATTAATTGAAATTCAATATTTTTTAAACGAAATTATTAATAGATAAAAATAACCTTACATCACAATATAATTTTTTTATCATAAAACTAAAATATAATGTATATGTTAAAAATATTTATTTATTATAAATTTTTAATTATAATGTAATATATATATATATATATATATATATATATATATATATATATATATATTCAAAAGAATTAATTCCTGTGCACAACATAGGTTAAAATATTACTATTATAAATATTAAGTTTAAATAAAATTCAAAATAAATTTAAAAGTAAATTTAAATAAATAAAATATTAAGTAAAAATAATAAAATTAAATAAAATATTAAGTAAAATAAATAAAGTTAGATAAAATTTAATTTAAAATGAATAAATTAACTTAAATAAAATATTACCTAAAACAAATAAATATGCTTAAAGAAAAAAAAATAAAGTCAATCTTTTAAAAGAATATATCATACATGATTAGTACTTACATAATAAATTCAGCATTCAAAATTCATACACCCCATACGGAAAATTCTTAATATATGCAAGTGTTTGTCATGCATTAATTATGTATTTTTTAAGGCTAATTTTATTTCTTTGGATTTTATTTTTTATTTAAATTTATTTACTTATTTAAATTAATATTTTGTTTAAATTTATTATTTATTTTAATATTTTTTATTTAAGTCTATTTATTTGTTGAAGTTAATTAATATTTTATTTATTTTTATTTATTTTTATTTCAATTAACTTTTATTTATGTTTATTAATTCATTTATTTATTTATGGTTAAATTTTTATTTAATTTTATTTATTCTTTTAATTAATATTTTATTTAAGTCTATCTATTTATTTGAAGAGGAATATCTTTCTAACACTCTCTTTTTTATTTGTTGAAATTTGTTGGAAATCACCGATTTTAGTGGATCTCACTTCTTATTTAATGATTATTTCTTCTGATTTAGAAGTGAGACCCATTAAAATTGGTAATTTTCAGTAAATTTTAGTCAATCCCAAAGAGAGTATTAGAAATAGTGTCAAAGAGAGTGTCGCTAACCCATAGGGTTGGCTCAGTGGCGTAAATTCCTGTTGCATTTACATGTGGGGGAACGATTTAGCGGGAGAACCCGTATTCAATTCCCTTTGTGTGCAAAATTTCGTTGGACTAGCAACAACTAGGGATGACAAAACGGGCTGGCCCGGCCCGCCTATGGCCTGCCAAAAACGGGCTGGGCTGGGCTGGCTCGTCATAGTTAAGACAGGCTAGACAGCTTGGCCTACCCCACCTAAGAGTGGGTTGGCGAGCTGGTGGGCTGGCCCACCAAAATTGGAAAAAAAAATTAAGTTTTTTAATTTATGGCAAACAAGACATAAATAAAATGACCTTGCATGACTTGTATCATAAAAGGACAATAGAGAGCGTTTTTGTTATTGTGAAGTGTGAACACAATTAAAAACAATTGCAATATTGTTTCATTTTATTCAATAAATAACAAACTAACAGTCTTTCAACACTACAAGTTCAATATCATCATGAATAACATTTTAAAGAGGCTTAAATATTGTTTCATTCCATTCAAAAGTTCAACACCATAAACTAATAGTCTTTCAAAAATATACCACAAAATACTAATAATCGATAATAACTTATGTTATTTTAGATATATTATTTAAAAAATAAAACAAAATAAATAGTGGTTGGTTAGCGGGCCAGCCGCGCCCCACCTCGCTTGTGGCTCGGCAGGTTGGTATGCTAGGCAGGGCGGGCCAAAGCGGACTGGTGGAATAAAGACCCCACCCTGCCCGCCAAATTTGTGGTGGGCTGGTGGACCGGCCCACCTGGCCCCGCCCACTTTGTCATCCCTAGCAACAGCCATGCACTAGGAGCGAAATTAGTCTCTAACCTAATGGGTTGTGAGACACCCGTAGTCTCTGACTCATGATTAAAAAAAAAGTGTTGCTAACATTCTTCTTATTTTTTTTTATTTAAGCTTGTTTATTTATTTTAATTAATATCTTATTTTATTTATTTATTAAATTTATATTTAATTTTAACATTTATTTATTTAAGTTTGCTTATTTATTTTTTTTTTTTTTTTAAAGAAGTTGCCATGTCAATTATTAACATCCACATTAGATTTCGCGAGTAGTCTCAAATGCCTCCGTTCTCTGACCATTGAAGTATACCAGCATAATAACAATAGATAAAATAGTGATAAATTAGATTGAGGAAGTGATCCCCAAATCCAATTTGCAATAGAGATTCAATAACAAAGCTCCAGTTTAGCTTATCATAGGCCTTTTTGAAATTCACCTTAACATCCATGTACCTCTTCCTTCCTTAAAAACCATTATATATTGCATATATTAAACTATACCACACATATTTTACTATTAAATTTACGGTTCAATTTTGTTGGACCATCAAAGAATCTCAAATAAATGGTAATATTTTTTTTTAAATACCTTTTTAGTCATTAGAATTTAGTATTTTTTTATTTTTCATCCTTGTAATTTTTTTTGTTTTAATTCTTGTAAATTATGTTTGTTTAGTTTTTTGTCCTTAAAATGATTTAGATAGCGATTTGAATAGTCAAAAAAACGTTATGTAAACCGTTTTAAGGACAAAAACAAAACAAAAATAATTTGCAAGGACTAAAATAAAAAAAAATTGCAAGGACGAAAAGAAAAAAAATACTAAATTGCAAGACTAAAAATATATTTAAGTTTTTTTTATAAAAAAATATAGGATAAAATATGTTTTTGGTCCCTATAAAATATGCAAAATATTAATTTTGTCCTCCAAAATTTTTTTGTATTAATTTGGTCCCTCTAAAATTAAAACATATTTTTGTAGGTCCCTATGAATACTAATAGCTTAATTTTTCTTCTTTTAATTTTTTAAATTTACAATAACAAAACATGAAAATTTGATAAATATAAAATTTATAATTCATTTCTACGTATAAATCCGTAACCACGTCAGATTACCATTTAATGAAATTATCAATGAAGACCTATAAAAATAGATTTCAATTTTAGAGGGATCAAATTAATACGAAAAATATTTGGATGATAAAATTAATATTTTGCATATTTTACATGACCAAAAACATATTTTACCCAAAAATATACTAGACAGAAAATGTAAAAATAAAATACATTTTTTGGTGACGTCAGCCAAAAAATCTATCCAAATAATGAAAGGCTTTTATGGCAAAACTGAGCTAGAAAAAAGGTTACTTGTTGCAACTTGCAAGTGCAGTGTTGTGTGCGATGCTAGCTAGCTATTAAAACCCCCTGAAATCTCTTCATTCTGCGTCCTCCACTATTTTCTTCTCCGTCTCTACACTTTTCTCAAATAGGTTCCTTTCAATTCAAATTCTTCTTCCTCTTTTCCTTATCGCATTGCATGTTATTTTTATTCTAACTTGTTGATCCCTTCTTCCTCTGCCTCAGATTTTCCTTTCCTTCGCCCTACCTTCACTTTTATAATCGCACGCTCGTTCGTTTCTTAGGGTTTTATGCTTTTGTAATTCCTTTTGATTAAAAATGAGACGGGTAGTTTTATCATTACTGGAATAACTAAATACTGGGTTTAGGCCAAAATTTCAATATGTGCCCCCCCCATCCCTTTTTTATTTTGTAACATGATTGGATATACTGTTGGACCATGATTATTTGTAATTTTTAATTTTTTTGGTAATTTGTTGGACCATGATAAATGAAATGTTGTTCGTTGATGGTAGAGTTGATGTAACTGTTGCAGGACGATGATTAAATTGTTTAAAGTGAAGGAGAAGCAGAGAGAACAAGCAGAGAATGCAAGTGGAGGACCACCTGTTAAGAAGCAATCAGCTGGGGAGTTGCGTCTTCACAAAGGTTTGCTAACCTTTTGTGATTTTTCTATTTTGTAATGGTTAAAACTTGTGTGGCACTAAGCTTAAATGATCACATCAATTTGATCAAATGTGAGTTGCAAAAATATGATATGTCCTAAGAGTTTGTGTAACTTTGAATTGCCAGAGCAGGGACTTTTGTGATGGCTTGGGACATGAAAGAGGATGTGAAAAAAGGGGTTTGTGGATTTACTTTGAGTCGAAATTGATTTGTAGGAAATGGGAAAGATAATATTCTCCATTCTAGGATTTTTCATTACAAATGATATTTTGATAATTATATAGGATATGCAGATTCTTTTTTTTGTCTAAAGTGTTTTGTTTTGTATTGATTCAAAGACTTTGGACTCAGGAAAAAGGTTATTAGTTTTTTAAGGGAACATAATGCATATCATACATTTTGAAGCATTTTGTGATGTCTGAAGTTTATTTCAGAAGATGAATTGCTATCCATTTTCTCGGTGCTTCTGGCTTAAGGAGTTAAAACCTACATTATTGGCTAATTTAATTTCTTTATGTGAATGGTCTTATTATGTTTAAGCATTATACAGTGTAAGAACTTCAGTTTTTGGTTGTAAGAGTTTGGTACATGCATTTGTTAGGATTGCATAATGTTGTTAATTCTCAAGTAAAAATTGCACCAACTGAGGGAAATGGTAACTAAAGGCTTTTAATGGATGAAAGTATAACTGACTTGGGTATTCACAAGATGTCAACAACTTTTGATTTCATGCAGGTAGCATTCGTAGTGGATTTCTAGCCTCCACTGAACTTCTTGTTGTACATGAAAAAGGGCATGTTTTTACTTTTTTCCATACTCAGGATTGTGGATTACCAAAGCTATTGACAGAAGTTAAAGTGATCTGTCAACTGTCATGTTGAGGCTTTTGGTCATAAAACAGATCTTTTATCCTTGAAAGGACTAATAAGTTATGTCAGATGTTTAGTTTTAAGATAATTTCAGATTTAGGAATAAGTGAATAATTGATAAATGTAAGGTTCTTTAAAATTGAGGCTAGAAGAACTGATGATAAACTGTGTGTATCAAAAGGACCTTCAACTAATTCACACTACAATAGTTTCTCATCTTAATTTCTTCAGTTTATGGTTGCTATCATTCTTAAAGTACAGTGAAGCTTGGATTTTAAGTGAATTAACTGGGGAAGAAATTATTTAGTGATTGTTTATGCTCTTCTACAATGATTATGTCTTATCCCTTTATATTCATGGAATGTTTCTATTTTGAATTTATTATTGATTTTTCTAGAGTGTTATTTCTTTTCTGCATGTGATAAAAAGGAATTTAATATGGCTATTTCCTGTCTAAACATACTAATATTTATGTACTCTATTATGGTGTGTGGTGATGTGAAGTTGTAAACTGCTATATATCTTATAATGAGTAATGTGTTCAGTAGTACAAATATGATATTGTTTATTTCTTTTTGGTAATTCTAAAAAGACCACTGAAAGCACTAGCAAGGAGAGTAGATTGTATAGTTTTTAGTCCTATGAAAAAAGGGAGAGGGAGATCAAAAAGGGTATTGGAGGAAGATGTTAAGAGGGATCTCATGGTAAATAACATCTCTTAAGATTTAGTCTACAACTGAACATAATGGCAAAGTGTAATTCATGTAGCCGACCTCACCTCGTGCGATAAGAATTTTGTTGTTGTTCTTGTTTTGACATTACTTGAGGCTGTAGTTTTTGCCATCCTATTATGTTATTCAAGTTTTTGGTTACATTGGAGTGTCACTTCTTGCAGACATAAGTGAGTTGAATTTGCCAAAATCTTGTACCATACAATTTCCCAAAGGCAAAGATGACTTAATGAAGTTTGAAGTTTCGATTCGACCTGATGAAGGATATTACATGTATGGAGCTTTCCAAATTATATACTCATATCTCTTATGTTTAATTTGAAGAATTGGATGTCCCTTCTCCCCATATCCTCACCATCTTATGTTTTTTGGTTTTTTGAAATGTTTAATAAAAATAGTATAATCTAGTTGGATTTACATCCCCATTCTCCACCCCTAAAAAAGTAAAAAGAAAATAAATAGAAAAATTCCTTATCTCCACTATTTTTTTTGTTTGTTATTACAGAGGTGGCACATTTTTGTTTACCTTCGAAGTGTCTCCCATCTATCCACACGAGGCGCCAAAGGTTAAGTGCAAGACAAAGGTAGGAATTAGGAGATCTTGGTTATCTTTGGTATTATCAACTCATGCTTTATTTATGTACATCGTACCTGTTTAATCTTGCTTTTGTCATTTTTTGTGGTTTTCTTATCTGTTTCAAAGTCATAAATTAATTTGTCGTGTCATATATGTAGGTCTACCATCCAAATATAGACTTGGAAGGAAATGTTTGCCTTAACATCCTACGAGAAGATTGGAAACCTATCCTCAATATAAACACTGTCATCTACGGATTGTATCATCTCTTCACGGTATGACTCTGGTTTTAGCAATTTTTGGATATAATCTTTGGAATTTAGATTATAATCTCTAAATTGTTGTGTAGGAACCAAATTATGAGGATCCCCTTAATCATGAAGCTGCTGCAGTCTTGAGAGAGAACCCGAAGTTGTTTGAGTCTAATGTGAAGAGGGTGATGGCTGGTGGGTATGTGGGGCAAAGCTATTCCACTCGTTGTATGTAATCTTTGCTCCATAACTTAAAGTCCATTGTTGAAATATAATTATCATTGCTTTAAAGGCCCATGGTTTGTAAAATTTATTTGCCAAAATTGCATTCTCCTTCAAACACTAGCTGTTATTTTTCCTGGTGGAGCAACCTGATAAAATCCAAACAAGACCAAGCATCTGAAAGCCAAACAACTTGTTATTGCAACTTTTGTGCTTGTTTTTGTAATGTGATGTGATATTTTAAAGTGGACCAAACAAAAATAGATTCAATAGTCAAATATATTGTTATACTTTCTACCTCCCCCAATGCAGTTGGTATGACTATTACTTTCTTATTCTGTAACTGATAATTTTAATTCGTGTTGATGCGTTTCTACCAAATGCAACATTTATTAAGCATCGTACAACGGAGGCTTGAGTAATTGGAAGCATTTGAATGTATCTGGTTGGCTTGTGGGCTCATAGTCTTAGATCATTGTTCTAATATTACAAGGCTCGCCAATTATTGGGAACGAGGGAACTTATTGGATAAACTTTTTCATAAGAATTTATAGGAAAAGAAAAAAGTAAGGTAAAATGCATTGTGTTTATCTCATAAGTTAAAATTAACTTATACACTTAATTTGGCTTAAATATGTTTTAGGTCTATGATAAATTAGTGAATTTTGTTTTGGATTTTCAATACATTTTTTCTTTGTGTTGAGTCTTTAATAAAACAAAATTTTTGTTTTTGATCCTTGTTATTTTGTTTTAGACTTTCAAATATATCTATTTTTTTGTTTTTGTCCCTAAAATATGTAGATAATTTGTTATGAGTCCCTATCAAATATTTTTCAAAGGGACTAATGCAAAATGAGCAAAATATTATAAGGACTTAAATGAAAAAAAAATAGATATATTAGAAGGACTAAAACAAAATAAAAAGGATCAAAAACAAATTTTTTGTTTTATTAGAGACTCAACGTCAAAAAAAATTTATTAGGGATCCAAAATAAAATTTGCTAATTTATCATGGACCTAAAACATATTTAAGCCACTTAATTTTTATAGAAACTTTTTCATCTAATTTCTTCAAAAGCTAAAGTGCATCCGTTAATTTTAACTTTGGAAGAAAGTTCAATTTATTTTATATTTTCTTTTCTTTTCTTTTTGTATAAGTGTTTATGATTTTTTTTTCAAACAAAACTAAAAACTTGCATGTAAAATATTAGGGTTGAGAATAGTGTACTATAGTATCATGGCAGAGTGGAGCGATCCCTATTTGTGACAGAGGCCTTTGTAGCAACATGATTCAATGTTGTGGTTGTTGTGGAAATTTTCGTGGTGGGAATAACAATACCTAGCATTTTTCAAGCCAATTCTTGCAGCCCACATGTGAATTTTGTAGTGAAAATCACAAAATAGAATATTGTGAATCACAATGAATTCTCCCACATTAAGAATGTGATGATGCAATTTATGGAAGCTACCCAAGCTTGTATAAAGAATATCAAAAGTTTCATTAAAAAATCTTGATGCTCAAGTAGGGAAGTTAGCAACACAAGCTACTAAAGGATCTATTACCAGGACACCTACTATTGAGGATCCTATTACCATAGAAGAAGGAAATGTAGCAAAAACTGAAGCACATGAGGAGAGTTTTGAAGAAAAGAATGTTTCAAGAGGGAAAGATGAAGAAAGAGAAGAAAAAATAGAAGGGTGAGAATAATGTTTATAAAGAGAGTTTCACCATCCTAATATCTCTTACTAGTAAGAGATTAACAAGGAAGAGGAGCATATAGAATTTGATAAATTCATTGATGCCTTCATTGCCTTGTTTATTAGCATTCCTCTTGCAATGTTATAGAAGAAACTTCATGAATATATAAGATTTATAGAGTTTCTAACTAAGAAGAGAAAGAGAAAGGAGGATGTGTTCTTTGTGTCCTTCATGCCACCTTGAGTAGGGCAACAATAATGTCAAGCTAATGATAGTAAAGAAGCACTTTTAGGAGATAACCCAAGTTTTTAATTTTTCTTGTTTAGTTATTTTGGTTTGTTTTTGTTTAATTTCAAATTTAGATGGAGACTAGTACGGTACCCGTGCATTTGCACAGGTTGTCATATATTACTTTTTTATGTTATTTAATAATTAATTTATATAAATATGTTATTTATAAAATATAGTTTTGTTCTTGTTTAAAAAATACGAAGATGATTGACATTTTTTTATTATGATTATTCAATTCTAAAGTATAGCATCAGCCAGTGTTTTAAGAACCGGACCGGCCGGTCCGACCGGTTCGACCGGAACCCGGTGGCTTAACCGGTTCGGTTCGATAAAAGGATCGGTTATGCACCTGACCCAGTACGACCCGGGTTGAACCGGCCGGTTTTTGAAAAAACCCGGTGACTCGGGTTGAACCGGGTTGTGATATGATTTTTTTTTTTTTGAAAAAAAAGTGCTGAAATGACGTGTTTCAATTTTTTTTTTTTTTTGTGTGTATGAAACTTATTTATGGACTTGTATTGTCATGATTATTGGTTGTTATTTCTTATTTGGAATATTAGATACTTTATAATGACAATAATTTAAAATTTGAAGTGTTAAATGATTAAATTATGTTAGCTATATTATATTTTTTTAATTTTTTAATATATATCGAGTCAAACCGGTCCGACCAGTGACCCACCGATCCGACCAATGACCCATTAACCCAGTACCTCGACCGGTTCGATTACCGGTCCGGTTCTTAAAACATTGGCATCAGCGGTTTGCAAAAGGTTTAAATATTTTAATTTACTATACATTATGTAGTTTAAATATTTTAATTTATATACTATGTTCTAAGATTATTGTATGGTGTGTAAAAAGTTGTGGTAAATAAAACAATAAAACAATTAATAGAAAATCTTACTAATACAATTTTAAATTTTAAATGTTGTAATATGAATATTTAAAATCTAAAATTGTATTAATAATATTAAATCATTATCTTTGTTTAAAATAATAGATGATCAAAATAATATAGTTTTTTTGAAAAAAAAAATTATAATCATATTACAATATTTAATTTCTTGGTTAAATAAACTTTAAAAGTCTATCTATTAAAAGTCTTTCTCGTCACTATTCATAGATGATTAAATTCAAATAATGTCGCTTTGCACTAATTTCATAAACAAATCAAAATTAAAAAATTATAATCATATTATAATCTTTAATTTTTTGGTTCAGTAAACTTTAAAAGTCTATCTATTAAAAGTCTTTTCCATCAC
Source organism: Pueraria montana var. lobata (assembly GCA_026413185.1). Lineage (NCBI taxonomy): Eukaryota > Viridiplantae > Streptophyta > Magnoliopsida > Fabales > Fabaceae > Pueraria > Pueraria montana. The sequence continues at coordinate 46,361,812 of CM048649.1, read as the reverse complement.
TATTCATAGATGGTTAAATTCAAATCACGTCGCTCTGCACTGATTTTATAAACAAATCAAAATTTAAAAATTATAATCATATTATAATCTTTAATTTCTTGGTTCAGTAAACTTTAAAAGTTTATTGTACTAGTTGGGGTATTCGGTTTATATGCGTTGCCGAATACCCCTACTAGTACATTTATCTATATTAAAAGTCTTTCCCGTCACTATTCATAGATGGTTAAATTCAAATCATGTCGCTACACACTAATTTCATAAACAAATCAAAATTTATATGTAAAATTTTAAAAGTTAAATAAGTTTATAAAAATTATAAACTATATTCAACTCGACACTTTAAATGTTAGAGAAATATTATTTGTTAACTTTAATTTTCTATATTTTTTATCTTTTTATTTTAATATAATATACAACTTAATAAAAAAATGTTAATTACAGTTAAAATATCTATGAGAGATCAATTAAAATATTTATGTGACTTATTATTAGATAAGAAAATTATTAAATAAGAATATTTATGTGAGACCAGTTAAAATATTTTTAAAATTTTATAAAGTATTTAATATTTTGAAATAATTATATATGGTCAGAACAATTGATTTGTTATGAAGTGTATATTATATGAAGTGTCAAGTTGAATATAGCTTATATTTTTTATTTATAAGATTTATCTTTAAAATTTTATATATAAATTTTGTAGTTACAGTACACAACTAAGGGACTTTTTTTTTTTTTGGCACTCACATAAAAAGCTTATTGCAATGGAATCAAAATAGCATGGTTAATATTTAATCAAATATTAATTGTTCTGACCAATTCTTAGGGGCTTTTTTTTTTTTTTGGCACTCACATAAAAAGCTTTGTTGAAATGGAATCAAATTAGCATGGTTATTATTTAATTAAATATTAATTAACCACATACTGACATGTAGCATAGAAGAGAGAGAGAGAAGGGGAATAACTTTAATATATAGTAATAGATAGATTAATTTGTTGTGATTTCCTTGTAGGTAACTATGCTTAAGGCTTGTTGAATCAATTGTGGACTGAGGATTGGAACTAAGTTTGGGGTTGCTACTAAGTGAAGAGACCTTGTTGCCAAGACTCTTCTCTTTGTCTACTTTTTAGTGTTGTTTTTGTTTTGTTCTTAATGTTTTGATACATTGATTTTTCCTACTGAATATAGATTTTGTTTAGATCTTAGATTCTTATTACGTACTTTTTAGTTATTGCTTTTAATTAATTTCCTTCTTTTAATGTGGAGTTTAGTAGGAAGTCATGTAATTAAATAATCTTCCATTTAGGATTTTTTTGGTGCAATTTTCCATTTTTCACCACATCCCATAAATTATGAGTTGAGATAAGTTCTCATTTTCGTAACCCACAAATGGTAGTTTTCTCCTGCAAATATAGGAGGTAGAGATAAAAAAATTATTGTTGGAAGCCATTTTTGTATTTGAAAGCTTTTTGTGTGGGTTTTTTCTTTTGTTGGTTATCTCAGGCTTCGTTTTCATTTTTTGGTTTTCTCTCCTTTACAAACTTTGGTTTTCTCACCCTTACATACCCCTAATAGATAAACGAAGCTCTTGATACCATATTAAATTGAACATAACATAGGGTATAGGAATGAACATAAATAATTGTAGGACCGAACAAAAATATGTTGTAAGATCGAATATAAATGTCGTAGCATGATATAGAAATATTCATAAGATGAAACCAATAACCACACACATAGGGAGAAAGAACTTACATGATATATTTCAATTTTGCACACATTTGAAGTGTTATAGAAATGCTTAAATACAAAAGTCTTGAAAGCCTGTAATTATGCCTAAACTACAAAAGTGTCGGTAGCCTACAACTAATTATTTATGAGCACAAGCAACATTTAACCAACTTTACAAGTAATTAAAAACCACAAAGATAAAAAAAAATTTAATATAAATTTAGAAAAAAAATCTTTATTTCTAACAAAATCTCTCAAACTATTTTTTCTTATTTTTGAATTTCCTTATGTTCTTACTATATCAACTTTAAATATCACAAAAGAGTTGTCTTAGGGTGAATCAACTGCCTTGATTTGTTCCCATGGTTATTTGTCTTATCCACCCTTACCTTATCTCTTAAATTTGGTAGTCACGCTTCCCTTTCTCCCCGTTAGGTTCCTTGTGCAACTGTATACTTTTTTATGCTCTTGAAACTAATTAATGTTCAATATGACAATAGCTTTCAAGGGAGTCATGGTGAAAAATAAAAGAGATATGAATTGCCTTCTGCTGCTTGCAATCTTTCTTAATACCCCCATGTCCCCACCCTAGAAGGAAGTATCAATGTCTTCATTACATTCATAGTCTCACTTTCTTGCTTACCACCATGAACCACAAAAGGCAAAGATCTCGAAGAGGTTCACTAAAGCAAAAATGAGAATATGAGAAGACTATTTTATTTCTCTACAACCCTCCTTTAATGTAGTGTATCAATGCATTTTTGGTAATTGCGAGGCAACAAAAGAATTCTTAGTTTTAGTCGTCTCTTATCCCTTAGATTCTTAAAGCTTTTTGTCCACATTTATTTTGTATATCCAAGCTCACAGGACTTTTTGGTTCATGTACTTTTCTTTGTCTAATTTTTTTTTATAGGGATTTGTCTTTTTTTATACAATGAAGAAATAAAGAAAAGACAAACTCATCCAACACTGGCTAGGTCGTACAACAACGTATCCAAAGCAATTGAAGGAGGAACTACAAACTCCTCAGACAAACATTGCATGCAAAACTCCTAGGCCAACTAACTTATCCGCCACTCCATTTGCACTACGGTGAACACGACGAAAGGAAATTTCCTAAGGGCACTAAAGGAGATCTCTGATTTCATAGATAACAGCCCAATGCGAATGCATGTCCACTGCATGATTATTCAAATTATTAACAATATTAAATACATCCAAACAATTTATCTCATACTGAACAACCATGCATGATGAATACCTTCTTTTAACGCAAAAAACTCAACAAGAAGATAATCCCTAGGGCCCTAATAATTAGAGAACCCAAAGATCCATTCACCTTAGGTTCCTAGAATCGCACCTCCCCCATCCATGGCATTATGCACCAACCATGATGCATCTACATTTAGCTTCATGATAGGGTAGCTAGGAGGAGACCCTACCTCAACAGTTGATCTAGGCATCCTATCACAATAAAGCTACAGTTTAGTAGTGTATGTCTAATCATATTACACACATACATAGGAATCTTTGTCTAATAATTAGGTATATTTATGTCAGATATATTGTCGTTCTAGTTTAATTGCATGACTAGAAAAAAAGTTAGGACCTAAAGTAGGGGTGATTCTACGGTGGAAAAGTTTCATATATCTCCCACCGTGCGAAAGAATCCTTGTCCGTTTGATATACTAATATAAAAATAAATGGCTATGATGAATTCAGTGATACCGGTTGGATAGGTAATATAAACCGGGTTTTATTGAAAATGTTTTTTCCACGTAAGTTAAGAGAAATACCACGTGGGAGAGACAAAAAACAGTGTCAGGTTTGCTGTCCCTGTGTTTGAGTTGCAGGTTCCCTTCCCTTTGCACGATTCAAACCCTCTTCCGTCCCCATTCCTTCGAGTCTCCCTGAACTCTTTTCCTCTTCAGTTGCCGTCAAATATGAAGGTGCTCTTCATTCTCTGATTCGCTTTTGTAGTCGAAACCGATTGTTGTGTTTGTTATTTGTTTGTGTTCGTTGCGCTATATTTTTCCGCGGTGGTGGACGAAGCCTTTTGTCAAATGGTCGACCTAAAGCTAAAAGCAGGAGTCCGATGGGAGTTTGTGACATCACGAAGTGTAAGGGTTAACTGGGATTTGTGTTGACCAGGCATTTTCGTAGTTGTCGATCCATTACTAAGCAACACATATAATCTGTGAATCGGAGGGGATCCGAGTAAGTGGATATGCAGTCTCCGATCACCTTGCGCCGTCGAATCCGTAAATCATTGGTTCGTTGATGATTGAGAGTGAATCTGTTGATGACGAAGCGTAAGACTTGGGCTTTGCAGTTTTCGTTGGAGGCCCAGTTGTAATACCCAATAAATACATTATGGAGGCCCATATTGTTTTAAGAAGCCTGACTTAAACGGTATTTATTTTAACGGGTATTTAAGCTTTTATGAGATTTCAAGTTTGAAGATTTATTTGTAATTAGATATTGACAAAAATATTTAGAAATTGCTATACATAGTTAATTTTAGTATTGCGGAGGAACCATTTATGTTGCTTATTACGTAACTTTTAAAACAAGAAAAATATTATAAAAGTATAATATTATCTTGGTTGTGGAAAAAGAGAAATATTATGTATTATGTATTTCATTTTATGAAAGTAAATGTTACAAATTTGTGATTTATTAAATTGATAGTATTATATTATACAGAAAAAAATTTCGTTTGAATATTAAATTGAGGTTTTTTTAAACAAAATATTAAAATACACCTTTGCTAGAATTTTGATTCTAGTTGCTGTCCAGCAGAGATTAATGTAATTATAACAGTGAGTTAACATATTTAAAATACTGTAAAATTAGATAATGATACGTCGATCATGTGGCTACCGATGTGTTACTTGACACATATGCTAACATGATTTAATTATATTTTATCTCTCATGTATTTCACTCGTTAAGGGGAGCAAATTTTACACATTTAATATATTTATATGTTTTTTAAAAGTGAGATGAACTATATATGCATCCGCCACTGAGTGTAATGTTCATTTAACTAGGTTTCATTTACCCATCGTGGTATTTGTGATAAGGGTTTTCACTAATCATGGATATGCCTCACTTGTCGGGGATGCTAAGTCGGCTTACGTGAAATTTCACAACTTAGCATCACTCCCCCAAGGACTCTCCAAGCCAGCAAGCATTTCCTCATGTACCTTCTGTAGCCACCCAATCCTCTTTGGACAAACACATCACACAACGCTCCTCACCAAAGATTGTCCTTTACAAGCTATGTGGAGTTCCGTATGCTTGATGTATCAACAACAATCTTTATTCAAACAAGAGAGAAAAGGGAAACACCTTTCCTTCCTCTTAGTGTCATAATCACTTATGACCATCCATTTCTACACACAATCAAACTAATTCATTCAAGTGCCTTAAGCACTACAACAATCATAATGAATTTAATTCATGATTTCGCATTACATCTTATTAGATTTTATGCTTCCTCACACTCTCAAACTCTTAATTAATTAATTCTTAATTATCAATTTGGTCCTTTTATTTATTTAGAATGTTCAATTAAGTTCTTTTATTTCTGAAAGTTCTAATCATGTTCTTTATTTTTTAAAATGCCTCAATGTAGTCCTTTATTTTTTAAAAATGCCTCAATGTGGTCCTTTTCGTCCAATTGAGGCTGACGATGTTAAGTTGTAAATTCCGACGAAAAGGATCACATTGAGACATTAAAGGACCATGTTGAGGCATTTTAAAAATTAAAGGATCTGATTGAAATTTTCGAAAATAAAAGGACCTAATTGAACATTCTAAATAATTAAAGGGACCAAATTGATAATTAAGCCTTAATTAATTAAGTCCCCCCTAACAACACTTACTAAGTTTAAGTGAAATTAGGACATAGTTTCACCACTAGCAATTACTAATTGTGTTTTAGGAAGTCTTAATCCTAGATTTGAGTCCATCCTCACCCATTCCTCCATGCAAAGGACTTAATAAGTTACTTTAAGTAACATTCTAAGTCCAATCTTCAATTCTCGTAACAATATATAGGTGCCTCACGAAAAGGATTATAACTTTCTCATTTTACGTCTGTTTTAACTCAAACCTTTGGGATAAGTTCATATATATAATAGGTACCTAATTCCACTAATTTTACAGTATTTTAAATAGGTTAACTCACTGTTATAATTACATTAATCTCTGCTGGACAGCAACTAGAATCAAAATTCTAGCAAAGGTGTATTTTAATATTTTGTTTAAAAAAACCTCAATTTAATATTCAAACGAAATTTTTTTCTGTATAATATAATACTATCAATTTAATAAATCACAAATTTGTAACATTTACTTTCATAAAATGAAATACATAATACATAATATTTCTCTTTTTCCACAACCAAGATAATATTATACTTTTATAATATTTTTCTTGTTTTAAAAGTTACGTAATAAGCAACATAAATGGTTCCTCCGCAATACTAAAATTAACTATGTATAGCAATTTCTAAATATTTTTGTCAATATCTAATTACAAATAAATCTTCAAACTTGAAATCTCATAAAAGCTTAAATACCCGTTAAAATAAATACCGTTTAAGTCAGGCTTCTTAAAACAATATGGGCCTCCATAATGTATTTATTGGGTATTACAACTGGGCCTCCAACGAAAACTGCAAAGCCCAAGTCTTACGCTTCGTCATCAACAGATTCACTCTCAATCATCAACGAACCAATGATTTACGGATTCGACGGCGCAAGGTGATCGGAGACTGCATATCCACTTACTCGGATCCCCTCCGATTCACAGATTATATGTGTTGCTTAGTAATGGATCGACAACTACGAAAATGCCTGGTCAACACAAATCCCAGTTAACCCTTACACTTCGTGATGTCACAAACTCCCATCGGACTCCTGCTTTTAGCTTTAGGTCGACCATTTGACAAAAGGCTTCGTCCACCACCGCGGAAAAATATAGCGCAACGAACACAAACAAATAACAAACACAACAATCGGTTTCGACTACAAAAGCGAATCAGAGAATGAAGAGCACCTTCATATTTGACGGCAACTGAAGAGGAAAAGAGTTCAGGGAGACTCGAAGGAATGGGGACGGAAGAGGGTTTGAATCGTGCAAAGGGAAGGGAACCTGCAACTCAGACACAGGGACAGCAAACTTGACACTGTTTTTTGTCTCTCCCACGTGGTATTTCTCTTAACTTACGTGGAAAAAACATTTTCAATAAAACCCGGTTTATATTACCTATCCAAACGGTATCACTGAATTCATCAGAGCCATTTATTTTTATATTAGTATATCAAACGGACAGGGATTCTTTCGCATGGTGGGAGATATGTGAAACTTTCCCACCGTAAAATCACCCCCTAAAGTAGACTCACAAGTCACAACAATGTAGAACCAACTAAATCGCTCCCAAGACTACTCTTTTTTTTTTTTTGGAAGACTCCCAAGACTACTCTAGAACTACAAATAAGGTAGTAGCCAATGATTTATATATAATTTATATGTTGCTGACTACTGTTAAAAAAGGTAAATTGCATCTTAATTAATTTAATATCAATTAAAAAAAGAAAATTTATATCACCATTAATTTGATAATTTTTAAAAAAAGTAACTTATATATAGAATTAATTACAAATTTTTTCATAAAAATTTAACACAATGGAAACACACTTTTGTTGAGCAAAATACATGACAGAATCACGTTTCTGTTATGTATTTGACCAACGAAAGTGCTAGAAACACGTTTCTGTTGTGTTAGGAGGTGAAAAAAATGGACAACAGAAACACGATTTTGTTGACAAAATACACAATAGAATCACGTTTCTGTTGTATATATATTTTTTTCACACCTCTTACACAAGGAAAATGCAATTCTGTTGTGTAGATTGATCAACATAATTGCGTTTCCATGAAAAGGGTATTTTTGGAATAAGAAAAATACAATAAAGCTAGGAGGTGGGAATAGTAAAACTGATGTGATAATAGCAATTCCCAACACAAAATATCCGTTCACATACTCACAAGCCCATCAAAATGTATGTCGGACCCATAAAAAGGGAAACAAAAGACTGTTGCTGCTTGCACCTTTATAAATTGCTACCAGCACCCGATTACATTCTGAAAAGCCTAATCTGGAATGTTCTGAAAAACTCAATCTGGATTGTAATTACATTCTGGATTAGATTTTCCTAAATGTAATGGGATACTGGTAACACAGTTTATGGAGGTGCGAAAATTTTAGCTGAAACAAAAAGCGTACATGTTCAACAGACAAATGTGACCCAAAGCATACAACTTAATTGAGCAAGCCGAAAGCACCCATTTGGTAACAAGCCTAACAGAATAAAAACAATAGAATACTGGATCCGAGAATAACGTACTATTAAAAGAAATGCCATATAAAATGGATTACACAATCAATGGGGCACTGAACTCAAAAATCACAACACCAAGCTTATGAAGATGTGATGGAATGAAAAAAAAAAAAAAAAAGTGGATAGAAAGCAAATTGAGCACCAAGCAAGCAAGCATATAACCCTGCAATAAAATATATAACAGAAGATAATGGTATATATATATATAAAGAAAGAGTAATGAGAATAGGACCTGAGATACCATACCAATAAGTAGAGCAAATGAGACAGTGGGAAAGTGGGCTGGGTCCTAGTATCATCACTCGCGCATGGCATATTTTCATATGATTTGGTTACAATAGTGCTTGGCTGGTTTCATGGCATGGTGCGTGACGTGGTTGCGTCAATGGTTGAGAGGGAAAATTAATGAGGGTGAGAGCTTCTATGGGTTGGTGACGAGAGAATATGAAAATGAACTATTATAACAACTAGTTGCTCCAGTTTATATAAATGTTCATTCAACTACATGTCTTCATGGTGAATTACATGGGAGGGATCATCAAGATATTTTTGAAGCATATAGGCATGGAAAATTGGATGAACTAATGATATACTCCCTCCGGTCCTTTTTATAAGAAATAAATAACTAAACCATCAAGACCAATAAAAATAGTTAAATTAGTTAGTTATAATTAATAATGTCATAAATTTTAATTGTATTCCAAAAGTATCCCTTAAATTGATTGGTTTAAGTAGTGTTACATTAATGACATTGCATCTCCACCAATAAGTATAACTTGTATTATTAATAAACCAATAAATGCATGAGAAATGAGTAGGTGTCTCATTAATGAATTTCACAAGATGAAAAGTAAAAAAGAAAACTAGTAATTAATACATTTTAAAGTATGTCTATGTTTCTTATCATTAGGACAAAAAAAAGAACATTCTTTTGTTTCTTATAAAAAGGACAGGAGGAAGTATATATGAAGAAAGAGCTAAATGATAAGACACATGATCGACTCCCCAAAATCTCAAATGTTCCAATGAATCCACGTACATATATAATATATAAATAAGTTTATAGCATAAGAGAATGCTTCTCCCTTACACGTAAAATCCAAGTGTAATTAAGTTTAAAGTTGGATTAGCATTTTAAGTAGGTATTCAATTGCAAACAGTAATTGATACTATGTAATGCACAATCAAACTATCGATCTAATTAATTTGCTTTCACAAAGAAACCAAGAGACAAATAATATTTAACTGAACTTAACAAAGCATTACATATTAAGTTATTGATGATTGCCAAAAGTTCTCTATATTTTTAAAGTCAACAATGAATTGAAGAAAAAAATGAATTAGGAACATAATTAAAGTTGAATAAGAATGAAAAGATAATTTATTTTCATGATATTATTACCATAAAGGGGAATACACTGATTGACCTCATTTGAATGGAACATATATAATGGCTCTTGTTCATTTTTTTTTTCTAATAAGAAAATAAGATATAGACCATCCTAGTATAGTTAAAGTGACAAGGGAGCGATGCTTTCCACATACCTATGAATGTCAAATAATTTTTCAATTGAAAGTTTAAACCGGACATCTTCAATTAAAGGTTGAAGCCAATGTAGTGGTTCGCCATTAGAGTTATATGACACCAACTCCTTACCCCAACTTCCAAGAAGAAACTCAGCACCATCTTTCCAAATTCCATAGATTTCATCAAAGGTATAAAATGGTCCAATGTTGTATTTTTTAGTCCAACTACTATCTTGTTTTAAAATCCAAATGTCAAACTGATATTCTACCGGACCCTTGCCACATGAATGTTTTATGGCATATGCAACAGAATCATCAACTTCAAAAATCTTACCAGCACCCAAAATTGTTGTTGGGGTGTCAAGAGTTCGAAATAGATTAGAGCGAAAGTCAAAACAAAGGATGTATGTGTAGTCATTAGACAACCAGTGACAACCTCCATTACTAAAAGCTGAATTACTAAAACCACAAGGGAAGAGTTTATCGATAGGGGATAAATCATTAGCATTGACATCAGGGAGAACAATCCAGGAATTGGTACTAGTATTATACACCTCCACAAAAACAATGGGGAAAGTATAATTGTCATTACCAAATTGGAATGTGATATGAAACTGGATGAGCTTGAATTCATTGAAGGTGTTAGGATCAGCTCCGAAACCCTTATAATCCATGGTCAAGGAAGAGTTATTATGGCCACGAGTTGGAACTTGAATCCACAAAGAAGGGGGAATGAGCTTGAACTCTCTAGTGGATGGATTCCACAAAGCATTCTTGTCAATGTTACAATCAAAGTAACATAAACAAATGACACCGTTGCAATGCAAAAATGAATCATAGTGGTTGAGGAAGGGACATTGTGACTGAGGAAGTCGAAGGAGAGTTGGGTGATTGGAAGAGAGAAGTGTTATCATAGGTTTCAAATCATGAGGACCAAAGTGGGCGATCATGAAACACTCATTTGATTCCCTTTGCCTTTGGCTATGCCTCCACACAAAGGTGTTGGTTTTGAAGAGGGCATTCCACGATTGTTTAACACTTTTGAATCGCATCAATGACTTCGCAGGTAACCTCTCCAATATATTTTCCACCAATTCTTCTAACAAAGTCACTGCCATTCTTGATTCCCTCAAATTCTTCGCTCAAATTATGAAAGAACAAAGATGGTTTGATTGTGGTTTATAAGATTAAAACTCTTGACACCCTTATTTTATATAGTCATCTAATGGTCCGTGTACAATTTTACTTTTATGTGTGTGTGATAAAAACGTGCACTGAAAGGAAATTATTACTTATTCGTAATTAATTCTCAAGATACTTTTTTTATACATAATAATATAAAAAAATAATTACATTTGATTTTAGAGATATGATAAAGATAACATAACACAAAAAAATAGGAAAGCTTTAACTAGTTGATAGAATGAGAATCCAAGATATGTTGCCTATTAATATCTCTTGGTATTACTCATAATATCAATTATTCGATTATATACGTGTGTCTCTATATATAGCCTATGTTAGGCAAAACTAGCAGATAGAATGAAAAGCTAAGTAGTGGCTGAAAGTTAGTAGCTGAAAACTGTTAAGTTAGCTTATTAAATCAAAGTGTTCGGTAAAATTACTTGTTTAAGTAGCTGAAAAATATAAAATAACATAAATAGATATATTTATATGATATTTTTATATAAATTTCAATTTTATTTTATGGATAAAAATATTTTTTGAGGTGTTATAATTTTAATTTTTTAATTAATTTTAAACTCTTGTAATTTTTTATTTATAGATAAATTATTTTCATTATAAATTTAGTTTTAATTATTACATTTTTTTCATATTAAGTATTCTACTATTAATCTTATAGTATATCTTAAAATATTTGTAATCAAGTTTAAAATAAAAAAAATATACACTTTAGTAGACATTATACTTTTATTATGTTAATTAGCATAATAGTTAAAATAATTCGTCTAATATAAAATTATTCAAAAAATAAGAAATTTAACATTTATCATTGTTAATTTCGTGAAGTATAATATTAAAATAATAAATTAAATATTATAAATAGTACAATGGTTAAAATAAATAGTGTAATATAAAAAAATGTAAAATATAATAACAAACATAAAATAAAACAAATAAATAATAAAATCTTGTTTTTATTTAAAAAAGGGTAATAAGGAAATCTAATAAATATTTTAAGGATAAAAAGGAATAAAATATAAAAGCTAGAAGCTAATGTTTTCAAAAATGCTGCTTCAAGTAGCGTTTCAAAAAATACTAGAACCTACTAAAAAAACTTGTTTACCGAACAGTCAAACAAAATTTTCAGCTAGTAAAAAAATCTAAAAACTAACTAAAATGACTTGTCAAATATAGTCATAGAAAGAGAAAGTAGCAAGTGAAATCTTTTCTTATTATGAAAAATGAATTATAAAAATGGATCATATATGGATAGTTAATATTAAAACTTCTTAACCATGTTTTTAAATTTAATCATAATTATTTTATATAATTGTATGATCAAACTTAAATACTTTCACATCTTATATAAAGAGGTGCTCCTCTACGAAATTTTGAAGGACATTTAGAAGCTATTTATGATGCTCTTTCTTACAATTTGTTTGGTAGCCTTGAAATAGAGGGGGAAATAGAAAGGAGGGAGAGAAAATAGAAGAAAGATAAGAAATGTGGGATGCTTGGTTAAGTGGAAATAAGAGAGGAGAAAAATAAAAAAGTGTGAGATTCACACTTTTTTGTTTCATCGCTCAATAACACAAAAATGAATAGCAATTGACTTGCAATGTATGATAATTTTTTGTCCTTGTCATAGTGTAAATTTTGAAGAAACACTTGATTGTCATGAGAAAACAATTGATTGTTAATACTAACAATCGTTTGTGTATTTTTATTTTTTTTCATATTTCTCTCTTCCATATTTCTTCCTTATCTCTCTTAAACTAAACACTCATTCACTCTATTTCTCTCTTTTTTATTTTGATCTACTTTATTTTTCACTTATTTCTTTCTTTCCTACCAAACATACCATTAGTAACTTAAAATGTGCAATAGTAACTAAATATATGTTTTTATGATTGAAAGTAATGATAAGGGCAATTTTAGAATTGCAAGTGTGATTATGAGTTTCAAGAAAAAAATTAAAATTGGAACAAAACTTAAAAAAATTGAAATTTATAAGGAGCAAAATGTTATCTTTACTAATACATAAACATGTTTGATATTATTGTGTATATTAACTGACACGAAACTGTTTTAGCTTAATCAATGGTATCGAGTTTTTAAACTTTAAGAGTATGTAGTTATGTTAAATATTCAAAATTGCTCCCATTAATTCTATTCAACTCAAGCAATATTGTCTTTCGTCAAGATATTTGTAGTCTCTAAAAAAACGCGTGCTGTGATTATTTAAACATGAAATAAATCCTTAAATTATTTTTTAAAATTTTATAAGTACAATTTAGTTTTGAAATTTTAAAAACTCATTGATATTTAACTTTGTAGAATTTATTCATTTTAGTTTTTATCATTTCATTTTTCACTGTCATTTTACATAAGAAATAACTAAAGTAAATAATCTTTTAAAAAGAAAAAAATTAATAAATTTTAATTTGAGACTAAAAAGGACTAATTGAACATTGTATAAATTAAATTAGTCATTAATAAAAATCTCTAAAACTTTTATCTTTAATCAAGTTGAATGGCATTGTGTGATCTATATATATAGCTAATATCATTTAAGTAGGATAAGACTTTGTTGTTGTTATTATTACAATATTAAGGATTAATTTGAAATTTACTCTTTCAATGTTTGCACTTTTTTTTTTGAGAGGTCAATGTTTGCACTTTTAGTTTTTAGTTATCATGGATTGACTAGCCAATATGAGTTAAACAAAAATAATAAATTTTTTGGAGTTATCAAAGATTAAATATAAGGGTAATAAAAAAAATACAAGTATAAATATTGACATCACATACGGTAAAATTGTTTATACAATAAAGAATATAAGAGCAGTCAAATCTTAACGCTACGAACGTATGGATAAGACTCATTAGCATGTGTTCATTTTTGACAAAGAAAACTTATTAAGGAGCTTGACATTTTCCATGTATTTAGTTCCAGCAAAGTCCTCTCCAAACAACTTTCACCAAATTAAATAACATCTTTAGAATGTATTCCCTTTACTCGTCTATCTATTATAACTACAAGTTGCTCCACTTAAGATACATGTTCATTCAACTACATCTTCATGGTGAATTAAATATGGGAGGAATCATCAAGATATTTTTGAAGCATAAAGACATGGAAAACAGGATGAACTATATGATATATCTAATCAAAGTGCTAAATGATAAGTCACAAGTTTGACTCTCTAAAACCTCAAATGTTGCAATGAATCCACATATAATAAATAAAATTAAGTTTATAGAATAAGAAAATGCTTCTCCTTTACACATAAAGCCAAGTATAATTAAGTCTCAGTTTGTTAGATTAGCATTTTAGGTATTCAATTACTAACAATAATTGATACTATGTAATGCACAATTAAACTATTGACCTAATTAATTCGTTTTCACAAAGAAACCAAGAGACAAATATTTATCTGAACTTAACAAAGCATTACATATCAGGTGATTGACTATTTCCAAAAGTTCTATATATTTATAAAGTCAACAATGAATTGAAGAAAAAAATGAATGAATAAAGGATATAATAAAAGTTGAATAAGAATGAAAAGGCAATTTATTTTCATGATATCAGCATAAAGGTTCATAAACGAATTGGACTCATTTGAATGGAACACAATGACTCTTGGTCGTTTTTTCTTAATAAGATAAATATGATATATGCCTTCCACATACTTATGAATATCAAAGAAATTTTCAATTGAAAGTTGAAACTGGACATCTTCACTTAAAGGTTGAAGCCACCGTACTGGTTGACCATTAGAGTTATATGAAACCAACTCCCCACCCCAACATCCAGCAAGAAATTCAGCACCATCTTTCCAAATAGCAAAGATTTCAACAAAGGGATAAAATGGTCCAATGCTGTATTTTTTAGCCCAACTACTATCTTGATTTAAAAGCCAAATTTCAAATCGACATTCTATTTGATCCTCTCCACGTGATTGTTTTATTGCAACAGAATCATCGACTTCAAAAATTCTTCCATCAAGAGTTGTTGTTGGGGTGTCAAAAGTTCGAAATAGATTAGAGTGAAAATCAAAGCAAAGGATGTATGTGTAGCTAGTAGACAACCAGTGATAACCCCCATTACCAAAAGCTGAGTGATCACTAAAACTAAGGTGGAAGTGTTTATTAATAGGGGATAAATCATTAGCATTAACATCACGAAGAAGGACCAAAGTAATAGAAACATATTACACCATTGCAATGGAAAAATGAATTAAATTCGTTGTGAATGGGACATGTGCACGAGGAAGTCGACGGAGAGTTGGGTGATTGGAAGAGAGAAGTGTTATCATGGGTGAGATAAAATCTCGAGGATCAGCGTGGGAGATCATGAAACACTCATTCGATTCCATCTGCCTTTGGCTATGCCTTTGGACAAAGGTGTTGGTTTTGAATAGGGCATTCCATGATCGTTTAACAATTTTGAATCGCATCAACGATTTCACAGGTAACCTCTCCAATATACTTTCCACTAATTCTTCTAACAAAGTCACTGCCATTCTCGATTCCCTCCAATTCTTTGCTCAAATTCTCTTTGTTAAATCAAATTATTAACGAACAAAGATGGTTTGATTGGGGTTTATAAGATTAGAACTCTTGATGACCTTGTTTTATATAGTCGTTTAATTATGGTCCGTGTACAATTTTGCTTGTATGTGTGTGTGATAAAAAACGTGCATTTAAAGGTATTTATTACTTGTTCGTTGAGTACCAGAGTAACAAAATAATAACTCACAACTAAAATAAGAGATGAGAAAAATAGGAATTGGCACACAATAATTTAATGTGAAAAACCCTTAACGGATAAGGAAAAAATCACGGACAAGACTAGAGAAATATTTTCACTAAATGGAAGAAAATTACAACATTTCTCTAACTATAAGGAGAGAACAATTACACTCTCTCTTATAATAGGAGAACACACACCACTAGTATTGCTAACTCTCTAAGATAGAATTACTACAATTGTAGTGGGATTAAAAATCTGATGGAGGGGAGGTCCTATTTATAGCTAAAGATGGGAGCTCAAGCATTTAATGCTTTGCAATATTTTTCTACCCTCCAACCAAGTTTTACAGGCCTAGCATAGTAGTTTGATTTTTCACTCCATGCCTTTTTTGACTTATGCCACAAACATTGCTTTATGTCCACGGCTTCACAATCTCCCACTTAAAACTACTTTTGTGAGTTTTCAAATATCTCTCTATCTTGCCATTTCCTTGCTGCTTACATTTCTGATAGGCCAAATAAGGATCGACACCATACAAACTTGTTTGTATTGATTGGCTTGGTCATAACATCTGCTAGGTTATCTTTGGTGTGAATCTTCTGCATGTCCATGCTTCCTTCCTCTACTACTTCTCTGACAAAGTGGTATTGAACACCTATGTGCTTTGTCCTAGAATGAAAGGGTGGATTCCTTGCAATGTGCAAGGCACTCTGACTGTCACAATACACAGTAATCTTCTGTTGCTTGTGCCCAAGTTCCTCCAATAGCCTTTGAATCCAAATAGCTTCCCTGCATGCTTGGGTAGCTGCCATGTACTCAGCTTCTGTAGTAGACAAAGCTACAACAGTATGTAATTTGGATAACCAGCTCACCGCCCCTCCTGCAAGTGTAAACACATAGCCAGTAATAGACTTTCTTTTATCAAGATCACCTGCAAAATCTAAATCAACATAGTACCTGACAATAAATTTTGATCCTTCAAAACATAATGCAACATCCAAGGATCCTTTGATGTATCTAAGGGTCCTCTTAACAGCATTCCAGTGCTCTCTACCAAGATCTACCATGAACCTACTAACCACTCACACTGCTTCTGCAATGTCTAGTCTTGTACAAATCATGATGTACATAAGGCTTCCCACCGCTGATGCAAACAGTAATCGAGACATTTCCATCCTTTCTGCTTCATTTCTAGGACTCATACTTGAGGATAACTTATAATTGACAGTAAATGGGGTAGAAATTGGCTTACAGTCTTACATGTTGAAGCACCGCAAGACCTTCTGTAAGTAATTCTTCTGAGAAAGCCAAAGCTTCCTATCTTTTCTGTCTCGATGAATTTGCATCCCTAAAATCTTGTTTGCGGGTCCCAAGTCCTTCATGTCAAACTCCCTAGCCAATTCTGCCTTCAATTCTTGGATTTGATCTTTGTTGGGGCCTACCACCAACATGTCATCCACATATAACAACAAAATGATGAAATCATTATCATCAAACCTATTGTAGTACGTACAATGGTCTGAACTCAGTCTGTTGTAACATCTTGGCCCCTACTTTAGACTGTACAGAGATTTGGTAAACCTACAAACCAAGTTTTCTTTTCCTTGTTCTTTAAAGCCTTCCGGTTATAGCATATATATCTCCTCTTCAAGTTCTCCATGGAGAAAAGCAGTCTTTACATCAAGTTGCCCAAGATGTAAATCAAATGCAGCTCACATAGCCAGAACAACTCTAATTGTTGTCAATCGAACAACTGGCGAAAATATCTCATTGAAATCAACACCTTCTTTCTAAGCATATCCTTTGACCACCAATCTTGTACGATATCGTTCCACTTGATCATTGCCATCTCGTTTGATCTTGTATATCCATTTGTTTTCGATGGCTTTTTGACCCTTTGGAAGTTCAACAAGTTCCCATATCTTATTTCTATGCAAGGCTTCCATTTCTTCATGCATTGCTGCCATCCATTGAGAAGCATCTGAACTACTTACAGCCTCTTGAAAGGTTAATAGTTCTCTTTCTTCAGTTAGAAGACAATATGCATCATGGCTTGTCATAACAAACTATGAGTGGCAACTTGGTTTAGATTTTTGTCTTGTTGATCGTCAAAGACCTCCTTCGTCATTGACCTCATTTGGCTCTTGTTCTGCTTCAGAAAAGTCATCTTCTCCAGACATCTTCTCTATGTGCACTATAGTAGTGTCTTTGGTAGTGCTGTCATTTTTCTGCTCACTTTGCAATTCATTTTCTCCAAAAACTACATCTCTGCTAACAACAACCTTGCAGGCAGTGGGATCCCACAAGCGACACCCTTTAACATTGTCAGCATAACCCAAGAATATACATTTCCTGGATTTTGGATCCAACTTTGTTCTTTCTTAGGAGTTGTACATCACGTACACAGGACATCCAAACACATGTAAGGAAGAATGATCAGCTGCTTTGCCTTTCCACGACTCCATCAGCGTCTTTAAACCAATCGCTATTGATGGTGATCGATTTATCACGAAACAGGCGGTTTTAACTGCTTCTGCCCAGAAAGATTTGGCTACTATAGCTCTTTTCCTATCTAGGAGAGTTCTTTTCATCCACTCCGCCACACCATTCTGCTGAGGTGTATGTGGAACTGTGAATTGTCTTAAAATACCCTCTTGTTTGTAGAATGCTAGAAAGTCACCATCTACATATTCTCCTTCATTGTCTGTCCTCAAGCACTTAATTCTTTTTTCAGTTTCAAGCTCCACTTGTGCTTTGAATTCCTTGAATACTTGAAACACATCTGACTTCTTCTTGATTGGGTGCACTCGCAATCTCCTGGAATAATCATCAATGAATGATACAAAATACTTTGCTCCTCCCAGGGATACTTCTAGTGATTCCCACACATCCGAACGGACCAAGTCTAGTATGTGTTTGCTTCTAGTAGTTACTTTAGCAAACTTCAATCTATGTTGCTTACTTATCACACAATGCTCACAAAACGGTAAATTAATCGTTTTGATCCCAGGCAGGAGATTATGTTCCGCAGGGACTTTCAGGCCTCGCTCTGACATATGTCCAAGTCTACGATGCCACATCATCATTGCTTCTTCTTGACTTGTTGCTGCAACTGATGCATCTGCTTCTTGCAACGTATCTCCTAAAAGCATGTATAGATTAGTTGTGATCTTCTTAGCTTTCATCACTACAAGATTGCCTTTCACTACCTTTAAGATCCCACCTTCAGTATGGATCTTTCACTCGAGATCATCCAATTGCCCAACGGACAATAAGTTCTTCTTCAAGCCCTTCAAATATCGTACCCCTTGAAGTGTGCGAACAGTACCATCATACTTTTTTAATTTGACAGTATCGACTCCAACAATTTCCAAGGCATGATCATTTCCAATGAACATGGATCCTTCCGAGATAGGCTCATAAGTGCAAAACCAATCTCGACGTGAAGTCATGTGTCAGGTTGCACCTGAATCTAATATCCAACAATCATGAAGTTGTCTTTCGCCTTTAGAACTAATTGCTACTTCACAATACAAAACTTCTCCATTATCTGAGGTACTTGCAACGCAACCTTGAGAGGTTGATGCTTCAGAATTCTTTCCTCCATTCTTCTTGTGCCAACAGTCTTTCTTCAAGTGCCCTCTCATGCCACAATTATAGCATTTGATGTTCTTCCTTCTTGGAGACTTTGATCTACTATGATTTTGAATCCTACTAGAGCTACGTTCCGTTGATCTGCCTCTCGTCACCGTTTAAGTCTCTGCTTGCTTGAAATTTTCCAGCCTATCTTCCTTATTCTTTCGCCTGGATTCTTCTTCAAGAATAGCTCCAGAAACATCATCAAAGGTTAGACAACCGACAATATTATTGTTTTTATGTTGATGATGAGTTGATCATACGAATCTGGTAAACTTTGAAGTAGAAGCTCCACCCGCTCATTTTCTTCTATGTTGAAATCTAACGTAGAAAGTTGAGCGAATAGAGTATTCAGATTGTTGATGTGGTTCGTCACTGAAGTGGACTCACTCATTCGAAGAGTGTAAAGTTTCCTCTTCAAGAATATTCTAGTGTGAAGTGACTTAACCTCGTACAATTTGTGAAGTGTTTCCCAAATCTCCTTCGCAGTCTCCTTCTCCACAACACTGGACAAAACCGAATCCGCCATTGCTAAGTGCAAATTGGCAACAACATTGTCATCCATCTCTTTCCACCTTTCATTAGTGATCTCCGCAGGTCTACCTTCAATTGCATCTTGACAATTGTCCTTCCTCAAAATTGCTTTTATCCTCAATTTACACAGGGAGAAATTATTCCTGTTGAATTTCTCAATCTCGTATTTTGCTGCCATGGTTTCACACTAAAGAACTGACTTACACAACTTCCACCGTAATAGTACTGCCTACTGGAACAGTGACTGTAGACCGTGAACCAGTGCACTAAGTAAGTTCCCAGGAAAGAGAGGTGGGTCACCAACGGACACGCTTAAATACCAAATCTTTCCTTAGCCAGAACTTTCCTAGACATGCACTTTCACACTACCTCTATATCCAGTAACAAGAATAATTCTTTTTTGATGTGATAGATCAGACTATACCACAACCACAGAGCATACTAAGAATTTTCTCCAGCACTATACCAGCGTACCAGCGTGTATCGCAGCAGAACAATATCAGAACCTATTGGCTCTAATACCACTGTTGGGTAACAAAGTAACAAAATAATAACTCACAACTAAAATAAGAGATGAGAAAAATAGGAATTGACACATAATAATTTAACGTGGAAAACCCTTAACGAATAAGGAAAAAATCACGGGCAAGACCAGAGAAATATTTTCATTAAGTGGAAGAAAATTACAATCTCTCTCTAACTATAAGGAGAAAATAATTACATTCTCTCTTATAACAGGAGAACACACACTACTAGTGTTGCTAACTCTCTAAGATAGAATTATTACAATTGTAGTGGGATTAAAAATGTGATGGAGGGAGGTGCTATTTATAGCTAAAGATGGGAGCTCAAGCATTTAATGCATTGCAATATTTTCTACCCTCCAACCAAGTTTTACAGGCCTAGCATAGTAGAGTTTGATTTTTCACTCCATGTCTTTTTTGACTTGTGTCACAGAAGTGGCTTTATGTCCACGGCTTCACATGATTGGGGTTTATAAGATTAGAACTCTTGATGGCCTTGTTTTATATAGTCGTCTAATGGTCCGTGTACAATTTTGCTTGTATGTGTGTGTGATAAAAACGTGCATTTAAAGGTATTTATTACTTATTCGTATTTAATTCTCAAGATACCTTTTGCATGTATAATAACATAAAAAAAATTACATATGATTTTGGAGATATGATAAAGATAACATAATACAAAAAAGTAAGCAAACTTTAACTAGTTGATAGAATGAGAATTAAAGATCTTACCTATTAATATCTCTTGGTATTTATTACCTATAATATCAAGTATTCAATTATATGTGTGTGTAGTGAGAGAGAAAGAGAGTTTTTAGTGAAATCTTTTCTTTTTATGAGAAATGAACTAAAAAAATATGGATCATACAATCGTATATGGATGGGTAAGATTAAAAGTTAATTAGCTAAAAATTGCTAATCCAAACTTGAGAATTGGTGATATCGTCTTCAACCATTTAGTTCAGGAATGTCGTATAGGAAAGTTCAATGCAAATGGTTATTTCACTCCCTTGATTAAATTCTTGTAGCTTACTTATGTTGTCTTTTGTAATATGATTTTGAATTAATGCAATATTTTTTTTTTCTCTTTTACACTTATATCCTTTCGTTTTGGGTTAAACAAATTTCACTAATCCATTTCAGATTTCTTTTTACCTTTGGTGAGCTGGTCTTACTTTATTTTTTTTAGATAGGTTTCAGTCCTAGCTCAACTCTTGTAAGGAATCCATTTTGGATTTTTTTACCCTTTTAGTGAGTTAGTCTGACACTTTTATATTTCTAACAGATTTTGGTCCCAGCTCAATTCTGATTTGGAATCCATTTTGTAACATTCCGCAAAATTAGGAAATTTAAAATAATAATACTAATAATTAGTATATTTCAATAATTAAGGAAGTGGCCCTTATAATCTCCAGGATGATCTGAGGCAATTACTCTTCCAAAAGTCATTTGGCATAATGTATGGAAGGAATATAAATATATAGGTCTTTCAAACCAAGCCAACCAATTGTTGGGTTGTTTGTGATCAGTGATCATCCTATATAAAAATGCAATACCAATTTGGCTTAGTGAATTTGTAGGAAAAATAAAACCCTGTGACTAAATAAAAAATAGAAAAAATAAAACGAATCAACCTTGTAATGGAAATCCACAATGCATGCATCTGGCTTCAACTTGCAAGGAAAACACGTGCTCAATGTGATCTTGAAACAAGATGAATTCTACAGTTATATCTCCTAGATTCAATCAGTGGAACTTAAACGATCACTATTACAGAAGTGGTTAAAGGCAACTATCACGAATGACTTCCAGCTTAAAAAACATACTATATTTAGCAACAAACAAATATTTTAAAAGAAAAAAGTTGCTTTTTTTTTTGGTGAAGAGAAAAAGTTGCTTGTTGATGTTGGATATATCTATCTATCTATATATTATATAAAATATAATTGCTGACTAAAACTAGTTATCCATGTGTCACGTTCTGGTGACATTTTAATTATGTATTCTAATCCAAGTTAATTAATAGCAATAATATATACTTTTTATTTAATTTTTTAAATCATTTAAATTTAAATTTAAAAATCTATCAAGATTTTTTTAGACAAATACATCTCAAAAAAATTTCTAGATGAAATATAATTTTTTTAATTCTTAAAAATACATAATTATAGTAATATCAATAATCAATAGATATTATAAAATAGGTTTCAAATATTATAAAAGAAGGTTCATAATAATTATATATTTTACGAATAAAAAAAATGGATCAAACAATAATAATTATATATTTTTATTAAACTACTCAATTAAACTGTTAAATCATTAAATCTTAAATAATATTTTATTTTATCTAACTAAATAATAATTTATTAAATTTTATGAAATATTATTTATAATTATAGTAAATTTTTAGCATTATCATAATTTTAAAATAACTTAATGTAAATATTAATATTATCATTAAGAATAATGAATGATATTATCTTAAATACTAATTGATTCACCAAAAAAATACTAATTAATTGGTTAAATGTTAATAAATAAAAAATAATCATTTTATTTTTCATTTAGATTTATAATAAAAAAAATATGTATATTCTTTTAATGATTATATTAGTATTTGAGATAAAATTGATTTAGTTTTATGATTACATGTTAATAAATAAAAATAAACAAATTTGTTCTATTATTCAATTATTGATTATTGAAATACTGAATTAAGTTGATTTTGATAAATTATATATCATGATGCAAAGCTAATTACAAGAAATTCAAATTAAGGTAATAAGAAATATTTATGATTTGAAATTTAAGTAATTTCCTTTTTTAAATTTCTAATTATTATTATAAATATTTTACAGAGTCAATATCAGACATTGCACAAACTTCTTCCTCTACGCTAATGTGTCTTCCAATCAGTGTTCAAGATTACTCAATGCTCGCATCAAAACTTTAGACCTTTTATTTTTATTGATTTTACTTATTATTATTGATTTTTTTTTGTTTTATAGCTTAATCTTCTTTTTGTCTTCTTTCGTGTAGGTAAGTTTCTACCTTTTTTCTTCATTCTCTTGAATTTTTTTTTTTAAATATTTGTCATTTAACATTTACATGCTGATATTATTTGTTTATTTCTACATAACCTTTTTTTTTAATTTCTAATTTTTATTATAAATATTTTACAGAATCAACAGCAAACCTAAGCAAACTTCTTCCTCTACTCTAATGTGTCTTCACATTAGTGTTCAAGATTACTTAGTGCTCGCATCAAAACTTTAGAGCTTTTATTTTTATTAATTTTACTTGCTTCATAATTTTATTATTATTGATTTTTGTTTTATTTTATAGCTTAATCTTCTTTTTGTCTTCTTTCTTAGAGGTAAGTTTCTACCTTTTTCTTCATTCTCTTGAATTTTTTTTAATATTTGTCATTTAACATTTACATGCTGATATTATTTGTTTATTTCTACATAACTCAATCTGGTATATTATAGATGGCATAAATTGGGAGTAATTGGTAGTAGCTGCTAGAGGTTTTGGAGAAGCAGAAGTATAGGCACGCTGATAGTTGCCAAGAAATGATAAAAAATATTTAAAAAAAATATGTTTGAAAGGAGTTATTGCATAATTGAAGGAACAAAATTATAAAGTAATGGTGGTATGAAACATATGTAATATGGTAAAAAAAAAAACTACAATAGGTTTTTCATTATTTATTTTAGTGTAAAACACAAGTTTTTATATGTATTTTAGGGATATTGAATACATAATCAACAATGGTATTATTATAATTTAAAAGACTGTATTGCCTTTAAGGAGATTGAATACAAACATGATGAAAAAACCTCTAATGTTGTTATGAAAATAGATAATATTCGGTGAGTATTTTTTATACCTTAGTCATTTCAATTCATTTTCTAACAAGCAACGTTTTATTTATTTGCAGAAAAAGGAGAAAATCTAAAACAAACTTTGTATGAAGATTATGAAAATTAAGTGTTACAGTGCATTGATGAAAATTTTGATAAATTAATAGTATTGGTTTAATATAAATTTATTTTCAATTTTCTTTCTCAAGTAATGAAAAAAAAACTTAAATTACATTAAAATGCTAATTAAAATGGTTAATATTAAAAATATCTAAATGAAATTATAAAGCTTACGTAAACAGTAATAAGACAATAAATTAAAAATAACAATTAAATTAATATGAATATGATATTGTACTAACTTTTAATGATTTATGTGTTATTAAATTTACATTTTTTCATTCACTCACTTAATTTTGTTTTCAATATTTTTTTACAAGATAATCTTCATTAAAGTGATTATAATAGAATAATTTATGAGTTATTTTCAATAAAATAATTTTATTATTATTTTCATTTGAGTTTTGTTATGTAGTTTCATTTGTTTATACATATTTCTTTGACTTCAGGAGAGCAATATTGTCAAAATTAAATTTATAGTTGTATTAAAAAAAATCACATTCAATTATCTTTTATTATTTCTTATTAATAAATAAGTTCTATATTGCAGACATTTGAATTGATTTAGATTTTTTTAATAATATAAAAAATTAATAAAATTATCAAAAAATTCTCCCTAAAAGTTATCCATGCATTGCACGAGTACTATCTAGTATAAAATAAAACAATGCGATGTGTATTGTTTTTACTTTTTAATTACTTTCCTTTATTCTTCTCATTTATACCCAACAAATCTTATTGCCTAACTCCTGTCAGCTGCAGAAAAAGACAATTATAATTTTTATTGTTTTTAGAAACTGCTGTTTTAACTTTTAAAAGTAATACTAAGGCACTTTTTTCCCTCAAGTTTTTACTTTTTTCTTTAAAAATTATCTATAATATTATAAAGTTTTCAGACCTATGTTAATTAGTTAAAAACACATTTTTCTTAAAATAAAAACAAATATGGAAGGAGGGAACCCTGGAACTTATATATACTGTATGGTACATATACAACGCAAAGTTGATTGGATGACAATGATCACATGCACCACTATGAACTATACGATCATTTTCATGCAATTGTAGTTTATTCTGACATACAAGATGTGTCATAAAAAGAACCCATAGATTCTGTGTGTTAAATAAAATGATGATAAAGCTGTGAGGACTACCGATAATTATAAATAATTTATTACTATTATGCACAGCCATTAATTTCATGGGAATGGCTTTCATCATATGAGTGCTAGCTTGACTAGAAACCCTTTCGTTGGTGCTTGATTCTAATTTTTTGTTTGAAGACATAATAGTTGTCTGAAGAGTTAGGGAGAACTTGTTTCTTTCGTGTAATACCTTGCGTATAAGGATTAAAGGATCCTTTAATTACTTCCTATTAATATAATTTTCTTATTGGCTTATCAGAATTTGACTTCATCTCATACTCCCTAAATGGGGGAAAGAACAAAAATAAAAAGATTAGATAGAATGAGATGAGGTCCATGCAATTAGAAAATATTCAAATCCCATTGCAATTTTATTAATTCAAACAATGGAACATATAGTAAAAATACCATTCCATTTATTTAGTTCCATTGTATCTTATACCACAAATCCAAATAAAGCTACCGCAAATGGACCAAAAGGATTTTAATTTTTGCAAGAATGTAACTAAAAATAAGTGGACCACTAATAGTGCTGATCATTTTTCTGTCAAAAATAGAGAGCAAAAATCCAATCACAGCATTAGCAACTCAATTTTAAGATTAGATTTAATTTATCCACACAAACATTCAGATCCAAGTATGTGTTAATGAATTAAGAACATTTCATACGTATTCCATAATCAAGGGAGTGCACTTAATTTCATTAATTAGTAATGGTGTGTGCACTGAAAACCTACTGGAATCCTAAGCAAACTAATTCAAAGTTGGAAGACAGGAAACAAGTGAAGGTGTCGGGATAAACATGACACTCGTTTTTTTTAAGCTTTTGCAATCGTTAATTTATTTACTTGATTGATTAGTTTACTCAAAGTTAAGATTACATTCAACGCGCATCTTCTTTGGTATATTCTTAATTTCCATTTTAACAAATTTAAAGTAAGCACGGAATAACCTCTGCTGCCAGCAAGCATGTATACCTAACTGGAGCGAATCTCTTTTGTCTCTCTCTCCTCATTTCGCTACTTCACCCTGCCTCTATTGTCTTCATCCTTATCATTAATTATTTAATTTGTCAACACTATTGTACCACTAATTTTATCTACTTTAATACAATTAACTATTTCTAGTAAACTAGAAGAAGTATGCATATCTTGCTTAGCGAGCTCTCATCTTATCTTATTTCACTTAAAAATAACCATGTCTATTGTACTACCACAACAATTGTCCCAGCTTTTTCCCCCTTAGAAATGGAAAAAATGCCAAAACATTTACTTTTGGCTTGATTGTAGCACTTTTATCTTTATTTTAATACAATTAATTAACTCTAGTAAGCTTGAAGCAATATGCATAGTTAATTTGCATTGCAAGCTCTTACCTTATTTCACTTAAAATAACACTCTATTGTACCACCATAGCTTTTCCCCCTTAGAAATGGAAAAAGAAAAAATGCCAAAACATTTTTACTTTTGGCTTAAAAATGATAGATATGCGTGTCGTGTGCCTGGAAAATGTACACAAAAAAATCTATCCTAATCAGTGCTCCTTAGCTCCTGACACTTTTGATACATTCTCCTCCCTCTCACTTTCTAGCTTTCTTCATATGGTGCAATGAACCCGGTCTCGTTCTACCAGTAATGGAGAATTATTTTTTCGCCTGTTCTGACTAAAGCATCTTTGTCTTTAATGTTGTCTGTGAAGAAGGAACTTTCACCATAATAGGTAAATTTTCATCTTCTATAACTCATCCTCAAAAAAACTGCAAATGCGTTTACACACGCGTTTCGTCGATTTTGGGTTTTTCACATCATTACGTGGCTTATGGATATAGCACATCCAAATTTTCCTTTCCATTTCAACTTCATTCATGATTTTTTTTTTTTTTTACATCATTCATGACTGTTGTAATAATATATTAATTCAAAAATCTTATTTAAACTAATTTCTAATTAGTTAACGGTCTAAAAAGTTTTACACTCATAACTATCAAAATTAAACTCAAGACTTAAAAGAATTTGAGCCTAAACGTTTAATGGACAACATTGCGACATAGGTTAATTTAAGCATTATAGAATATTAATAAAAGCAAATGTAATAATTGTTAAGCATTTTGTTCTTTGCGCATCATATATAATTATGTACTTTAACATAAAGAAAATAGTTGCTATAGTATTTTGTTTTTGTTTTGTTGTTAAAAAAAGTGATATTCCTTTGAATGGTTAGGGCATGTCGTCTAAGTGTGTCTGGTACAGTTGCAGGTTGGAACAAGTTAACGTGAACTCTTCTCAAATCTCAACACACAATACGGTATGAATCAATAGCAAGCTTACGCGTGGGATGTGGATAGAATAAGTTGTTCCTGCAAGTCCACATGGGACAATGACACGCATTTTAGGTCTTTAGGTTACACCCATGTGCCTCTCTTAGCCATGGACGACACGACTCTACGGCCTCAATTCCCTGTCCACAACTTTTTCATTTTTTAAAAATTACTACTTTTCTTTAAATATTTTTAACTACACTCAAAAGTTAATTAGTATTTTTAATAAATAGTAAGTTTTTTATGTAAAAAAATAAATAAATAGTAAGTTTTTATTCATATTTTTTAACAATATTTTAAGGATACTAATTTTATCTTTTTATAATAAAGGGTAAGGTTTTGTGTACAAAAAGAAATCAAATTTAAGAATAAATAAAATATATATATATAATTATTAAAAAAAATTGTAAAATTAGCCCATGTAAAGTATAAAAAAAATCATATTAAAAGAGAAAAATATTTAAATTTTAATACAAAGAAAAAGAAGTATAGACTATAGAGAATAGACTAAGAAGTGGACAATGTTTTATTTGGAAGAAAAAAAAAATTATTTTCATCGAAATTACAAGCAAACTTGGCCGAAAAAGCCGAATCAATTTCTTTAGTAAACGGCGAATAATTCATAGAAAGCTTAATTATTTCTTAGGAATACAAAAAACTCCCTCCATCAAAGAAAGAAACGTTGGAAAACTAAAAAATTCTGTACTTAAAAGTGGTAGGATAGAGCCTTTTGTTTTGTTTTATTTTTATCTTTTGGCTAATGGATAGAGCTAGTACTAATTAATAAGCCTTTAAACTACGACACCATTTATCCGAGTAGGGAACTTGAAAGATAAGCAAGTTGGATTCTTGGATTTATTAGAGGAAATGATATGACCTTAATTAGAACCTAAAGCTAGCAAATGTATCATGGAGAAATGGTCATGGATATTGGAAAGGAAGAGAATACGAGACAAACTTTTCATATTTCTCGTAAATTCCAGTTCAATCCCACTATCTAGCTATAGCTTTAAGCTTGTTCACCCGTATATCGTGACATGTTAGGATAGAGATAGATATCACTTACATAAGGAAGGACAGACAAAATGGACATGCTTTCATTTCTTGTCTAGCATTGAGCATTGAATTTCAAATATTCCATAAAAGGTTGACTATATTATGGCCAAGTCTTACTCAGTTTTGTTTTGTAGAGGCGAAGACTATGGTATAGAGAAATTAAAACAAATGTAAAAGAAAATATAAGGTGGTGATGGATGACCCACCCGGTTGTTCAAGTTGTTGTTTGGTTGTTTTGCACCATAGTTTAAAAAAAAAAAAGGAATAAAAATAACTTTAATAAGAGTAAATTTCTTATTATTTGCAAAGTTTGACATAATTAACCTTTTTTTTTTTTTTATAAATACTTGTAGAGAAAACTATCCAAACAGGGCCTAAGTCTTTAACCTTTACATAAAACACAAAATTGACGTTTTATCTAGACCTTAAATAGGTTGCTTTAAAATTCTTAGAACTATGGGAAGGATTACGCTTTGTGATACCCTTTGTGATCAATCTATAATTGTAACTTGATACTTTAAGACTTAAATACAGTATTGTTATTGTGTCTCTTCATGTTAAAATACACGTATTGATGTTGGAAAGAATACATTGATTTGTCGTGTATTTATGAGCACGAGTGTTAATTTGTTAAGTAAATGAATATGCACTTTGTCTTGAACAAGTGCAAAAAACTAATAAAGATTGTATAGATATAATAATAATACGTAATATATGATTAAAAAAAAGAAAAATAGTAATATAATTATTAATAAAATGTATAATATGTGAGAGACGCATATCATCGCTCCATCCCGTATTTTGCTTCGCCCCCATCCCCCATCTTTTGTCTTCGAATAGCAAAACTACGTACCTACCCCAATGATGACATTCCAAATATCTTTGTCTACAAAAACGACACGAGTTGGAGGGAGGGATAGGGTGAAGACAAGAGAAAAGTGCAAAAGCTTTCATTGAAAAAGGAAACAAAATGGAAAGAAAAAAATAAATAGAAAAATCAGAAAATTTTTAAGTTACGTGATATAAAAGAAAATGAAAGAGAAAAAAGAATAAATTATCTTTTCACCTTTTTGGTTAGACAAAAATTGGAAAAATAAATGAATAAACGATTATATCCCTTAAAAGAATATGAAATTTATATTATGATTTATCTAATGTCATTTATATTATGATTTATCTGAGGTTGACCCAATAATAAGTGAGATTTAAAGTAAATTTTAAGAAATTTTTTATTTTAAATAAAAGAGTTATATGTTGAACTTTTTATTAACATATATAGCCTTTTTATTTTATAAAAATTAATAGCAAATTTTTTTTTTCTGGCCTAAAGCTTGAAATTTTGTAGCTTTATCTTTGGACCGGCCATGGATTTATCATTATTATAATTATTTATTTTATTCTTACTTTTTAATTAGTATATTTGATTAATGAAAAAAAAAATCAACCTTCGCTTTATCACGTTTTGGCACTGGTACTACTCACATTGTCCATGTTGCCTTTTAGGAAAACAAAAAAAACAAGCTCTCTCTTCTGCTTTCTTTTCAAATGCATTGAGAATAAAAGTTGTGTGGGATCCACTATCTCTCTTTTTATCTTGTTTACTTCTTTGTTAACTAGCTTGTCATCTTCTTTTCATGTTCCTTGTCTCCAATTATTTCTTTCTTTTTCAAGGCAAACACAAATAAAATTAAAATTATTCTATTTTTATAATATGTTTTTATAATTAATTATTTTGTTTCTTTCCATAACATCATTTATCTTATTTCACACTCCTTTCTATTTCTTTTCCTATCTCTTTTTATTGAAGAAAAAAATATAAAATATGAGTGAGATAAACAGAATTTCTCAAACTTCTTCTCCAATATTTTCCTAACATGAATATAAAATTATCTTCACACTCGTCTCGAGCCATGCATAACCTAAACCACAAAACCGGTCATAGAGCTAACTGTATGAGGTTGGCTTAGCTGCAAGAGATGGAATTTTTTTTAGGGTATCAAACATATAAAAGTGAAGAGAAATTGTATCTGCACAAAAATAACATTATTCAAAAAAGAGAAATAGAAAGTGAAAAGTGAGAAGTGTGAAATAATATAGTTAAAATAATATAAAAAAATAGAGAAAAAATATAGTTATAAAAAGTGTTGTATGATAGGCAAAAAAAAATTATTATACATAATATAACTCAAAAGTGAACACCGTCTAATTGGACAATAAAAGTTATTTAAAAATATAAAGAGTTATTTTTATACCATATTTTGTATAATATATTTTACAACACTATTTTTTTCCTTCATTGCAACAATAATTTACTACACACCTTTTAACTTCTTTTTTTTCCTGTGTTGTATATTGTATAAAGAAATTCCATAAATACAAATTCTCAAATATAAAAAAATAAATAAAATCCAAAGTCTAATTGTACCTCATTGTTTATTAAGGTCTAAGTCAGCTTTGGGATCCCAACCCCGTCATCCATTTCTAAAAAAGGGAAATACGCGTATGACTAATCTTCTTTTCGCTTTATGATTATCTCTTTCTTTGTGAATTGCTTATTTGAGAAAGCCTTACAACACAGGGTCACAGGGAAATTAGTTTACCATTTACATACAAACACCGCAGCATTATCTCTTACTATATCTTGCGATATTAATCCATTCTGTATTCATTATGGTCGTTCGATCCTTGTGCAAATTATTAAACCAGAAAGACAGAACATGCGTGGCCTTCCTATTATTACATGAATAATCTTATTACATGCTTTTCATTTTTCTTTCTATTTTTATTTTATTTATACAAGAAATTGTATAAATACAAATTAATTCTCGTAATTAATTAAATAAAGAAAAGAAAGTACAATGGCACTAACTTGCAATTTTAACTCAACTTGGGGGCATTGTGTTCTTCAACTTCAACACAAACTAAGCCGATACTCCTATCATTTTCCTTATAAATATATGATAGTTTTGTATGTTGTCTCTCAAAAGACATTTTTCTCTTTCAAGTAGAACATCTCACTCATCTTAAGAGAGAGAGTGAGTGAGAGAGAGAGAGAGAGAGACATAATACATCTTCAACACACCATGAATCATCAACTTATCGAAGACCATATGATGCTCTTCTCTCGGCTACACACTGGACCATTCACTGAAGTAACTCCTCAACAAGGTCTCCATCAATACTCATAACGTTTAACTTTTTTCTAGTATATATAGATTCATTTTGGATATGAAATTGAACACCCTTTTTTATATAATTTAAATTAATTTGTTCATGTCTATGAATAGGGGAAAATAAGCCAAGACGCAAGCGAAACAGAAAGAATAGAGGAGGAGAAAATGGGGCTGAGGGCACCACCAAGAAGAGAAAGCTCACCATAGAACAAATTAGTCTTCTTGAGCAAAATTTCAGCAATGAACACAAACTTGAGTCCGAGAGGAAGGACCGGCTCGCATTGGAGCTTGGTTTGGACCCTCGACAAGTTGCGGTGTGGTTTCAAAATAGACGTTCTCGTTGGAAGACCAAAAAATTGGAGCAAGAGTACTACAATCTTAAGAGTGTTCATGAAACCACTATGCTTGAGAAATGCAACCTTGAGACCCAGGTAGAGGTTCACCTAATTAGTTAATTTATTTTTATTTAGCTTTTCATTATTATTGTTGGCCTATAATATTCTTGTTCTTAAAACATGTTGTTGGGGGAAAAAGTAGTTTGAGTGAGACTTGTTTTCCATCTAATGTCCTTGGTAGCCGAACACGGTCTAAGTTGTGTTATTTTCTTTCTGACAACAATAACATCAATTTTGGACAAGTTTAGGCATGCTTCTTCTTGGGGGTTTTTATATTTTATTTTCTTTTTTTAGATGTAGTTGTATTTTATTTGCCATATATGATATTATGATAAGTTAAATAGTTCAAATATTTGGACAGTAAATTCTGAACATCATATTTAACTAGTATATAATTATCTTTATTTGTCGCTTACTTTTTATTTATATACATTTTAAAAATACTTCACAAAAATAAAATAAAAACATTTTTTTTTTAAAATTGTTTTGTAAAAAACATTACTCTAATTAGTTAAATGGAAAGTTTTTTAGAACACACGAGACATTGACAGATGATTTGACATGAAAACCAAAAAGCATCCTTAGTGTACAATAAAAGGTCAAAAGCCATTGTCTTTCGGCCTTGGATAAAGTCCGTACCATATTGTTTGTTTGCTGATATTGGGCATTGCTTAATGCGCACTTACAACAACGCACGTGGCGTGTTCAAATATGCTGCATCTTCATGGACTAAAAAAAATTAAAAAAATAAATAAAACGCTGCAACCTTTATCCAGGGTGTTGGTAGGAAATTAATTAACCTTTCTATATAATAATGGCATAACAATTAATTCATCAAAAAAATGAAAAATAAAATGGCATAATTTCTGGTAGGTGTTGAAGCTCGAGGAGAAGCTTTTGGAAGCAAAGAAAGAGATTCAGCGTCTACTAGAGAGTGGTGAAAGAGCCCCAAGCAACAGCTCCAGTTTCTCACAGTCAATGGAAGCTGTGAACCAACAATTTCTTAGGGTGGAAGAGTATGGTGATATTGGTGATGTGTTTTACATTCCAGAGACCCATTACATCAATGGGATGGAATGGATTAATCTGTACATTTGAACCTCAAGAAGCTTAATTAGCATCTTGTAAATAATTTCAATTTGAATTATCTAATGTAAATTGTTTCCTCTTGTAGCTTACAAGTTAGTGTGTACTTGTTTGACTGTGATTTACAAAGTGCATATATGCCATTATCATATATAATTTGCATTATTTTGACTTCAGTTAATCTGTAGTATCTTTATTTGTTGCATGGCATGTTAGTTAATATCAATTACACATACAAATTCAAACCTCCACTTATCTTTTTTATTTTTTAAGATATCTTTAACGTTAAATAAATAAAAATATGTGTGTGTGTGTGTGTGTGTGTGTGTGTGTGTAATGTGCCTGTTTTTTTTCATTACTTCTCAGTTCTCATAGAGCCAAGGGATTATATAAATAGTATAGGGATTTGATCTTCAATAATGCTCTGTGTTTTGTGAACACCTGGCCTATCCTACTATGATAGGACCCTTCCTTTAGGGGGAAAAAATAAACGCATAAAGTCAAAGAAAAAAAAATATTCGTTTGATATATATGCCATCGGGCTAGTCATGTAGCTAATCAGTACATTGAATTCGAACTTCAACTATTCACATTATCTTTCCAAGATAACAACGGATTGTTCAATTTTTTTCCCGGAATGTGTAATAATAAAGAATTTCCTTAGACCCAGTGTTATCAGACCCGGTCCGGTCATCGACTCGGTCAGGGTACTGGGTCACTGGGTCAGGGGTCAACTCGGTGAGTCAATAGTTGACCCGCATGACTCGGCCTGTATTAAAAAATAATAAAAAATTCATAATCTGTAAACTTTTTAATAAATTTTTTCAATAATTTCATAACCTGTAAATTTGTACACTTTTTTTTTGTGAGCAGAAAAGATAGCTTATAAACTTATACCCTTAAATATTTAAAGTTTAACAAAATTCAACACATTTAGAAGCATAGTTATGAACTTGTTTAAGAATCTTGAGCAGCATATTTTTTTCTAAAATTCAACATACACAACCTTAAGTTATAATTTAAAATATATCATTACCATCTATTTATTAAAAGCTAAAACTATCATTGTTGTACACCGGCAGACATAATATATATATAAACCTATTTTATTTAAATAATACAATTTTTTCATTCATCCCATTATTGCTCTGATAAAAAATAATAATTTTTCGAACCAGTAAGTATATTGGATGAGATAAGATAAATACAAGTTTTACTCGTAAATAACAATATAAGCCAAGGAGAAAAGGCAAAATTGGAAGTGACAATAACTTTATCATCTCAAATCCTAACATGCGGTTATGCTTGGTAAAAAAAAGTAAGCAAATATATAAATAACATAAGTGTAAGATATAAATTAAATTTTCTTATATGAGTATTATTGTTCTCTTGTAAAAAAAAAAAAAAAAAAAAAACCAAAATTTGTGACCCGCCGAGTCAACCGGGTCACCGAGTCGCCGGGTCACCTCAAAACCGGCCGAGTCAACCCGGGTCACACCGGGTCGATTGCATAACCGGTCCGATTGGTGACTCGGACCGGTTGGGTGACCGGTTCCCGGATCATTGGGTCGACCCGGCCGGTCCGAGCCGGGTCTGATAACCATGCTTAGACCATCTACATCCGTGGTATTTGCACGGTATTTGATAAAGGAAATATTGATTTCCAACTAGTATCATCGTTATAAGAGTATCGGTTCCAAATTCAAGTTCTCTTTTTAGTACCGGTCCTCAAATTCAAAATAGTGGATCATGTTAATTTTTTTGTTTTAAAAAAATAGATTATTGATAAAATTTAAAGATGTAAATTTTTTAGTGGGACCCAAATAAGAATCCAAATAGAAGTATTGGGTTAAA
Source organism: Pueraria montana var. lobata (assembly GCA_026413185.1). NCBI lineage: Eukaryota > Viridiplantae > Streptophyta > Magnoliopsida > Fabales > Fabaceae > Pueraria > Pueraria montana. The sequence continues at coordinate 46,326,486 of CM048649.1, read as the reverse complement.
GAGAATAGGTGCTTTTGAGATGCTTGTCTTGGAAAGAGTAAAAATGAATGATGTGTATATATGAGACCCATTTAAGAATCCAAATAGAAGTATTTGGTTGTAGATGCTATTAGTAGGGATGGCAAAGCGGGCCTGGCCAGGAGGGCCGGCCCACCAGCCCGCTGTCACTTTGGCGGGGCGGGGTGGGGTTTGCAGTCCGCCGGCCCGCTTTGGCCCACCCCGCCAGCCCGCCAGCCTTTTTTTTTTTTTTTTAATTAATATATATAAAATAATATAAGTTATTAGGGACTATTAATATTTTGTGATGTATTTTTAAAAGACTATTAGTTTGTGGTAAGCCTTTTTAAGATGTTATTCATGATGATATTGAACTTGTGGTGTTAAAAAACTATTAGTTTGTGCTTTATTGAAGAAAATGAAACAATATTGCAATTATTTTTAATTGTGTTCACACTTCACAGTAACAAAAATACTCTCTATTGTCCTCTTATGATACAAGTGATACAAGATCATTTTATTTATATCTTATTTACAATAATTAAAAAAAAAAACTGGCGGGCCAGCTCGCCAGCCCGCCAGCCCGCTCTAAGGCGGGGCGGGCCAGGACCAGCAGCCCGCCGCAGCTAGGCGGGCCAGCCCGGCCCGGCCCGTTTTCGGCGGGCCACAGGCGGGCCGGGCCAAAACAGGCCGGGCTGACCCGTTTTGCCAACCCTAGCTATTAGAGTTTGTGTTCTTTTTCAGAGAGCCTTTTTTCTTGAAAATGATGGGCCTTATTGCCAAACAAAGCAATACTTTGTAGATTTTTGGATTAAAATAAGTTACTTAATTATTTGAATAGGTTTTCTACTTCTTTTTAACAGTGAAGAAAATACTTACCGTCAGCTGGCATCAAGTACAAAATCAAAATTAAAATTATTTCTGATTATGGAGGGGAAAAAAACAATATCCTTTTATATAAACATATAGTATTTTACTCATAACAGGCCTTTTTATTAATTTAACACAATATTTTTAAAATCGGACCGGTGATTGAACCGGTCAAGATACTGATTCAAGGTTCAGTGGTTGAACCGTGATCGAACCGTGATCGAACCGTGGTCAAACCAGTATTAATAAAATAATAATAATAATAAAATAATTTATAAAATAATATTAAATAAATATAATATCACATAATTTTATAACATTAAAAACTAAAATAAAACTTAAAACATCATTTTACAAGTTTTTAACATTCAAAAAATATATATATAAAAGCCTAATCAAATATACCTTAATACTTAAGTACAAATTTTAATAAAATACAATAATGTTCATTAACAATAACAAGTTTACATTTAAAATAAAAAAGAAAATGACAAATTAATAAAATATAAAATTATCAAAAATCAAGATATAAAAAATTATAAATTAATTTAAATGAGCAAATTATATGTTTTACAAGAAAAAAGTTAACAATAATTGATAAAATAATTTATATCTATTTGAAATATTTATTAAATATGTGTTTTTATTTATCTTTAAAATATTTTATATTAAATTTTAAAAATTTAAAGAAAATAAAAAAAGTACCGGTTCAAACCGGTTTTTGCACCGATTCTTGACCGGTTCTCACTGGTTGTGGATTCCTCTGGATTTATAGAGTATCCGGACCGGTCACCAGACTGGTTCCCGGTTGAACCTGTCAAACCGACTGGTCCGATCCGATTTTGACAACACTGATTTAACATCAAAATCTCCGGATGATTAATTGTAATAAAATTTTTAAGTTTTTATTTTAAATGATTGAAAAAATCTTATTAGAATATAAGAGTGTTTGATTGGTTTTCTGTTTTTATTTTTAGTTAGTACTATTTTTTTTTTATTAAGAGAGATTTTTGGTATAGTTTGGTACTACAATATGATTGTAATGTGTATGCTCTAGATTCCTGGTGGATCACTTCGTTGTAATCATGTAATGTTTGGCTCGGCCTTGCAAACTGTAATATGCAATTGGGAATTACTATTCTCACCCCATGTATTGTTATTCTCACCTCTCACGTGGTTAAATTCTTTTAAATTCCAAAAATATCCTTTGCACGGAATTATGACTCCGTTGAACAAATGTTCAATGGAATAATATTTCTGTTGTATTGAATGGGGGTGAAAAAAAAATAACGAAACTATGATTTCGTTGATCATTTGTTCAACGAAATCAGAGTTCCGTGGTTATATTTTTTTGCCCCTCATTCAATATAATAGAAATATGATTCCGTTAAACATATTTGTTCAATGGAATCATAGTTTCGTTGTTATTTTTTTCGCTCCCTATTCAATACAACGGAAATATGATTTAGTTGAACATTTGTTCAATGGAATCATATTTCCATTATATTATTTGATAGACAACATTTTTTATTTAAGACAACGTCACACAATGAGCAACACATAATCAATATATAAGAAGGGCCAAAATATGCAACATTTAACAACCTTTCCGGTCAATATTAAAAGACTAAAATTAATACACATAACATGAAAATAAAAAAGCAATAATAGTGTTTAATGCACGTGTAATAAATTAAAATGAGTCCTTAGAGTTTCACTTTCAAATATTATTAAGTCTTCTTAGTTTAATCTTTTTTTAAAACATAAAAATAAAATTATCTTAATTAATTGCATAACTTTAAATGCATAAGCCTAATAAGAAATTACTGGATAAATCTTAATATTCCCAATAATAGGAAACTTAGTAAAATTAAAAATTAAATTTACTTTTACTAATCAATTTTAAATTATACTACTTTACTATTTTTACATCATCATAAATTTTCAAAACACATGTAAATTTACATTTGTATAATTAAGAATTTATATTTAACTAAAATATATGGAAGATTTCATAAAAACAAATTCTCCAAATTATTATATTTTAATTTCAAACACCTAATGCCTTAGGACACTAGTTGAATGGAGATTGAATATGATTAAATACTTGTAGAATTAAAAACTAATTGAGAAGGAATCCATCAACTCTAGGTAACCAGTTTGAGCTCTGTGATAAAATAAGACCTTGGTCAGGGTTATTGAATGAAAGAAGAAATGAGTTTCTTAAGTTACACTTGAATGGTAATCGATTATTGTTCTACATTTTTGAAAAATCAGAGTTTAATAGGCATAATTTTCCTTTTGGTAGACTTAGGACATGTCACACTAACTCTAATCCTATTTAACACACACATGCCTAATCTATAACACACAATACAAATGTCAAAGTTAATTACAAAGTTTGGCATATGAGAAACTCATTAAAAAGATCAAAATCAGAACATATAAATCTATTTATTACAAGGTCTTAAGTAGTGTTTAGTCAACAGCTAGACGCCTACCTTGATTAGTAAATTCATCATGATTAAGTTACTATCGACTTAGTATTGAACCTATAGGTCACACACAAACGATTGTTCCAATCTTTGCATGAGAAAATGATTTATTTGAAAATTAAATTAGAGAATTTAATTTAATCAAATAAATATTTTAGTGTAATATTATTATATTCTTTACTAGCACCAAGAATATAAATATAAATATAAAGAATATTCTTTTCTTAATTGTGGAAGCTATTCTCAAGAATAAGAATTGGATTTTATTATTACATATCAGGATCAAATCATGTGATTAGTTACCGTAATTAGTCTTGTGATTAGTTGGAAAGTATCTTTGCCTTAAATCAAGAAGCTTCTTAAAATAAAGAAATATGAGATAATTTTAAATCAATTTTCTTTTTTAAAAAGCCCAAATTCATATCTCTCTATTATAAATAAAAGCCTCTGCCTAAGAGCAAAGTTCACCAAACACAAACTAGAAAAGTTCAACAAGAGTTTAGTGTCCAAACTTGAAAAGTAGAAAAGGCTTTGTTTTTCCCATAGTTCCACTCATTAAAGAGTTGATAGCAAAGATTGATCTTGATGTAGATACATGTAGAGTCTTCACACAATTGAAGAAAAATTTGTTGCTTCAAGAATGCATATCCGAGTACACAATTCTAAATTTATCTATTTATTATTAGCTTAATTACCTATTTGGTCCCTTAGTTTATTAAAAATGCTTAATTAAGTCCCTTAGTTTTTTGACTATGCAATCGAGTCCCTTAGTTTTCTAATTTTATCCAATTAGGTCCTTTCCGTAAGCTCTGCTAAATTGATTGATAAAAATATCATACGTGACACTCAGAGATATTTTTGTTTTGTTTTTAATACTGCGTACATAAACTATATTAATTATCATTTTAAAAAAAATCATTTTAAAAAAATCGCCACTATATTAATTATCATTTTAAAAAAAATCAGAAAACTCCTAATATCACAAACCAAAAATCATCAACAATAATCACTGCAATAAATTTTCCATGAAATACAAAGTGAATAAAAAAAAGTACAAAAACTGCTTGCCACACAAAAAAAATGCTACGAAAAGGAAAAATCAATCGAAAACAAAAGGAAGTATGGGGCGTGGAACTAGTAGAGGAAGAATTGAAGAGGCTAGCATTTCAAATATGCTTAACTTCACGGATTGAAGAGGCTACATCTTTCCAAGCCAAAGACAAAAATCCCGATGTAGATTCAACAAAGAAGCATGAACAAGAAACAATTGTTGCACTTTGCAAACGCGCAAGCATAGTGACAAGCAAGTCCTTCGCAAGCACGCACGACGGCAGTGAGGTTCCTGCAAGCGAAAGGAAGATGAACTGTTGCCGTCGTCAACGAAAAACCCAGATCTAACTAAATAAATCTCATATCTAACAAAGCAAAGGGCAACGACGGCTTGCGGTGGTGCGGTTCAGCAAGGGGCGGCGGCTTGTAGTGGCGGTCGGAGGAGGTGTTGTGACTGTGATGGTGTAAGGGAGGAAAAGGAAGAAGAATGTGGAAGGCACTGCGAATCTGCGATGGTGTTTTAAAAATTATATTTATTTTATTTTATTTTTTAATTTTAAATAATAATAAATATAGTGGCGGTTTATAACAGCCACTATTCATAATTAATAGCCAGAAGATTTCTTCACGTAACGGACCTCACCTTAATTGGATGAAAATGACCCAATTGAATCAATTTTAAAAAAAAAAGGACCTAATTTCATAGTAAAAAAATAAGAGGACCTAATTGAGCATATTTAAAAAACTAATAAGTGACCAAATTGAGTATTAAGCCATTTATTATTGTTGAAGATATTTTGAATACAAAATAGACTTTTTATTTCGCTGCAAGTGTTAGGAACACTCTCTTGTATCTATCGGTTAAAGCTTGACTCATTTATTTAAATGAGCCAAATTAAAAGCTTGAGTTTAACTTATTTTAAAAAATAAAGATTGAACTTGACTTGTTTATCTCATTTATAACTTAATTATTTTTAATTTTAGGATTTTTTCTAAATTATTTTTAAATTTTATTAATTTAGTATTTAGTAAATATTTTAATATTAGATTATAATCTACACATAGAAATATGTGCTCAATATGTGATATGTGGAATTCAAACATATTAGAATATTATTACATTTTCATAATCCAATAAATAAAATTCTTAATTTTTTTACTATTGCAAAAAGGAAAGTTCAAAATCAATTTTAATGTTCTCAACAAAGTTCTACACATTTCTATAATGAATATACAAATAACAAAGGCTAATAAAATCTCCATCATCAATTTAAATAAATGAATTATTCGCAAATCGTTAATGTCAAACTTGTAAAGTCTGAGCTTGACTCATTTAAGTAATCAAGCTTAATCTCAAAGCTTAAGTTTGTTTATTTAATTAAACAAATGAAATTGATCGAACATTTAATTAGTCAAATTCAAATAATTTAGAAATAACTCAACTCATTTATATCCCTACCAATAAGATTCAAATGCATGCCTATTTTAAATTATTTGAATTGCAGTCATCGCTAACGACTAATCCAACTTGTGTTTCCGTTGCTATTATTTGAACTATTAAAAAAAATATCTTCATTTAATGATGTAGTCATTAATATTTTTCAATAACTTTTAAATTTATCATTATATTATGAAAGAATTAAGGGTAAAATATGTTTTTGGTCCCTATAAAATATGCAAAATATTAATTTCATCCTCCAAAAAGTTTTCGTATTAATTTGGTCCCTCTAAAATTAAAACCTATTTTTGTAGGTCATCGTTGGTAACTTCGTTAAATGGTAATTTGACATGGCTACAGATTTACACGTAGAAATGAATTATAAATTTTATATTTATCAAATTTCCATGTTTTGTTATTGTAAATTTAGAAAATTAAAAAAATAAAATTAAGTTATTGGTATTCATAGGGACCTACAAAAATAGATTTCAATTTTAGAGGGACTAAATTAATTCAAAAAAATTTTAGGGGCCAAAATTAATATTTTGCATATTTTACAGGGACCAAAAATATATTTTACCCAAGAATTAACAATATTAATAATTTATGAATTAAATAATAATTATTGATCCAATATATATTCTAATGATAAATAGAATAATATGATACCTTACGTTTATAATAATAAATGGAACCAACAATTAACATTTACATTAAATACTAATTAATATTTATAATTAAGAATATCATAAATCTTCTTTATAGATGGAAAATCATGAAACTGGCATGAATTTACAATATTTATTATATTTAAATTGACTTTAATTTCTATACACTGTAAGTTTAAAATAATTTACGTTATCAACGAATTAGAAATTATGTATTACTTTTAAAGTACTTATTATAAAAATCAGCAAACATAACATACATTAGAGTTTATGATTGGGATGACAGTGTAAAATCTTTTTATATTATCAGTGCATAAATTATTTACTCATTTAAATCTTATTGAATACAAAAGATCTCTCTCAATATATATGAAAGATTATTGTCTTATTTGAACATTAAATTTTATATGATCATAATTTTTAATAAGAAAATATTTAAAAGTAATATGAATTTAGGGGGGACTAGCCCCCCCCCCCCCCCCCCAAACAATCCCTCAAACTTCTTCAAGAATATATATTAATAAAATATATATTACTTCTAATAAAAAATAAATAAAATAATATATAATAATTAATAAATTTGATAATATATGTTACTAGTTATATACTAATCTTTTTAATAATATATATTGCCACTAATTATAATTTAATCCATATATATACACACACACACACAAACAATCCCTCAAACTTCTTCAAGGATATATATTAATAAAATATATATTACTTCTAATAAAAAATAAATAAAATAATATATAATAATTAATAAATTTGATAATATATGTTACTAGTTATATACTAATCTTTTTAATAATATATATTGCCACTAATTATAATTTAATCCATACACACACACGCACACACACACACACATATATATACATACACACACACACACACACACACTAATTAATAGATATATATGATAAAAATGACATATTTATAGTTTCTCATCAATTGTTATTATCTAGACTAATTATGTTTTGTGTATTATTATAAGTCTCATTTATTTGTCTATATATCTAACTATTAACATTATAGTATAAACATATTTATATATAACTGTTATAAAATTTGATGACTTTTAGTTATTATTATTATTATTGATGAGTTTGTTTCTCTTCTTGATTGTGAGATTATTATTGTGAGTCCTATTTGATTGTTATTGTATCTGTGAGACCAAAAAGTCTTTCAAAACTTGAAAAAAAAATTAGTACGGGTTACAAATACACGTATTTCCTTCTTGAATCATTTGAAATAAAAATTAATTTAAATTTTACTTGTAAAACTAATAAATAATTTTATAAAAGTTATTATTTATTAAATATTTATTTGTTAGAAGTTAGATATTTGAATAATTAAAGTACAAAAAAAAAATTCAGCCCCCTTTTGATGGTTTTCTGGATCCGTCCCTGAATATGAATTAATATTTATTATTTATACCTTAAATATTAAGTGATTTCAATTAAATGTTACTTAAAATTCTCAAAAATTTATTTTAGTCTTAACTGGAACATACATAATTTAATGATTAAATACATTCATTTATTTTCACAATAAATTGCTCCTTTTTTTGTGCAAGCCATGTGTATTTTTTTCATGGGAAATAATCTTGTTCAAGTAGGGTAGAATCAATATAGACGACAAAGCTTTGCCTTCCAAGTATAGGTGTAAATAAGTTTAGCTATTTATGAACTATTGAACTCAAATTATTAAATACTTAATCAAGCTTGTTTGTTTGATTAAATAAACAAACTCCAGCTTGATTGAGCTCGATTATTTAAAAAGCAAATTACAGTAACACCCATTGATGTGTCATGTGATTACACACGCACTTCCTGTTTTTTTAACCATTATATTCACATTCCTTGTAGGGGGTGTTAGTATAAGATTTAAGAAGGTGTTGAGGGGGTGTCAGTGTAACGTTTTCAAACATATAAGGGGTGTTAGTGTAATGTTTTCAAACTTAAAGAGGGGTTGGTGTAGGAAAAGCAAAAAGGATGGATTATGTGTAATTTGATAAAAGCTCAGGGTTGTTGTTGTAAATTGATCTTATTTAAATGAGTCAAGCTCAAACTTTACAAGTTCAACATTGACAACTCATGAATAACTCATTTATTTAAATTGATGAAGGAGATAATTTTTCTAACCTTTGTTATTTATATATTAGTTATTTAAATATGTAGAACTTTGTTAAAAGCATTAAAATTTATTTTGAAGTTTAGTAGTCAAGAAGTTATGAATTTTTTATTTACTAGATTATAAAAATGTATAGCATAAAATGCTTGAATTCCACATATCACATGTTGAGCACATATTTTTATTTGTAGATTATTATCTAGTATTAAATATTTATTAAATACTAAATTGATAAAATTAAAAAGTAATTTAGAAAAAATTTCTTAAAAAGTAAAAATAATTAAGTTATAAATGAGCTAGACAAGTCAAGTTCAAGCTTTAAAAAAAAAAAAAAGTTCAAGTTTTAGTTAAGTTTGTTTAAATAAATGAGCCAAACTTGAACAACCCATTTTTTTTACAAGTCAAGCCTAAACTTCAAGTATTTGACTCGGCTTGACTCGTTTACGCCCTTACTTTCAAATATTTAACGTAACTACATATTTAGAATTTGAATTCAAACTAATAGTTAAATTAGAATAACTTTATGACAGATAATTCAAACGTTGCATTTATATTGCTCCTTTTATTTAATGTGTATGTTCAAACATAATCATTAAAAAAAAGAGCAGTTATATGTATACCTCGTGCATCATGTTTGTACAGAGTACTCATTTTTGGAAGCAAATGATTCTCCTTTGTTTTCCCAAATACTTCCAAATGCATTATATGACACTTACGTTTTATTTATTTCCTCATCGTTTCTCTAAAACCAAAATTGGTCTTGTTATCACTTCTCCTATTTTGTAATTCAACACAACAGGAGCTCCAATAATGGCACAAGAACGTCGATTCTTCTCATTCTCAGACCCTAATCTCATCCTTCGTCTCTCACTATCAATGGCTGGCTCCTCAGAGAACATTGAACTTGGGGCAAGTGACGGTGATGCTACTAAAGTAGAGGATGATTTTGTCTTTGATATAGATCCTAACTTGCTAGTGGATAGTCGTAAACTTTTAACTGGCGAACCGATTATAGAAGGGGCACATTCCATTATCTACCATGGATGGTGGGTATTCCAATTGCAACTGTAAGATATATGTGTGTGTGTCATTTGCATGTCATTTGGCTTGATTTCTTTGGTTTACATATTTTTCCTACCATGTAATTCAAGTGTTATGCATTTCATGATCAAATCTTTCCTTGAAAATGTCCAGTACAATTAGTTTATTGCCTTCATTTATTGATGATAATATGGTATTGAGTTCAAAATTGTGATATGAGACACTTTATTAAGCTTTATGCTAGTGGATTTTGACTAGCTATATGTTATCGTGAATGTTTTTAGTATTAGCTCAATTTTTTGATGTTGTAAATAATGGTAGATTAGAAATTTACATTCCATGACTTCGAGGCATGCATATTGTAGAATAAGTAACTAATGGCACTTGATGAATTTTCCACACAATTATTATTATTGTTGTTGTTGTTATTGTTAAAATATGTATTTTTGTTATATAAATTGATATGTATGAAAAAGTATCTCAAACACAACTCTTTGTGAAATGTATCTCACTTGAAACATGATTCTATTGTATTACTTTTTAAGAGTGAATGTTTCTTAATATGGTATTAAAAATAATGAAATTAAAGTACAATTATTCATTTATATTAACATAACAATATTACATCATCAAAGAAAAATATATTACAGTGAAATTTAAGAAACTTTACATAAATAGTAGTTTATATTATATAATTGTTTTCAATTTTTTTCTAATAGTATTTTTTCCTAATCCTTTTTATATACCTTTTCAATAATGATAAGTATCTTTTGTGAGAACTAATATTTTTAAAATTAGCCTAGTTATTAAATTAATAAAAATCTTAATTTAAGATTCATTAATTTAGTAATGGTTAAATTGCAGTTCAAGTGCTAATAAATATAAATAATATAATACATATATTTAATACTTATTTTATTATATTGATGGAATGTGATTTACAATTAAAGAGTCGCCTTAATTGAGCTTTTTGCATAGCATCATTTCCTTCCTACAAATATCATTACATTTTTTTAATTATTTTATAAAAAAAATATTAATGAAAAATAAATATATTTAATGTTTTACAAATATAAATTATATTAAAACTTACCATATAAGGAAGTAGGAGATACTAGGAAGATGATGTAAGAAAATTTAGAATTAAACGGATGCTATATTTTTTTTTTTTACAAATCTCTTTATTATATTATAATGAAAATATTAAATAAAAAGTAAATATATTTAATGTTGTATAAAACATTTAACACTTACTATATAAAAGAAACATATTTAATGTTAAGAAAATAATATAAGTGCAATTAAAATTACTCTTTTTTGTTATTCATTAAAATTATTCTATTATTAAATTTAAATATATAGAAACCTTGATGGGTCATACCTTCTTTTAAACACATTCTTCTAAATTTGTAAAATATTTTTAAGTACATTCGTTACTATTATCATTCCAAATGCTAGTAATACATTTTGTAACATATTCCAAATACTATTAACATTCGAAACACATTCAAAATGTTATACCTTCCACATGCTAGTAATATAGTATTTTGCAATATTCTTTTAAACATATTTTTTATTACTACATCTGGTCCTATTTATAAGCAACAAATTGATTTTTTCTTTGATCCTAATTATAAGCAACAATCATTAGTTTTTAAAGTTACTCAAGGATAAATTTCTTTTATACCCTTACTTTATTGTTAACATTATTCCCTATGCATTCACTTATTCCTATGACAACCACTTAAAGGAAATGGTGTTTTTAGAATAAAAATTGAATTTATAGTAGAATTAATTAAAAAAAGTTGTATTAACTACTTTCCTTGGTATTGATTATTTGTCCTATGTTGCTTATAATTAGGATCAGAGGTAGTATTAACTAAAATTTAATAAGAATCATAAAATTTAGTAATTCTTGCTTTTTATTTAATGAGTTTTAAAGTTTTCAATAAATTTTAAAATGTTAAAATGCACATAGGAGTGATTGTTGTCATATCACTCATCTCTTAACCAGTTAATTAAGAAAGAGTGGAGGAAAAACTCCTTGTCTCTCCTTTTACTACATGTATAAGAGTTAAAGTTAAAGAGACTACGTGTGTGTAGAAGCATGATTAGCGGCCATGACTACTAAATATGCCAATAAGCTTTATCATCGACAAAGATGTGTGGTAGAGCGATGGATACAAGGTAACAACTTTGACCAACAACCATGCCAATAAGACCACATGATTTTTTTTACCCATTTTAGCCAATTAAATCGATGTTAACCTTTTTTTTATGATTCAATTTGCTATATTGATTAATTTTTCATCTAGTAATTTTAACTTAAATTAAATATAAGAATATGGTATTGCAATGTTCCTTAACATTGTTAATTACAGAGATCATATGGTTTCGTTGTATTTTATTATTATTTTTGTCTAAACTCATTGGCAAACTCTGTGTTAGGGAAAATCTCTTTAAACAAGTGATTCATGTTTTCGTAAAGTTTCTTTTCCAACTTTGTTTACCATCTGTCTCATATATATACCTCATCGGTGATGATAAATATTTTTGTAAGATAATACATCTTCTCATGATATTTTTTTTAATTAATAGAACATATTCATTTAGTGACATTTCTTTATTGCCTATTAGTAACACACTCCACAATTACAAGTAGTCAATTGTATATATATTAACATGATATGAGGGAGTTCTTCAATATTATTTAGTGAATATGCTTTTAATATTATTTATTATTAAGCTTATAAACTTTGTTATCTAGTGAATATGCTTGTGTAACTAGTAAGCAAACACATATGTACACATTATGAAGGATTTAATTCTTGTTATTTATATGCATCTAAGTTGGTCTGTCTATATGTAATGAAATACGTATGTAACAACAGACTTTTTCAAAATTTCATAGACATTTATTTATATCTTGTGTATCTTTCCTTTTAGTAATATACAATCCAATTTTATAGGGCTTAAACTGAGTATAAATTCATTAACTCTAGCTTGTATCATTGGCTTGGATTTTGTTCCTTTTGAATTTTATGCAAATTAGAATTCAATAAGTTAGTAATAAACTTTATATCTAATGTGTAGTAAGTACATGATGAGATGGATATTTAGCATCCATATTTTTTAAGGAGAAATTTTGATAATAATTAGTTGTTATGCAGATAATATGGTTTTAAGTATAGGTGAAAGCATTCATTAGCTATAGTGAAATTTACATATTTGTTGATAATAGATTGATTAACTTAATTTAGATCACAATTAATCTACTTGCTTAAAATCAAGAAAATAATGCATAAATTTATATGCAAAATAGTTGAATTCAATGCTAGTGAGTAGTGAATTATGCATGTTATGTGTATCACCTTTCCTAGTTAAGAGTGATAGATCATGATTATTATTAGATTATGTTAGAGAATGTCACACTATGTAGAGATGCAAAATAATTAGATCTATATGATTGTATTAGATAAAGTTTATACCTAATGAAAATAATTTTTAGCATTCCCCTCATGGGATTTGTAGTAAAATAATTTGTTATGGATAATTTGTCTTTATAATTCTATCTAGTAAAATAATATTTGAAAGACATGAATCTTCAATGTAATAATTTTTAATTTATGTTTTTTAATATTTAGAATAGAAAGAACTTTGAAAGAGTTAAAGAATAATTTTTTTAATATTTAGAATAAAAGGAACTTTGGAAGAGTTCTAAGAATAACTAGATAGAGGTTGTTGAGTTTTATTTTTTATTTTTTATAGAAGGTTGTTGAGTTAAGATATATTAAAAATAAATTACAATAAGAAGCATTGAGGGATAAAGGCAAGTCAAAACTAATAACTCTTAAACATGTGCACATGAATCTTAAGTGTAACAAAAGAGAGTAAATGAAAAAATTTAAGAGGATTGTGCTTAAGTTTATGTTAGGACATCGTAGATGATCAAGTTCTATGGAGGGGTAGGTAATCATTATATTTGTTGCACATAATCTTTTATGTTAGTGATTTACTTTTGCTTGAAATTGTAGGAACAAGAAACCCCTCTATTATTTCTCTTTTATAGCAATAATTAAGTGATAAGTTGCAAAATTTTAAGTGTTGACATTCTATTATTTTTCAATCCAAATTTATGTTGTGGCCAAATGATTTGTGGCAACATGTATGCAAAATTATTTAGGCCAACAAATTATTAAAATAAAATGCTATTGTGCCAACCAAATTGAGTGATAGAATTATAAAAGTGTAAGTGTCTTTTATCATTTACTTGATCATGTTGTCACATTATAGAATTTAAGTGTACAACAAGCATAATTAACTTTAATTCATATTTGTTTTATCAACTACCAAATATTTTAATTAGTTTTTTATGTTTATTGGTGATTTAGGTATGAATTCAATCCTGTATCTGTAAAGGTTATGCTTCCAATGCAAACATCAAATGCTACTTCTCAATGTAAAGCAAAATTTCAGCGGGAGGTGAACTTGATATCTAAGATTAAACATAAAAATATTATAAAGGTATTTTCAATGTCTTTTCTTACCTAAATGCCTTCATAATTTGTCTTTTTCTCAACACTTACTTTCCCTTGGTCCTAATTATTCTTTTAATGGTTTTGAAATAAATTTACCAAAGAATTAGGTAGTTAACTAGTTATTAATTATTACAATCTATAACTATTTTTGATATGTAATTACCTATTATTCAATATATAATAAAATTATTTCCTTCTTATATTTTAGTTTAAGTGGTTCATATATGAAATTCTTTACCTTGAGGTACGTCTCATTAAATTACCTTAATTTTCTCAACAATGGTTAGTCATAATGGTAGTAAATATTAATCCTAAACAAATTCTAAACATTTTTTTTCTTAACTTCATGGTTGGTTAGTGAGATGTATTTTAGCAACAAGTATCATGTAATTTAAACTAATTTTGCAGTTTATTGGCGCCTCTGTGGAACCATCAATGATTATAATTACAGAACTTTTAGAAGGTTGTTCACTTCAGAAATACCTAGAGAGCATTTATCCAAGTACTCTTAGTTTAGAGCAATCCATAAGTTTTGCTATGGATATTTCTCAAGTTATGGAATATTTGCATGCAAATGGCATTATTCACCGCGATCTGAAGCCTGGTAATCCTTTTTTTTTCTCTCTTATTTTTAATGATTATAATTGTTTATGAATATGCCTGGTCCCTAAACTTTTTTCAAAATTTAAATTGAGTCTCTAAACAAAAAATAACCAATCTAAGTTCCTATCCTTTTCATTCATTAACATTTATTTATGTCTGTCGTCAAGTATTATCATTAAGTGAAGACGTGGCAGCCACGTTGACATCTACGTGAGTTGCCACATCTTCAACTAGTGTGACATGACAACTATGTGTAATTTTTTTTTTATAAATTATGGTTTTAGTCTCATCTTTTCACAATTCACTTTTAATCTCTGAATATTATAACTGATCTTGGCCCCTCAATAATGTTAGTCATTGTTTTAAGTTCCTTTCATCAAATAGCACTATTAAGCATTGATGTGGCATTCACATGGCTTTCCATGTGGACTATTAGTTTAACATAACAGTCACATGGTAAAAATATTACTAGTTTGAGACATGTTCTAGCAATTTTAAAGTGCTACAAATTTTTTGGCAATGTAAAATTGTCTATAAAAAGGTTTGAAAAATTGAAAAAAAATAGAGAAAAAGATGCAATAGGATTCATGTTTGTCCTCTATTCATGGTGCTACTCGTAGAACAAAAAGGTTTGTGGGCAAGATCAAATTGGAAGGGTTTATCATTTTGTTTGAGAAGTAGGATTGGGGATTGGAGTTTGGAAGGGTTTGAAGATTGGGGGTTCTTTGCTTTGGTGCTTGTGGTTTTGATTCATGGGTTCAATGGTTTGTGAGTTTGCCTATTCTTGCTAATTTTGCTTACTGTGGGTTGTTGCTTTTGTATTTTAGATCATGGTTTAGTGGGTTGCTTATTTGTGTATTAAGGGTAATTGATTTTGCTTACTACATTTCCTTTTCTATTTTTTTTTCAAATTTTAAATTTTTTTTTATGGTTTTTCACTGCCAAAAAATTTCTAGTGTCTTAAAATCACTAGAAAATGTCTTGAACCAACAAAATTTCACCATGTGATTTCTTCGCCAAGCTAGTAGTCCACATGGGAAGTTACGTGGTTACCATATCATTGCTTAATAGTGATACTTATTGGAGGAACTAAAAATAATGAGAAACAATAGTTGAAAGACTAAGACCAGTCAAAATATTATTAAGAGATTAAAAGTGATTTTGGTGAAAAAATAAGGGACTAAGACCGATGAAACAATTGTTGAGGGACTAAAAGTGAATTTTGTGATGGGGACTAAAAATATAGTTTACCAAAAAATATTTATACATGTTTATCGTGTCATACTAATTGATAATGTGTCAACTGACGTGGTTGTCACGTCATCTCTTAACAATAATACTTGATAAGAGAAACAAAAAATGTTAACGAAGGAAAAGTACAAGGACTAGAGCTAATCAATTGTTTGTTTAGGGATTAAAAGTGAATTTTAAACAAAGATTAGGGACCAAAAATATATTTAACTCTTTTTTAAATTTTGTTGTATATTTTGTCTTCTATGAAATTAAATATGCCTTTTTTTTTTATTGCATTTGTTAATTTAATGTAGATATGAACCTAAGAGCATCTACTAAATTAAGTATTTGTATTTGTTTTTTCTTTACAATAACCAATTCATTCAATATCAAGGGAAACTTGTTAATAGTCATTTGTATGGACACTTAGTACAACATCATTTGAATTTCATACATTTTTTTTTCTAAATACAGGAGATGCAATCATTGCACTTATAAGTTATTTGTTGCTTAATTTTTGTTTAGGTAATTTGTTTCTTCCTAAGGACAACATGCAAATTTTACTTACAAATTTTGAGACAGCTAGAGAGGAAATATCTGGTGCAATGACTTCCGAAGCTGGTACATATCGATATATGGCTCCTGAGGTACATTTAGTGGTAGATTTGTCTCTTCAAATGTATTTAGCACGAATGTACTTGTCCATTTGCTAAAATCTTCCTTATATGTTTTGCATGTCTAATTCTTCCTTTATTTGCACTAGTTATTTAGCAAGGATCCACTTTCAAAAGGAGCAAAGAAATGCTATGATCATAAGGCAGATGTTTACAGTTTTGCAATGGTTATATGGGCGTTAATAAAAAATCAAACTCCATTCAAAGGAAGGAGTGAATTGTTGGCAGCATATGCTACTGCAAAAGTAAGTCATACAGGTTACTCTCTGGGTTCTAATTTTAATGAAGAGAGTATTATTTTTCCTTTCTTGCTTTTTTCTTTCCATCTTTAATATAGTTTTCTTTAATAAGTTTCGTTAATTACTACCTTCTTTAATTAAGTCTTTATCCCTTCA
This sequence comes from Pueraria montana var. lobata, assembly GCA_026413185.1. Lineage (NCBI taxonomy): Eukaryota > Viridiplantae > Streptophyta > Magnoliopsida > Fabales > Fabaceae > Pueraria > Pueraria montana. Next base: position 46,309,345 of record CM048649.1, on the reverse strand, counting down.
AGATGAGGCTTTTGCCATATATGAATTGTACCAAATGACTAATTTGCTAATTCTACTTTTGCGTTATTTTTCTCTCTCATATCATTCATCCGTCATTTACTTTTCAAGTTAATCTTTTTTTTTTTATATAAATGTTATGGTATAAGAGAAACATATATTTTCGCACAAATCATATTAATTAGTTTTATATTTATAATGTTCACCAAATTAGACCTTCAACGATAATTAATGTTTTTAACTTATTCTTATAAAAAAAACTATTATCCTTTTAAGGATCAATTAAATAACAAATATAATGTTTCACATCTTTAAATCATCAAAATAGACCATTCCACTTTTTTTTTTTTACATTTTTGAAACAAGAAAAAGGAAATGTTTAGCTATGTGACTAACAATTTAGCATGATATGATCTACTAGTCTTAATTTAGATTTAGATTTTAATTTCACTAACATATCAATGTCATGTTTGACATTTACATGGTTTTAGAGACTAACACTTATTATTTCAAAAGCATTGTTATGTTTATGTTGTTATATAACATACATTCTTGTCGATGATTGTAGAACATGAGACCTAGTGTGGAGGAGTTTCCAAAAGATCTTCTTCCTTTATTGCAGTCATGTTGGGCAGAAGACCCAAAGCTACGACCTGAATTCTCAGAGATCACTCAAACCCTTGCAAAACTTCTCCACAACTATCGCTCAATAGGGATAACACCTGAGAAAAAAGAGTGTCCAACTACAAGTGTGCCAAAACCAATCCCTGATTATGTTCAAGACAACTCCAAACATATATATGAGCCTCAAAGTCAAAATACCAATGTCTGCACAAAGGGACAATCTCAAAGCATAGCACAAACCCCCAATCCAGTCTTAGCCCAAAGTAAGCCAAAAAAGGCTCTTAGGAAGTGCAAGTGTTTATGGTTATGTTTGCGCAAATGCTTTGGCATTTGTTGACATGCCTACATCAAGCAAGGTGTTTGGTAAGTTGCATGCATGTTGCTATCTAGGTTTTAGTAATGTTAAGGTTGCATTGTAAAAATTAATAGTCAAGGTTTTGGATTTTTTTGTTTGTTGTTTTGTATAATTTGCTTTGAATTTAATTACATAATGGTTATTTATGCCAAAATTGTCTTAATTTTACCAGGTTATATACCTAAGCTATGTACTTATTGTGTTCGTTGGCTAAGTATATGCTTATGGCCTATGACCTATTTGTTACAAATTTAAAAAAAAAAAAGTGATTCTGATGTAAGATTTTTTTTTTAAAATTATAAGTTAATTTATGTTTGTTTACAACCATAAAAGTAATTTAAAAAAACAACTAATTTTTATGAGAAACTATTCAAAATAACTAATGATTTTAATAAGATTTTATATTTTGAAAAGCTGAAACAAATACTTGGAAAACTAAAAAAAAGTAATTATTTTCTAAAAATGATTTTTTTTATGAAAATAATTGTTATAAATGGGCTCCTAATATTCTCTTTTTTATATATAGCCATCAAAATGCATTTAGAAGCTTTGTATATATTGTTAAATGAATGTATGGAAATTAATTCTACCTAGCAAAATAAACTAGTTGAATGGGTTAGTTCGTCTAACTCACGGGTTAAATGGAGTGATAAAAAATTACCTTGGTATACATGTCATGAATTAGGTAACTAGAATTTTTTATTCATCTAAATAAACATTAAAATCGGTGGAGGTCTCTCTCGAGTTGGAAACATGTAGCAACGATGAGACCTTCTCCACCACCCACTGTGATGGAAAATAGAGAAGACAAAGCCACAAGCAAATGACGCAATGGAACTTGAAACCAAAAACGTTCTTATGTTGTTAATAACAATAGAATGGGTGGGAGAGAATAGGGACCCAAATCTTTGGCGAGAAAGCCCAAGATTCCACGACGGGGTCACGGTTAGTTCGTCGTCATTCCGAGAGGGGTCCTGTCAACAGTCTAGGATGTTGTTGTGTGCTAGACGATTGGCGTCAGTGCTGGCCGGAGTCTTCTACCGCTGGTTGAGGGTGTTGTGGAGGAAAAGTGGAAAGTGATGGTGAGAGTGAGAGACGACCTTGAGTGACTAAGTAGGTTAGGTTTTTTGGGATAAGGGTAAGTGTGGAAAGTAATCTTTTTAACAGGTTAAATTGAATGAATATTATTCGTAGGATTATTCGCTATTTTTCAGAGAGAGTAGCATTTCTCCTTTAAAAAAATGAACTGCAATGACCCATGAATTCATGAACAGATTTTGATCCCAATTTCCAAAAATCATAAACCTCAATGTTAATTTGATTCTTATATATATTTCTATATACAAAGATAGAGCCTTTCACTTTAAAAAAAAAAAGACAGAGCCTTTTAATTGATTTCATGCGAGAATACTACAACCACTAATTATTTTGCAATTGATACTGGAAGCTATTCCCAATACTTCAGCGTCCTCACTTTATGCATAAAGAAATAGCAAAAGCTATCAAACTTCAAAATACAATAATATATGCGGGGCAAAAGTTCATCCATTTAAACAAAAACCCAATATATATATAAACGTTCCGGTGTAATCCAATAATAATTTATCAACCCCAAGTTCTTTTTACCAAGAAAAGGCACAAATAGGAGAAAACACAAAATCACAACCGTACGCTCGTGTAATCAAATCACAACAACAATAAAGGTGTTCTAAGGTATTCACAACCCGTCCAATTTAATTTAAAATATAACATACATAACCAAATTGGGATCTAGGGCCAACCCCACTACCCCCGACCATAGTCATATCCATGAGCGAGATAATCTCACTTCCCCTTACCTCAAAGGATGCGGTTCCACGGCAAGGGTGTAAGCAATGACGATCTTTCGCTATTTCCCTTCACTCCTCCATTCGCGGTTTGACACATTTTCTAAAGAGAGAAAAAAGAGGGAACGAAAGGAAAAGACTAGGTTTTTAGGAACCTAAAATAGTTCAAGAGGCAAGTTGGGCTTACAGAGCCTAAAGCCCAACACGTGACTTAAAAGGCCATCAACATGTAAAATCTTTTTATTTTCTAAAAACTCATTTTCTCACTTTCAAACACAAAACATATTTCCAAATTATTTATTTTAATTAAAACTAACAAAAATAGGATATTTAATAATAATAAATATATTTATATAATTAGTAAAGAAAAACTAGGATGTTACAACTAGCACCATGACTCGTCACCAAACATTGTGACCAACACCACTATCAGTCACCAGGCACCATGATTAGCACCACAATTAGTCATTATGCACCACGACCAGCATTGTGACTAGTCACTAGGCATCACCACTAACACCACGGTCAATCACCAGGAACTATGATCAGTCTCTAGGCACCGCGACCAACACCAAAACAAGTCACTAGGCACCACGTCCAACACCATAATCAGTCATTAGGCACCACGACAAGCACCGTGATTAATCATCAGGCAACACGACCAACATCGCGATCAGTCTTTGGGCACCACGGCTAGTCACTAGGCACCATGACCAGTCACCAAGCACCATTGCCAGTCACTAGGCACTACGTCTAACACAATGACGAGTTACCATGGACCACATCCAACACCATGTTCAATCACTAGGCATTTAAAACCATTGGGATGTCTTTAGTACAATGGTCGTACTAAAGATATCCCCATATATATATAAACGTCTAAGTCTATCTGCTTCTCCATGCTTCTACTCTCTCTACTCTCCCTCACATTTACTCTCGTTTGAATACTGACCTCTCATTAAGTAGTGAGCTTCATTCTCCTAACATGCATATGATATCTCTTCTTGTACTTTTAATATCAATCGAACAGTTTAACTGTAACTAAATATATATATATATATATATATATATATATATATATATATATATATATTATCTCACTAAATTGTTTAACAAGTTGTAACTGAATATCAAAACTACTTTCAAATATATATTTTATCTTTAAAATTCAAACACGCTTCTAACATGCATATGATATATTCTCTTATACTTTTAATATCAACTGAATTATTTAAATTAACATTTTTATCTTTTTTCAATCTATCATTTTTAGTATCTTTAGTTCTAACTTGAATTTCAATATTTTTAAAAGAAATTATCAATAATTAAAAATAATAATATATCATAATATAAATTATTTATCATAGATTTAAAATATAATTTATAAGTACAAAATATTTATTAATTACAAATTTTAATTATAATATATATATATATATATATATTTAAAAATGCTTATTTATTATAAATTTTAGTTGTATAAAATAAACATTTATCTATGCAATGCACAAGCTAAAATACTAGTTTCTTATAAAAATGAGGAAAGGTGATATTATTTATTTGCATTTAAAACCACTCGCATATCAAGGGAGTCTAGTTCAGTTAGTTGAGCAGGGTGCAAGTTTTGTTGTAAATTCTCTGGTACCTATCTTTGATTTCTATGGATAAAAAAAAAAAGCAAATTACATTCGTACTCCCTGAGTTTTTTTCAAATTACACATAACATCACTCTTTTTTCTATTCCTATACTAACCTTCCTTTATGTTTGAAAACATTAGACTAACACCCCTCTAGTACCCCCTTAATGTTTGAAAACATTACGGTGACACCCCTTTATCCTTATATTACATTAACACCCCTACAAAGAAGGTTATTGTAATAGTTAAAAAAGCAGGAATATTTATATAATTTCACGAAATCTCAGATGAGGTTAATGTAATTTACTAAAAAAAAAAAAACCACTCGCTCAACACAAGAAAGTGATAGTATTTTATTTTTTTGATATTTAAAGGGGCTAAAAAGCCCAGACAAAAATTACATGGAAATTGAACAAGGAATGAAACCCCCTACATTATCTTCTATAAGCAACTAACTCAAAAGAGTTGGGGGCTGCTCATAAATCACTAACTCCTTTTCCATACTACTTGCATAATTTGCTATTGTTTACCCAGGAATTGGACCCCAGTTGAAATTGCACAAATCTTTACCATCCAAAATATTTTTTATACATTAAATTATAAAATTTGAATTGGATATTTTTTAGTTGAAATTTCAATTGCATAAATCTTCACCATCCAAAATATTTTTTGGGCTTAAATATGTTTTTATCCCTTAAATTTAGATCACTTCTATTTTTAGTCCCACAAATTTAAATTTATTTTTTTGGTCCTTCAATTTCAAAAATATTCTTTTTAATCTCTTATGCGGTAAAAAAAATTGCCACAAATTGTGCATCAAAACCGCCAAAAATCAGTCAAGAGAGACTAAAATGAACATTCTTCAAAATTGAGGGACTAAAAAAATAAATTTAAATTTGGGAAACTAAGAAAAAGTGACCCAAACTTAAAGGGCTAAAAATATATTTAAGCATATTTTTTTTATAATTGGTTTAATTACTTTGCAGGTCCTTGAACTTTTATCAAATTTTTAATTAGGCCTCTAAATTTGTTTTTGTTTCAATTGGGTTCTAGAACTTGTATTTATTTTTTAATTAGATCCAACAGGGACTAATTAAAAAATAAATACAAGTTTATGAACCTAATTAAAAATTTACCAACCTCTGCATGTCAGTATTTTCACCTGAGTCACCTCTGCAAGCCAGTATTATCACCTTTGAAGGGTTCTATATTTTAGGTTCTTTAACCTGTTTAGAACATGTAGGAACGAGAATACTATCCTATAGGTATATGGTATTTTTTAATTAGATCATTGAACTGTTTGTCATTTTTAAATTTGTTTCTTAACTTTTTTTTTCAATTAGACTTTGAACTTGTATTTATTTTTTAATTAAGTCTGACAAGAATATAACTAAAAAATAAATACAAATTCAAGGACAAAATTAAAATGAGGAAAAAATTCAAAGATTAATTAGTAAAAATTCATGGACTGTAGTTCATAAAATTTTAAATAGTGAAAGATGGAACTACACAGACTACAGTTTATATCACAACTGTAGAGGATCGCGGTCCGTTTAGCAATTAGATAGAAACCGGAGGCAAGGAACCTGACAGAGAGTGGACGCGGCATCATCGCAGACGGAGAATTAAAATGGTAAATATACAAATAGAATAAGGGTTAATTATCTTTTTTGTCCTGAATTTTTTTGAATTTTTATTTTTAATTTTTAAATAAAATTTTGACTAGTCTTAATATTTGAATTTTTTTTCTTTAATATTTTTAATCTCTAAATTTTTTTAATTTTTATTTTTAGTCTTTAGACAAATATTTGATTGGTCTTATTTTTTGAACTTTTTTTTCTTCAATATTTTTAGTTCATACACTTTTTTTTTAATTTTTATTTTTAGTCTCTACCATTAAAAGTTCTTGAAGGACTAAAAATATTGACAGAAAAAAAATTCAGAGACTAAGACTGGTCAAATATTTATTTAGAAACTAAAAACAAAAATTAAAAAAAGTTTAGGAATTAAAAATATTGAAAAAAAATTCAAAGACTAAGACCAGTCAAATATTTATTTAGAGATTAAAAATAAAAATTAAAAAAAATTGAGAAATTAAAAATATTGAAAGAAAAAAAATTTAAAGACTAAAAATATAATTAATGAATAGAATAATAAGTAATAATATGGTAGTAGTAGTAGTACATTGAATAAAAAAAAATATTAAATAAGGTTATCCAGAAAAGCACATAGTTGTCAGATGAGTCATCGCGAAACTTGAATGTCTCAAACCTAATCCAGTGAGACATGGACACCCCACAGCTGTAACCCTCTTCTTCGCACGTGTCACGCCCGAAGCCCTAAACCCAATCCAACTCACACTCCCTCTCTCTTCTCTTTCTCACACACAACACAACCTTCTCAGTTTTCCTTCCTTCTCTCTCTCTCAAGTGTTTGGTTTCGTTTCAATTTCAACCCTCAACAACAAAACTTCCAACTTTCACATTCCAGCTAGTGTCCACGCTGGTAGAACCCACGCACACAGTCACACCCTTCTTTTTTTCTCTTTGGAGGAGTTTCCAACACAACAACAGCCACAAGAAAAAGAATTGTGGAAAATAAGAAACAAACATTTACTGTTGTTACCGTTCTACCAACTTAGTAGAACAGAACACCTCCTCAACTCAACTCAAACACAACACAAGAAAACATTGCTATAGTACAATTACAACTACTACTAGATCATCAAACCCAAGCCCAGTGTCGAATTATTGACTTCAAATTTGAAAACCACTTTGTCCCATCCCACTTGGACTTCCACCTCACCCTTTTTTCTCAACGCCATGAAAATAGGTCAGGCTCTCTCTCTCTGTCTCTCTACTAGCCCTTGTTTTATTTTTTTGTTCTGTGAATTACTTAATACCAGTTGCTTCAAGATCCGTGTTGGAACTTTGTGCTTTGCTTAATTAGTACAATTCTTCTATTTATGTATCTCTAAAAACTCTTTTGAGGCTTTGGCTTTTTACCGAGTTTGATTTTTCCAGTACACAATGCTCTCTTACTCTTTCTTTTGTTTTCTGTTGTTGTTATTTGGGGTTGGTTCAGCTTGCGTCCTCTCAGAGAATTCCAATTTTTCTGTAACGTGATTTCTCGCTCTTTCTGCTTATACTTTGTTTGGTTTTGTTTCTATTCTTTAATTACTTTTTTCTTTAGTTCTTAAGAGCTAGCTGATAAACAAAAAATAAAGACTTTTGGTGAATGATAAAATATTTCGTTGGAATCTGAATTGTTTTGTTTGTAGTTATTGCTTGCTAAGGAAAGTAATTTTTGGTGTATGTCTGTGTCTGTGGCATTCTCTAAAACAAAATCAAGGTTATTGAAGGGACTTGCTTCGTGCTAATGCTTATGCTTTCTGCGATTTTCACCAATTTTACAAAGATTTATCTTTGATATATGGGGTTAAAAGTGGAAGGGAATTATCATGTAGTGTATAAATATAGCATCATCTCATGGATAAGAGCCTAGGCGTAAAGGGGAAATTTTGCCTTTGCTTGATTAGGTTTAGTCAAGATAAAAAAAATGACTTTTAAAAAATAAATAATTATATAGCTGAGAGGGACATTTCATATATTTTTTTTGTTTTGAACCATACTGCTTCCATTTCACCTCTGTTCTGAAAAGAATAATAGAATAATAGATTGGTCCAGAAAAACTAAGAGCATCACGATGATGCCAAGGTAGATAGGGGATAATTTAGTATTACAAATACTTACTTTAATTTGTGCCATCTAACAAAGCTGTAGCCAAGAATTACAATTACTTATATTAGATTTGAATAAACCTCATTAAATGACCTAAAACACGATTGTCACTTGATACATAATAATACCTTATACTATAATTCTGGACACAGTAGTCAATAGTGTGCTATAGCAGAGAAGCAGAATGGAGCTGCCCTGGACTGCTGTGAGATTCAGATAGTGGAGTGGTTTTCAATAGCGGCAATTGTGGCCGCAATAGTGGTTAAGAATTAAGATAGTGGCTTTTTGGGTGCTATAGTGGTGCTATCATGATATAACTTTCAAAAACCCATTTTTACCCCTGGAACACTGTTGTTTGGGGTCTTTTTGGGTAAAATATTCCTCAAGTCACCTCTGTTTTGTCCTTTGTTCCTTCACACTTTGAGACTTTTTTTTTCCATGTGTTATGCTCTTCTTCTTTAGACTTCCTAGTTTGCATTCTGCAAATTTCTGTCTAATTTGTGTTCTTTTTCTATTAAAATCACAAATATCTGTGATTTTCTGACTCATTACAATTACTATTTCTCCAAGATTGATGGTGATTGTGTGTGTAAATTGACTTATTATTTATCATGAATTTCTTTAATTTTGGGTATTTTGTTTTGTTTTGTGTATATATGTGTAGTATATAGTATTTATAGTTTGTATTATAACATTTAAAATAGAGGTATAGCATTTCCAGAGTTGGCTGCTATGCATTGCTATCCTAGATTGATAACTAGATTCTAGGTTCACATAACTGAAATTGCACTTATGAATATACAAACACACATAAATATATGCATAACAGAATAATGTTATCCTTGTGTCTATTGCTTTCTTCTGCATTCAAGGTAATTAACCGTGGGCATCTGGATGTGTGAATCAAATTGTCATATCTAATTCAGACAAAAATTTGAACATGTTTATCTTGTCTTGTCTCTTTTGTGCTTTATTTCATGTGAACTGGAATGGAAATCGTCAAATGTATTGCAGGCAAGGATAAGGGAATGTATTAAAGTCTTATTTTTATTATATTAAAAAATGTGGAACTTTGTTCTTGAATTTTGAAATTATGCTTCCTCTATACAGTTCGTAGTTAAAAAATTATTATGTGGTATGTACTCGAGCATAACTTGATGGCTCAACTGCTCAAGTATTTTTGAAGATTGCTTGATCCTAAGATTGAATCCATGGCCCCTAGGCCACTCTACCTCACTTTAGCTTACCGTTCCCCTCCCCAAACACCCCTTTTGTTGCCACAAAAAATAAAAAATGTTAAATAAGGTTTGTTCTTTGCTATTTATTCAGTGTACTAACTTTCTGCTAGTTAATGGTTGAATCCATCTAAGTTATCATCATCTCAAGGTATTCAGGTAAGTTACAAGAGCATGAATTTTTCCAACTTAGAAATGGGTGCTTGGGTTTGACTAGAGGAGAGAACTGGTAAATCGGTAGAGGGAAATAAAAAAAAAAAAATCCAAATTTCATCGATTGAAGAGTAGGCTGGTCATCCCCCTTGATGATTTAAATTTCTTCCATCTGTAAAAGAAATGCTTAATTACTTATTTCTTTACTGAATGAAGCACTTGAAATAATAGTTTAAACTCATTTACTTTATAATTTTGCAGTGGATTTGATAGTTGCTGCTATTTAGTCTAATAAGTCTATTGCCATCTAATTTATGTTTTTGTATTCAGTGTGTTTTCTGACATGGGAGTCTATTCAACTTGATCTTATGACCTCCACAGATATCAGCACTTCATCATAGGTCTTTTTGTTTTTGTGGCTGAGAGGGAAGTGATTCTAAACTAATCTATGGGGGCTGGGGAAGAGAGCACAGCTAAACCTTCTAAATCATCTTCATCAGCTCAGGTTTTTTTCCCTACTATCTCCCTGCTCTTTTTTCTTTTGCTTCTCCTTTCTCTTGTGTCTCCTTATCTTCTCTGTTTACATTAGCAGGAGACACCAACAGCAGCACCTGCATATCCTGATTGGTCAGGCTCCATGCAGGTAGTGGAATATATGTTAGATTGGTTCATCAGGCTTTAACTTCTGCTGAAGTTCTTCTGCAGATAAATTATGTTGATAACTAATGCACGTGCTTTTTATTTAGGCCTATTATGCTCCTGGAGCCACTCCACCTCACTTTTTTGCCTCAACTGTTGCTTCCCCAACTCCCCATCCTTATTTATGGGGAAGCCAGGTAAATGTAGTAAATCATTTGGGATATATGCAATTATACTTTATAAAGAGAATCTTCTTATTTGCAATTTTGTTAATTTTTCCAGCATCCTTTGATGCCGCCATATGGGACTCCAGTCCCATATCCAGCTATGTATCCTCCTGGGAGTATCTATGCTCATCCTAGCATGGCAGTGGTAAACTACTTGCTCACTCTCTAATCCCTGGAATGCCTCTATGCCTGAGCAGAAAAGGATGAATTTCCCATCTGCTTGTAGGCAACTATGTATGTTCACACTACCTTTACCATAGTTGGGCATTTTAATTCTTAATTTTTTTCATCATTATGCTAGACTCCAAGTGCTGTCCAGCAAAGTACAGAGATTGAAGGGAAGGGAGCTGATGGAAAAGATCGGGACTCATCCAAAAAATTGAAAGGAACTTCGGCAAATACAGGTTCCAAAGCAGGAGAAAGTGGAAAGGCAGGCTCAGGTTCAGGAAATGATGGCATATCGCAAAGGTTTGGCAAACATCTGGTTAATTTTAGACCTTTTTTATTTCTTTCTCATTTTCTAATCAATTTGCACTTTTAATATGGATTTCTATTAAAAAAAATTATTAAACAGTGGTGAAAGTGGTTCAGAGGGTTCATCAAATGCTAGCGATGAGAATACTAACCAACAGGTATGTAACAGATTACCATTAGTACATGTGCTTTCACTCACTTTTGAAAATAATAACCTTGCTGAAATCTAAACAGGGACCCTTTTTTCTTTTACAATTATCTGTCTTTGTTTTTCGATGTTCACAGCTAAAGTCTGAATTGAATTGGTTTAATTAAAAACATGTCGATCTTTTTCTAAACTGTTTTTGGCTTTTGTCTGATGACTTCTTCTCCATAGGAATCAGCTACAAATAAGAAGGGAAGCTTTGACCTGATGCTTGTTGATGGTATGCTTCACTTCCATTCATGATTAACTTTTTTTTCCCCCTTCTCAATTGCTGAGATGAGTTAACATTTCCATCAACTTTTCAGGAGCCAATGCACAGAACAATTCTGCTGGTCAATCTTCTGTGCCTGGAAAGCCTGTTGTCTCAATGCCAGCAACTAATCTTAACATTGGAATGGACTTATGGAATGCATCTTCTGGTGGTGCCGAAGCTGCAAAAATGAGACATAATCAATCTGGTGCCCCAGGAGTTGCTGCCCTTGGTGATCAATGGATACAAGTATGAGTCCTCCAGTTGTTTTTCTTAGAAATTGTTCTCAGCATGTTCAACCTTGTGTGGTGAATATTTTACATCCTTATGCGTATACTAATATATTTGAAAAGCAATGCTTTTGTTGATACAGTACATCTTACTTGTTCCCACGTATGGACATCCAGTATCATATTTCTGTGATTGCATTTTATGTTAGCTGCCTTTACCTGATCAAGCCTTGGTTGGAGGGGGAATGGAGGGAAACAAGGGGGCTTAAATCCACCTAACCCTCTAATTTTTGCCTCTCCTCCAATATTAGGAGAATTTGGAAGGAAGGAAAAATGCCTAAAGTTAATATACTGTATTGACTAAATTATCTTTAGTTTGAATACTTGAGTTTATTGGTGTTACACTTAATTACACTTTTGGTTTCTCTACTATCATCAAAATTTGATTTTGGTCTCTATTTTTTTTATGCGAATCCGGTGGGTTAAAAGTGTGTTTTAATTATGCAGTTTTGGTTCATTTGTTAATTTGATATAAAATATTTAATAGATATGATGACGTGACATTCTCCTGCACTCCCACATCAGCATGGATATGCTGACATGGCACTCTTGCATAGTCATGTCAGCATTTCCGTTAAATATTAGACATCAAGCTAAATAATAAATGGACCAAAATGGTACAATTAAAATAGTATGAGGACCAAATTTGCACAAATAAAAGGTACCAAAATCGAATTTTGAAGGAGACTAAAATTGTAATTAAGTCTTGGTTTTATTAGTCTACTAACTACTGTAAAATTAGTTATTTTCTCTCCCCTCCCTTCCCCTCATTTGAACTAAACGTAATGGCTATGCTTGATTTTGGTAGGATGAACGTGAGCTGAAAAAACAGAAGAGGAAACAGTCGAACAGAGAGTCAGCTAGGAGGTCAAGATTACGCAAGCAGGTAACTTTCTAATATCTATTTCATGCATCCTTGTTAGGCAAGAGACTACAAGTATCCTTAATTGCATCATATTTGGAGGCTAGAAGATATATATATTATTTGACTGTGCATATTCATACTACCATTTTACAATTTACAAAAGAGAAAAATGATGTGTTTTACATTTTCTTGTACCAACCAGGCTGAGTGTGAAGAGTTACAAAAGAGGGTGGAGTCGCTGGGAGGTGAGAATCGAACTCTCAGAGAAGAGCTTCAGAGACTTTCTGAAGAATGCGAGAAGCTTACATCTGAAAATGATTCTATCAAGGTAAATTTCTCTTACCATTCTGCCTTCACAACAAGCATTGGCCCTTTATTTGACATGTCTCAACTCACTCTCAAATTTTATCTTCTGAACATAATTGCTGCTTTAAACAGGAAGAGTTGGAACGGTTGTGTGGGCCAGAAGCAGTTGCTAACCTTGGATGAAACAGCAACACATTTCAGTTTCCTCAGTGTAGTGTTTGATGGTAACTGGCAACATTTGATAGACTCTTGATTAAGACGAATCTGCAGCTGGAATTTTCTTATCAATGGCCCGGTCTCTTAATTGAGAATAGGATATAATGTTTTTTCCTTGTTATACTAATTTATATCATTAACCCTCAATTGTAATTGCCCTTATGATTTTACATGTCATTTGTTTGTAATATTTGCCAACCAGTACCCCGTAGATTAGAAAATGTAGGCTACTTGAGCACTTCTGTTTAGAACTTAGTTTTGCAAGTGATGTTAAGAATCCTGCTTCAACTTTTCAAATCTTCACTAGTTGACTATGGAGTTATTTTTGTTCTACTATATATACGTGTGCAAATCACTGTGTTCGTGATCAGTTTTACTTCTACCTGTCAAATTTATATTCGATCTCATCTCATGTTTGCACTACGATTGGACAAATTCGTGGAAATTTTTAAAGTTACCCGTTGGTGAGTGACTTGCATATTTTTTATAAAGATGCATCTTTTAGATTAATATAATCTTAAGATGTATGTAGCATATAGTAATGCTAGCAATACATTCTTTTGAATACACTATCTTTTTATTTGTTGAAATTTATTAAAAATTACAAAAAAATTGTGGGTTTCATATCTTATTTCATAATTTTTTAATTTTTAATAAATTTTAACTAATGATAAAGTGTGTATTAGGAAGAATATGTTAGAAAATGTGTTGTTAACACTTCTCACGTGCCAAAATTTTTTGGTTGAAAATTGTGTGAAATTTTATTCACTGTTGTGAGACAATAACCTTTTTACATGAGGATAAAACAAAGTGGCTGATTGTTTAGTGTTTTTTGGATCTCAGTGTTATTTAAGTGAACTTATTTTTAACTTAATCTAACACTTATATTATTTTTATGTTTATGTATTGGAAAGTGCAATTTTTTCGTTAAATGTCATTCTAATGGATATCCAAACACCCTTAATTTCATAATGGATTTTATTTCTTGCAAAATAAATCTCAGTCATTTATTATTTGAAAAACGTGGTCAAAGGAACGGCAAATCGAAGCCTAAAATTACTTCGCGATCCTTGATTTTGATGAAGTAAAAATAGATAAAAAGTGAAGAAATAAATTACATTTATTGATGTCAAGTGCATTACGTTACGTGAGAAAAATATTATACGTAATCACGTGCATTACGTTACGTGAGAAAAATATTATACGTAATCACGTGCATTACGTTACGTGAGAAAAATATTATATGTAAGTATCATCTTTTTTATAAATTTCAAAAACGAGTAAATGGCCTACTCGTAGAAGTTTTCTGTTAGGTTTAGATATAATTTTGACTAAATGTCACTTTTCAACTTTTATGTTTTAGTATTTTTTCGTTTTGATACATTAAATTTTAAAAGTCTCATAATATTAATGTCTCATTATTTTTAAAATTTAATGTACCGAAACGAAAAAATACTAAAATATAAAGGATAAAAAATGATATTTAGCCTATAATTTTTAATCTTTTAAATCATTACAATTTCATCATAAATTATAAATTATAATGTAGGATAAGTTTGTTGATTTACAATAACTATTCTAAAAGTCACTAGTTTATTCAAACAGTTATTGAAACAATTGAGATATTGGAAAGACCCATGAATTAATTATGAGATTTATTCAATTAAAATGGATAGACAGACTAAGAAATATTATTTTATTGGCATGGTGGCTTAATTGAAATAAGGAGTTAGTCCAGGAAAAAAGAAATAGAACGAGAACTGGTTATAGTGTTTAGATTGTTTTTCAAACATTTGGCCAAAAGGGTAGACCATACTCTAAAATGAAACATTTCATGAGTAATTAGAGTCATGTTGAGCATGAGGAGTTGTTCTTCTATGGTTTTCAAGATTTGTTTCCCTACTAGCAGGGATGAATCCAGGAGAATATTAAAGGGGGGCCGAATTTTTTTTTTACATAATTATTTAAATATTTAATTTCTAATAAATAATTATTTAATAAATAATAAGTTAAAAAATATTTATTATTAATTTTATGTGTAAAACTAAAGATATGATCCACTACTAGAAGAAAATTAAACAAATATCATCTCAAAAACCTATTTTTCTTATATATTTTTTTTAATTTTAATTGTTTCTTTTTTTCTCATATATATACACATAAAGGATCCTTTTGGGGGGGGGGGGGGGGGGGGGGGGGGGGGGGGGGGGGCGGGCTGGATCCGTCCCTGCCTACTAGATTAAACAAAGCCATTTTGAAAAATGTTTTCTCTATTGTCATATTCTATTTAGAACGACCAAAGTAGCTATTGTACCTTATGTTATATTATAGCAAACATTCATATGGATTTGTATTTATTGATGAACAATAGAATAGAAATTTCACAAAGAATAATTACTTTACTCTCTTCTTTTTCTTTTACCACAGCTACGTCATTTACTAGCGTGATTTTACTTTTAAAAGCGGTAATTATGAAATGATGAGCATGGATGGAGATTCAAGTTGGGGTAGAGGATTTGAGTTGGATGGATAGTTTGAGTGGTGGAACCTATAGGATGTGACGATGGAGATGACGATGACGTTGAGGATGACAAAGAGGTAAGAAGTCTAGAAACACAAAATAAAGAAGTTCTAAAAATTGTCAAGGGAGGTGGGTGGGGGCAACTAGAAGAGACAACTTGAAGGCCCTCTAAACTAAGAATCAACTTGCTTAATTAGAAATCTCCCTAAAGAGAGGTTTAAATTCACAAGTAGAAAGGATTGGTTATTCACTCCAACACTTTCTTCTTTCCAATTAGCACGATTGGGAAGAGAGAAACCTTGCCAATTTTTTTTCCCAGCTAATACTCTCACTCCCCAAAGAGAGTGTTTCAATATGAGCTTTTGTTTGATTAAAAACCGCTCAAAATGGAGGCTTAAATTGAAAAAGGGGGAAATGCTAGTTATTCACTCTAATACTTTCCTTTTCCAATTGTTACGATTCAAATATTTAAAAAAAAATCAGAACAATTCAAGTAATAACAAGATAGAACAAAATTCAAGCAATAATAATAAAACAAAATTAAAGCAAACGATTTCAACATCAAAAGACCATCATCAATAACTAGAATACAAAGCAAAATTACATCATTCAAATTCAACTAAGAAAAATGAATAAAATTCCAGCACCAAAATTAAACTAAGAACAATATTTAAATGGTTAAATTACTAAATAGGTTCCTAAATTAGTTGAGAATTTTCAAATAGGTCCATAAACTATTTTTTAATGGAGTACTTCATCTTGTAAATTATTTTTAATTTTGAATTGAGTCTCTAGAGTTTTTGAAATTTCTATAAATTATCATTTTTTTTTGTAGTTTCAAGCCACCAAAAACTAAACCAAGGGACCTACTAGTTTAATTTAGGGACCTAATTAAAAAAAAAATTAGGGGCTATTTCAAAATTTCCTAATAGTTTAGAGACATACTCAACAATTTAACCAATATAAATCAACTAAGAGTAAAATTTTAGCATCAAAGAGCTCCTCAAACTCAGACTAACAACAATGACAAAAAAAAAAAAAAAAAATCAACGAACATAATCAAAACAACTAAAGGTGACTAGGGATGGCAATGGGTAGGGTCTAGTTAGGGTTCTATAGTACCTGTCCTCATACCTGCGTTTAAAAAAAATACCCGTACCTGGCCCCATACCAAGGTGGGTAGCAACTTTAATCCCCATCCCCGTAACCGCTGGGTACCTATATACCCATACCCGCACCCGCTACCCGCACTTTACTTATGTATGAAGTTAATAAATCAATAAAAAATAGGCTTAAATGTAATTTTGGTCCCCCTATTTTGCACAATCCGCAATTTTAGTCATCCTATTTTAAAATAGAGACATTTAGTCCTCCTATTTTGCACAATCAGCAATATTGGTCCCTCTATAGAGACATTTAGTCCCCCAATTTTGTAAAATCCGTAATTTTGGTCCTTTCATCAAATTGAAAGCATTGACAGTTAAGAGATTAACGCTGATCTTGACGTGTCCCAAATATAGTGATGCGACACGAGATTATTTATTTATTTTTTTAATTATTTTAAATACTGAGTAATAATTATTTGTTTATCTACATCACTAAAGCACATGTCACGTCGATTTTAATGGTTGGGGTAGTCGTGAGTCCTAAAATAGAAATCACAAGTCTCAATCATTTATTTTAAACAAGTTATACATTGTAGAAGTACATGGCATGTCGTAGTCAAATAAATGATATTACCTTTTTTTAAAATATATTTTTCATCAATTATTCTACTCAATATTTAAAATAATTAAAAACTAAATAAATAATCTCGTGTCACGTCACTATATTTGGACCATGTTAAGATTAACATTAATCTCTTAACAGTCAACGCTTTCAATTTGATGGTAGGACCAAAATTACATATTTTACAAAATTGAGAGACTAAACGTCTCTATTTTAAAATAGGAAGACCAAAATTACGGATTGTGCAAAATAGATGAACCAAAATTGCATTTAAGCTATAAAAATATTAATTAAAAAAATTATTACAAATAAATTGAAAATTCACGCTTAAATAATTCAAACTTAACATTAAAAGCATCCACACATAATATTAAAAATATAAAATATAAAATTATTGTAAGTTATAATATAAAACTTTTACTATTAGTGATAGTTTATGAAAAATATAAAATTATTTTTTTTACAGAAAAGTATATATATAACATAATTATTTATTTAAGTTATTTTAATTATATATATATATATATAGGTGCGGGGCAGGGCGGGTACTATAGTATCCGTACCTGCACCAGCAAAAAATTGCGGGTAAATACCTAGCCCCGGCCCCAGCCCCAATAAGCAGGTATTTACCCGACCCGCTTGTGAATATTTTTGTGGGTACCCGTAGGGTTCGAGTACACTTTGTCATCCCTAAAGGTGACAAATTGAGCTTAATTCGATGGGTCGACCCAAACATCCATAATTAAGGTTGGGTAAGACTCCTAAAATTTAGGCCTAAAATAATCAGGCCTATTAACCTAGTCCAATGGGTCGGGATGGACTCGTAAAATGTAAGCCCAAAAAAAATTTGGCTGATTTGGCTTGACTTGATCAATTATTTTAATATTATTTTTTGTAAATTTATATATATTTATTAGGTTTTTTATATTAAACATATTTTGTTTAATTTATTTTTAGTTAAGGTCGATCCGGCTCACTAGCCTGACATAAAATCAAACTGAGCCAACAAATTTGCAGCTCAAAGTAAATTTGGCTAGCCCAGCCTCGCTCAATTTTGACATCAACGGTGTTAGTGTGATTTAAGTCGATGTTAAAGAGTTTGGTTTGAAAAGAAAATATTTTTTAAGCCTTTACATTCATATTTACATTGGCTTAGTATCGAAACGGATCCTACATTTGTGTACACTAAATTGATACTATCTTCGTTTCTATTTATATGATCCAAGTTAGAAGTTGTACTTGTTACTTTTTATAAGACTCAATCCATAATGTTTATTGTATTAATTATTTTTAGACTAAAGTATCCTTAATTAAATAATATTTATGGTTGCACTACTTATATAAAAGTGGTATACACACACATGATTTTTTTTTTTTTTGGTTATCCACATGGCAATTTTTGTGTGATACAATTCTTTTGTTCTCATTTTTCTGTGTATCCATCAAACGCAAAACTGATATAAGGAGGAGAAAAATATCTATCGATCACTAAATCGGTAGTTAGGAAAATTTCTGACATTCTTTTTTGATATAATCGAATCCAGTAAGCCTTTTCGTTTTCTTTTTTTCCCTCTAAAAATATATAAGTTAATCCTGCAACTGCATCTGGTTCACGTATATCAGATTAATAACCCATGAAATTGCAACCGTGTACAAACGTCTCACATATGAGTTGAGACTGTAGTACACTAATTTTTTTTATAATAATAATACGGCTTAAATATGTTTTTATTTTTGTAATATACTGTTTTTTAGTTTTAATCTTTATAATTTCTTTTTTTATAAATTATCCTCATAAAATTTATTTATTATTAGTTTTGGTTTTTGTTATTTTATTTTAGTTCTTGTAATATATTCATTTTTGTCTTTGTAATATGTAAATCATTTACTTTTAATCTTTTACTCCCTCTTGTCCTTTTTATAAGGCGCTTTAGACATAATCACATAGACCAATAAAAATAGTTAATTCAGATGATTTTATTGATTTTTTTAGAATGTTATTAATATACCAAATTTATCCTCATTAATAATCATTAAGTTGTTATGGGTGATGTGAAAACATTAAAATCTAAGAGTATTATGCATCACTATATAAAAAAAAACACAAATACATAGAGTATTTAATAAGAGCAACTAGTGAAAAAAAATTAAATGTTTCATAGAAATTGTAAAATGCCTTATAAAAAAGACTATCAATTTCTTCTAATTTGTACCTTATAATAAGGATAAGAGGGAGTATCAAATATAGTAGTAATTCAACCATTCATTTATTCTCCATACGTATATATCACTCTTTATTGGCCATCAAGGCCACTGATAATATGATAAATATGTCAAGTATCTCAACCGTTTAGGTCAATGACTTCATTAAGGGATTTCAATTTATTTACGTGTGAGTTTAAAGTTTCACAATATATAGTTAAAGATTGGAACTTGATGAAAAAAATGTAATTAAGAAAATAGACTCATATCTATAATGTTTTGAAATTTTAGGTAAAAATGAAGTGTCACATTTATGCTTATGGTTGTTACTAGGCTCATTAATTTAATAATGTACTCCCTCCATTTCTTTTTAAGTATCGGATTTTTGGGAAAAAAGATTGTTTCTATTTATCTGTCATTTGCAAAGTTCAAGATCACATTAATTACTCTTTTATCAATTATACCCTTACTTCTCTCCTAATCTTTAATGAATTTACGCATGCATTTATTGTAGAGTAGAAATGAAAAGAGGGTTAAATAGGAAATCTCATAATTACTTTATTAGAATCAAGAAAATTTAATGCATTCATTGGTTTCTACAAATAAACCTTAAACGAAGATAAAAAGAAACGGAGGGAGTATCCAGTTCTCCTTGACCTAACACTAACCATGTCAATAAAGTGCTTTTGATTTGATTTTTGGCTAGAGATAAGATCATTCCTGAAAATAACTATTTTTTATATATGAAAAATGGAAATTTAAATTTTTTAATAAACTCATTTTCAATACACTTACTTATTTTAGGTTAAATTTATGTGTTTTTTTACTAAATTATATGCATTCCATATTTAATGAGTCATTAAGGACTGATGTTGACAAGACTAAAATAAAATGAAGACTTTAGTGTACGGTGAAGTTTAAGGCTGATCATATATATTTATACAAATGATCTTGCCATTGAAATATATGATTATTTAAAATTGAAACTTGAAAGTTTAACGAGAAACATTCAAAAGCTATGCATTTTGAATATTAAAACACTCAACCTAAAGTTTGCACAAGCTAACTATATATATATATATATATATATATATATATATATATATATATATATATATATATATATATATATGAAATCATTTTCATTAATATTCTTATATAGGAGTAAAGTTCCTCATAATCATGTTTTTTAATAATCATAATCGTTATGAATCTTATAACCTTTGTCAGAGCAAAAACTTTGTTGTGTGGAGGATATGGGTGAGTGGGATGGGGAAGAGTGGAGATGGAAGCTTAGGTGGAGAAAGGAGTGGTTTACTTGGGAAGGGGAATTGTTACAAAAATTGTGGGAAGATATTGGAGGGAAAACACCAAAGAAGGGCAAGGTGGATGAGTGGATATGGAATAACCATAGGGGGGATGGTTATGTGGTAAGGCAAGTATACGACTTCTTGTTATGTGCTGGATAGGTGCAGCAAAATCAGTTTTTTAAGAAGATCTGGAAAGTTCCTGTACCCTCCAAAGTAAAAGGCTTCGTGTGGAAATTGGCATATAATAGATTGCAGACCTTGGATAACTTAAATTACAGGAACATCATCCCACATGGAGTGAGCTTAAATTGTCCCTTTTGCAGGTTGGTACCAGAATCTGCCACGCATATTATGTTTGAATGTCATTTTGCAATAGAAATATGGAGAAGATGCTATATGTGGGGTGGAGGGGAGGAAAGAGTTTTGCCAGCAAATTGTGAAGGCCACTTTTGGCAACATAGAGGAAACATTGAAGGGAGCAAATCCGGCTTAGCATGGTGGGCGGTGTGGATGGCAGTCATATGGGGATTATGGTTACACCGAAATGCAATTGTATTTCGGCAACAACAGTGTGATTCATACTTGGTTTTTGATGGAGTCAAGATCAGAGCGTGGAAATGGCTGCATAATATTGGAAATGATTTTCATGCATCCTTGTATGTATGGAATTTGGACCCATTACAATGTCTCTGTCACCTTGGATAATGCAAGGTATATGCAGGTGGTAGTTATGTTCATTATAGGGGGGTACGTGAAAGGAATCAAGGGAGTGTGGGCAGGAATAATGATGTATATGGTATGGACAACGTAATGTAGTGCTGGTTGATAGTTATGTCAGCAGGGCATGCTTAGGTTGGGGATTAATCTGCATAATCCTATCAGCTGTAGTTTTTTTAATAGCTTGGGGACTAAATCAAATAGGGAATTGGTTTTAATTGTATAATCTTTGCAAATTGGACTTAATTTGTATCCTTTGCTTGGGATAGGCCACTTCTTGTGCTCTATCTTATGTTAATTATAATCTAATTCCTCTTTGGCTGTTCAAAAAAAAAAAAAAACCTTTGTTTTGTATGCACTATTACATCTTCCTTTCCAGGTATACTATCATAATAACATGTAATAGTTTTTTTTTTTTTTTTTTGTATAATAACTTGTATAATAGTATACTTGAATTGAATAAATTTGTGGTTACAGTAAAGGTGAGCTCAAGTACTATATTCTTAATAAAAAAAATGAAAAGGTAAAAGTAAAACAAAACGAAACGTGAAAAGTAAAATAAGGATACTAATAATTAAGAAAGAACAATAGACATCTGTATTAATTTTCATTCGCGTTTATAATATTATTTTATTAATATAGAACAAATACATAAACGAAATAACTTTTCGAGCATTAATTGGATGAGTGCAACTAAACGTGGTTTGGTTGGTTGCGTGCAGCTTAAGTAATTTGTAGTTTTAAGTAAACTTTACTTACAATAGAAAGTTTAAATCTTCTCAATCTAGAGATTAGTCTCATAATTATATAGAAACATTAGGTTAAAAGCTTGCTTTAAACCTACCCCGTTTAATAGGGTACCACGGAAAAATAACAAGTAGCCAAGAGTTGACAAAAGTTTAATGGATAGAAGAGAAACAAAAATCTCAAAAAATAATGACATTACGTAACCTTTACCAATGCATAATATCATTGCGGAGGTACTTAATTATGTATAAACTCTAATTAGCCTTTTCCTCTTTTTCAATCATTTATTAAAATTCTTCAATTCCTAGCAATTGTTTTCATCAAGAAACAACAATTAATCTTCAGTGGTTCAGTCCTTATAAAAGGACCATATAGAACCCGATATAAGCCAGGTCCACAAAATTAATTAACCTAAAGTATTGGTTGTAGTCCTTCTCCATTTCAAAGTCCTCTTGTGTTTCTCTCCCTCATTTTTTTTCTTCTTCTTAATTATCCTAGCTAAGGAATAGAATAGCACTAATGGGTGCCAAAGTTACCCTCTTTGTTTTCTTTATGTTCTTTGTTTTCTCTTCAGCCTTTCGCGTCAAGAAAAGGCCACACACTCCATGCAAAAACCTAGTCCTCTTTTTCCATGACATAATCTTCAACGGAACCAACGCACCCAATGCAACGTCAACAATAGTGGCAGCCCAAAAAGGTGCCAACTAAACCAAATTGGCGAGCCAGTTCCACTTCGGAAACCTAGAGGTTTTCGATGACCCCGTCACGTTGGATAACAACCTTCACTCCAACCCTGTTGCGAGGGCACAAGGCTTTTACATTTATGACACCAAGAACACTTACACCGCGTGGCTTGGATTCACAATTGCTCTAAATAGCACAAACCATCGTGGAACCATCACTTTCGCCGGAACTGACCCCACCTTGAAGAAAACTAAAGATATCTCGGTGATCGGCGGCACCGACGATTTCTTCATGCATAGAGGAATTGCCACCGTTATGACCGATGCTTATGTAGGTGAAGTTTATTTCCGGCTTCGTGTTGATGTTAAGTTCTACGAGTGTTGGTGACATACAAAGTCCCCGTTAGTAAATAAAGAGGTTGCCTAACTTATTCTAAATAATAAAAAAAGGGCTAAACAACTAAGATGATTAGTACAATTTTTTAATTGCATTGGTCATTTACGATGAATGCGAGCAACCTTTAATTAGGAGTTTGCACTGATTTGCTTTTGTTTGGGTTTATGAGAGGCTAAATGCTATTTTTATGTACTCTGTCTTGAGTCCAGTCTTTAATACACCTTGTAGTGTATCTGGATACTTATTATCAATAAAATATTTTCTTTCTAATAAAAAAAATAGACAACCCCGTACATAAATGGTTGTCTGTCTACATCCTGGTCTCATGGTTTGGTTATTGTAATAATATCATTAGTTTTTAGTTCGAGACAATGCAGTACCTAAACTCATATGAAAAATAGTAAAGAAAATGCTAAATTGTAAACGGAGATCAACGGTACAAAAGTTGGTCAATATCATTTATTTAACCACTTCGATTTCCGTCAAATCCAATTACTTTTTTTTTTGGGTAATGGTCAAATCCAATTACTCGCTATTTCATTTAATAAATTACTTTGTACAATTTCATGGAAATCGTTCTTCGCACCAAATAAAAACTTTGAAGAAGAAAATAAATGACCAAAATATATTTTTCATCCCAAGGCTTATTCTTTTGGTTCAATTTGGTTCTTTAACATAATGTTTGGTTTGAGGGAAATGGAGGGATGTTTTTAACTATGGTTGTTTGGTTCAATTTTTAGGAGGGAAGAGAAGACGAGGGGAGCAAACTCACTTCCCAATATGTCCAAAGATTCGTAATGTACATCCATTGCATGTCACGAGTGTGAGATATTTCTCACGGGTGTGACCCAATTTGTCCAAATATTCGTAGTTGCATCTGTTGCAAGTCATAGGTGTGACCCAATTTGTCAAGAAATTTTGAAAAATGAACTCTTCTAATAGCGGGGTTTATGAATTGAGTTAAATTTTGTATTGTTCATCTTGCTACTAACCTTTGTTATATTTTTTTAGTCTAAACATGCAGGTGGCTAATCCATCCAACAATTGTCTTCCACAGTGTACATAAGAAAAGAGTAGACAACCCACACAAAAAAGACAGATGACCCTTAAACACCTTGTTGAGCAGAGGTTACAAGTTGAATTTGATCTTGTTTCTAGGAGAGCTTTGGGGCAAAATGCGCCACAATTCAACAGTTATATGAAGGTCCTTGCTCGATCCAAGGTTTTTATTCCCACTTTGGAGAGGATAGCGTGAATAATCTAATTTGGCAGGATATCTTGGTATTTTCCCTAATTAAGGGACTATGAGTGGGGATGTTACATCTTGAAATGGATGTACACCATTTGTTGGTATAATGGATAAGAATCAAGAGGGGGCGAATTGATTCTTTCAACATTCTAAAAATCAGAGTATCTTTCCTCAAAACATTTTAGGATGATGAAATCTTTTATCAAATCAATTGAGTTATTGAAAGAGTTATTATAGTTGACCTTAATTCATCCTTAAACATAATGTTTCCATAGGATTACACAAAATATGGGAAGTAATTAACAATTTATCCAAGAAACAAAGGTAAGAGAAAATGTTACACCAAGATTTTTATACCGGTTCGATCTTAATTGATCTACATCCTATTACCTCAACAACCTAAGTTGAGGTTAATTTGCACTATGAATTTCAATGTTGATACGAACACTATGCACACACAAAGAAATCAAAAAGAGCAAACCCTTTTCTTGAACCCTTTTAAAAGATAACACAAGACCCTACCCTTTGTGGAGCCCTACCACAAAGAACATCTGAGAAACCCAATCTCAGATCAACACAACCTCTAGAAAAGAAAAGGTTTAGGAAAGAATTCACCTGATGTGAAGATTCCAACAAAATAAAGCACAATAATACCAATGTAATGAGCTAAGCCATAATGACCACTTTATGTGAATCAAAGAAGTAGTAAAACATGTAGCTCTTCCTTCTTAGTTAATCAGCTTTTGAACTCTCGAGGGAAATGGGTTTCAAAGGATTTTCGAGATATGAGAGTTATGTCACAATAGAGAAGCGATGTGCTTTTATAGTTTTTCAAGTTTTAACTGAAATAATCAATTAAAGTAAGTATGTAATTGATTAAAACAATGAGCTATTATTTTTACAAGAACCACTGACAATCTGATGTAATCAATTAACCTGTGGTGTAATCAATTAAACCAATAGCCTTGCATTCTTGTATAGACAAGTTTGTTGTACATGATGTAATCGATTAACCAGATAAGTAATCGATTACAACAGTGACACGATTGCTTCCCAAATTTGCCTTACACATAATGTAATCGATTACATTATTCCATAATTGACTAAACTAGTAAGTTGACATTTTTACATAAAGCCTTGAGACTTGGTGTAATCGGTTACAATTTTAGATAATTGATTAACTTGAGTCTGTGATGAAAAACTAGTTTAAAATCATGGCTCAATTACACAATGGACTATGATGGTTATTAAAGATACACATTTAGCTATATTAAGCAAACTAATCAAACATGGCCTAGTCTAAACAATCAATACAAGATACCAAACTTAAACATGGTTTGGCATGTAAAATCAAAACCAAAACAACTTATGCATAAGGTCTTCAACTTCCTTTCTAATTCATTTTAGGTTATTTTCTACATTACTTTTTTTTCATGTTGTATTCTACCTGTTAAAAAAAACCATCCATAGAATTTTCCCTCATATTTTACTCAGTTATTTTTTTCCTTTTACTCTTTTTACTCTATTAATCCCTCAAGAAAATAACTTTTTTACATGTATATATTCTCTTTCACTTAGATTGTATGGACATCAAGCCCTTTAGCATAAGCCCTTCACTTCCTCAAAAAGAGTTTGATCCTTAGCACTTGCAGTCAGTCAACCACAGAACACATATAGCATGGATTCTGCAACAAATGATGCACCTAATGGTGAATTCTTTCATCCATAGCGTGAAATGACGGCAGCCAAGTCTGCAACTCAGCTAATATAAACCACATCCACTTGCTATTATCATAGGTCAATTGTGGTGTCCAACATGATGGATTTGTACAATTAATTGAAATCCCTTTTATTGGAGACAAAGCTCAACACCATCAACGGTAGCTGCCAAATTCTAGTTAAGTGGATATGTACAATT
This sequence comes from Pueraria montana var. lobata, assembly GCA_026413185.1. Classification (NCBI taxonomy): domain Eukaryota; kingdom Viridiplantae; phylum Streptophyta; class Magnoliopsida; order Fabales; family Fabaceae; genus Pueraria; species Pueraria montana. Next base: position 46,282,834 of record CM048649.1, on the reverse strand, counting down.
AAGTGAAATCCCTTTTTGATCAATGAATAGTTACTTTACATTTCAATAGTGTATTAGATTTAGCTTCATTTATGATTTAGTGTGTGATATTGGTTCAAATTTTAAAAAATATATATTCCTTTTTGTATCAATTACTTTTTACATTTTCATTTTTAAAAATGCATATATGTTTTTTTGTTAAATTAATTAAAAAAACTCTAATTTTTCGTGCATCGCACGGGTGAATAGCTAGTTGTTAAACAATTAAGAACAAATACAAATAATTAAATACTCAATTTTTTTGTTTTTGAACAAATAGAAATATAATTACAACAATTATATAATAGATAGAAATTTTCCACAAAACACATTCTTGGAGAGGGACAAGAAACTTTAATTGTGACTAAGCTTTTAATGAAGAATTAATATATATCAACTTATGGTTGTGCATTACATTGATGAATTTAGTATATATCAACTTATTAGTATATACAAAAATCATTTTAGAACATGCATAAAAACTAATGCGACTCATGCAACCACATGGGTACCCTTTTAGTTAAATCTATAGAACGACATTCATGTCCTCGAAAATGCAAAGGCATAAGAGATAAAATAAAACACCAATCATGTTCCCTTACAAAATTCGTCTTCCTACCATTCAACATCTCTGGTATTTTAGAGGTAATATGTTTATATTTTGGTGAGACAAGTGGATTGGGAACATGTCGCTTCAGGATTCCTTCCCAAGACTTTTTCATATTGCTGAAAATAAGGATGATGTTATTGCAAGCATGGGGAAATGGAGGGGGAGGTTTGGCATTGGGTATGGAGTTGGAGGAGACCTAATTGTTTTGTTGGGAGGAAGATCTTTTCTTACAGATTAAGAATCTTGCGTCTTGTGTTATTTTGGTAAAAGGGGAGAAGGATATGTGGTATTGGAATGAGGATTCTTCTCATTTTTACACTGTTTGTTCAACATATAACTTTCTACTCTTTTTCCTTGTGACAAGATCTAACTCTCTATCTAACATTGTGGTGCTTAACAAAATTTGGAAGTGCCCTATACCCTTAAAATTTTTGGCCTTTGCTTGTAAGTTGATGTTGGATAGGATCCCTACAAATATTTTCTTTTTAAGAGGGGTAAATTTGGATAGAATTGGTCTACAGTGTCCGTTTTGCAATTCTGCCCAAGAAGATTCTAATCACTTATTTGCCTCTTGCTCTTTCCCTTTCAATATTTGGGTTAACATTTTTCATTGGCTTGGTTTCTCTTTTATATTGCCCTCTTCTTACATGAAGTTAGATGTTTAATTTGGTTAGCTTGCAGGTAAGAGTAAAGTTAGGAAATTCTTTTTTTTTTTTTTTAATTTGGCATGTAGTTGTGTGGTCTATTTGGCTTTTGAGGAATGATATAGTGTTGAATGAAAGACAGTGTGATGATTTCTACTCTAGATTTGATCAAAGGTAGATCTTGCCATTGGTTATCAAGTAAAAAAGAAGGTACTTATATTATTTTTTTTGTGACTAGTGTAATGATTCTTTTGCTTGTATTGCTAAGATGTAATAGTTTGGTAGCTTAACTTTAAACATGGGTTGGAGCACCTCTTGAACTCCCTTTTGTGTTATCTTTATCTTTATTTATAAAAAATAAATAAATTCTTTGGTATTTTTTTCCATACTCCTTTAATGTCTTCCCATTTCGCTATATTTATAAAGTAACAAAAGTGCCCTTCTAAGTAACAATTGGGCACCGAGGGGGTCTAGCTCAGCAGGGTGCGTGAGTTATTGTAAATCGCCCAGTACCGTATTTGATTCTCACGGATAAAAAAAAGTAACAATTGGGCGTCCCTCTGTATTGACAAAATTATTGAACACTTGACAAATGTTAGATATGCAAGTTCTTGCTTGAATTGTCCTCCCAATATTAGTGTCGATCAATTCCATCTCTTTTTCCACTTCTCTTGCTTCTTCCAATTTGCACGTGTTCAACGTAATACTTTCTTAATTTTTGTGAAGTCCATACTAAAATATTAGGATTTTCAAAATCTTCACCCTGTCGAAAAAGTTTAAATTGATTTTTTTACACAAATACTTATCACCCATCCACTTTCTCTTTCATCCCATTTTCATCTCATTTTTTTTTTCTATTTCTCTTTCTTTTATTTGAATAATGATATTTGTACACCCCTTAAATTTAAATACCCACAACATCTCTTTCTTCTCTCTATTTCTCTCTTCCTATCACATCATATCACCTAGCATATCTATATTTTTCTCTCTCTTCTCTCTCTCATACTAGATGTCAAATGGAAATTTGAGCGTTCAAATATATTTATCCTTCTTTTTTTTATTACTCATTACATCTATCACTTTCATTCTCTACTCTTATTACCATTCTGATCTTTGGGGTGGATGGATATGAGTGTTCTTTTACTAACAACACCACGGAAAATGATATTCAAAAAACAAAAAGGATAATTCTAGAAGTGATGGTGCTCACATAATCAGAAGACATAAAATTGTCGGGCTACTAGAGCTGTCAAAATTGGTCTAGTCCAACGGGCTGGCCAGAATGGCCCGTCAGGCCAGGCCAGGTCAGGCTGAAAAAAATTGGTCTAAAAAAAATCAGGCTAATTTGGCCCGGTCTAACAGGCCAAACGGGCCAGGCCAGACCAATAAATTCTTGGCCCAAATACCTTCGGGCCTATTTGGCCCAACATTATTATTTTTTTTCCTTTTAAAATAAGTATAAGTTTAAACAAAAAAATAAATGGGCTAATTTGGCCCGGCCTAACGGGTCAGGCCGGACCAAAAAAACTTGCCTTAGAACAAATTCGGACCAGACTGAATCAACCCATTTTCATCACTTGGTCCAACGGGCCGGACCAATCCATTTGATGTCTCTACAGGCTACTATCAGTCTATCACAAATCGTTGGTTCTTGTTTTTCCTTCCTTTTTCATTCCGTAGATGCTTGAGTAACAGCAAATGTGCCAAAGAATGTTCTTATCCACAAACATGCATCTTCATGTGATCATGTCACGTCGAACAACCATGGCAGTTTGCTTTTCAAAACAAATCACACACCGTTAATAACAAAACGAGAAATCCAATAAACTGCAGAAAAAACCTATAACTAATCAAGTGGATTAAGAACTGTTATTATTCTACACTGAATATGCCTATCATCATCATATACATGTGGTGCTATTGAACTCTGACTTCTTCTGCAGCAAAATATTCCACACCATAAGCCATAAAGATAGAACTATTCATTTCCTAAACACTTTGAATGAAAAGCCAGATGTATATATTATCCAGCATTGCATGCATGGTAACTCTTCTCAAACAAATTAAATACAGACACCCCCACAATTTATCTACATTACATAAAGCAAAAAAGTCTGAAAAAAATACAAGTTTTTATGTACTTTCCAGTTTGTTTTATTTTGTTTTTTTTTTTTTTAATTTTCCTTAATAAACTAAATTAAAGTTAAACTACATTCTTTGTCAAAGTGAACTTAATAATAAAGTTCACATATCTAAACATGTAAAATAAAGGGTACATCACTTCTTCTCTTCTCTTAAATTCTGTTCTATTTCTAACACCGCCATGCTGACGTGGTAACCATGGCTCGTTCGTGCCAGCAGAGCACCAACTCAGCATGTCGTTTGTCCACGTGGAAGCCTCTGATTTGCACCTTCGCAAGCAAACACTCTGCCTGATAATCCGCGAACTGGCTCAACTGCACCGGCCTCATTCCGGCGCCGTAAAAAGCCTCCCTCCACGGCTGAGTCCTCCGCCGCGCGCCCTCCACCGCCGCGAAGATCTTCGGCCGCAGCAGCAGCATCTCGATCCTCCTCACCCACTCGCCGCCTCCCCCCGCCGCCACCGACGCGTCCAGCGACTCCAGCATCATGGAATAAAACTCCAGACTGCTCACCACGCCGCGCCGGAACGACGCCGCCGCCGCGGCCTCCGTCCACCCCTCGCCGTCCACGAACACCACCACTCCGGGAGCCATCCGCCTCACGTCGGCGAGGAACGCGCCAACGCTGCCGCAGCTTATTCCGAGGCGGCAGAAGATCGCCGGCGAGAGCAGCACCGCGATCTTCTCGCCGTCGAGGAACCTCACCGCCTTGAACGATACCGTCTCGAAGGTCCGAAGCGGCACGAACTCCACCTGCGCGCGGATCCCGAGGTCGTGCGCGAACTGGTTGAGATTCTCGCGGACGAGGCGGTTCTCGACGGCGTACTCCTCCGGCACGACGGCGGTGATGCGGAGTAACGGCGAGGCTGCGGCTCCGGCGGCCTTCTCTGCAATCTCCTTCATGAGAGAAGCGTATTGGATTCCTAATCCAATCTCGAAATCAATCACGTGGACGAAGGAGGATCCATTTAGGGTTTCAAGTAGGGCTTGATTGGTGGTAAAGATAGAGAACATTGGGATCGGTGAAATTCCAGAAAAGGCCTTGTAAGTTTTGATGGTTTGGACAATCTCCGCCATGGAGGAGAGGCGGTTGGAACCGGTCCGGTTCGAACAGGAGAGAATGGACAGGAGAGCATCCTTAAAGTGAAACGCGGCTCGGTGGAGCGGCTTGCCCATGGGAGAGCGAATGAGGCGGTTATTGAGGCGCTCGAGTATGGCTTGAGCGAGCTGGAAGTGGGTGCTGTCGAAGCAGTCGGCGGCGCGGATGAGCTCTTCGATGAAGTCCCAATTGTTGTTGTTGTTGTTGTTGCTGTGGTGGTGGTGGTGGTTGAGGTCGTGAAAGGAATTATGGTCTAGAGTGTTGGTAGGGTAGTTATAGGAAAGGTTTTGGTTGTAAATTTCTGAAAGAGAGGTGAAGTCTGGGGGGTGATCAAAGGGTGGGTCCTGAGAAGGAGGGAAATCAGGGATGCATGGATTGATGTTGTTGTTAGCCTTCAAAAGTGGGGTGGGAGAGTCTTCAGGTAAGGCTAAGTCCTTCATGATGGACTCCCACCAATCCGAATTGGGCAAGACATGCTCGTCCAGGTCTAGGTTGTGGTTGTTGTTGTGTTGGGGTTCTGTTTTGGGGACAACGGAGGAGGGTTTCTTTTCGGGGCTGGGGCTGCGGCAAAGATCGAGCACCGAGGTGGGTTCGTAGGTGAAGGTTGTTGTTGGATTGTTTGTGTGAAGGACGAGGTTTGGGGTGGAAGAATGGTTGTTGTTGTGGGGCTGTGGGGATGAGGGAACTCTCATGGCTAAGGTAGCTAGCCAAGGGGGAAGGGGAATGGGAAAAAGCTGTGGTGTGTGTGTGATGCCTTTGTGGCTTTCCGAATAGACTTGTTCTGTTCTTGTTGGGGAAAGAAAGAAAGTGGATGAGGAGAGTGAGAGGGGGCTTTTGGTTGCTATGATCGTCGCCTTTTTATCTTTGCGTGTGGTAGTGTGTGTGTGCATGTAAAAAGAGACCCTGGTGGGTTACACTTAATATCTCTATCTATCGCCCTGTATGCCATGTATGGATAACACATCACATGAATGGTGCCATGCACACACGGAGAGAGAAAAACCTTTTATCGATGTGAAGCTTCTACGTGAAGGTGCCCTAAACTTGCTTGCCTTTTTCATTTTGCTTTTCTTGCCGGGGGAGATAAAAGGAGATGACATGTTTAACCTAAACAGTAAACAGTTACTATATAATTCAAGACAAAAACTTTCTAACTTTATACCAGTTACTACAAAACAATATACATTATTATTTCTCATTAAGGTTAATTAAATTAAGAGCTAAGACCAACAAATTAGATACGTATCAGTTTATAAAGTGAAAAAACAAATACGATGCCTTAGGGATGCAAGGAGAAAAGGTATGCATCAATTTCATTGAGCAACCGCTCCCACTTAATTCTCTTACAAATTTGAGTGTTAAAATACCTTTCCCATGTACCTCCCATTTTCATCTTTTTCGCGAGCAGAGAGCACATCTTGACATTTGGAAGGTGTTTGTTTTCAAATTATCTTAACATAATTCCTAAAAATCTATGAAGTTTTTGTTTCACGGAATTATTTTTTATTTTTGAAAATGTTGTTCTCAGGAATATAACATGGAAATATTATTTTTGGGTATTTAAAAAAAAATATGTTTGTTTAAATTTTAAAATAATAAATAAAAATAAAAGTAAAAATAGAAGTTATAGTGAGGTTAAAAAATAACTTCCCACATTCCCACCCCTTCACCATGGGAATAAAAGTAGTGTAAATAAGGGAATGTAACTTTCCTGAATATGAAAGATATCTAGGAATATTTTTCGATGATCTCCTAACAAACATGGAAATAAGCATTCTCACTTTTATAATTCCGAGAATGCAAAAAAGATTTCGTGAAACAAACGCCTCCTATGGGTTGAAAATGTATATTCTTATATTCGCTACAAGATTAGAAGAATTATGGGTAGAAATATAATGAAAATTATTTATTTTCCATCACGATAAATTTTGATCAATCTTAAAATACCAAAATGGGTTAAAAGTTATTTATTATTATTATATAATAACAACAAGTAAAATTAGAATATGTTCATTTTATTTTATTACATTTTTTAACTTTTACTATATATCCTCTCTTCCTCTTCTTCAACCTCTACTCCCTTAAGCTTTCGTGAACACAATTATTTTTCTCCCACTTCTGAAACAAAAACACCTAATTAAAGGCAAGTTTTAGCTACATTTCAAAAAGATGTATCTTTTGATTATGAAACTATTAAAGAGTCGAATTGCGGCATTAAAGCTCCAAGTTAAACCGTTCTTTCTTGAAATTGGACCCACAAAAGTTCTGAATGGACCCCAAGACAAGTACTAGCATGCACCCATCTTTATATATACCCCTGGAAAGAAGTTAAGAGAAAAGGTCCATCATTAACTACTTTGCGTCGGGGGGGCATTAGCCGCTTTAATGTTAAAAAAAAAATTATCTGATTTATTGATATTAATTTTATATTATTGACTAATAACTTAAAAGGTTATATGTGACTACCTGAAATTTAGTTTTTCTGTCACAATAAAAAAACAACATTCAATCACTTTCACCACAATCGATACAATAGTTTAAAATAAATAAGTGAAAATTATGATTAACTGGCATTCGAATACAAATTACAAAAAAATACTATATACAGAATTAGCCTAATTTAAATGAAAATCAAATTGAGTCTTACTGCAAAAAAACTAGCGATATGTCAAATGTGAAAATGGTTCAAGTTGGGAAAACAGTGCTCAAAACGAATCAAGGTACTTTTGACTTACTCATTTTTAATAAAGTTGAGCAGTAAAAATTGTTGGGAATTAGTATCATCATCATGTTTAAAGAACATGTAAGATTTGCATGCTCATCGATCCTCCATTCAATCACATCGACTAAATTGTCCGTACAAAGAAGAAAGTACTTTAACTTTATTCTTTTGCGGAAATAGATACATGAGTCATGTAGCAGGTTTTCATATGCCTGTTGAATTTACTATTATTAAGCTTTACTTGTTTATGGCCTTGTTTGACATTCTAATTTAACGATCCTTTTCGTCTAAAGCTTAATAAGTTGCATCTTTTGCTTGGAATTTCGTAATAGTATTTCATCTTATAATTAGAGCGCTCAGTGTGCCATAAATTACATTCAACTTGTACACCCCCAAAAAAAAAAAAAAAACTACATTCGACATATGAAATGAGGGTTTTCTTAATATGAAGTAATAAGTTTAATGTAGCTATATAAATAACACACGGAATTTCACCAATATAATAATAAATAATTTTGCTATATAATTATGAATGTAAAATTAACCAAATAAATCAGCAGTCAATTTGAAATGTGCATATCTATATTTTACTACGGTTGATTTCTAGGCTTTGGACATAAAGTAGAGACTACTCGTTTTGTTCGTTGTTGTTGAGGATCATGTCATTATTGTTGTTGCTATTATTATTAAGGATCATGTCATTGTATTTAATGGGCGAATCAAAACAAAAAGACATAGACAACATAGACGTTGTTGTCAAGAATCCAGTGGTGTTCACACTAGGAAAAGGAATCATATATACAATGTTTTACATTAAATTAATATTGGGTAAATAATAAGTATATTTCAAGACTTCAAATTTTGTCCATGATTACTTTTGGTGTACAAAAGCTTGTTTTGTATCATATAATAACCTTTGATCTTGAGTATAAAAATTGTAAAATGAGATGTTAAGATTTAAGCGTTAACATAAACTTAATGAGTGTGCAACATTGAGGGGTTAATAATAATACTTTCTTCATCTCTATATGCAAGTTCTTTTTCATTTTATTATTTGTCTATTTTTATAAAACTTTCTTCTAATTGTATGGTGTATTAATTTTTTTTTTTCTATGATACCCTTAATTATTATTTTTTTCTATGATACCCTTAATTATTTTTTTTTTCTATCTTCAAGCATTAATTACTCCTAGATGAGAAATAATTAAGTGAGGAGAGAGGAATGAAGGTTAATTTTGGAAGAATAGTACAAATAATTAACAAATTTAATGTGATTAACTAAAATTAACTATTTTTCTTAATGGGTGTGAATGAGTTGAATGGATCTGGGATGGAGAAAGTATATAAAAATTAATTTTATATGTAAACGCAAAAATTGACTAAACATCAAGAGTGATATTTGTAAAAGTCTATTATTCTTTTGTTAAATCTAAAACCCCATTTCATTTAACAATTTCACTTGTTGTCACAAAGTGGAGGTAACAATATGTGTGTATTCAGGAATAGGAAAGAGGTTGCTAAGATTTTGTGTAAAGCTATGTGGGGAAATAAAGATTTCACTTGAGTACTTATAAACTTTCATTTAATTTCCTTTTCATTAAGGAATTTTGGGATGTGTTGAAGGATGACATTATTCGCTTTGTGAAGGAGTTTCATAGCTTCGGTGTGCTACCTAGAGGTACTAACTCTTCATTTATTTCTTTGATTGCTAAGTGTGAGAACCCGCAAAACCTTGGGGATTTTAGACCCATCTCCCTAGTGGGATGTTTGTACAAAATCCTAGCCAAATTGTTAGCTAGGAGATTGAGAAGGGTGTTGGGTAGGGTAATAGACCATAGACAAAGTGTCTTTCTTGGTGGGAGACAACTTCTACATAGTGTGTTGGTGGCAAGTGAAGTTGTGGATGATGCAAAGAGAAGAAAGAATAGTTGTATTTTGTTCAAAGTAGATTTTGAGAAAGCGTATGACTCGGTTTCTTGGAATTTCCTCCTCTACATGTTGAATAGATTAGGATTTCATGAAACTTGGGTTGGTTGGATAAAGGGATGCCTTATGTCTTCATGGTCCTCGGTCTTGGTTAATGGAAGCCCAACTCAAGAATTTAAGTGCCATAGGGGACTTCGTCAAGGGGACCCCTTAGCTCCGTTTCTCTTCTTGGTAGTGGCGGAAGGTTTGAGTGGCTTGATGAGAAAAGCTAAAGAAGAAAATTTGTTTGATGGGTATTCGGTGGGAAATGACGGATGCGAAGTGTCAATACTCCAATACGCCGATGACACAATCTTTGTTGGAAAGGCAACTGTGACGAATGTGTTCACCATTAAAGCCATTTTGAGGATGTTTGAACTAACCTCCGGTTTAAGGGTTAACTTCTTTAAAAGTAGTTTTGGGGCCATTGGGGTGGATGGAAGTGTGGTGGAAAGATTTGCCAACATCTTGAATTGCAAAATTCTTCATATACCTTTTGTTTACTTAGGATTACCTATTGGGGCAAATCCTAGAAGAGTGGAGATGTGGCAACCCGTGATTAACAAATTTAAAAAGAGATTGGCCTTGTGGAAACATAAACATTTGTCTTTTGCGGGAAGGGTGTGCTTGATAAATTCGGTTTTATCTTCCCTACCTCTTTTCTTCATGTCTTTCTTTAAGGTGCCAAAGGCGGTTTGTGGGGTGATTCAACGGATTCAAAGGAAATTTTTGTGAGGTGGTGATGATGATAATAATAAAATTGCTTGGGTAAGTTGGGAACATATCTGTAAGAGCAAGAAGTTGGGGGGTTTAGGGGTAAAAGATATTTTGTTGTTTAATGAAGCTCTTTTGGGAAAGTGGAGATGGAGTCTATTTCACTCTCAAGGAGGTTTGTGGTGTGAAGTACTAATATCAAAATATGGGGGGTGGCATGGACTTTTGTGGGATGAAAATTCACAAGGGGACTCTATTTGGTGGAAAGATTTGAAGAGTGTGTGTGGGGGTAAAAATGTGGAAAAATGGTTTGATAAAGAGGTCATTTGGAAAATAGGAGTTGGTGACAAAACTAGATTTTGGGTTGATGAGTGGGTGGAGGGACAAAGTTTGGCAAATATGTTCCCAAGATTATTTATTTTATCCCAACAAAAGGAGGATGTTATCCGTAGTATGGGAGCTTGGAGGGAAGACGCATGGCACTGGGAACTTAAGTGGAGAAGAGCTACATTTCAGTGGGAGGATGATCTTATTCAACAACTCTTTTGCTTTCTGGAAACTGTGCAGGTCCAAAGAACAACCTCAGACTCATGGTTGTGGCGGGCATGTAATTCGGGGGTCTACTCAGCACACTCTGCATATAAGGCGCGCATGCTAGCTGGAGGTGAAGATACTGTCAATGATATTTATTCAAAGGTATGGAACTTTAAAGTGCCAAATAAGGTTGCATGCTTAGTTTGGAGAGTTTTGAGGAATAGGCTGCCAACAAAAGATAATATACATAGGAGGAATATTATTGTTAGTCACAGTCAGCTAATTTGCCCACTCTGCCAAGAGAGCTACGAATCTGCTCAACACTTGTTTCTGTTTTGTAATATTGCTAGAAGTATTTGGCATTCTTGCTTTCGGTGGATTTCGCCGGATTTTGCTACTGTCCTACCTTCCTCTCTGGAGGCTCATCTTAGGCAGAATTTAGAATTTGGGAGGAACACACTATCTCGGCAAGTCTGGATGGCAATTTGGTGCGCAGTGATCTTATGTGTCTGGAAAAAAAGAAATAAATGTGTTTTTGATCAGGAGTCAGTGGATTGGAGAAACTTATTGGAGGAGATCAAATTTGTATCTTGGACATGGCTTCATAACAAGCAGCCGGGATTTCTCTTCTCATCGGTGCAGTGGATTAGCAATATTGAAGCGTGTCTAGCGGGATTATTATGATAGGACTGCTCGTGGAATGGATGTGGGTGCAGTGGCTCATGACAACTACACGTGAGAATGTGCATGGTGGTGGGTGGACGATTTAATTTTGGTAGTTGTTGGAACTATGTAGCTTGAAGTTCATGATCCTTGAATTTGATGTCTGGATGTCTGCGCTTGGCTATAGCTATTGGTTACTTCTGTTTGGTGCCACATTTGATTGGTGGGTAGGCTTTTGGGTATACGTCTTTTTGCTTGTTGGGAACAGGGGATCTTGTTATGTTATTGGTAGAAAGTGCTGGGTGGTTGGTTTTGTTATTAAGCCTCTTGGTTATTTAGTATTTCTAGCAGCTGTGCTTTAAATACGTTATAACCTATCTCAGGCTTGTAACTTTGCATGTGGCCATTTTTCCTGTATTCGGCACTTCTGGTGCCTTTTGTTAATAATATTTTAGTTTTGCTGATTTAAAAAAAAAACTTATAAACTTTCTATTGGCAACTTGAGGACCTTAATTTAGATTTTTAAAAATTAATCATTAGTTTTAATTTAGAGCTCAAGTTCTTTAATTGCTCTAAAATTTAGATTTTTAAAAATCAATCATTAGTTTTAATTTATATTTAAAAAAATTATTTAAATTTTAAAAAAAATTACAATATTATAATACTTGTTAATTAATATTTTTCTGGTAAAATATGTTTTTAGTCCTTGTACTTTCAGAAAAATTTGGTTTTAGTCTCTGTACTTTCGAATCAACCATTTTAGTTCTCAAACTTTGAAAAATACTTGTTTTTAGTCCCTCATCTCTAATGGTGTTAATACTGTTAACGGAAATACAGTTTCGACGGCTATAAACTGCCACAAAATACATATTTTTCATGTATTTAAACTTAACATCATTGGCAGCTAAAAACCACCATAGATTATTAAAAAAATAGACACATAATGTGTCGTCGGTAATGAAAGAGATGGGTTTCTCATTGAATTTGAGTCTATTTTCTTTAATAATCTGTGGCTATTTTTAGCTGCCAATAATGTTGAGTTTAAATATATGAGGAATATGTATTTTGTGGCAATTTATAGCTACCGAAAACTGTATTTTTGTTAACAGTATTAACACCATTAGAGGGAAGAGACTAAAAACAAGTGTTTTTCAAAGTTTGAGGACTAAAATGATTTATTCGAAAGTACAATGACTAAAATTAAGTTTTTCTGAAAATACAAGGACTAAAAACATACTCTTACGTGAGCCCAGCAAGTGACGTGTTATGATGACATATTTGGGGACCAGGTGGACCCCACCGGTGGCATATTTGTATGAGTATGAATGCCGTTGATCGTTAAACAAATGACGGCGTGGGGCCGTTGATTAAATTTAGGTTTAAATATTTTTTGTTCCTGTAATTTTTTTTTCGTTTTCATAAATTTATTATTTTTAAATGGTGTTTGTAAAATTCATTTTATTTGTTTTGGTCTTCCTGAGATTTTTTTTTTAATTCTCGTAATATATTTATTTTCTTCATTTTAGTTTGATATATTTTATTCATTTTAAATTAGTTCTTTTGAAAAATAGTTGATAGGAACTAAAAACAAATGATGTTACATATTATAAGGACAAAAACAAAAAAATATATATATATATATATATATATATTATAAGGACTAAAATAAAATAACAAAAACCCAAATAGAAATTTTATAAGAACCATTTTGAAAAAAAAAATTATATGGACAAATTAAAAAGAATATATATTACATGAACAAAAAATATATTTAAGCCTTAAATTTATAAGAACAATAATAATGTTTACCCAAAATAGGAGTGTTTATGAGACGAGTTTACTTATTGTTTTATTTGGTTCGAAATTTTTATAGGGTCAATTTTGTGAACCTAGACATGACCTGATAACATTTGGGACGAGATTGATTCAACTCAACTTGTTGGCACAATATATTAATCATAATATTATATATAGTTAAATAATCATAGAATTAAAGAGGTATACAATTATAATTAAGGTATGTTTTATAGTATATATTTTTAAGATAAATAATATCAATATAAATATAGTATCATGTTAAATAAAGTATTATTTATTAAGTCAAAAAGTTGTATTATTAATACATTATTGTTTAAAAAATTGTACTTTTTTTTTAAAAAAAAATATTACTTTAGATCAAGTTGGGACAACCTGAAATATAACTCGAATTTGTTTTCAAAATGCACCAAGTCTAATTTCTTAAACTTGAATCCATCAAAAATTACTTTAGACTGGGCAAGGTTGGTAGGACGATATGGGTCATGAACACTCTTACTCAAAAATTGAGTTATTCGAGTAAAAAGATAGGAAAAATAATATAGTGATAAATGTGATAACTAATATGATAAAAAAAAAATAGAAAGACAAAAAGTGGAGTAGAATTGAGATAAAAGAGAAAATAAATTAATATTTATAATTTATAACTTCATGCATGTGAGTATAAATGAATAGTTATATTATTTATATATATATTATTATTTTTCTATATTTATTCACTATATTAATTTTATATATTTCTTCTATTTTTTTTATGATTGTAAAAATTTTGTACAATTTTATTATAAAAATAATTTCTCAAAAGGAATATATTCGTAAGTATGAACATATATATTATATGTTACGTGACAGATAGAGCATCAATATTTTCTAAAGATAGAAATACGTCCCTTCATTTACATACTCAAGACACACCGCACATATCTTTATCTACCACCTCCATTATTGTAAATAATGTTGGACTTTTTTTTTTCCGGCTAAGATTGTTAATGGAATGACCACTTTAACAGAAAGTTTGGCCACCTAAAAAATAAAGTGTCTTTATGCCCATTTGCTATTCGAAACGTAACACGATGTATGCATACTTTTTATTCATGTAGGCGTGTAGCACACTTGTCATTACTTAGATAACGCGTTTCATAATAAGCTTTTCAGAATTATGTTTTATTTATCGTCTTTTTCGGATATTGTAATCACATATTTTAATGTTTAACTAAATGACATATATATGGTGTAAACGATTACTAGCTAGAATCATCCTAATTCCTAATACATATACACACACACACATACATACATACATATATATATATATATATATATATATATATATATATATATATATATATATATATATATATATTCTGTTCTTGTATATTCTTTAACAACCAAAGAAAACAATTCCATTCATTGTTTAGATAAAGTGTTTGATAATCAACTTTTCATAATTATATCTATTTATGCAGTCTTTTTGGATTTTCATCACATATTCTATTGTTAACTAAGATGATATATACATTGGTAAGGCTTAAATATATTTTTAGTAGATGAAAAATAAGTGAGTTTTGATTTTAGTCTTTATATTTTTTTTTATCCCTCAAAACTAAAATTATTATCTTTGGTCTCTACTATTATATGTGACACTTATTAATGGTTCATGTATTTAAAAGGGACCATCTAAGGTAGCACTCACTAGTGTCTGTAGCATTGGTTGATTGTAGGTACCCCTGCCATTTACCCCCCCCCCCCCCCCCCACACACACACATATATATCTATATATATATATATTACTTTTTGCTGATAAAAAAAAAAACTAGTGTCTGTAGTATTATGTCAACATATGATATTTCTAAAGTTTTTCTAGATCCCAAAATAAATAGTATTTATCTACCTTAAGATGAGTGTTAGGGATAAAAATAATAATTTCAAATTTTGGAGAAATGAAAATAAAAGAAAAATATTTTACAAAAACTAAAACTAAAAATTGCTCATTTTATAGGAACAAAAATAGTTATTTCAACTTTTAAAAAGATAAAAACTAAGAAAAAAAAAACTTATAAGGACTAATCCAAATTCACTTATTTTATAGGGACTAAAAATATACTTAATCCTAATGATAAATATCTATGACTTGCAATGTAAGAATCTAAATGTAATGTTTTTGTTCTTCATTAAAAGTTTGATCTAAAGAATTACGTAATTAGATTTGAAAAAAAAAATTCTAAGAAATCTTAAGAATGAATTAATGTTCCTAAGATGACTCACAAAGTTTATATTCCTAGAAGAGGTCATGCTTGCGAAAATGTTTATGAGTATATCACATTATAGTTCAACATTATTATTATTGTATTAATTTATTCATTAGTATTCTTGATACTCATTTATACAACCTTAATACTAGATTCTGTGATAATATGATGGAATTATTTACTTTAAGTTCAACTTCAGAATCAAGGCACTTTTACATATATATTACTGTGTGTGGACAAAATTTGTGAATTGGAAACAAAGTTTTATCTCAAATTTTATTGAATAAGAAAAGTTACATCTTAGAATGTTTCTGAATTGGAAAAAAAGTTTTATATCAAAGATTATATTTAATGATCTCTAAATATTTATTATGAAAATTTGTTACTAATAAATATTTTACAAATTAATATTGTTTGGAAAAAAAATTCTATTATTTGTTTGTATTTTTCAAAAGAGTAACATTTTCTAATTAATTAATAAATATATTTAAAAATTAATAATAATTATGTTACTTTTTATTAAAATAAAAAAGGCTTAAATAACATTTTGGTTTCTATAAAATAGGAAAATTTTTTATTTTAATCCTTTAAAGATTTCTGTTTTGATCTTAGTTCCTGTATTTTTTTTTAGTTCTTGTTGTCAAGTAACAGCGTTAACTGATTACGTAATGATGATGTTGGCAACCGATTGAATTGTCATGTCATCAAGAAATTTGACAGGACAGTCACGTATAATTTTTTTTTTTGTAAATTGTGTTTTCAAATTCTCATCTGTTCAAAACAATTGATGACGTCAAACTAGTTGATGAGGAATTTAAAAATATAGTTTACCAAAAAAAAAATTACACATGACTACCTTATCAGACTCTTTGATGACGTGACAAGTCAATAAATTGTCAACATCATTGTTTTGTCATCAGTTAATGTTATATGGATCAAAAGTTATTTAAGCCAAATAGAAATATTAAAAGAACATTTCTGCTTTTTTTAAAACTAAAGTAGTAACTTTAAAATACGTCTAAAAAAATATACCATAACATAATTTATTTTACACGTTTAAATAAACGAGCTTCTAATAATCTAGTGAGAAACTAGCGAGAAAAAGTTAAAAAAAAAAAAAAACTAAAAGAATGAACGATACATTTGAATAAATAATTTAACTAAGCGTATATAAGTTTTTATTAAATGATAAGAGATTATTTATAAAGTCGACAGTAAAATTTATTAAAATAAAATAAAATAGTTTATAGAAAATCTAACGCTCACGATAAAATTTATAAAAAAAATCATAAATCATTTTTTATAAATTTATATAAATCCTTCCAAACATATCAAAAGTGTATTAATAGATAAAATAAAAAGAAAACCAAACATCTTTCAATTTTCGAAAAATTGGACAGTTTAGTACTGATTGACTCACAAGATTGAAAGCAAATCTAATCATTAGAATTGTGCATTTTTAAAGGTAGTGTAAAGCTGATAAAATTTATTGTTTAATAATGGGTTGCCAAAACACATGCATGCATAAAATAGTAATATATACGGAACAATTATTATTAATTGAAGTATCCTGGAATAAATAAATATAAATATACTTAACCATTAAGGTTCTAAGGAAGGAATGAAGGACACGGGAGTGACGCGTTAGGGAAAACCACAGGAGAAGCTTGAAGAGTACAAAAGATGAGAGATGGGAGTGTCAAGAGTAAGAGATTCTGGTTTCTATCATGGGTCATATAAAGAGGTCTCCATTCACCCACTCCCTAAAGAAAGAGAAAGAAAAAGGCTAAAGGGTATTGAGGAATTGGAGGATGTGATTTTTCATTTGTGGGAATAATAGTGGAGGATCTTCTATCTTCTCTTCTCTATGGTATAATGGCACATCCATAGGGGGGAGGATCCTTAAGGATATTTTGTCGTTTTGAGAAAATATATTGTATCATATTATATTAAACTTAACACATTCAGAGTACTTAGCACGTAGATCAATTAGTATAAAATTGTTAGTTGCGTTAAATATTTGGAAGAAAAATTTCATTACCTATAATGATCATACTAATTAACTCGAACAGAATTGTCTCATGTAATCTATACCAAAATAATTAGAAACTAATTATTTATGGTATTTATTTAAAGGAGTTGACCTTTTTTTACCTATATTCTTCTATACATATAGATTTAGAAATTAAACTATCTACAATATATTTAAATAATATAATTATCTGTCAACTATATCATAAGATATTGGTAATTTAGTGTATTATTTTTAGTTTTTTACTCGTTAGCTCGGCTGTTTATTTCCCGCATGCGATTCCTTCCCATTTTTATGTACATAATCTTCTTCTTGTTGTTCTTCTTATTTAACTTGAGAGTAGTTGACGTGAGATGTTATGACACAACTTTGTGGTCAGAAGGATTTGTGGTACTTACACTATTTTCTGCCACTTCAATGGATCGATGACGTTATCAACTCGAATGGTTCACTTCAAAAAGGAATTTTGGTCGTCCGTATCAAAAATAGATGTGTTTGAATGGAGATCGATGAGACAGCCATGCATAGATAATGATTTTCTTTTCTTTCTATTTTTCTAATAAAATTTGTATTTTATATGTACTATTAATAATTATTGTAAATATGTGTTTTCATCATTTAAAAATATGGAAATTCTAATTTTGGAAAAAAGACATTGTATGATGTTTATGGAAATGATATAATTTGCTGATAGAATATAAAGATGGTGTGTAATTATTTTCAAAACTCCATATGCAATTTTTTTTAATCATAAATAACATTGTTTTTAAAAATAGATTTGTCATGTTGAATTATGAATCATCCAAATCGAATTCACCAAAAAAGAAAATAATCATCCAAATCAATTTGAATAGACTTGTTTTAATTTTTTTTATCTAGACCACAGATATCTTCCACCAGAGGTAATTCTAACCATATTAAATTGATTATTTACTTATAATTTATTACATTAGTTATTTAATAATAATTAATGTCATTGTTTTGATTTTTTTTTAAGATAGTGATCTAATGTCATTTTATTTGATATTAAAAGTGTGACACAAATTTAATTTGATGTCACATGTTAGTTAAAAATTAATTTGACATTTTTAAATAAAATAAAAACAATGTAACATCAGGATATATTTAAAGAATCAAAATTAATATTTACTGTTTTCTTATTATAGTTTTTTTAGTGTTCTTTTGTCCGTGTGGGTTGCGTCAATTTTCATTACGAAACAAAAAATAAAAATAAAAATAAAAGTGATATGTCAAAATATTATTTTAAAAATTTAATAACTTTACAATCTTTTTATCTCAAAAAATAAAATAACTTTACAATTTTGAAAATATGAGTAAGAAAGAAAGCATATGTAGTGTGCTCTTTTTCTTGTGTGTTCCCCAAAATTTCGGCCACGTATTGGATTCCTCCATTTTCCTTTTTAATTTTTTGTAAATAAGCATAACAAACAAAGCCGTTTAAGGAACCATAGTCAATTTTGATGCATCTGTGAAATTCCTTGTATTTGAATTTTTTATTTTTTGGTACATTCTTTACATTTGTATTTATTACGGAACTTAAACAAAAATTCTTAAATACATGTAGTGTTATTTTAGAAAAAGAAAATATAACTTGTGTATTCTATTTTAATTGCCTTACATTTTTTTTTAATTCTCATAGTGAAGATGTAAAAAGTAATATGCATATTTATTCTCATTATAAAACAACATCACGATTCATGAGCTCTAAAGATTTTTTTTTTTGTTACATCTAAAGAATTTGGTTTTAATTTTGTTCTTTAATTTATGCATAAAAAAGTTATTTTAATTTATTCTCTAAGACCCAGTGAAGTATAAACTTCCTCTAAAAAAAAGTATAAACTTCGATTTTTAGTTTTTTTTTTTTTTTTTACGTAACTTCGATTTTTAGTTATTGTAATTTAATCCTTCAATTTCGTACGAGTCCGCTTTCATCTATCTTTACTAATAATAATAATTAAATAAGTGCAAACCAACTCCCTGATTTAGAAATTAAAATATTAATGTACTCAGTAAGATTTTTAAAGTACTCTCAATAGGAATTTTAATTTTTAATAAAGATTATTTACTGATTCCTTAATCAATACATTTAGCCACTGATTAGCAAGACTCGTGTTTTTTTTTTAAAAAAAAAATATGTAGTGTAAATTTCTTTTTCTTATGTGTTTAATGAGAAATTAGTCAGCACTATTGCAATTTCGAGATACTTGCTACAGTTATTTTCTTGGTTGACTTGTATTTGGCCCTCTTCTTAATAGTGTGCTTCAATTATCACCACATATAACCCTTTTTGGTTGACTTGAAATAATTGCAAGTATTGGTACTGTTTCATTAAATATAAGAAATTAAAATATAAAGATGTGATTATAATTTTGTTTAGTAATATTGATTATATGATTCTGCACATTTGTTTTTTGTGGGCCCGACACCTTTCTTCCTATATGAAAAATTTTCATGATGTATCTCATATTCCTTCAAAATAAAAAATAAAAAAAGAAAATTACAATTTGATGATGTCATGTAGTTAAAAATAGTGTAATTTAGAGACAACAAATTAAGAGATAAAAAAAAAGTGAAAGTACGAGCTTAAAGTTTGAAATTTGGGCCTTCCATATAAGATGCCCATCAGTCTGGTGGTTTTAAAATGTGTTGTATGATGGGTCCATGGGTTGTATCCCACAATAAGTTTGAGTATAGGACAAAAAACAAAAAGACATGTTTGATAGATGGCAATGACTACACAAAAACTTTAATTTATGCCGCCTTTTCCACCTAGCACGAAAGATGCACTTTTAAATGTCCAATCCAAATATTTAGCTTATGAGTTTCAAGAAATTAGGAAGCATAAAAAAGTTTTTGGTTTACTTTCTGTTTCATTTCACTTAATATTATATTTTTTTTATTATTTTGTATTTTTAAAATTTTGTAAAAACAAAATAGTTAAGGAAATACTTAAACAGCCAGACATGCTTGATGCAACAAGGATTTTTCACAAAACTCTAGTTATGATATTGGCATATTCACCTCATATTGCCTCTGCTCTCTTACTCATATTCACTCAACGACATACCAGATAAACTCCCTGCATCCTGTTTCGTTAAAAAGGAGATTCTAACAAATCATTGATTGATTGATTGATTTAATTAAATAATTTATATATTATTTCCAAGTAATAAATCTATTGAATAAATAATATACCAACAAAAATATGATATACCAAAAAAAATCTATTGAATAAATAATTTATAAGTTTGTAATTAAACATACGTAAATAAATTATCAATTCAAATTAGCATTCAATTAACAATGTAAGAAAAGGATATTGTATCCTTTATTTAAAATAATAAAGAAAAAACCTTCTTTGACTCTCATAAATGCCCAGTAACTTTACATTCTGTTACATACTTAAACTTATTTTGGAAAAAAAATGTATATTAAAAGCATATTATATATTTCAACTGTTGATTTTTTCAATCAACAACTATAACTTTTCACTTTACAAAAACTAACTCTGATGTAAGAGCATGATAGGAATCCATCTTTAATATAATTAAGATTTATTGACCAAAAACATATTAAGATTTGTTTTGCTTAAATTTAATCTTAACAACAATTAATGTGATAACTATCTTCTGAGATTAAAAATATAACATTAATATCAATGCTCCTTAACCTTTTGTCCAACAATAATCCATAAAAAAAAAAAAAAAAACAATAATCCCTCAATCCAAATATGATATAGGTTGTATCCGTTGGCATAAATGCTATTCATACGCCAGTACTTTTTCATATCCTACCATACAGAGAGCCAGACTTCAAGTTTTTTTTTTGATACCCATGACATTGGTGCGGAATATCCACCAGTTTTGTTGATGACTAATTTTTACCGGAAAACCAGCCAAACTTTGAGTTTGGAGGAAACATGATCTGCCTCAACCACGATATCAAAGAGGAAAATAGAAATAATAATAACAGAACAGTTTTGCATTGAACCAGCAACAGCAGCAGCATCCTTTAATGCATTCCTTTTGTTTAGTTTGTTAATATAAATAATAAAAAGGCTTAATTATGTTTTTGGTGCCTAAACTTTTTGCAAATCTCACTTTTAGTTCTTAAACAAAATTTTAGTCCTTATACTTTTCATTTATTAACAGTTTTAGTCCTTGTATGTTTCTTCTATTAACAGTTACGATATTTGACAGTAAAAATTAAAACTATTAACAAAGGAAAAGTATAGGACCAAAAAAAATGCTGAAAATTTTATTCGGCTAAAAATAAATAAAGGACAATTGGAGGCTTTCTTTAACGGTATGAAATGGGGCATTTGCTGCGGCTTTTTTCCAAGGGATCATTACTCTTTTCAGTTTACTCATCTTGTATTTGCTTCTAAGAGTTATGCTTCCATTTAGAGGTTGCATCTACCATTTTTTTCCCTTACATATCTCTACCAACATTCCCTTGTCTATTACCATGAGAGCTTCTCAACATACACCCCAATTCCCTTATTTTGAGCCCTCACCGAAACAAAACCAGAAAATGAACACAACCCCTCAGCCATAACCAAACAAAGTACACTAAAACAGAGCCAACATAGTCACCAAAACTCCATCTCCATATTGCACCAGCAATTGAACCTCTGACCAAACACAAACAGCATCACAAGCAAGCTCCACAGATAGAAGCTACATATCAAAACCCATGAAAAATGCACAACCCCATCCTCCCTGTTCAAAACACACCATCTTGTCCCATCCAAAATCAGAAATCTGAACCAAATAAAAATGATCCTTAGAAAACCTAAACCTCAAACAGCAGAAACTCGACTAAAATATAGACCGTTGCGTCTCTCCATTGTGAGCCACCATCCACCTCACCAAACAACTCACACCTATTTTGAGGAAACAACAACATTTGCAATCAAATTAATCAAAAAAGAACACCATCAACCTCTACAAAAAGACAACCCTCAGAAATCAACCTCCATTGCACCATTGTCACACCACTCCAAAGCCCTCATTGAGACCCCATTCCATGAAGACACTAACTTCTGACTCCAACCATCCTAGACATGGACCAACTTGAACAATTGCATAACACCTAAATCACATCACACATGGAACAAAACCATCAAGCTACTATCAGCCACAGCACAAACCCACACATCATGCCCCAGAACCACTATCCAATTGAGACAATACCGTAAGTGTAAATGAACTAAGTCATTTGTGAATTATTCAAGCCCGACTCAATAAATACTTGATCAAGCTTGTTTATTTAGCTAAACAAACATGTTAGATCTTAAAGGTAGACAGACTCAATTATTTAAATGAGTCAAGTCCCAAGTTTTGTAGACTTGACACTGTCACACTGATAGTTCATGAATAACTCTTGTTTATATTTACTTCCTAGATAGTTGTAATTTTATTTTTTATATTTACTTGAAAATTTATATTTGTTTATTATTATGTGGCTGTAAATTTTCTTCAAAAATAAATATCTACCATTTTCATATCCAATTTTAAGTTACCTTAATGAATATAAAATTATATTTATTATTATTCACTTTCTAGTTTCTACCACCTCACTTAGTGGGATAAGCCTTTTGTTGTTGTTATTCACTTTCTGCCATGAAAGTGTATGTTAAAGTTGTTGTTATTCACTTTCTGCCATGAAAGTGTATTTCTGCCATGAAAGTGTATGTTAAAGTTGTTGTTATTCACTTTCTGCCATGAAAGTGTATGTTAAATACTAAATTAACAAATTTTTTCCAAAAGAAAATTTCAATAACAACAATAAAAAAAAATAAACAGAGCCATAAATGAGCTAAACCTAAACTTTGTATTTTTCAAGCAAGTCAAGTTTTGAATTTGGCTCGTTTAAATGAATGAATCAAACTTGCACAACCTCTTTTTTTTTTAACAAGTCAAACCTAAACTTTAAGTGTTCAATTCAGCTCAACTCGTTTACACTCCTTCCTAACTGTAACAACCCAGCCATTAACCACCACCATGAATGACTATCCGGCCACCATCACAAACCAGCCCCAGTCACAGTTGAGCCCATAGCAGAACCCACTGTGACACCGTGAGACTGTAAGCACGTTCATGCTTGCGAGTGTAACTCAACCATGGTTAACTATGGCGAGTCAACCAACAGCATAATTAATGACATCCATTCAGTAGGGTGGAGTGCAATTTGTGTAAGAATGGGGTTTCATTTCAATTAACCATACCCAAGGGTGATTTGTGTTATTTACCCAAAAATAGATAATGGCACAACCCATTAACCTCTATCTTGGTTAAAGGTCCTAGCTTGACCAAAGGGTTAGCCTGTAACTACAATAATATGGTCCCACAAGAAAATCGAAAAATGGTTTTGCAGCTTTTGTTTGTGAGGGGATAGTTGACTTTGATGATCATGGTCATTATACTGAAGTTCTCCATATTCGTGAAAAAAAAATACAGATGGCTAAAATAATTGATGATCTTTAAAATGCAAAGCAAGAAGGAGATGAAGGCATGAAGGCATCATGTAAGCAACTCAAGTTTGAGAGAAAATTTTGAAACAGTAGTGCATTCAGGTCAAAATTGACAGACAAGGCTAGCAACCCAGCCCCCGTAGACATACATGAATATACAAAATGTAACAAAGCTAAGATGGCGAAAAACTCACACATGTTGAGCCAGTTATGTATGACACAACAACTGTTATGTCATCAAGCTTGCCACCATAATAACGGAACCCAGCCTCTTGAGCAGCAGTAGAAAATGGTGTCTGCCTATTCTTGTCCTGTGCTCGTTGACGAGCCAGTGCTGCTATCTTCTGAGCAGTTACTTGGGGTTCTAGTCCAGCTCTAACTGCATGTAAAACAACTTCAGCAACCTCATCATTGTACAGATTGTCAAACAATCCATCTGTTCCAGCAATCACAACATCTCCTGGGGCAACGGGTATTGTAAAGACCTGGATAGGTGATTGTGACGGATGTGTTAGTCTGTTTATTTTCCAGAAATATATATTAACTTGTTTTGAAAAACACAGACTTCATCTGCTATGCGGCTTCTTAGGGAATAATTCTAGGATGATGACTGTGGCAAGACCCAAAAACAAATAATACTCTGCCAGACATTGTATTAGATTCATATATGTTAAAGGGAAGGAGGAAGGAGAGGAAACTGGAGCAAATAAAATTTGATCTGCAAATCATCTTGCATGTGCTTAATATACAAAAATTAAGGGAATATTGAAAATGAGATAAACCTTTCATTTTTCACCCCCTCTACCATGTACCAACGAGGCAAATTTAAAACCTCTCCATTTTCACTCCCCTCTCCCTGTCCTTTTTTTTTAATTAAAAATAAAACCCTCTGTTTTTTTATCACCTTTATCAATCACACCCCAAGTTTCATGAAATCAATAACAAAATAGGGGGAAAAAAAAGAAAAAGATTTCAAATGCCAATCTATTTTTTCAGTTGCTTCACATATTAATGACAAGAGGCTGAAGGAAAGTGCTGTGAACTCTGTCTCATGGCACCAGAACTGTACTGTCAGAAACAGTAAGAGTAACACTATACTGT
This sequence comes from Pueraria montana var. lobata, assembly GCA_026413185.1. Lineage (NCBI taxonomy): Eukaryota > Viridiplantae > Streptophyta > Magnoliopsida > Fabales > Fabaceae > Pueraria > Pueraria montana. Next base: position 46,258,030 of record CM048649.1, on the reverse strand, counting down.
CTAAACAAGTAGTCCCTTCCCTTGCTATCAAAAACAGGTAAGAAAGTACTGTCTCGACAAATTAGAGCCTTAATTTTGAGATTTGCCATATTGCTAATGTAATATCCTTAGAAGTAAATCCTGTTCGCAATTTTATGTGAGAACTTACCTCACCAGAGCTGGGTAGATCACCTCCATTGCCACTCTCCAGTTGATATGTGAAATTGAAGTCATGCTGTTGAACAGGGGACCTGAAAATGGTGCATCCATCTCTAACCACAATGAATCCACTGTCACCCAAATTAATAGCATGTAGTCCCTGGACCAAGAAACCAAACACATAGTAAGCAAATTAATCATTTGATTTACTCTGTCACTTCCTTTTATACTCAAGAAAGCAAGCTACCCAAAATTTTACTGGCTGCAAACAGATGGGCTTCAGTCAATCGAGATGCAGGCTAAAACACCAATATAACATCAATAACTTAGGGCTTAGGAGCAGGTTAGACAAGAGTTAATAATATGTGTATGTGCTCATGCCTCGACTGTATGTTAATGAGTAGAGTAGAGAAAAATATCACCAATACATGAAGAAAAAATAAACTGGCAAAACTGAGCAATGTTTAATTCTTTTCCCTAAGTCATTTACATTTACTTAGTGATTTTAAAGGACACTAACAGTAGAGACATGCTAAACTCATTACTATCGCACAACCATAATTCTGATTCTCTATGTAGATTAAAATCTAGGTTTATTGTACAAAAATTTACATCAAGCACCATGTGACATAAATTACAAGTGTTAGGGAGATGCTTAATGTAATATTGATAAAGTCAACAAAAATTATATCAAGATAAGCAAAAATGCAAAAAATGTTTGTGTCAAAGCAGAAGGAAAAATAAATATTTCATATATATTATATAGCATTAAAAATGCAATAAAGAAGTCTGCCCACATCTAGTGCTGTCATACAGAAAAAGAAGAAAACTATTTTGATTGTAAACATTTTATTATAAAAATAATATTATACCGTATCAGTAAGGGCAATGATACAAGCTGTTGATGAACCCTTGGCCTTTGTACATGAGTGAGCCTTCTCTAAAACCCTTGCAGGAATAATAGAACCTTTGGGTTCCTCTTCAATCGCTCTAACAGAATGGGACATGAGTTCTCGAGCAAACAGTCCAGCATTAACACCAACATCTGCCCAGCCACCTACACCATCCGCAACACCAATTGCTTGTTCATCTGTGCAAATAAAATGTGCATCCTCTCCACCTGTGTCCTCCTTAGCCGGATGTGGTAGGTAACATGACCCCGAAAACATCTTCAACCTCTCGCCACCAAAATTTGTTCTGAAAAAACAGCATTTTTCAACATATCTACCTTGTAACTGTGGGAAAGATAAATTAAAAGAGTAAACCTTCACTTCAATCTTGATACTAAATGTGTGTAGGTCATTGTAGCACCTAACTTTAGTAAAAACTCCTGTCTTTGGAAAACGTCATTCACATTAACACCCTTTCACTAAACTTACGCAAATAATGTTTTTCAAAGTTAGGCACTAATCATTCAACAAAGTCATAAATTAAAATACTTGCATATACAATACCAATGACAAAAATAAGGGTTATCTCTAAATTAAAAAACATCATAGTAAACTCCCATTCTAGTTCCTAAGAGTATAACAGTCCTAACTATACAATATGTTCACTTTAATAAAAATAAATAAATCATTCAATTTAATCATCTTTTACTTCATTTTTACCGTCATTTTACATTAAAAATGGTAAAATAAGTTTCAAGTCTCTCAATTTTCAGTCAAAAATTAGTTTTAACCCCCGTACTTCAAAAATAATGATTTTGGTCCTTGTATTTTTTATAATTGGTGAGTTCCATCCCTCGCCCTAATATGCTAAGCTCCATAAAGAGGGATGAAATGCACAATTATAAAAAATGAGAACCAAATATCATCATTTTTTAAGTATAGAAACTAACTCTAATCTTTTAAACGTGTGTTTGGTTCCTCGTTCTCCACCACCAAACACACGTCAAGTTCAAAGCTACTGAGAGAGTGGCTTTCACTTCTTTTTTTTTTTTTTTTTTTTTTCCATTTTAACAAGAAAAACAGCTCACAACTCTGCCAAACACGCTGTAAGTATATTGAGTCAGTGACTAAAACCAAAAATTAAGTCACCTAAAACACATTTTACCCTTAAAAAAAAAAATACTAAAGCAAACTACAGTTGGCAAAGTCAGGAACCAAAACAAACAGCACTTGTAATTTCAGACAAGAAGCCGAGGGTTTCCTGAAAAAACATAAAGAAACAAAAAAACACACATACTGGTCAATTGAGAAGGTCGAGGTTGCAAGGTGCTGAACATGCGGCGTGGTCTCGGCGGAGCAGCAAGCAAAGGACGAGTTCCTGTGCCCAACGAGGAGCGAACTCGGATTCCAGCTCCTCCAACCAGAATCCGACGTGGAGCACCCGAAATTCAAAATAGCACTAAGCGGTTGCGGTCTTCGGAGATTCACGCGCGCTCGCAACGCGCCTCGGCGCGTCCTGTCCCGGAAGTGAACGCCGGAAGGCTTGGCTGCCACGTCATCCAAATAGACGTCTCCGAGAAGCACAGCGTTGGAAGCGGGTGCAGCCATTATTTCGGTGGAATGAATGCAGAGAATTATGAATGAATCTTGTTGTCTGGGTTGGTTCCACTAGAGCCTCAGAAAGACAGAAACTTGTTGGGAGATAGATAGATAGACATGTCCGACTTGTGTTCCAAATTCCAATGCTCACCCAGTTTATTACATGGATCTATGTTTTCTTCCATTCAAATTTCAAATCTTTTTATTTATTTATTTATTAACTTTGTAAGTTCCGCTGAAACCATGAGTGGTTTAGGGAGAGTACAGCCGGATAAAATTAATTAATTTTAGAAAAATAAAAAGAGAAATTGTATTAAAAACTAGCCAGTTACTCGTGCGCCCGCACAGGTTGCCTTAATTTTTATGTATTTTTTTTAAATGATTTAAGTATATCACAATTTGTTAAAAAGTAAATATTAGATATACATTTGTTGCTCAACAACAATAAGAAATCAAAATATAAATGTTTAATAAGAATGATAGACAATAATGGTTGACCTAGTTAACGTTGCATAAATTGTATTAAAATAATTGAAATATATTAAAAAAATTAGTCTCACTATAAAAAGAGTTAGAGTATTCAAACAGAAAAAATATACTTAGTTATAATCTCATAGATATTTCTTATTTCATTTAAAATATCTATAAAATTGTATGAAAAAATTATGTTTAAAAATTTAGAAAGGATTTAACTTATTTTTAATTAAAATATTTTTGTAATTTTCAAATGTGAAATGATAAAATAATCTAATTATTTTACAACTATATTGCGAATAAAAAATATTATTTTATAATATTTATAATTTGTAATACTTTGAATAATTTAAAGTCTAAGAATTAATTAAATTAAATTAAAACTTTTGAAATCAAATATTACTTACCAACATTTTGTTGATTCAAGTGGAATTAAGATTAGATCCCTTAAACAAAGTCTTAGGTTCGACACTTGTAATTAAAAGAGATCTTGCTAAAGTTAATGGATACTAATAAATTATTATTTTATTCTCTAATAGACAAATTATATTTCATTAGTAAGTACTTGTGTAAGATAAGTTTTTATAAATTTTTAGTATTATCTTTGATCCGTGAGAAGAAAACGTACTGAGTTAAAAAACAATAATATTTTTGTCTAAATATTTCAATCAGTTTTTCATGAAGGATTTATAACGATATTATATGTTGTAACTCGTAAGCATGTTAAAAATATATTTAATAAATTTATTATAATATATTTATTATATATTCATGTAAAAAAAGTTAATATTATTATAAAAATATTAATCAAGAAAATTTTCGTAGTTGAAGTTATTAAACATAGAGTCAAAATATTATTTTGTAATAAATATATTAACTAATTAGATATAATTAATTTTTAGTATAAAAAATTTAACCTCATAAAATAAATATTATTCAACAAAATATTTATTAATGAAATTATTTAAAATTATTTTATACAATTTGTAAGTAAAAATGATTTTATAGGATTTAATAGTAAAAAATAAAATTGTTAAGTCTTGAGTATGCAATTGTGTTAAATACTTAGAGAAATAAATTTGTCGCCTATAATATTTTTACCTCACTCGAACAAGATTATCTCCCGTAAATGATACATGTGGACTCAAACATAAAAAAAATAAAAAAATAAAAATATTTAATTTATGATACTATTGACGAAGTGATTTAAAATATTTTTTTGTAATATAAATATATTTAATATATATATATATATATTTAACATTATTATATACATATGAATCAACAAAATTTCCATATATCAAGTTATTAAACATAGATTCAAAATATTATTTTGTAATAAATATACTAACTAATGAGATTTAATAATTTTTTAGTACAAAAACTTCAAACTTAATAAAATAAATATTATTCAACAAAATATTTATTTATGAAATTATTTAAAATTATATTATATAATTACTAAATAAAAATGATTTTATAGGATTTAAAAATAAAAAATTGAGTCTTAGGTATAAAGTTGTGTTAAATACTTGAAGAAATAGGTTTGTTGTCCATAATGGTTCTACTTGACTCGGATAAGATTGTCTCCCATGATTGATATTTGTAGTCTCTAGCATTAAAAAATTCAAACTAATTTAATTTATGATATTATTAATGAAGTAATTTAAAACTATTTGGTAATGAAAATATATTTAATAAATTAACTATAATATATTTATGATACATTTATGTAAAAAGAAGTTAACATTACTATATAAATATTAATCAACCAAAATTTTCGTATATAAAGTTATTGAACAAAAAGTCAAAATATTATTTTGTAATTAATATATTAACTAATTAGATCTAAATTAATGTTTTAGTATAAAAATTTAACTTCATAACATAAATATTATTCAACAAAATATTTATTTATGAAATTATTTAAAATTATTTTACATGGTTTCTAAGTAAAAATAATTTTATAGGTCCTTGATAAATGACTGATTTTTGTTTTGGATCGTTAATAAAAAATTTCGTTGCATTGAATCTTGATATATTAAAACTTTTGTTTTGAGTCCTACCATCAGTTAAGTGATAGCGTGGTATCATTCGAATATATTTTTCCAATACATATCAACCGTTGAGATGGTGTCACGTCATCACTTAAGTGACGACAGGGACTCAACTAAAGTTTTCATATATTAGGATCCAATACAATGAAAAAATATATTAGGGATCCAAAACAAAATTCGATCATTTATCAAGGACTTAAAACATATATATATATATATATATATATATATATATATATATATATATATATATATATATATATATATATTGTTGAGTCTTAGGTATGCCGTTATATTAAATATTTGGAGAAAGATATTTGTTGCTCATAATTGTCGCATCTAACTCGAGCAGGATTGTCTCCCGTGAATGATACCCGTCGTCTTTGCCTTAAAAAAAATTAAGACTAGCTTAATTTATTTATGATATTATTGATAAAGTAATTTAAATCTATTTTATAATAAAAATATATTTAATAAATTAATTTTAATATTTTATGATATATTTATGTATAAATTTAACATTATTATATAAAGACTAATCAACAAAATTTTTGTATGTGAAGTTATTAAATATAGTGTCAAAATATAAATATTTATATTTATAATATTATATAAAATAAAAGAAAGAAAGAAGCATAAAAAGAAAAAACTAAAAAGAATAAAAAAAAAGAAAAAAACGTAAAATGAAAAAGAAAGAAATAAAACATAAAAATAAAAAAGAAGAAGAAATATATGTTTAAATAAAAAAACTGAAATAGAAGAAAGAAAAAAAATTGAGTAGGATAAATAATAAAAGAGAATTTATTTTTCTATATAGAATAGATATAAAATAGAATAGAAAAATAAAAAAATAAAAAATTTAAAAGAAAAAGTTGAATAAAGGACAAAAAGAAAGAGAGAGAGTTTTTGAAGGGAAATTTTTTTCATAAATGGTGACATGTATCATCCAAGGATTCTCTTTTCTTATATAGAAATAGATATTTTTTTATTAAAAAGAATTAGAAATGATTTTTTTAATAGTAAAATAATTGCTAAAAAGAAATGTACTTATATTTAGTACTATTAGACTATTAGATAATGTTTCGAACGGAATTACGTCTTAAAAAATGCTTATAGGAAATTAAAAAAAAAAAATGGAACCTATAATGATATTTCCTATGAGTCTATGACATTTTGTATGAATGAATTATATATTCTTGATTTAATTACATTTTTTTGTTCATGTAATTTATCATATGAGTGATTTTGGTTCTTTAATTTTAATTGCTCAAAAGTCATACTTATCATATTAATGGAATTTGGTTTTTTTTTAACCAAAATGGAATTTAGTTTTTTTTTTAACCAAAATGAAATTTGGTTTAAGAGTTAATACTTCATTAATTTTACTAATGGTATATTTGGTTTAGAAAAGAAATGTAAAGGAAAAAAAGTGAGAGAAAAGAAAGAGAAAGGAAAAAAAAAAGAGTAAAAAGTGAGATAAATTTTTAAGTTGTTTGATAGGACAGAAAAAGAAAGAAAAGAAAATTAAATTTTTTCCTTTCTCTTATTTGGTTGTGTTGAAAATAAGAGAAAATAATAAAGTATATGGGTAAAATTACATAAATATCTTTAATAAAAAATAAGTATACAAAAACAAGGATAATTTTATCTTTTTAGTAGAAAACCACCTTTCTCTCTTAAATTAGTTCGCTTTTGGATAGATTAAAAATGCAATACCAAGAGGGGACAATGTGCGTAAGTTGTTGTAAACCCTCTGGTACACATGTTTGATTCCTATGGATAAAAAAAGATTAAAAATGCAACGGGACCCACATGTATTTTAATGCTACTTTCCTTCCTCGTAACATACCAAACGAATGGATGGAACAGTTTTAAGACTTTTTATCCTTTCCTTTGGGATCCTTCCCTCTGCATAGTGGTGTAAATAAGTCGAGCTGAGTTGAGCACTAGAAATTTAGGTTTGGCTTATGAAAAAATAGGTGCCTCAAGCTTGGCGCATTTATTTAAATGAGCCTAATGAAAAGGTTGGGCTTGGCTTGTTTGACTTGTTTAGCTCATTCATAACTTAATTATTTTTTAATTTGTGAATTTTCTTCTTAAATTATATTTTAACTTTATCAATTTAGTATTTAATAAAAAAAATTAATAATAGATAATAATCTACAAATAGAAATATGTGTCATACATGTGGTATGATATTGTGAAATCTTTGTAATTTTAATTCTTTTTATGATATGTGTGTGTGTAGACCAACTATTCACGAGCTATTAATGCCAAGCTTGTAAAGTTTGGGCTTGGTTCATTTAAATAATTGAGCTCAATCTCAAGCTTGAGTTTGTTTATTTAATTAAACAAACAAGTTTAATAAAGCATTTAATGAGTCGAACCTGTTCACGAATAACTTGACTCATTTACACCCCTACCTCCATATTCCTTCATTCTAAACAAATCCTAAAGGTGTTAGTTGACATGGAACTTAATGTTGAGGTGCAAAATTAGAATAATAAGGTGAGAATTTATTATAATTAAAAAATATTTTAAAAGTCATGTACTTGGTATGTAAATGTGAGTCTTGTTATGCTCAAAACTTTGAAACACATAAAATTCCAATTATAAAAAGAAAATAAAATATGAGTTAGGAAAATTGGGACACCGTGTAAAGAGTGATAAAAAAAAAAGTAAAACACAAATTAGGGGTTAATGGGTTTGAGTGATATAAAGGAAACTCTAAGCTAGAGGAAGATCACAATGGAGTAAATCACATATACTTTGTTTAAAATGATTTAAAGCAGATTAATGTTGAAGTAGAACCCCTTTTGAAGCTAAAGTTTTAATGACAATAAACTATAAAGAAGCAAATTCTAAGTTTTCTAGACTTAAGTTACTAATGGTTTGCTTTTGATAATGTGATTATTAGACAAGACTCGAATAAGAAACATGAAGAAAGGTGTGAAACATCAATCTGAAGTATGTCAGCCTTCCAAACACAGGATCTGCACATCAGAAGCTAGACTACTAGTACTAGAATGATAGCTAATCAGAAGCATGAAAGACAAACCTCTAGAGATCAAAGTGCAGCAATATCAGAAGCTATATATGATCAAAAGCACGATTAGAAGGTGCATCCAATCAAGGGATAATATGACCAGAAGCTACACATGACAAGATGGACCACCAGAAGATGCAAAACTAAACAAAGAATGGGACACAAATGTCTGCATTGTTCACAAGCACCCACACTAGAAGTAACAAGTTCGAAATCAAACATACAAGTGCTCAAAAGCATAAACTTGCAATAGGTCACCAAGTCCTAACGAAAATAAAGCAACCAAAAACACATAAGATTGTTGCACAAGCACTGTAGTAACCAAAAGCTACCGCAAGAAGTATACTGCAAAGATTAGTCTTCAAAAGCAATACCAATGACAAGTATCAGAAGTTGTCATGAGGTAAACTACTAAGATAACAACAAGCACCAATTGTCACAATTCAAAAATTGAAATTGTGCTAGCTATATTCGAAAAAGGAAAGCAGAAAAAACAGTAGAAAAAGTTCAAAAGTTGTAGCAAAAACAAGAGGAACCAGTCAACATACAGTTGTGTGAAATGGATAGCTCGTGCAGCATTTGACTTAGCTTGAAAATTCTCCAACATCATAAACGACTATCTCAAAGGCTTATATAAAGACCAAACTTAGAGGAGTTCATTGTAGGGAAGGAAAACAAAAAAGAGGAGATAAGTCAAAAAAAATTGAGTTGTTTAGAAAGAAATGTTATAACCAAAGACGATGAAACGTCTAACCTTCAAAGTTTCTCATAGTTTTGATGATAATAAAGGTTATTATATTTTGATATCTAACAAAGTTATTAAGCATGTAGATATGTTTAGTTGTAAAAAAGTAAAAAGATATATACTTATATCTTAGACGTGCTAAAAACGCTTTTATAAAAAGTTGCATCCAACAAACCTTTAAAGAAAGTGACCAAAGTTTGAACTCATTTACACGTATATTTTAACTAGCAATAAAGAATGACATTTTTATAACATCAAACACACACGTGTCCACACATAAAACACATTGTTAGCAATCTATAAATTTTAATAGTATTTATTATTATCAATACACTAAATGGTAGAGGTGTTCGCGGTTCGGTTTGGTTCGATTTTTGGCTTAAAAGTCACCCGAATCAAACAAGAAAATTAAGTGCGGTTCGGTTTGATTCAGTTTAAATATATTATGAAATCCGAACCAAACCAAACCAATCTTTAGCGGTTTGGTTTGATTCGATTTTTGCGGTTTTAAAATTCTGCTATTAAGTATTAAAAAAAATTAAAATATTTATCAATTCAATGTGACACTTCCACTGATAGAGCATTGCTTATTTTTTTTATCATCCAAATACATATGTACGTTAGTAGTTACAATTAAATATGACATGCTAAAGTAAAAACAATCAATGAACTTTATATGTTGCAGCCATTGAACTTAAAAGTAAAAACAAAATTCACTTGGAATTAACTTTATATGGTCTGCTAAAGTAATGAAAATAGTTAATAAACTTAAAGTAAAACAGCCATTGAACTTAAAGTAAAACCAATCAATGAACTTAAAGTAAAACAATCATATGTTGCAGTACATATTACTTGCTGCCAACCATTGAAATTGAAGTAAAAAGTCACTGAATTTAAAATAAAATAGTACATATTACTTGTTGTCAACCATTGAAATTAAAGGAAAAAAATCTTGCTGAAATCTAAATTCACTTGCTGGTACATATTAATTTAATTGCCAAAACTAAACTAAAAGTCCAAAATCATAGAAACTTAGAAAGTAGAAACATTAGAACAAGGATCAAGAAAGTGAACAACAAAGCAAAGATTTTATTACCTAAAAAGCTTTCAATGCAACATAATATAAAATTACAATAAAGTATTGACTATAAATGCATTACAATAAAATTCTACTACTTTATCAAGGCTGCCGCATTTTATTTCCCCAATGATATATAAAAATGATATATAAAGAACATATCATTTCAAAAGAAAGAAACAATGACATGAACCTATATATAACATTAAAAAGCATTTCATTAACTACGATTCTACAAAAGCCCATGAAATGAAACCAATGTTAACATTACAATTTCGGAGAAACAAGCAAGTACTCTAGATAATCAAGGTCACCTAATTCAATGACATGAACCTGTCATTTAGATTGGTTCTCTGATATGGATGATTTTTTTACTGCTATTGATTATCCAAAAACAAAATACTTTGTGGCCATAGCCATTCCATATTTACAATTACAATTTACAAGCACTCAATCAATAATTGAAAATTAAAATGCCCAAGAAAAATGCAAGGAAAAAAAATTAACTCGTAACAAACAGAATCCTTACATTTGTTTTTGACTTTCAGTTCACTTTGGAGCTTCAGTATAATGCAGTAGAACAAAGTTGAAGTCTCAAGTTTTTAAGTTCCTGAAATAACCATAATAAGAATATTAAATAACCACAACAACCAAACTACCATAGGCACAGAGAAACTATACACAAACTGAGTTTTAATAACATATAGTATTATTCTTAAGGGACTAATTAATTAATAATTAACCCTCTCCCTACCCTTTTTTTTCACTCCCTGTCCTGTGTTTATGCACGATTAACACAACAATCAATCTAACACGGGTTCACGTCTTTCTCTTAATTATTAAACAGATTAAATAATCAAAACAAACAAACAACCAAAGTACCAAACAAGTTACGCACCACACAACAGCTCTTCAAACAGCGTCGTTTACTGTGAGGGAGACGAGGTTGCTGGTTGCGCTGGTAGAGTGAGGTTGCGCCTGTGGTGCTGGTTGGACCAACAGTCGCGGCAAAAATCGCAGAGGAAGAGGGATAAAGTAGGAGTGTGACCAACGGCGAGAATCGCAAAGGAAGATGACTAGAGTGGGAGTATGAGCACTGACCAGCGGTGGGAATCGCAGAGGCAAAGTGAACGGCACAAGATCGAGAGATGCAAAGAGAGAGGTTTCTTTTTTTAGATTCAGGGTTTTAATTAAGTGTTGTATAAAGCGTTTTGGTCTTTTACCAGTTCACCTTAAGCTTTTGTCGTTTTGAATATATTATGTGTCGTATATGTGCAAGTGCATTAAGGAAAAAACACATTGTACATATAGTCAGCGGTTCGGTTCGATTTGGGTCGGTTTTACATTCCCAAACCGCAAATCGAACCGAACCGTGCGATTTGGAAAAATAAAAAATCAAAGAAAACCAATAAAATTCAATTTCTATCGATTTTCGATTTTTTGGGTCGGTTTTCGATTTTCCGTTTGGGTTGGTTCGGTTTTGAACACCCCTACTAAATGGGGTTTGGATGTTTTTTGTTTTTGGTTCAAACATGGCTGTGCTCTGGTGCATCTGACATGCCATGAAAATTGGATGGGTACTTGCAAAAGGCTCTCTAAAGCTCAAGTTAGTAAGAATTCCACTACAGTGACAATGTATATTAAATGCTTACTTGTTATAGTGACATTAGTGGTATATATAGAAGTCAAAAATGGGCTAGATTCACTATTTTAGTGTAACAATAAGGTAATTTTACTCTAGATTGAGGTTTGATCTATTGATTATGAGTATATACTAAGGTTCTTGCTACTATTATTTAACACACACACATAATCAATGATTTCAAACTTTGACCGATGATTGACTTAGTCAAGATACCGGACAAGTGAATCACTGGTTCAACCAATGAATAACTAGTTGAACCGCATAAATTAAAATATTATTAAATATATAATTTTTAAATTAAAGATATAATATAAAAATTATTTTTGTCATATATATTCCAATATTTTTGCGTTTATGCAGTGGTTAATAATTTTTCAAAACACACCAAGGTCTCTCACAAATATTGTGCAACACAAAATGTGCAACATGGAACATCGTGCTATAGCTTCCAAGTGGCAGCGTTAGTGCGAGATAGAGTATGTAGCATGGGACAACGTGTTGCAGTTTTAGTTCCAGTCATGTGCGATTCCAAAACCAGTCCAAGTCCACAACCTACAAGTTCAATGGTTCATCTAGAAAATCAGTCGATTTGCACTGAGTCAGTAGCATAAACGATCAAATTAGTGGCTTGAACCGACTATGTCATTGGTTCTTGGTCCGATTGATCGATTCGAGCTAGTTTTTAAAACATTGGATAAAACACTAACTATATTGAGTTAGAATGAATTAAAATATAACTTGAGCATATTCTTAAAGTACGGTAGGTCTAATTTCTAAAATTCAAACCTATCACAGTTAACTTTGAGTTAGATCAAGTTGATGAGACGAAAGAGGTCATGAATACTCTTATCAAGTATCCTCTTATTATAAAAGAAATATTAATAATATTTTCTAATTCATTATTCATATCATTTTTAAGTAAGATTTACCTTATTAAGCAAGAGGTACATTATAACTCCAACCAATAATAATAATAATATAAAGTAGGCTTAAATGCAATTTTGGTCCCCGTATTTTGCATAATCCGTAATTTTGGTCTCCCTATTTTAAAATTGAGATATTTAGTCCCTTAGTTTTGTAAAATCCGTAATTTTGGTCCTTCTGTCAAATTGGAAGCGTTGATCGTTTAGAGATTAATGTTGATCATAATGTGATCCAAATATAGTGACATGACATAAGATTATTTGTTCATTTTTTTAATTATTTTAAATATTGAGTAGATAAATTGATGAAAAATATATTTTTTTAAAAAGTATAATCATTTATTTTAATGACTGGAGGTAGTCGTGAGCCATAATATGAAAATCACGAGTCTTAATCATTTATTTTAAACTAGTCCCATGTCACTGAAGCACATGTCATGTCATAGTCGATGTTAATCTCTTAACGATCAATGCTTCTAATTTGACGGAATGATCAAAATCACAGATTTTACAAAATTGGGAGGCCAAATGTCTCTATTTTAAACATGAGGACTAAAATTGCGGATTGTGCAAAATAGGGGGACTAAAATTGCATTTAAGCCTATGAAATAAATAAATAAAATTTAAATACAATATTTAAGACGTTTTGAGGTATTATTCTTCAATTAAAATTAAAAATTTATTTTGATAACTTATATTGACTATTAATATGAACTTTTATTACTTAAAATGTTGAAATAAAATTCCTATTTTGATTAAAAAATAATATAAAAATACTAAAAGTAATATTATGGAGTTTTATCCACATAAAAGGCTTAAATATATTTTTGGTCTCTTAAATTTGAGTTACTTTTGTTTTAGGTTTCCTAAATTTAAATTTACTTTTTTTAGTTTTTCAATTTCAAAAAATATTCTTTTTAGTTCCTCTCCATAAAAAAAAATATTATATTAATTTTGATTTTCCGTTGGGAGGTCTTCAAACGGCCGTTAAATCAAAAATTTCGAATTTTCACTTCTCACAAATGTGCATTGAAATGTGTGTCTATTCATTTTAACATTAAACCGAACACATCCTAAGCAATAAGCGTCCAAGTTGGGCTGAGTCTCGAACTCATATGCCGGCCATCACGAGTCGTCCGGACAATAAAAAATTATTAGGTGGCGTGATATTATTAGTGTTTAAGAACTAAAGTGATTATTAGTATAGAAAACTAGAAACTAATAATCACCATTTAATAATTTCAAAGATTAAAATTATAATTTTATAATTTTAAGAAATATACTTTTTTTTATTCATTTTAAGAACTAAAGTGATCTTAAAATTTACAAACAACTTTCGGAGTTTGTATTATTCTAGATAAATGGTTTTATTAACTGTTATTCTTAAAATAACAATTAAGAAATTAAAAGAAAAAAAAGCCTTACTAAGAGCATGACTTGTTGTAGACTCCCTAATATCTATATTTAATTCCTAAATATCTAAGAAAAAGGGGAAAAGGCGTTTATTAAAAATATAGTATCATTTAATATGATCAATGTATCCTTCGCATAATCTTCGATAAAAACTTTTATTTATTACTAATTCTTTAACGATCCTCGATAATACTAAATGCGTTTTAAAAATATGATACTACTATCGTTAATGCTACTTGGCAATTAAATAAAGCTGCTTAGAAGAGGAATTTTTAACTACAAAGGAATACTTACAAATCTTTATGACATTTACATAAAAACATGAATTACTTACCAGCATTCAATCATCCATTAACTACAAAACAATGGGGGCATACGTGGAAATCCACCTCGTTACAATAAATCGACAGCTGAAGAGATACTACTACATCAATGTTTCCTGATTTATGCCAACAGCTGCGGAACAAAAGCATCCAATTTGTTCAAAAATGTGGAGGCCCAAGAAGTCGAAACAGCATGATATCTTCAAACGTGTCACTGTCGCCAAAACCTACGACAACCATATCAAAGTTCAAACCCTTTGCACACACCCTTAATTCAACAACTACCGGTCGTCCAGAGCAACCATATTGTAACTTGTGCCACTAATTGGAATTTTGAAGGAATGCCACCTTTCTGTTGTCTAACAAAGTAAATATAGTCTTTCTTTTCCCTTGCATATCAATCCAAAATGGCCCCCATTTGCGCATAGTTTGTTGCATTGCTCCATATGTGCAAGTTGTATCATATACTAATATTCCTGTGCATTGCAACTACAGATTCTACACAATGACAACATTTAACTCTACAGTCATAGTAACTTTTTTTGCCCTTGTAAGTGTTGTTCTTGCAACCAAGAGTATATATATATATATCAAGAGCTCCTTCCAATATCTTTGCCAGAAAACTCTTCATTACCAAAGGCTGCTGCTGCTGTTGCAGTTACATCCAAACCACCACCAATAGATGTGATAAGTGCAGATAAGCCTCCACCAGCAGTGCCACCAGCAGCCATCCCCAATCCGAGAAAATCAAGAGTGGTGTGTTTAGGACCAAACATTGAGGGTGTTCCCATCATCAATTCCTTTAGTCCAGAACCACCATCACATGGAAGACCAAGTCCAAGCCCTGCAGGGACTGAGCCACTCTCGGATTCTAATTGCTGCTGACCCCATTGCAGGCCATTTTGCTGCCCTGATGAGGTTGAAGCCGAAGATGATGGCACAATTCCAAACCCGCGAAGCAGAGAGGTGTTTGTGGCAGCACCCATTTGAGCAGCTTTCTGCAGCAATGCAGTGGCTGACATGGCTGGCTGCAGCAACGGGGCAAACTGCCGGCGCTCCTGCCCTCCTGTTGCGAAAATTGGCGAGGCGTTAGTGGTGGAGAGGCAAAGAGATATTGCCTCGGATGATGAAGGACCTGAGATATCTGCAGGTTGATCTAGAGGCCCCATGGCTCTAATTAAGTCACTGAATGCTGGTGGTTGAGATTGTAGGGTCCCAGAAGCTGTTGAAGAAGCAAACAAACTTGCAAACATACTACTACGATTACTAGTAGAACCCCCATTGCTTGTTGAGCAGGTGCTGCTACTGCTGCTGCCACAGCTCCCACTTAAAGCAGTAACAGCTTGTGGCTCCTCAATGACTTGTGGGGGATTATTTTCGGACAACTCTGAAACACCAGAAACAAAAATAAAGAAAAGAAAAGCAACAACAATACAACAACAACATTATTATTATAATGAACTATTTCTAATTAAATAGGAGAAAGAAAGAAAGAAGATCAAAAGCAGCCACTTGAAAACACAGACTCGGAAAGTTGGTGCCTTTCTTTTTAAGTTAAAAAAGCTCAGAAGAAAAGAACAAAATAATAGTTTTTCCTCTATTAAAACCCACTCCCCCTTTCCTTTCCCTCCACCCCAAAAAAAAAAAAAAAACAAATCTTTTCCTCTTTTTAGCTTTTAATCTTTGAACCTCCCTTGTTATCAATTGCACAATTCAGACCCCGCAGTCCCAATGAACAACACCTTTTAAGTTGCTTATTTCCACTACTTAATTAGCCCCCCGGAATCTCAGATCACTCCCATCCTTTTTAACACAAGTCACACCAAAAAACAATACCAGACAAAAAACCACTAACCTCCAAGCTCACAAATACACAAACAGCAACAAAAACAAAAACAAAAGCAAAACTTTCATTTTGTTGTCTAGTTTTAACCACATCACACACACGACAAAAAAAAAAAAAAAAAAACACATTTTTTTCCCAATTAAGATAATAAATATTTATCCAACCTACCTAAGTTCTGCGTCTGCAAACCAGAGGACACGACACTATTTGTCTGCGTAGTAGTAGTGGTGGTGGTGGTAGCAGCAGCAGCAGGTGGCGGTGGCGGCGAATCAGCGGTTAAAACCTTTGATTCATTCTCTGAATTGTCTTTTACAACAGTGTGAGATCTGGCACTGTCCACCGCCAACGCATCGCAAAACGCCCTATGCGTGACGAAGCTATCCCTCCTTGAAATACCAAAGAAAGAAAGCCTTAACAAACAGAATCCAAAGATAGAAAGAGGTGGAGCTGAAAAAGAACGAACCTGGAGAAAACGGTTCCGCAATCGCACTTATACTCTCTGGTGCCACAGACTTTGGAGTGCGCCTTCCAATCGGACTGGACCGCGTACTTCTTTGAGCACTTATCGCATTTCCACTTCTTCTCGCCGTGCTTTCTGCAGAAGTGCTTCTTGATTCCCGTCAAGTCCCCGAGGGCTCTAGAAGGGTGGTGGTGCACGCACGTGGGTTCGGGGCACACGTACACTCTCTTCCTCACCTCCTTGCTCGACCTCTGCCTCAGCTTCCACGGCAAGTTGTGGCCCCTCCGATGAAGCTGCAGGTTCTGTTCCCTCTGAAACCCCTTGTTGCATATCTCGCACACGAAACGGTTCGTCGCCAGCAGCGTCTTCGGCGACAGAGCAATCACCTCTGCCTCCGGATCTGACACGAGAACAAAAATTAGAAAATAAAAAAAAATAATATATATTAATTGATTTGGCTGAGGTTGGTGTTGTGTTACTACCTGGCATGCCAGGGAGGTTTCGTTTTTTCTTGGGGGCGGGTTGTGTTTGGTTGTTGCCAGAGGAAGAGACGCTTGCTGCTTCCCCTGAAGCTGTGGAAACGCTGGCCAAATCAACCGGCATGGGAACCTAACTCTATTCACAAACAGGGAATGTGAAAATGAAAATTTGAAATTTCTCAGGGGCATTGGATGGATGGATAAAGTTTAGTTTTGGTTTTGGTTTCTCTGTAGAGTTTCTATTCTATTCTTTTCTACTGCTAGTAGTACTCTAATATCCACCGGTCAACCTGCAGAGTGGTCTTTTTTTTTTCTTTATTTTATTTAACCTCGTTTCTCTCATTTATTTACCCTCGCCACCTACCTACTGCTACCAAAAATTAACCTTAAAAACGGAACCAACAACGAGAATCCTTACACCAACTCCTCTTCGGAGTTAAGAAGTTCACACCCTAGCTAGCAAGCAGACACCGAAAACACCTTTCAGTTTTCATTCACACTTTACTTGATCTCCCCCTGTATTCCATATTTTATTTTTATTTTTAAGGATAAATATTCATTTTAGTCCATGAAAGTGTGTGACGCTGACAGATTGGTTCCTGGAAGATGATAAATTCAAATTTAGTCCCAAAATGTGCAAAAAGTGTGACATATTAGTCCTGCCGTTAACTCATATTCGTTAACCTTAACGGATGTACATACGTGACACTTCGGTGATGACGTGGCAATTGGCAATTGCCACGTGTCATCCACGTGATTGCCATGTGTTAACCATGTGGCCATCACATGTCTAAAAGTTGAACTTAACAATTTGTTATCATTTTAGTCCCTGAACTTAACCACTTACTGACATTTTAGTCCCTGAAATTAATTATGTGTTGTCATTTTTGTTCTCGAAAGTACTTTTGAATTTTTAATTAAGTCTCACGCTACATGTAAATTATTAACATAGTCATCATCATATCTCCTTACTTCCATTTTATTCCATATCTCACATATTTTTTACCTTCCTCTTCCACACTTTGTAGTTCATCTTGACTTTCACCTCCACCATATACATGCAAAGTTCGTCAGTTATTTAACTGAAACATCAATTCTAATAGGAAAACAACACAAAAGCATCTTAAAAAACTATTTAATTTTTTTTCCTTAATAAATATTGTCTAGCTTCTTAAAAAAATTACATTTTATTCAATTAAAAAATTTCAAATAGCAACACTCTCAAGTAACCAGTACATTTAAAATTCTTTGATGTCTATATATACTTTGCAGTAGTAGTTCATGAAAACCACAACTTTGGTATTGCCCCATCGAAAGAGTATGTAAACAAATGGTTCTAACACTTTCATTTTTCTCCTTTTCGTGATTCTCAGGTTGTTTTATCTGTCTTTTCGTGATTAATGTTATTCCATAAAATAGATTAATTAAATAACTAATTTAACATTCTACACGTATTAATGGCATATAACACAATAGCTTGATTTGGATAGAAGATATGGTTTGAAACCTTATAGAATCTTATTAGCAATGTCCTGGATTTAGCAGCTAACTATTTCTATGTGGTCACTCATAAATTAGTTTCATATTTATAGTATAATTTAAATGGCAGAATTGGTAAAAAGAATTTGAAAAATATGAGGGATAAAAAATGGAAGTGAAGGAATATGATAATATCTATGCTAATAATTTACAGGCAACATGGAACTTAATTGAAAATTTGAAAGTGCTTTCAGGACCAAAATGACATTATGTGATTAATTTCAGGAACTAAAATGTCTGTAAGCAGTTAAATTCAAGGACTAAAATGACAGTAAGTTATTAAGTTCAACTTTTAGACACGTGATAGTCACGTGGATGACAAGTGACAATCACGTGGATAACAAGTGACAATCGTAAATTGTCACGTCATCACCGAGGTGTCACATAGACACATCCGTTAAGGTTAACGGAGATGAGTTAATGGCAGAACTACTTTGTTATACTTTTTGCACATTTGAAGACTAAATTTGAAGTCACATATTTTCAGCTATCAAAATAGGTGTTTATCCTATTTTTAATTTTTAATTTTTAATTTAGTTTTCCCGAAGTTAACTTGGGTTTTCTAAAACGGGAAAGGGAGGCAGGCACTGAGGATAAAAATTAAATCAGTACTAGTTAGTAGCGATGACTGACTTTGCGTTATGGTTTGGGTGGTGAGAAGAGAATTAAAAAGGTGCACAGAGAGAGGGGGGGGGGGTGAAATTGAAACTTTTGGTGTCAAAGTTCGTATCGTTCACTCCACTTGGATAGAAGAGTGGAGGAGGACTGTTTACTCTCACGTTTGTCGTTTTGCGCTTTGGGTTGGGTCTTTGCATAGTTTGAATCCGTATTCTGTAGAAACTGACAGAGACAGACAGACACAGACCATTCGCGGAACAATGAATATTGGTAACAAAACAATTTCTCAAATACTAAGTCAAAGAACCGACGATGGCTTTTGCACTACTAAGTTTCCACGTTTGCTTTTGCTTCTTCTTCTTATTATTTCCTTTCCTTTATTATCGTCGCGTGCTTCACCAGTTTTTTCTTGCTTATACACACGTAGAATGGAAATTGTAAAAATCAATTTTAATCCAAATTAATTTTATCAATGCTTATTTAAAGACGTACAAATTCATTTTTTTAAAATTAATTTTGAAGTAGTATAATCTATGTTAGGATATTTTTATTATAAAAGCAAATTAATGGTAAAACTCATAATAAAATTTTTAATCTAATACAAAAACTACATGTATGTTTGAGTGAGCGACATTAATAAAATTAATTTTGAATGAATTGATTTTAAAGTAATTGTTTGAATTTTTTACTCTAAAAGTAAGTTACTCTATTCGTTTCTTTTTATCTGTCGTTTAAGTTTTATTTGTAGAAATCAAGGAATGCATTAAATTTTCTTGATTCTAATAAAGTAATTATGGGATTTCTTAATTTATCCTTTTTTCATTTCTACTCTACAATAAATGCATGTGTAAATTCATTAAAGATTAGGAGAGAAGTAAGGATATAATTGATAAAAAAGTAATTAATATGATCTTGAACTTTGCAAACGATAAATAAATTGAAACAAATTTTTTTCAAAAATCTGACACTTAAAAAAAAACGGATGAAGTAATAGCAAAACTTAGTATAAGTTTTTTTATCCAACGAAAAAATTACTTAAAGTTACTTCAACTTAGAATTAATTTTGAACTCAATCAATTCTTAAACCTGAAATCAAAAACATAAACATATGCCTAAAATCACACTAGTTGATATTTTATCGTGATTATGAAGAATCCAACATGAAATCAAACATGCACATACCTAAAGTTGTTTCAACTTAGAATTAATTATGAACTTGGAATTAATTATCTAATATAAAATCATACATATGAAAATTTACCTAAAATCACTTTAACTAGTATTTTAATGTGTTTATGGAGAGTTCAACGTGAAACAAACACGTGCTTGTTTATTTGCTTGAGTTGATTTTGGGAAGAAAGAAGTTTGTGAGAAATAAATGAGAAAATGAACTTTTTTTATTGTTTCAAAAAGGAAAGAAGCAAGACAAAAGAGAAAAAAATTTGGTGGATCCGTGTTAAAAAAATCTCTCCACACATGACAAGGGAAAGTGAACAAAAAACAATTGTGAGACACATTAAAAAAATTGAAATAATGTATTTATTCTTTGTTTTGGACTATGTAAACATGTTATTAAGGGCAAATAAGTTTTTATGACTCACATTTTTCTTTCTCTTCTACTTATTTTCTATTTTTCTTAATCTAAATAACTTAAAAATTTATTATTATTTTTATTTATTTCCCCTTCTCTCCTACTTCTTTCTACTGTACTTCTCTCTTTATCCAAACAAAGTAGAGGGAGTTTGGTAGAAGAGAAAAATTTTCGTTATTCAGAAATCATGATTATTTAGAATGGTTAAAAGTTGTTTGGTTAGTCATAAATCTTCAAGGAAATGCTCACAAATGTTTATTGGAAATGAAATATTTTCATGTTTAGTTTTAATAAAACTTTCCTGAATATATAAGTGTTTTTTTTCTTCAAAATATCCTTTTAAAGAAATAATTTTATTAGATACAATTTTTTAAAACTTTACTATTTAAAGTTTTTAAATATTTTTATTTATCATACGAGAATTTTTATTGTTTAAAATAAATTTTATTATTTTTTAAAATAAGAAAAATTATGAAAATATTTTTAACTCAATAAAGTGAATTTAAAATAGTTACCACTACCAACTTTTTTTAATTTAGAAAAGTAAGAGATTATTAGATTGTTATCATACTAAATGATTTATATAAAGAAAATGCTAAATAATTTACACAAGAAATAAAAATAAAATTTACACAACCCCTTATTTATTTTTGGAAAAATTGCTCATTTAGTCTCTATAGTTGTACAAACTTTACTTTTTAGCCCCTACACTTAAAAATCACCCATTTTAGTACCTGTACAAGAACTTTCAGATACTTTTGGTTCCTACAGTTACACAAACTTTACCTTTTAGTCCTTGTCATTTTGTAATGATAAGGACCAAAAAGGATCTAAAAGTACTTGTACAAGGACTAAAAAGAATGTTTTTTTTAAGTGTAGGGACTAAAAGGTAAAGTTTATAAACTATAGTAACCAAATGAGTAATTTTTCCTTTATTTTTTCTTTCATATTAATTATGTAACGAATTTAATTAATGATTTTACTATTATCTAATTATATGATATTTTATTTAACATAATAACTAACATTACCTTAGTGTTAGGTGTAACATCATGATTTTCTTAACCTAGGATTCTAAGTGATTTGGAATAATTACAAGAGGAATTAAATTTACTTTGATTTTTTGACAGAATTAAATTTACTTTGATGAGAAATATAAATAAATGAATATTCAGTGATGCTTGGTGTGACTTTCAGTAGGAGATTCTTGTGAATTTAATTATGGTTAGATGTAGCGTCACGATTTTCTTAAATGACATAATTAAGTGCTTGAATCAAAGATACAAGAGAAACTTAAACTTAAATTTATGTTATTTAATAAACTCGCTAATAAAATAACATAGATCTCTATGTGTTTTGGTGTTGTTAGTGGACTTTCATGAGTGTTGCGCATTGAGGGCGGGCTTTTAGTAAAGTAGAAGGGGGTGCGGTTAGTAGAAAACCATGGCAAGGTAGGAAAGCTCACAACCACTTTAGACAAATCCTCCAAAAGCTTTTAATTTTCAAAAACCTCCTATCATCTCCTTATTTCCTTCACTTCTCATTCCTTTCTAAGTTTCCTCTACTTTGTAGAGATAGAATCTTTGAAGTTCACTCAAAGAAGACCTTTTTCCTTCTTCTCTAAAGCCTCTTGGGTTGATTTCTAGAGGGTAAGCACCTCTCCTATCCTCCTTTGATCTCTTGGTTCCATTTCTCTTTCTCCCATAAGGATTTCATTATGGGTTTGATCTAAAATCTTGAGTGATGGATCAAAATTTGATTTAAGCTTATTTTGGTGTTGATTAGATTCTCCTCTAGTAGAACTTACAACCAAAGTTGAGGAAAGAACCCCCTAGGAGCTTCAAGTTTCTTCTTTTAGTTTCTCCATCAAGAAAACTTAAAACCTAGTGGGTAAGGGAAGCTTTTTAATATGTAAATTCTATGTTTGTGTGTATTTGAACTAGAAATGGTGTTTTCTAATGTGTATTGTCATATAAAACATGTTTGTGGATTGAGATTTGAGTTGGAGTTGGTTTGGAAGCCATTAGAGAAGATTATGCAGAACTTTAAAGTTCTGCAGAGCTCTTCTCGCTTAAGCAAGGTGTAATTTCGCTTAAGCGAGTGAAGAAACAAAAGAGGCATTGGCCTCTATTTGCATTTTCGCTTAAGCGAGATGCATTGTCGCTTAAGCGAGATAGTTCGCTTAAGCGAGAATAGATCTGGCTTAAGTGAAAATACCAATGAAGGATGATTGGTCCTTGAAAGCAATTTCGCTTAAGTGAGATTGCTTGATGCTTCAGTGGAAAGTATTCTTGCTTAAGTGAGGGGGCATTTGAGCTTAAGCGAAGGCACAACAAAGGTCACGAAATTACTAGGAATAGTTTCGCTTAAGCAAGCTCTGCTTCTGGCTTAAGCAAAATAGTTTGCTTAAGCGAGAATGGTTTTGGCTTAAGCGAAATTACTCTGAAAAATGTTATTTTAAGTGGTTTCCAAACTAAATCCAAATATTTATATTATTGTTTCATGAGAATTCTAGAGGCACCAAACTTGCAATTTGTCTATGTTATGAAATTCAAATTTACGGGGAATTGTGGTTGTTGTGAAGGTGACAACTCAAGGTGTGGAATGCCTCACCAGGTTTATAAGTACTGCTAGATGGGTTCTTGAGTATCATGATTAGGTATATGGTGAATTTATAACATAAAAGGAACTTGTGGTGTTGGAATTGATGAATGATGTTGGTATTTTTTGTGTGTGTGCACAATTGTTGTTGATTATGAGTAGGCACGTAAGTTAAGGGTGTTGTGTGGGCTCTCAACCTAGTGTTGGGGTTTTCATGGTGGCTAATGGAAATGGGCCTATAAAATAGATAAGTGGGTGAATCACTATAGATGTAAGGTCTTGCAAGCCTTACAAAGGTAAGCCAATACCCACACTTGTCTATTTCTTATACAACCACACTTCCTTTATAGGGTCAGCTCAGGAAACTCCTTGAATGGTCAGAGAGTGAGACCATGGTAGGGGATGTGGCCTATGGGGACCGCCATATGATGTATAAAACTCCATGAAGTAGAGTTTATTCTTGATGATGTTGTCTGAGTTAGATGTGATAATGATAAGTGAAGATGAATTGCAAGAAATTAAATCACTAAAACCAAAAAGAACTTAAATGTAAATCGAAAAGAGAAGAAAATTGACAAGAATGAAAAGACTTTATATTTAAATGTGGCTGAAAATATACACTTGACTCTTTGAATCAATAATCAAAGTTGTGATAGGTAAGTGTTTTGTGTAATCTATTTCAACAATGAAAAATGGCCCTATTTGTAAATTTCTTACTCTAACAGTCAAGAAATTTGATACAAACACATGGCTAAGTGCTTAGGATCAATTTATCAAGATCTTGACATGTGGCTTAATCTAAGTGACACTTATATCAGTTTGTAACTACTTTTTGACTTGGAAATCTCAAACCATTGTCTCCAAATCTTCTCTTTTTTGACACTTAGTCATTTTCTTCATTAGACTTGACTACCTAACATCAAACTTGAACTGATCTCTTTTAGATATCATTATTATTTAAGCACATAACTTAGATTAATTTTCAAACTTCAAACAATAGGGTCTTTTGAGGAATTGAAATTTGGCCAATTTCGAAGTGATATTTCCAACACTTAGAAAAATTCTAAGTTGACACCAATAATATTTGTAGTTAATTTACATTTATTTTTTTACTGAAAATTTACATTTAATTTAATTAATTATAAATGTTTTCATGCATAATAATTGATTAATTGTAAATTAAGGATATAATTGATTTTTTAGTTACTTTATTATAGTTAATGTATGGCTTTATTCTTCTAATAATTTTTTGAACAAAATTAATTCTTTAATTTTTTAATTATTATAATTAAGTCTTTTCATCACCTTCCTTTTATTTAAAACTCTTAAACTATCATATTTTATGCAAAGCATTCATAAATTTAATTGATTGAATAATTTTATAGTTTCTTTCTCTTAAAATATCAAATTGTAACCAAAATAAAATAAAAAAACCACAATAGTTCATCATATTTAAATCACAATCTCACACCTAAATTTCCGCTTTCTAATATTTTAATTTTATTGGCATTAAAAAATCCTAATTATTTAAATAGTTAAAAAAAATAAGAGTTTAGATATAAAATAAAATTAATGAGAAGATAATTTTTTATTTGAAAAATAAAATAGCTTAATTTATTTAAAATATCTTGAAAACTCATATACTGTCTAAATTAAAAAAAGAAAAAACTAAAACTAAAATTAAGTCCATATTAAAGCGTATATCATTTTTTGTTTTTTTCTCGCATATTGTATGATAGATAGATTTTCTTCGACTTAAACATTTAAAGGCATGTATATCTATTTAGTCTAATCTTCCTCCCCTAATAATTGAAATTCTGACCCTGTCTCTTGCTTTGTGAAAGATGAGAGCTTTTTTCTCTCCTTATTTCTGTGATTTTCTTTCTTCAATAATTTGGGACAGCATTCCATACTGTGTTCCCTTCTTGCCTTAAGTTTGTGTGGCACACCACAAACTCGAATTTGTTGTTCATCATCTTGTAACTTCAACTCAGAACCAATTTATTAATTTTGAGCTTCACACCATTGACAAAGGGAAAAAGAGGAAATGAAGCCTTTTATGTTTTTTTTTTCTTTCAGGAATGAAATGTTGGAATTAAATTATACTCAGGGTAAGTTTGTTTCAGATTTTTTTAAAAAGCATCTTTTTTTTTTTACAGAAAAAAAAAGCATCTTAAAAACTTTAAAAAAATACAAAAAAAAATTTATTTGTTTGTAATAATTTAATTCAAACACGCATTTAATTATAGATTTAACATCTTAATGGTGATATATTGTTGTATTAGACCTTTTTTCCATGACTAGCAACTTAAAAAAATTAACTCCTCAACTGACACCCTTTTTCAATTATTTACCCAACAAATAACATTTATTGTTCACAGTGTGAATTCAGGTTTGTGAGTCTCGAATTCACATTACCTTTTTTTATTTTTTTTCTTTTGCAGTATAGAAATTGGATTTGGCACCCCCGATTTCTCACCTGTTTTATTTTTTTTAATTTTTTTATTTTCTTTGATGAATTAATTTATTATTATTAAACTAAAAAAATAATATATAATTATATATACAATTAACAAAAAATGTATCCTATTTAAATTTAATAGGTAGAGATTTTTTATTTATATATATATTTTTAGAATCTTCAAATTTTGATAATAAATTAATTTTTTAGAAAATTTTGGTTAATTTATTATTGGTAGAATAATAAAAAATAGTCTAAAGTTAAATTAAAAATGATGTGTTTTTTTTTTCAAATTACAGATATGAAATTCTCATTATAATTTTTGGTTTTATGTAAAGGTCATTGTGATTTTTGTTCTATTCAACATGAATTTGGAGATTTATTATTTTTATTATGTTGATATATGTGGTTTGAACATAAAAAACATGTTTATTGCATCTTTTTCCATTCCCTGTCACATAAGACGAATCTCTAGATGAATTCATGACGCTTAAATAGTAATGACGTTTGAATTTGGACGATCTTGGGCATCGGCATGAATAGGAGAAATATATTTTTTAATATATATTTTTAATATATAAATATTGTATATTAAAAACTATTATTATTAAACTTAATTATTAAAAATAAGGTTTTAAAAAATAAATTTGAGAAAAAGGTCAGAAATCGGGGGTGCTAAACTTGACTTCTTAACAGCAAAAGAAAAAAAAAACAGGTCAAAAATCAGGGGTGCCAAACCCGATTTCTTAACCGCGAAATTGTTAACATAAGGTTTTAAAATAGAATTTCGAAGAAAAAAAAACAGGTGAGATATCGGGGGTGCCAAACCCGATTTCTATATTGCAAAAGAAAAAAAAAAGCCAAAAAGGTTGTGTGAATTCGGGACTTCCAAACCCGATTTCACATTATGAACAGTAAATGATGCTAATTAGGTAAATAATTGGAAAAGGGTGTCAATTGGGGAATTAATTTTTTAAATGTTGCTAGTCATTGGAAAAAAGTTGCTGTATTACGCACTTTCTGACACCGAAACGAAGTTTTTGGGAACAAATAGAAACTTAATGTGATAATAAAAATATTGGCATTTATAATTTTATAAAGGATAAATATATTTTTACATCCAATTCCTATTCTACACCTAGTGTGTGAGAGAGAAAAGAGAGAAAAGTATAAGTATTATAAGTGTGATAGGAAAAAAGAGACAAAAAAAAAATTGATGAAGTGTTTAAAATTAAAAGGTGTCTAAATCTCATCATTCTTTTATAAATGCTTCTCTTTTGGTCAAAGACAACACATGGGTCTACCAGCATCTGCACCTCTCTATGTTGGGTATCATATCGAGTAGCCTAGTAGGCTATAAGTAGCTCGGTCCAAATTGGTGTGTACACACACCACTTCAAGTTGAAAGTTTTATGTTGAACAAAATAAATCAATAATAGGAAAATAAATAAGTTGGAAGATTTGGGTAAAACACTATTTTAATTTCTCAAAGTGTAAGTATTGTCATTTAAAATTAAGAAAATTTAAAATAAGCTTTTAAGATTTTAAGTAAGTCTTTAAACTTAATTATTTATTATCATTTTAAATTTTAAATATATGTTAATATTATGATGAAAGTTAACATGAACTACTGTCATAAGTGGTCTATGGTGCACCAC